>JAWHQI010000541.1:0-744856 GCA_033032865.1 Dactylorhiza incarnata
GAAAGCGAGGTCGATGGGTCTGGGAGGAGATCTGATCTTCCCAACGTCCATCCCTCTTGTTGTTTTCTTTTCTTTCCTCATGTACTGCGACTGTTGAACATTGTTTTTATCTGTAATAATTTTTCTATGCTTTGCGAATGCTTCTTTATTTATCTTCGTATCTCATAACTCTACTGGGTTTTGCCGAGTGATAACCTTAAGCCGGATGCTTTTCCTAGTTTCGTTCGAGCTAGCCTCGGGATGAATAGACAGCATTTGCATATTTAATTAATGGGCGAGAGGTACCGGCTCGGGCTTCGAGGCGTCGGGAGGGCGCGATGGCTATCCGCACACCGAGGTCTCGAAGGTCCAAACGCCGTTTAGTCCCTCTATAAATAGGTCTCTCAA
Source organism: Dactylorhiza incarnata (assembly GCA_033032865.1). NCBI lineage: Eukaryota > Viridiplantae > Streptophyta > Magnoliopsida > Asparagales > Orchidaceae > Dactylorhiza > Dactylorhiza incarnata. Next base: position 388 of record JAWHQI010000541.1, read on the forward strand.
CCACCGTTATAAATCCCTACCATCCGCTTTCTCTCCTGCGCTAGCACTCGCGCTTGCTTCATCGTCTGCCCCTATGCTCCTCTTTCTTCTTCATTCACAAAAATGGACGGCGATGCGGAAGGCAGAGCCAAGTGCGCTAGCGCATTCGCGCCAACCATGTCTTCGATTCCTGCGACCTCTCTGAGGAGGCCTACCTGTCTGCCGTCGCCGACTACGTCCCACCTGGTTTCGAGGCGCGAAAAGCCAGGCCGGAATGAGCGCCTGAATTCCATCTCGCCTTGTGCTTTCGCGATCCCGCTAGAGCACTTCGAGGTGGGGTTTCGCCTCCCCGATCTGGCCGGAACTCCGCCAGACGTTCAGATACTATGGGGTCGTGCCCGGCCAGCTCAACCCCAACTCCATTGCGATGCTGTGTCGGGTACGCGAGCTACCTGCGAGAAGAGGGGATCGAGTTCTCGCTGCCCGTCTTCCGCAAGCTCTATACCTTCCGCTGCACGCACCCATGGTATCTCAATCTTCTGGGACAGATCCCCTAAAGCACTACGGGCCCCCGAACAAGAACCATGACTGGGTTCGCCGCTTTATTTTCGTAAGGTGAGCCTAGGAACATATGTATCTCCTCGCGCCGGTGCAGGAGGAGGAGTCAACCTTCCGCCCCCCGACCCTAGGGGGGACGAGGCCAAACTCCACCAATACATCCTGGAGCACGGGATGGATCGCGTCTATCTCCGGCGGAATGTCAACTCGCTTCCACCTATTCCGCAGGGCGAGGTAAGTGTTCGAGACTTCATTCGCTTTCGCTTTGCAATTTATACATATTCGCTAGAACCGTTCGTTACAGTTGTACAGGTGTTGCGCCATCCTCTCTCCATCCGCCGCGTCCTTCCGCGATCTACCCTCGCTCTCGCGCAGGCCGCCGCGGATGCCTGCGGGAGGAACCTTCTTCCTCCAAGCCTGGCGGGAAGAAGCGGCAAGCCAGCGGCGTCGACCCCTCCACCTCCAAGAAATCCAAAAACTCCCTTCCGCCAAGGGGAAGGGGATCCTGGGCTAGACCCTCGCGGCGAATGCTCAGATCCAAGCGCCGGGGACGAGTGTGCCAGGAGAAACCACTCCTCGCGCGGGACGTCGTTGCCGCCGCCCCCACATTCACAGGACCATCGGAACTTCCCCAGCGGCGAGAAGGTACATGGACCCCTCGGGGGCTCCCTTGGTCAAGTGGGACCGAAATGCTAACCGGGTCTCGCTCTCAACCCTCCATCCATCGTGGATAGAGAGCGATCTCGCCAGCGGGGAGGCTTACGCCATCGTGTATGCCCTCTATGGCCGAGAAGACGCCGAAGTTATGTGCCGAGACGACCCAGATTCTCGCGCATGAGAGTGTCAGGGCCATGCTGCGGCGGCGCTCGAGCTCGCGCACATGTCTTCGCGCCGGAGCATCAAATTGGCGTTGGACTTGGCGGCGGTTGAGGAGTCCCGGTCCGTTGCTTCTGCTGAGGCGATGGAGCTTAGGACCAAGCTGACGGCTGCGGAGACCCTTCTCGCCAACCGCCCTGTCGCAGAGGTGTGTATGTTTTTCGCCTTTCTCGCGAATGACTTGTTGCCGATTGACGACTTTATACTTACTAACCCTTGTTATTAATTTCAGGATACCACGGTTGCCGAGATGCTCCTGGCTCGGGTGGCCGGCCTTGAGGATGAAATCCGTCTGGCCAAAGCCGAGGTCCAGCGATTGCAGAGAGGCCGGTGCGTCAGCACTCGACCCGGGAGCGCGGGGCCATTTTTATCCCCATCACGAGGTTGGAGCAGCTGATGCAAGAGAATGCGCAGAATGCCGTCAAGCATGCGCTGCAGGTGCTGAGGCGAGCGGGATACCTGAAGGCGGAGGCCGAACGCCTTTCCGCTCGTCAAGTCGTCCCCGAGCTTTACATCCCAATTCCCTTTCCCGAGGATGACCACGTCGAGCCGCGAGAAGAATGCCCTCGTTCCAGACTCTGACGAGAGCGGCGGATCTTCAAGCGAGAAGTCTGTGGATCCTTGAGAAGGGCTTTTTGTATTTCCTCTTTTTGCAGTTATACTTTTGATTGTAATCTTGAACCGGCGAGTGCTTGTAAAGATGTACATTGATTACACTGTGCATTATTCTCAGCTTTTTCCTCAATCGCTGCCATACCACGTTAGGCTCATTAGGACGTCGATTCTTCTTATTCGCTGCCACGTCTCGCTAGGCTCGTTAGGACGTCGATTCTTCTTATTCGCTGCCACGTCTCGCTAGGCTCATTAGACGTCGATTCTTCTTATTCGCTGCCACGTCTCGCTAGGCTCATTAGGACGTCGATTCTTCTTATTCGCTGCCACGTCTCGCTAGGCTTATTAGGACGTCGATTCTTCTTATTTCGCCTGCCACGTCTCGCTAGGCTCATTAGGACGCCGGGTCGTGACGTGACTGTCTTGGCCATCCCGCGAATGCTCGAAGATGACTTAGGTCGGTCGCTCCCCTTCGATCATCTCTCGCTACCAAGTGAACCTTACCATTCGCGTATCACGGGGATTCGCTTAAGTAGTCAAGAGAGGGGTGTGATCTCTCTCCGGCGCGGCGCGTGGTCTATGTGAATGCTCTTGAGATCATCTCTTGAGAATTGAGAGACAGCCACCGAGTGAGCCTTCGGACCTGCCAGCTAGATGAGAGCCTGGACAGCGGGTCTGCTCGGGGCCATCCTCTGGAACATAGAACCTGCCACCGAGTGAGCCTTCGGACCTGCCAGCTGGATGAGAGCCTGGACAGCGGGTCTGCTCGGGGCCAACCTCTGGAACATAGAACCTGCCACCGAGTGAGCTTCGGACCTGCCAGCTGGATGAGAGCCTGGACAGCGGGTCTGCTCGGGGCCAACCTCTGGAACATAGAACCTGCCACCGAGTGAGCCATCGGACCTGCCAGCTGGATGAGAGCCTGGACAGCGGGTCTGCTCGGGGCAACCTCTGGAACATAGAACCTGCCACCGAGTGAGCCTTCGGACCTGCCAGCTGGATGAGAGCCTGGACAGCGGGTCTGCTCGGGGCCAACCTCTGGAACATAGAACCTGCCACCGAGTGAGCCTTCGGACCTGCCAGCTGGATGAGAGCCTGGACAGCGGGTCTGCTCGGGCCAACCTCTGGAACATAGAACCTGCCACTGAGTGAGCCTTCGGACCTGCCAGCTAGATGAGAGCCTGGACAGCGGGTCTGCTCGGGGCCAACCTCTGGAACATAGAACCTGCCACCGAGTGAGCCTTCGGACCTGCCAGCTAGATGAGAGCCTGGACAGCGGGTCTGCTCGGGGCAACCTCTGGAACATAGAACCTGCCACCGAGTGAGCCTTCGGACCCGCCAGCTGGATGAGAGCTGGAAGCGGGTCTGCTCGGGGCCAACCTCTGGAACATAGAACCTGCCACCGAGTGAGCCTTCGGACCTGCCAGCTAGATGAGAGCCTGGACAGCGGGTCTTCTCGGGGCCAACCTCTGGAACATCCAGGGTCTCTCCTGCGAGCTGTAGCATCATTTTCATACACATAGTTTAAACAAAATGCTTTTATTCAAAAAAACATCATTATTACATGGTACTAAGGATAAAAGCGTTTAAGGTCGTCGCCACTCCATGTGTGGCTGAGGAGCTGGCCTCCACATTCTGAAGGCGATACCCCCCAGACTTTAGTGCTTCTTCCACGACATAGGGGCCTTCCCAGTTGGGGTTAAGTTTTCCCACCGTGGCGGATCTCCCCGCCGCGTCGACCTTCTTGAGTACCAGATCTCCCTTCTCGAACTGCTTGATCCTGACGTGCCTGTCAAAATACTTGGCCATCCGCCGCTTGACCTCTTCTTGATGGATGGCTGCTCGATCCCGAGCTTCTTCGACGAGGTCGAGGGAGAGCCGCAACTCCTCCTCGTTCTCGGCTCTCCAATCTTCCTCTCCATTTGCGGCGACCGTGACCCGTGGTGTTGTAATCTCGAACTCTATGGTGATGACCGCCTCGCAACCGTGAGAGAGCCTGAAAGGGGTCTCTCCCGTGGCGGTGTTGGGGGTGGTTCTTAAAGCCCATAGGACCGAGGGGAGCTGTTCCACCCAATTGCCTTTGAGATTTTCCACCTTCTTCTTTAGCAAGTTCACGATGACCTTGTTCGCTGCCTCTACCTGCCCGTTGCTCCTGGGATGGTGGACGGACGCAAACCTAAGGTCTATCTCCAGCTGGCCACAGAAGCTGATGAATTCCTCGCTTGCGAACTGCGGTCCATTATCCGTGACTATGGCCTGCGGAAGCCCATGTCGACAAATGATCTCCCCCATACGAAGTTGCGGATTACCTGGGAGGTGACCTTAGCCAACGCCTTGACCTCCAGCCACTTTGTGAAGTAGTCAATCATGACTAGGAGAAATCTCCTCTGCCCACTAGCCTGGGGGAAGGGTCCTACCAGATCCATTCCCCATATGGCGAATGGCCAGGGCGTCGTGATACTCTTCAGCCTCTGAGCTGGCATGAGCTGAAGCGGGGCGAACATTTGGCACTTCTGGCATCTCTGGCGAAGGCTGCCGCGTCTTTGCTTAGGGTTGGCCAGAAGTACCCCTGCCTTACTATTCTTGCCTCCAGCATCCTGCTCCCCGAGTGGCTGCCGCACTCGCCGGAGTGGACTTCTTCCAAGATCCTTGGGACCTCTTCCTCCGAGATGCATCGGGCCAGGAGGCCCGAGAGGGTCTTCCGATACAAGTCACCCTCATGGAGCGCGTAGTAGGCAGACTTATACCGGAAGCGCCTCTGGTCCGGAACTTCTTCCGGAAATTTTCCCGTTGCCAGGAAGGTGACGAAGGGATCCTTCCAGGAGGGCCGTTGTTCTACTTCCATGAGCTCTCCCTCTTCAATCGAAGGACGGAATAGGTCCGTCAGGGTCCCTCCGGCTCGAGGACCAGATTTTGCCAACCGATCTGCCGGGGTGCTCTCCTCTCGAGGGACATGCCGGATGGAGAAAGTTTTGAACGTCCCCACGAGACCTTTGACTTTTGCTAAAATACTTCATGAGCACAGGTTCCCTTGTTTCGAACTCTCCCCTTATCTGAGAAGCTATTATCATGGAATCCGTGAGTACCTCCACGTCATGGACCCCGAGCTCCTGGGCCAACCGCAGGCCGGCGATCACAGCCTCATACTCCGCCTGGTTGTTGGTGATTGGGAAGTGTATCACTAGCGTCTGCTCTATCTTTACTCCGTGGGGACTCTCCAGCACCACCCCTCCTCCGAGAGAGTTCTTGCCCGAAGCCCCGTCCACCAGCAGCTTCCATGGAACGTGACGAGGGGCTCCGTCTTCTCTCAACTCGGCCACGAAGTCTGTCATGAAATCAGCCACCACCTGCGCCTTCATAGATAATCGAGGGACAAAGGTAATGTTGAATTCACTTAGCTCGATCGACCATTTTGCGAGTCTTCCCGAGTGCTCCACTCCTTCGAAGATCTGGCGGAGTGGATGGTCCGTCACTACTTGGATCGAATGAGCCTGGAAGTATGGCCTGAGCTTCCTTGCTGCGATGACTAGGGCCAAGGCCAACTTCTCTAAAATTGGATACCTGAGCTCCGCTTCCCTCAGGACCCTGCTTACGTAGTAGACTGGCAGCTGCTTCTTTCCTTCCTCTCGAACCAGGACGGAGCTTCGGCCTCCGCCCCGACCCCGAGATATAAAATGTAGATTCTCCCCCTCTTTGGACTTTGCAGTAGCGGAGCCTTGGTGAGTTGGCTCTTCAAGGCCTGAAAGGCCTCCTCGCATTCTCTCGTCCACTCAAACTTCTGATTGCCTCGTAGCGCTTTGAAGAAGGGGGAGCATTTTTCCCCTGCCCGGGATAGAAACCTGTTCAGCCCGGCGAGTCTTCGGTCAAGCGCTGAACTTCCTTGGCGTTCCGTGGCGACCCCAGCTCCATTATAGCCCTAACCTTGTCCGGGTTAGGTTCTACCCCCAGGGGGTGAGAAGGTGCCCGAGGAACTTCCCTTTGCTGGCCCCGAACACACACTTCAGGGGTCTCAGGCGCATCTTGTACTTGTGTAGGGTGGCGAAGGTCTCCTCGAGGTCCTGGATGTGAGAGCTCACACACTTGCTCTTTATCATAAGGTCATCCACGTAGACCTCCAGGTTCCTTCCCCTTTGCTTCTTAAATACCCGATCCATCATCTTCTGGTAGGTTGCTCCTGCATTTTTCAGCCCGAAGGGCATCATCTTATAGCAGTAGCATCCCTCCCTGGTGATGAACGAGACATCTTTGACGTCCGGGGGGTGCATTCTTATTTGGTGATAACCTGAAAAAGCATCCAAAAACTCCCAAAAAACCGACGGCTGAGTCAACCAGCGCGTCGATCCGAGGCAAGGGATAACAATCCTTAGGACAGGCCTTATTTAACAATGAAAAGTCACACACATACGCCAGCGGCCAGCCTTTTTTACCATTACAACATTGGAGACCCAGCCTGGATACAGGATCTCCGTTACAAAACCTGCCTCGAGGAGTTTCGCCACCTCCTCGCGGATCGGCCCTTCGAGCTTGTCAGCTATATCCCTTCTCTTCTGCCGGATGGGGCGGGCTTCTGGATCGAGGTTGAGACGATGGCATGCCACGTCCGCCTCGATGCCTGGCATGTCCGCTGCGCTCCACGCGAAGATGTCCATGTTCTTCTGGATGCACTCCAGCATCCTTCTCTGGTCCTCCGGGCCGAGGCCCCCGCTGATCCGCACCTTCTCCACCCTTCCTGCCTGGGTGGTAACCTCCATCTCTATCACCTCTTCTGCCGGCTCGAGCCGGGCTGGCTCTTCCCACTGGCCCTTTGCTTCTCGCCCCTCCTCCCGGGCCTTTTCCCCTGCAGCTCCTTCCGCCTCCATCGGCTCGACCTCCTGCTCCTCACGAGCAACCTCCAACACCTCGACCTCCTGCTCCTCACGAGCAACCTCCAGCACCTCGACCTCCTGCTCCTCACGAGCACCTCCAACACCTCGACCTCCTGCTCCTCACGAGCAACCTCAGCACCTCGACCTCCTGCTCCTCACGAGCAACCTCCACACCTCGACCTCCTGCTCCTCACGAGCAACCTCCATCAACCCCTCTCGGGCATCGCCCTCTCCCCCTTCTTCTCCCTTCTCCTCTTCCTCTCCTGGCCCCGACTCGACCTCACCATCTCTTCATCCATCTTTTCGGCATCCGCCATCCATGAAATAGTGTTGACGGCAGTCACGTAGCACTGCCTCGCCACCTTAGCATCTCCTCGGACGCGGATCTGGACTCCTCCACTATGGAGCTTTAAGCACTGATGGTACGATGAGGGCACGCACCGGAAGGCGCTGATGAGGGGTCGGTCGAAGATGGCGTTATAGCTGCTCGGAGCGTCCACGATGACGAACCGGCAGTTTCTTGGGACTCCTCTTAGCGTCACCTGGAGACCTACGCCTCCCTCGACCTCCTTCCTCTCTCCCGAGAAACAAAACAGTGGTCCGTCGGAGGCCCTGCACTCTCTTCTTCTCTACCTCCATCGCGTCGAAAAGCTTTTTTGAAGATCACATTCACCGAGCTCCCGTTGTCCACCAGGATCCGAGAGACCGTGAAGTTTTCTATTGCCGTCTGGATCACCAGGGCGTCGCAGAATGGGTCTTCGTAGTCTGGCATATCTTCTGAGGAGAAGGTGAGCTTCTCGGAGGGGGGTGGGGTCTGGGAGGTCGACGCGACGTCCTTCGGAAACATGGCCTGGAAGCTTCTCTTGCGAGAGGCCTCTATCCCAACCCCACCGTGAATCACCCCGATTCCCCCCCTGGTTCCTGTATCTGCCCTATCCTCACACCGGTCCTCTTCTGCCTCTGGAAGCACTTCCTCAATTCTGGCATGCGGCCGCCGCGGCTGTCCTCTTTCCCTCATTTCCAAGAACTCTGGGCAGGTGGCGATCGCGTGACCTTCTTCCTGATGAAAATCACAGTAAGGCAACGCCACCCTGTCCTCTCTTCCAGCTCTTCCTCTTCCTCCTCTTGCTCCTCTACCTCTTCTCCCTCGGCCTACCGCCATGGCTTGCTCCCTCGGGGGGTGGGGGGTCTGGGACCCTGCCTCCATCCCTGATTCACTCCTCCTGCATCCCTTCCTTGGTACCTCTCATCCTGACCTCGCGCGGGTCCTTCCTGGTTCCTCCAGCCAACCTGTTGTTGGGTTCTTGGTTTCCTCCAAACCCGAGGTGGTCTTTCGAACCCCTGGCCCCTGGGCTCCTCTCGCCTTCTTCCTTCTGGCTGCCTCGCCTCGGGCTCGCTCATCTTTGCCAACCTTTTATAGAATTCGGGATTGGCTGCCTCCCCTTCAATCTCCTCTGCGGCTCTCTCCATCAACTCCTCGAAGGATACAGGAGGTCTTCTCTTCAGGTCCATCTTGAAGAACCCCTCTCGCAGCCCTACGATGAATGTCATCTGGAGGGCGAATCCCGGCACCTCCTGCACTAGGTGTATCTCCTCCTGGAACCTGTCCACGTACTTGGCCAGGGATTCCCCCTCCCTCTGCCTGATCTTGAAGAGAGCCTCCGCATCCTTCTTCCTCTTCTTTGACGTCGAGAAACGCAATCGGAAGCTTCGGCACAGATCATCGAACGCATAGATGGAACCTGTGGGAAGTTGGTGGAAGCAGTCCCTTGCTTTCCTCCTTCAGGTGTGTCGCGAAGAGTCGGCATTGGAAAGAATCCGACATGGGAAGGATTGAAGTCATGTCCCTCGAACCACTGCAGGTGCACAACTGGATCCTCCTTACCGTGTTAGTAGGACATCTCCGGCCCACGAAACCCTTCTGGCACTGGGGCCGAGAGGATCATCTCGCAAAAGGGGCTCCCTTCCCCTGTTCGGCGAGTGGTCCTCTCGCGTGGGACCAACTCACACACCTCAGCACTCGCCGGACTGCTGAACAGCTGCCGTCCGGGGGAGATCTCGCGCGCTTCCTTCTGCTGGCACCTCCTTCCCCGGCCGCTGCCCTGGTGCGTTCTCGCCGATCTGCAAAGGCGGAACCACTGGGACCGCCGGGGTCTCGCACTCGGTCCTTGCTTGCGAGAACCGTCTGCAGGACCTCTCGCTTGAACTTCTCAAACATCTCCAGCCACTCGCCTGCCGCCGGTGGCTGCGAGTGACCTGAGTCCAGAACCATTTCCTCCATCTCCTGTCATCGAAACCAGCTTGGGATTTTCTTTCACCGGCTACGGTTCCACGCTCACCGCACCAAAAATGTTGAAACCAGCAACTGGTCTCTTGAGTTCGGACCCTCTGGGGGTGTAGCCGATGCTTATTTCTCCCTCACTAGACTCTCCTGACGGTGGATGCTGAAAACGGAATAGACCCAAGGCTGAAGCGAGGAGGTCCCGCCACACACCCGGAAGATCTTAGAGAGCTTCCCCTCCCAAACCAAAGCTCAACCGGGCACCTTGGAGGGCACTGGCTGCCCACCAAAAACTAGCCTAGAGGAGAGGATTCTCTAAAAAATCGGATCCCCTCCAAGGTGCCCTTAAGGGTCTATTTATAGTTTTTCCTAGGCTGGTCTGTAAATAGCCTGAATCCGCCTTTTAATTTTACTAACTGCACCCCTAATTGGTCTGCTAACAGCCTAACTCCGCTGTTCCGAAGGGCTATTTGCAGGCCCACCAGGGGTATCCTGGTCATTTTCCCCTCACACCCATTTGGGCGAATGGTCCGTGAGGGCACCATTCGCTGGGCTCCCGCCTGTCTGGGCGAATGCTCACGCTTCTGGGCGAGTGGTCCCCTGGCTGGGCGAATGCTCTCACTTCTGGGCGAGTGGTCCCCCTGGCTGGGCGAATGCTCTCACTTCTGGGCGAGTGGTCCGTGAGGGCACCACTCGCCTAGCGTCTTCTTTCCTCTAGCTTACCTCCACCATCTTGAGGGCATTTTTACCTCATTTAGCCTGGGCGAGTGACCCGGCGAATGATCCGGACGACCCAGGTTTCGCCAATTGGCTGGGGGGCCCACTCGGCGAATACGGGTTGTACAGGCTCAATTCATTTCCATCTCCCCAAAAGCAAACACGTTGTATTTGGGTACCCAAGGAACCACCACACTTGGTCCCCTTTGGATACCTAAATCTCTTATTCATTAGGTATCATCAATTGCATGAAGTAGAATCCTTTCAAAATATAATATACAAAGTTCTACTTCATGATATGCTTTCATGTCTTTTAATTTTTCTTATTTTCTTATTTCTTTTGAACTATCATGTCATGGTCATCCTATACAGTATTAAAAATATGATTTTATCTCTTAAAAGCTTAATATGTTTATAAAATCAAATTGATCAAAATTCAAAATCACATCTTATTTTGATGACCTATCTATCTCTCTTATATTCAATGCCCATAAATATCTTATATTATCAATATAAATAATATTCCAAATTTGGTTATGAGATATTTATCTAAATGATAAAGAAAATCACAAAAGACATATTGAAAGATTAATTGTCTCAAATGCTAATACCACACGCACCACCATGATCTATTGACGTCCTTTGATAAAATTCTCTAAAAATCATATATCATAATTCATATAAAAAATCATCTAAAAACTACTATCCTTATCACATGTATATGAATTATATGATAACAATTGACATTATAATTGTTTACCATGGTTTGTGTTATGGTGTATTATGTGTATTGTGATTTATTTCAAGTTTAGACCTTAGAATCATCATAATATCAATAAGATCAAATCAAATTGAATCTTCACTTCATTTTAGGTCTATAAGTTGAAACACAATCAAACTTTGGCATAACATTAATCTCAATTTTATCATACTAACATTGTCACCTAAAGAATATTTATATCTATGTTAGGCTTTATTTGTTTACCAAGATATACAGGCTGGGTATTCTCATCTAGGGCTTATCCATGGTATGATTGTGCATGAACATTATTGTTAATCTCTAAAATCATGCATATTTGATTTGTTCATTCATGACCTCTCATGCTTACATTTCATATCATTTTCAAACTACATTGGTAAATATAAGCCTTAAAAATATTAAAATGGAGATATAATGAAATATATCACTTACAAAGTTTAGTTGGTAAAGTCATATACAAAATCGCTTATGTTTCATGAAATTTGTGTTGGGTTTTCTATACCCCTTCATAAGGGATGACATATCGAATATGCGCAGCGGAAATGAACAAGAACAACCCAAAAAGAGATCAACGGATCTTGCGGTTTTTCATGATTCAAGAGAATAAGCAAATTGAAATACAAGGTACCTTTGCGGGATTGAGTCAACACTCAACCAAGGTGCTCCAAGAGAAATCTGAAATCTGCTTTGAGTTCTTCAAGGATCGAAATAGATCGATCCCTCTACAGAAGTCCACACAAGCGATGAAGAACCCTAGCTTCTTGTCGTACAAGAACTAGGTCGGAGAAGGAAGCTCTCAACGTCCCCACTGACTGCTAGATCCGATCCAGAGGAGGCGGCGACCGGCGGCGGCGACTAGCGGCGGCGGAACGACGATCGGCGGACGGAACGAGAACAGCCGGAACACTTCCGTCGTCTGTTCTCTCGCAAAAGGGCTCGATCTGAAAAACCGTCAATTTCGAAGCCCTAAACACGTCCTTTTATACGCAAGGCATAAAATCGACTATCCGCAGACCAGAGGGAAAAATAGAAAATCTGTCCAGATTTACATTCGCCGAATTCGACTAATCACATTAACCGAATTCGACTAATCACTATAACCAAATTCGGCGAAACCATTCGACGAATTCGACTATATATAAATTCGGCTATATAAATTCGGCGAAACCCTTTAGCCGAATTTGCCATTAGCCGAATTCGTTTAAACCCTTTAGCCGAATTCGGTTAATGCCATTAGCCGAATTCGTCTAAACCCTTTAGCCGAATTCGGTTAATGCCTTTAGCCGAATTACCTAGTGTAAATCTGTTCGTTTAAACACTTTAAACGATTTTCCTTTTGAGACATTCTCAACTTGATTCCAAGCAGTCACAGGATTGGTCCTTCACTCATATCCAATATGAGTAAGGCCAACACAATCCTTTCTCCAACTTCTCCAAACGCTTTTATGTGCGACCATATAGGCTCATATTGCGTTGGCAGCAAGGACTAACTGTTGATTGCTTTGAGATCACCTCAGAAACTCCAACAATTTGCACTATCTAGACATTTCCTAAAAATCTGAAATTTCAGCATAAAACTACTATTATGACACTTAATCAAGATCCAAAATTAAAATTTCCAAAATCCTAAAAAATCGTTCACTGTCTCCCGCGCTAGCGCTACCGCAGGCGCTAGCGTCCATGTTCATTTCTGTGATTTTAAAATTTTGAAAAATTTCTAAAAATATATTAATCTATATTTTATACTTAGTTTTGCACTTCTGTGTTTCTTTATTTTTTGAAAAATCAAATAAAAAAACTACAAAAATCAAATTACAAAAAAATATGTTTTTCTTTTTCGCTTGTGTTGTTTCCTTTGTTTAAAGTTCATCTTTATGCAAAAATCAAATATAAAAATTACAAAAACAAAAATTACAAAAATATGTTTTTATTTGCTAAATCAAATACAAAAATATAAAACTTTAAAACTATCAAAAAACTGTATGATTTTTGTGAAAAATCAAACGTGATTTAATCTATTATTTAGAAATTATACAATATTGCAATTTATCTTTTCAAACTACTTTGGACATTGTCTTTCTTCATGCTTTGATATATCTATTCAAATGTGTATCAATTATAGTTTAAAGTTGTGTATGATCAAGCTTAGCATGCCTCTAAGTATGAGAAATGTTTTATGTTTGATAATGATATTTATTCACTCACCTTTTTTTGGCATTGTCTACATATGTATTTAATCTAAGAATGTTTGTGTATGTTTTGTATTAGTACAATGGATTAAAATTGCACAAGTATCTTACCTACACTCCTTATTTTGCACTCTTCAAAAATTAAGAAAAGTGGTTATGTTTTTATAAAATCTATTGATTTGCAAAACAAGTGTATTCAGAGAACTTTGTACAAAACAAAATTATAAAATAAATGACAAAGATAACTCCACCAAGCACTACTTGAACCTCCTGATAAGTCTTAATAAGCATTGTGAGGTTGAGCACCTTGGAAAGAATAGTAAAGTGTCTTGTGCAAATCAAATCCTTCTTTCAAAAATAAGAAAAACCATTTACTCTTAAGTACACCGATCACTAGTTTCAATATTAAATTTATGATCCCCAAGCACTACTTTGCACCCTGATAAGTCTTGATGAGCATTGTGTGTGCAGAGCACCTTGGTAGTTGTACTTTTTATTGTGCATTAAAGTGTGTGGAAGTAATCTTATTTGTGTTTTATTGTGCTCGTACTTTACATGTATCTTGTATTTTTGATTAAAACATTTGTTTACATTACTCAAAAATACACTTATGTGCACATCATTATCTTCCATAACACTTCCTCTCATGAGCATTGGATCCTAATGCTAATTCTATATTACTTTTTATTTATGAAATGCACTGGATAACCTAGCATGTGTTCTACAATGTTTTGTATTTTTTTGAAATTATGAATTAAAGTAACATTGGGGTAATCTCTTTTTGATAAACATTATTTCATGCTTGGCTATTATCAAATTTAAAGATCTAATTAAAAAAAATGATTTACAAAAACATCATCTTTTGTGAACTTTAACTCTTTTTTTTATTATTATCATTACTATTTGATGTTTTTTGTATTGCTATAAGTCTTCCGCATCTTAACCATATAAGTGTTTTACCTTGCGCTTTCATGCTTACTTAATATCTTGTATTCTTTGCATCATCACTTATTCTTAAAAATTCCTATCTTTCATTAAGTGATAGATTTACTTGAAACACTTGTTATTGGTTACTTCAAACATAAAATCTTTTATGCTAAAAACTCTAAAAATTTTGTAATGCTTATAACTCTGATCTATTTAAATGAAAAACAATTCTAAAAACTCCTTACCATTTACTTAAAAAGCTCGATCATGCCTTCTCTTCTATTTACACATTTTTTAGTTCTTAGTGCTTTGTTTCCCTACCCACTTTTGCTAATAACAAAGGGGGAGAACTAACATGATAAATATAACCCGCTATCAAAACCCAACATGACAAATTAAGATGATAGCTTATATATTAGGGGAGCATTCACTTAGGGGGAGCATGTATTTAGGGGGAGCAATTCTAAATGCTAAAATTATCCTAAGTCATCACTCTCTCACACACACAAGTATGTTTCTTCATGCTTATATATTAATGCTCTGATTTATCATTAATGGATTTGTTATTATCAAAAGGGGGAGTTTGTTGGAACATGGTCTTCCGCATCTCCTAGGTTTGAGAATACAAATCCTATGTGTATTTGATCTTGTGTGTTTAAGTGTGCAGGATAACAAAGTTCACATGACTCAAGGATTACATAGATGGTTGTGAAATTTTCGAATCTTTATGAAGTGAGCAGGAGTTAGTCAACTTAGAGTTACAAGCCAAACAACCAGAAGCAAGTGGAGGCAAACAACTGATCTTTATTGAAAGCAACTTCAAATTACACGGCAAGGCATGCTTGGCGAGACATGATTTCGCCAGCACAAAACACCAAAAGAAAAATTACAAAGTTGAAGATAACACGAGACCGCGCGGTCTCCCCTTGCGACCTCAGCAACTCGCCAACCCGCAAACCGCAGCCGACCTCAGAAACAACACCAGACCGCTGATCAGACCGCACCCTTCCTTTCGAACTCCTGATTCTCCCGAACTCCAGCACCATAACTCCAAGCCGCAGACCGCCCGAACACTTTCAGAGGAAGAGGTGATCGCTGCTGCCCGCACTATCCGCAGAAGCTGCACAAGAAGAGTTCAATCAGCAGACCGCCCGGTCAGATAATCTCAGACCGCAGGAAAGAAGAAAGTTCAGCTTACACTTGGTGTGTGTTTTTGTTATTGCTGTCGATGGGTCCTATTTATAGGCGTGAGACCTGATCCAATCACCACCCTATGAGATAGGATCACCACCCCCCAGACCGCACGACCTTACTGGTCACACCGCGCGATCAGCAATAGTACTCCTGCTTCATTTTGGTGAACTCGCCAGCTTCCACATCGACTATGAGAGACCGCCACTCTCACAGCAGATCGCGACTCCAAGGGAGATCGCCAGACCGCCCGAAGCTGTTCACCCCCCCCCCCCTGTGTTCGCCCGAGACCGCGAACACATCCAGTTCGCTAACAGACCGCGAACTTTTGTCCGCATGCCGGTCTCCACCTGAGACCGCGAACAGCGACCAGCTCGCATACCAGCCTCCTCCTGAGACCGCGAACTGAGACCGCGCGACTAAGACCCTTAGTCCGCGAATACCACCAGAAAGCCCGGTCAGCCACCAGACCGCATTCTGGAGAAAACCTGGATCAAGCTGTGCGGTCACACCAGACCGCCACAGCCTTGAAGAGGACAGCACGCCACGCGGTCACGCACAGACCACGCACACCTGAAGACGATCAGCCCTCCACGCGGTCAGAGACAGACCGCGCGGCCTTCACCATCAGCCGCCTTGGACCAGAAACCAGCAGCCATACCAGAGGACCGCAGCTAGGCTTAGACAAGCCAGACCGCAGAGACAGACCGCCGAGTCGTGCGGTCACACCAGACCGCCCGACCTCCTCCCAGACCGCCCAGGTCCAAAGGCCCTCCAAACTTCCACTTCAACAATTTCAACACTCCCCCTTGAAGTGGGAAGTTGAAACTAGCCTCAGTAAGCTCCTTAGCCGTGTGAACGGCCCCTTTGCCAGCGCCTTTGTGAAGATGTCTGCGACATTGTCCGCACTCCGCACATGCCCGACCAAAAGAGATCCCTCCAGCACCTTCTCCCGTATGAAGTGATGCTCAATCTCGATATGCTTGGTCCTCGCGTGACAAACTGGATTGGTAACCAGTTTGAGAGCACTCTCGTTGTCACCGCGTAGCAAAGTCGGCTCCCGAACCTCCTTGTGGACGTCTCCCACCAACCTCCTAAGCCAGATGGCTTCCTGAGCTGCCAAGGCCGAAGCCTTGTATTCCGCTTCCGTGGTGGAGACCGACACGGAATCCTGCTTCTTGCTGCACCATGATATAGCTGTAGGGCCCGCCATGAAGACGAATCCAGATGTCGACTTCCGATCATCCGAATCTCCCCCGTAATCAGCATCCATGAACCTGTGCACCTCGAAGCCCGCATCCCTCCTGTATAGGAGACCCATATCCGAGGTCGCCTTGACATACTTCAGAATGTTCTTGGCCGCTAGCAGATGAGGTACCCGTGGCTCCGCCATATATCGACTCACTCTGCCAACTGCATATGCAATATCTGGCCTCGTGATCGTTAGATAGATCAAGCTCCCAACCAGAGCTCGGAATACCAACGGATCTTGCATAATCCTCCCCTCATCCTTCTGAAGCTTCATAGCCTTCTCCAGAGGTGTGGAAGTGCACTTCCCTTCCTTCATGCCGAATCGCTCCACGATCCGCTCCGCATATCCGGCCTGGGTCACCAGCACTCCACCTTCCTTCCTCTGCACCTCGAGTCCAAGGAAATGGTGAAGCTCACCTAAGTCCTTCATCTCGAACCTGATAGACAACTCGGCCCGAAGCTGCGCTACCTCCTCCTTCGAGTTCCCCGTCACGATCATATCGTCGACGTATAGCAGCACGATGACTTGAAGCTCCCCGCTCTTCTTGACGAACAAGCTTGAGTCTGAGTCTGAAGCAACAAATCCACAGAATAGGAGATATTCTGCGATCTTCCCGTACCACGCCCTCGGCGCTTGCTTCAATCCATATAGGGCCTTCTTCAACTTGCAGACATGCTCCGGAAAATCTTCAGACACAAAACCTGGTGGCTGGACCATGAAGATGTCCTTGTCAATCTCGTCGTACAAGAAAGCGTTCTTGACGTCGAGCTGCCAAATCTCCCATCCACTAAATGCCGCCAAAGCAATGATAAATTGAACTGAAGTCATTTTTGCCACCGGACTGAAAGTCTCCTCGTAGTCTTCACCGTATTGCTGCGAGAACCCCCGAGCTACAAGACGAGCCTTGTACCGCTCGATGCTGCCGTCAGCCTTCTTCTTAAGCTTGTAGACCCACTTGCATGTAACAGGAGTGGTGCCCTTGGGCTTGGGAACAAGAGACCAGGTCTCATTCTTCTCAAGAGCTGCCATCTATTCTTGCATAGCAATGTCCCACTCCTTCACACCTCTGGCCTTCTCAAAGCTCGACGGCTCCCTCTCATCCAAGGGACCAGCAAAGAAACATGAGACAAAACTCACTGCGTTTCCTCCTGTATAGCGATCAGGGGCGACGATCGCTCGCTTCGACCTCCTCAGCTCCTTCCCTGAACCGCATTATCTCCAGCTGCTTCTTCCCTAGCTCCTCTTCCAGACGTGCTAGGAGCATCGCTCCCCCTGCTCCTTGAACCAGAAGACCCCGTCTCGGAACTAGAAGGAGATGGACCACCTGGTGACACAGGTAGCTCCACCTGAAGATCCTCCACAGCTTTCTCTGGCACCTCCACCCTGCTCTATGGTAGCTCCACATCAGAAGACCCCTTGTAAGATGTCACCTCATTGAACAAAACGTCGCGAGATACAACAAACCTCCTCGTCACCGGGTCCATGCACTTCCATCCTTTCTTCCGCTCATCGTATCACACAAAGACTAGCTTCCTTGCTTTCGCATCTAGCATCGGGAACATGCACGTAGCAGGTGGATCCAAACACCCTAAGATGTGCCACGCTTGGCTTCTCTTTGAACATCATCTCATGTGGAGTTAACATGTTGATGGGACTCAGAGGCATCCTGTTGATGGCATAGGCAGCACAAGACATTTCCTCCGCCCAGAAGGACTTTGGGATACTCTTGGCATGCAGCCAACACTTGCAGGTCTCCGTCAGATGACGGAACTTCTGCTCTGCAACCCCGTTTTGCTGTGGAGTATGTGCACAAGTGAGCTCTCTTCGGATGCTTGCCTTCCTGCAAAAGGTAGAGAACTCACTGGATGTGAACTCCCCTCCGTTGTCAGTCCTCAGCTTCTTCACCCGCAGTCTTAGCCGACCCTCCACGAGCTCCTTGAACTCCACAAACTTGGCAAATGCCTCCGCCTTCTCCTTCAGGAAATATACCCAGACATATCTGGTGTAATCATCGATCAACACCAGCATATATCTGCTGCCTCCGAGGCTTGGGGTAGCAGTTGGTCCCATCAAGTCACCGTGGATGCACTCCAACGGCACACTACTCCTTGTCTGCGACTTGTCAAACGGAAGTCAATGAGACTTGTCGAACTGACATCCCGCACAAACATGACCTTCACCGTAGGAAGATAGACTTGGCAAGCCCTTGACCAGACCTCTCACCGCCATAGCTTTCAGTTTGTCCATCCTTACGTGCCCCAACCTCTCATGCCATATAACGGCACCATCATTCGTATTCATCTTGTCGACGCAGGAACTTGTTGATAAAACAAACAAGTCCCTTTGCCCGTCTCCCGACATGAACGACCTCGGCCTTTACAGCCTCAAAGTTGCGTAGAAACTTTACTTCTGTTGGGCCGAACAGAACGTGATACCCAGCGTCTACAGCGTTGGTCACGGAGAAGAGGTTTTTCCTCATACCAGGCACGTGATAGACACTCTTCAAAGTAAGTGGCCCTCTATCACTGCCCAAGGAAACAACCCCCACCTTCTCTACTGGATGCACAGTATTATCAGCAGTAATGATTGTATTGTTACCTGTATACGGCTGTGCAGAGGAAAGCTTGGTCTCGTCTCCGGTAAGGTGATGACCACACCCCGAGTCCACAATCCAGTCCTCCAGATAGTTTATAGGAGCAGAGGCTCCAACAAAAGCCGAGAAGGCTCCTCCCCAACCTCCTTCAAAGTGTCTGGCCTCAGCTTCCTCCTTCTCTGCAGTATGCCCAGCTTGGGTGACCATCTTGCAATCCTTCTTGATGTGACCATACTTGCCACACTTGAAGCATTTCGGACCTTCCCCCTTCTTCTTCCCGTCAGCCTTGGGAGCATACCCCCTTTCCTGCTGCCCAGAAGTTGAAGGCCCATAGCCTCCTCCAGCGGTCTTCTTCTTCTTATCCCACTTCTTCTTCTTCCCTGAGAAGAGCACTTCGCCATCTCCCCCAGCCACCGACATCCCCTCCATCTGCCTTGCCAAACTTTCTTGCGATGCAAGCAAGTTCTCCAGCTCCAACAGAGACGGTTGATTTGCCCATCCCTGTACCGACGTCACAAAGGCAACATATTCCTTCCGCAAGCCGCGAATGATGTGCCTCTTCAGCTTCGCCTCAGATATAGGCTCATCAGGATCCAATGCTGAGATTTCAGCCCACAAGTTCTTCATCTTCAGAAAGAAAGTGGAGATAGAAAGATCTCCCTGAGCCGACCTTGCCAGGTCATTCTCCAAGAACTGTAGTCTTGCTACATTCTTCTTGTTAAACAGCCCATCCAGGGCTCTCCAGATCTCTGCAGCCGATCCACATCCCAGAATGTGATCAAACAGATCAGGTGAGATTGCCCTCTTCAGAGTGAACTCTGCCTTCGCATTCGTCCTCCTCCAAGTTCTCACCTCTGCCCCATTATCCCCCTCCGGGATAACTTCCTGCGTCTGATCTCCTCTAACTACCTCCCAGAGGTCCTCACATAGAAGATAGCTTTGCGTACACGACTTCCACTTCTTGAAGTTAGTTGACGTAAGCATCTCAATTCCAAGACACCTCGCTTCCATTGCTCTATCACTGGTTCCTTCTTCACAAAGGCGATGGCTAATTTAAGTCACTCACTGCTCAACCACTCCAACCTACCTCTGATACCATGTGAAATTTTTTGAATCTTTATGAAGTGAGTAGGAGTTAGTCAACTTAGAGTTACAAGCCAAACAACCAGAAGCAAGTGGAGGCAAACAACTGATCTTTATTGAAAGCAACATCAAATTACACGGCAAGGCATGCTTGGCGAGACATGATTTCGCCAGCACAAAACACCAAAGAAAAATTACAAAGTTGAAGATAACACGAGACCGCGCGGTCTCCCCTTGCGACCTCAGCAACTCGCCAACCCGCAAACCGCAGCCGACCTCAGAACAACACCAGACCGCTGATCAGACCGCACCCTTCCTTTCGAACTCCTGATTTTCCCGAACTCCAGCACCACAACTCCAAGCCACAGACTGCCCGAACACTTTCAGAGGAAGAGGTGATCGCTGCTGCCCGCACTATCCGCAGAAGCTGCACAAGAAGAGTTCAATCAGCAGACCGCCCGGTCAGATAATCTCAGACCGCAGGAAAGAAGAAAGTTCAGCTTACACTTGGTGTGTGTTTTTGTTATTGCTGCCGATGGGTCCTATTTATAGGCGTGAGACCTGATCCAGTCACCACCCTATGAGATAGGATCACCACCCCCCAGACCGCACGACCTTACTGGTCACACCGCGCGATCAGCAATAGTACTCCTGCTTCATTTTGGTGAACTCGCCAGCTTCCACATCGACTATGAGAGACCGCCACTCTCACAGCAGATCGCGACTCCAAGGGAGATCGCCAGACCGCCCGAAGCTGTTCACCCCCCCCCCCCCCTGTAAGACCCCCCCTCCCCAATCCTGAACCGGGTTCCGGGAGGGGGGATCTTACTGCCCAAAGAAGACCACCCAGCGCATTCCGGGTGGCGACGTCCCACCCGCTTAAGCACTGAGCGGTCTCTTTGTCAGGCACAAGAATCACAACTTCACATCAGAACGCATAGCGGAAGCAATCAACAAATAAATAGGAAACCAAAACACACTGCTTATATTTACATACTTAACGGGGCCGAGGCCTAACGTTTACAAGAGTGCCTTGAAGGCTACATCGACTGAACAAAAGGGCCTAAGCCGGTCCTATACTCTAGGACTCACGTCTCGGAAGACAGGGGGCGGGGCTGGGAAAGTCGTACGGATCATCTCCAAGGCTTCGAGATCAACCTGTGATGTGGGGGCTTCACGCTGTCCCGTCTCCTGTGATTGGTTATAAGAAATAACCGTTAGTCACAGAGCTAAGTAGAAAACACATCCCCCTCCCCGGATCCGTATCCAGGGGGCGGCTAAAAGACAGAATTTGAAATAGCCGAAGCAAGGAAAGGGTTAGCAGCAGGCAAATGTATATATTTATATATATATATATATATATATATAGCGGGGCTCCTGCCCTAGTATCCACAACCGCGCCGTATAGTAAATATCTAACACTATCGCGCGCATACACACACCCAGGTACTCAAGACCTGTAACCACACAAAGGACCCTGTGTCGACACAGTTTTAGACCGCTTTAGTTCAAGCAGGGGAGCTAATCCCGCGGGCCTCACTGATGTGGCCGTCGGTGACAGTGGCCAGTCCTGCCACTTCTGAATGTAGTCGTACCGTATCATTCAGGCCCTCCCGTACAACTTGGTGTACTGAATGGATGTGAGCGACATCCGGCGAACCGATTTTTAGGCCGACCAGCGGAGGCGATACTGCAGGCTCAGAGGGTAATAACCCACTGTGCCCATCTCCCTGTCGCCATGAGTCGTCAACTCACCCGCACCGGTACGAACGGTCTGCGAGCGTGACCGACCCGCCACTTCCAATCAATCTTCACCCGCTTTATATAAAACAAACCCTTAGGCCACGGGGCAATTTCTACTCGACCGGTCGCACGATCTTGGACCGGGAGGCTTAGCGGTAGGAGGGCTCCTTGCTTGGGACTAACCTGGGAGGAGAGACTCGACTCCGGGTTTTTCCCAACTAAGGCCTCGCCGAAGGGAGGATAAGTACCGCTTTCGTGGCCACGGCAGCTCTGCGCTAGTAAATAAATTAGGCCGAAGAATGGGCCATGTAATAAACAGAAAAGTAGGCCGAAAGCAAAGGCCATGTATTAAACAGGAAAGTAGGCCGAAAGCAAAGGCCATGTATTAAACAGGAAAGTAGGCCGAAAGCAAAGGCCATGTATTAAACAGGAAAGTAGGCTGAAAGCAAAGGCCATGTATTAAACAGGAAAGTAGGCCGAAAGCAAAGGCCATGTATTAAACAGGAAAGTAGGCCGAAAGCAAAGGCCATGTATTAAACAGGAAAGTAGGCCGAAAGCAAAGGCCATGTATTAAACAGGAAAGTAGGCCGAAAGCAAAGGCCATGTAAATAGGACCAGTACGAGACTGGATTTAAATGAAAGTGCTGAATGTAGATGCGGGGGGGGGGGGGGGGGGGGGGGGGGACCAGTACGAGACTGGATCTAAATGATAGTACAGAATGTAAATGCATAAGATGAAATGGTTAGTAGTCCAATCACTCTATCAGAGGAGGCTTCGATCGACGACTCCGTACTTTTATTATTGTCGCGACGAGGTTACGTTTTGGCGCCGCGTCGCGATGTCGTTCCGATTTTTGCGTTGCTTTTCCGAGCTTAGTCGGTCTCTTAGCTTACTATGCATAATTTTGGGATAAGTATTTAAAATATGCGTCGAGGGGACGCCGATTTATTTTAATGAATTTCGCTCTTTTCCGGGCGTCTATTTTTGTTTGAAAAGGCTTTCGAGGGGTCAAATCACAAGTCCACACTTCCTATCTTTGATAGTATTTGTAAAATACCTATATTTAGTGCCCCTAATATTTGGGGAATTTTAGAGACTCATTTGGGTATTTTATTACCTAAAATAAACTTTATATTGGGTTTTAAAAATAGTAAAACCCCTCCTAAAAATCCCAAAAAATTACAGAGGGTGCCCCTAAGGGTGAGGCACACTTTTCATTTAGAAAACTTTTTCTGAAACGGCCCCATTTTTCCTCAGAAAAATGGAGAAGCCTATAGGGTGTTTGGGGTGCAAATAGAGGCAGGGAGGGACCTGGGGGCGCCGCACCGGGCGCCGTCCTTTGTCCCCACAGCGGATCCACAGCGGATCCGCTGTGGGGGCACTCAAACCCACGCGGGGGGGCGGGAGTTAAGGTTACAGGAGCCGTTGATCTCCCGGGGGAGATCGAACGGCTCCCGTCAGCCCTGACGGGAGACGGCCGCTGCCGCCGCCGGCAGCGGCCGGTTGTGGCCGGCGCCGCCCCCGGTCTGTGCGCCGGGGGCGGGCGACCACTCCGGTGGTGGTCCGGCGGCCTGGCGCCGCCGGCCACCGCCGGGGCTCGTGCCGCAAGGGCACGGGGGCGGTGGCGGCCCGCACGCCTCCTGCATGCTTGCCGCCACCGCCTCCACCGGAGGGGATGGGGTGGGGGGGGTGCCCCGGCCGGTGCGCCGGGGGCCGGCGACTCCTCCGGGGGTGGTCCGGCGACCTGGCAACCGCCGGCCACCGCCGGGGGAGGGATTAAAAGGGGCGGGCGGCGGCGGCGTGGCCTGCATGGGCCATGCAGGCCGCGGTGCCGCCGCTCCTGCCGAGTGCTGCCCTCCCGGCCGCCACTGGACGGGGCGCCGGGGAGGGGGCAACCCTCCGGCGGTGGCCCGGCGGCCTGGAGCCGCCGGCCG
Organism: Dactylorhiza incarnata; assembly: GCA_033032865.1. Classification (NCBI taxonomy): domain Eukaryota; kingdom Viridiplantae; phylum Streptophyta; class Magnoliopsida; order Asparagales; family Orchidaceae; genus Dactylorhiza; species Dactylorhiza incarnata. Next base: position 23,949 of record JAWHQI010000541.1, read on the forward strand.
CCGCCGGGGGGGTTTGGCTATTCCTATACAGGAAAGCAGGGGAGGCGGGGAAGGCCACGGGTGCCGCCGGCCGTGCCCGCCGGCGGCCCGGCCGCCTCCCCAGCGCCGGCGCCGAGGTCCCCGACGGGGACCTGTTGACCTCCTCCCCCCCCCCCCAGCGCCACCACCGGCGCTGGGGGAGAGTAGGTCTTCTGCCGGCCTCCTCCCCGAGCCTTGCCAAGGCTCGGGCGGCGGCCGGCGGCGCTCCGGCGGCAGGGGAGATGGGGGTTCTACCCTAGAGGTGGGAAGGAGGAGGAGGAGGTCTCTACCTGGGGTGGAGGGGGTGCTCGGGAGGAGGAAGGGTGGTGGTGGCCGGCCATGGAGGAGGAAGAGGAGGGTGGTGGCGGCTTGGCTCCGGCTAGCTCCGGCGAGGGGGGTGGCCGGCTGGGTTGGGGTGCTGGCAGAGGGGAGCTGAGGGAGAGAGAGAGAGAGAGAGAGAGAGAGAGGGAGGGGTGGTGTGTGGGGGAGGAATGGAGGGGCTGCCCCTCCTTTTATAGGAAGGAGGGGAGCCATCCCCCCCCCCCCCCCTCTCCCTCCCTTCCACGTGTATGAAGGGAGGGTGAGTGGGGGGAGATATTTCTCCCCCCCCCCTTTTTCTCACGTGCATGAAAGGGTGGGGGGGGTGAGTGGTTTGACCGGGGTCTATCTAGGTTCTTCGAGGCCGATAAGAGTTGCCGGGGCCGTTGCCGGGCTCGTGTGCTTTATACCTCGTGCGTTTCACCGAGGCGATCTGCATAGTGCTAAAGTGGCATACTCTCCATATGACCTTGTATCGAGGTGCAACGAGTTCCGTGGTGCCTGTATTGTCCACACAAGTTCAACGAGTCTGACGGAAGTCGATTTGGGGTACGTACGGTCAATATAATAATGAGGTAGCGGCGCGCTACGACACCCGAAATGGTCGTTTTCTCCAAACGACTTCGGATCGAGGCGCAACGAATTCTGTTGCACTCGTATGGTTTATACGAGTCCAACGGATCCGACGGAAGTCGAGTCGGGGTTCGTTTGGCCACTGTACCCCAATGACTTAGTTGCGGCGCGCAACGTTACTAAAAATGGTCGTTTTCTTCAAACGACTTCGGACTGAGGCGCAACGAATTCCGTTGCACTCGTATGGTTCATACGAGTTCAACGGATCTGACGGAAGTCAAATCGGGGTTCGTTCGGCCACTATTCATAATAATGAGGTAGTGGCGTGCTACGATACCCGAAACGGTCGTTTTCTCTATACGACCTCGGATCGGAGTGCAACGAATTCCGTTGCGTTCGTATTGTCCATACGAGTCCAACGGAACTGACGGAAGTCAATTCGGGGTTCGTTCGGCCACTATTCATAATAATGAGGTAGTGGCGTGCTACGATACCCGAAACGGTCGTTTTCTCTATACGACCTCGGATCGGAGTGCAACGAATTCCGTTGCGTTCGTATTGTCCATACGAGTCCAACGGAACTGACGGAAGTCAATTCGGGGTTCGTTCGGCCACTATTCATAATAATGAGGTAGTGGCGTGCTACGATACCCGAAACGGTCGTTTTCTCTATACGACCTCGGATCGGAGTGCAACGAATTCCGTTGCGTTCGTATTGTCCATACGAGTCCAACGGAACTGACGGAAGTCAATTCGGGGTTCGTTCGGCCACTATTCATAATAATGAGGTAGTGGCGCGCTACGATACCCGAAATGACCGTTTTCTACTGCTCGGGCCTACTTTTATTGGGCTCACTAGGGTCTAGTGGCCCAATAAAAGTCGGGATGTTACACCCCCCCCCCCCCCCCCTCTGTGTTCGCCCGAGACCGCGAACACAGCCAGTTCGCTAACAGACCGCGAACTTCTGTCTGCATACCGGTCTCCACCTGAGACCGCGGACAGCGACCAGCTCGCATACCAGCCTCCTCCTGAGACCGCGAACTGAGACCGCGCGACTAAGACCCTTAGTCCGCGAATACCACCAGAAAGCCCGGTCAGCCACCAGACCGCATTCTGGAGAAAACCTGGATCAAGCTGTGCGGTCACACCAGACCGCCACAGCCTTGAAGAGGACAGCACGCCACGCGGTCACGCACAGACCACGCACACCTGAAGACGATCAGCCCTCCACGCGGTCAGAGACAGACCGCGCAGCCTTCACCATCAGCCGCCTTGGACAAGAAACCAGCGGCCATACCAGAGGACCGCAGCTAGGCTTAGACAAGCCAGACCGCAAAGACAGACCGCCGAGTCGTGCGGTCACACCAGACCGCCCGACCTCCTCCCAGACCGCCCAGGTCCAAAGGCCCTCCAAACTTCCACTTCAACAATTTCAACAATGGTTGCCTCCAAAGTTGAGCCAACAAATCCAAAACATCTACTAGCGCTGGCGGTAGTACTAGCGCGGGCGCTAGCTGCCGTTCGACGAACTGTTAGCGGCGCTCGATGAAATTCTCATCATGGCGTTCGACGAAACTTCGCTCGACGAAATCTTAGCAGCGTTCGACGAAATCTTGTTCGACGAAATATTGGCTCGAAGCGCAATTGCCGGGAGAACTTATAGAAGGAGATAGCGTCAGGCGATATCCGATAGTGCAGGCGATAGCGAGGAGCACAGTTGGCAAGGGCAAATTGTTGCCACGAATTGAAGATCCTGCCGCGCGAAATGTTACTTAATCAGGGATAGCGCCGGCGGTAGCTACTAGCGCTGGCGGGTAGCGTGGCGCACAAAAGGCATAGCGCAAAACGTTGTCGCGGATGGGAGATCCTGCCGCGCAAAATCTTTCCTAATCCGGGCTAGCGCCGGCGGTAGCGCTTGGGCTATATAAAGGACCCCTCACCTCTCATTTCAGATGAACATCAGAGAGAGTGGTAGTGCTACAACTCCAGAGGCTATCTTGGCCGAAACTTGAAGTCCTAGCGAAGCTCTGCCAATTTCTGAAGAAGAATTCCATCACGCCGAATCCAGACGAAGTCCGCTTCGACAAACGCTGATTCTACAGCGGATCTTCGCCTCCATCTTCAGAAGTTCATCTTAAGGGAAATTTTTATTATTTTATTTATCTTTCTTTGTAAACGGTAGTGAAATCGCCTTGTGTTGGCGACTAGGTCTGGGGTAGGACTTAGGGCTGAAATTCGCCTCGTGTTGGAGACTAGATCTAGGCTAGGTCTAGGGGATGCTCGAGGCCACATCCGGGGAAGGATTGGCTAGAGCGGCTTGAGGCCGAATCCGGGAAGGAGAAGGCTAGGTCCACCGGTTCGTGGGGAAGCGAGTCGGGATAGAAAACGAAAAGAGCTTTTATTATTCGCCCCCGATCTCTAGCGTCATTGAGATCAAGTTTTGTAAAACTTATTTAATATCAATAAAGCTTGTCTCTCTTTTTGTTTACTTGATTTCTCGTTTTAATATTGCAATATTCCAAAGTTTTTCTAAATAAAATCAAAAGTTTTTTAAAACCCTTATTCACCCCCCCCCCCCCCCCTCTAAGGACGCCGACCGATCCAACACAAACAACTCTGGCGTTGAGCACAAGCGGCCATCATGGTCGAATAGGTGACGTTCATAGCTCTCCCGTCAACGTTCGCTGTAGAAGAAGAGGGATTATTCCAGTTTTACTTATTGGACAGACAAGGTAAATTTTATGAGTAGTTTACCATTTCTACTTCTGAGATTGTATAGATTGTTAGGTTTGCTTGATTTACTATAGTAGTAATGTGTTGGTGTTTTAGGGCCTTTGATTGTTTTAGGGCATTTGGTAGTAATGTGTTGTTTTAGGGCATTTGATAGTAGCAATGTCTTGTTAAATCAACAATGTTAACTGTTTTTCTTCTTACAGTGGTAACATTGTTTTTCTTCTTACAGTGGTAATTGTTTTTCTTCTTACAGTGGTAACTCTTTTTGTTGTTACAATGGTAATCATATTTGTTGTTACAGCTGGAACTGTTTTTGTTGTTACAATGGTAATCATATGTGTTGTTACAGCTGGAACTTTATTTGTTGTAATTAAACTGTATTTATTGTTATTACAGTAGGAAATGTATTTGTTGTTACAGTTGGAATTGTATTTGTTCTTATTACAGTTGTATCTGTTTTATTGTTACAGTTGTATTTGTTATTACAGTTGTATCTGTGTTGTTGTTACAGTTTGTCAGATGTTTGATTATTTTTTGTTATTCAGATGCCCGGTAGCCAGTACCTTAGTTGTAGGTGTGCAATGTCCACCTTCAAATCTAATGCTAGTTCGTTACTGGAAGTAATTTTTGATGAGTCAAAGACAGCGCTTCAAGATGCCAATGTGCTTCCACTATTCCAAATTCCGAATCTCGCACAGAATATACCGTTACTATATTTGCTTGTGCGGTGTTATAATGTTGACAAGAAAGCCTTTTTATCAGGTAAATATTATGTGAGGTTTACTATAAATGAGATAGCGATGATTTTGGGTCTCCCAAATAGGGGTCGTGTTTTTAAGTTTGCCAGACTTCCTCTTTCCGGCTTAACTCACAAGAATGTTATCGAAGAAATGAGAGGTCTTGCTGGAGAGGCATGGTCACCGACATTGGAGTGTAGGAGGGTGGAAGCTTTAGTGAGATATATGTTGGTGGTATTTTTTTTCCCATTGAAGAGCCTGAGGGTTCCAGCTTGCCTTCAAAAATTTGGTGGTGTACAAGTTTTTCAAAAGTACAGTTGGCTTAAGGCCATACACAAATTTTTGCACTCGCGGCTGGTTGAGTTGAGTAGAATTAGTGCATTAAGAAGAGGTTCTCATTTGGGTTACTTGGAAGGATGCTCGACCATATTACTGGTACTTGTTGTGATTATATATTTAAATTGATTATATATTTAAATTGATTATAAAATACCCTTCACTTTATATCTTATCTTATTGTGTAGGTTTGGTTGGATGAGCACACCAAATTTCAGCTGGTTTGTGACGATGTTGCAAGGCCTTAAATTTGCCGCTGGACTGCAAAGTTGAGTTATAGCGCGAAGTATTGTTATGCTCTACAAAGAGAGCTTAGGATTCCAAAACAGGTGGGTTAAACCAATTTTCTACGGAGTTCTCCACTTTAGATTTAACATATATTTTATATTATTTTGTAGGTGAAAATTGAATTTGAGAATGTTTTAGAAAGTGAGAAGTTACTACTAGGGATGGATGATGAAGACCCCGATTTTGAGGCAGACCCAAAAAGGCCCAGAAAATTAAGTAATGAGGATTCAAACATTGATAATGTATTCTACAATGTGGAAGAGGCGAGAAAAGAAAAGAAGAAGTTAAGGAAACTAGAGCATAAGATGTTGAGAAAAGCTAGGAGAGAGCTTGAGAGTGAAAGAGGGAAGATCAAGATGGAGGAGTTTGGAAAGGTTGAGTATTTGCACTTTGAAGAAGGTTTGAGAGGTTTGGAGAGCAGATTGTGTGATTACATCAATGAGCAAGTTCGGAGTGAGGTTGACACACTACGACAGGAAATTATGAGTAATTTTAATTCTTTGAGGAAATTAGGTGAAGAACGGTTGTGTCTATACACCCGAGAGAAGGAATCGTCGCCCAACGTCACATTTGTTCCGAGCACCCAACTCACACCTACGAAATCACCAATTGAAGTAACTTTGGTGGATCCCACCATTCCGATCAACGATTCAGAAGGCGAGAGTCAATTAAAGCTAAGTAGCATGATCAGAAACATTAAGAAAAGGGCAAACCGAAAGAAGAAGAATTTAGGGATCCCTAATAAGGAGTACCCTGGCAAATATCTTATATCTACCTGATTACGTGAGGTCATTGATTATGTCCTCTTTAATTTCAAAGAAAGCTAATGACTGTTATATGTTAAAATTCGTCCATATTGTTTAGTATATGTTAAAAATATGTTTGACTGAAACATTAATTCATGTTTTAGTGATTGCACAATCTTCCAGAGCGGAAATATTTTGCTAACCAGAGGCTTAGTTGACACACTTTTGGGTGAAGGATGGCTAGAAGATACGCACCTCAATGCGTATGCATTAGTACTCAGTGCTAGGAGGAGGAGGTCTCCAAATAAAATGAAAAGTTTTATATATGTCTCTCCGGATTTCGCTGTAAGTAATATTTCATTGTGTTGAATTTAGCTTTGCATAGTTATTAACCAATTTTTTAACCCTACTACAGAACTGTAAGCGGAGTAATTTCAAAATTGCCAAAATACTATTGAGTCTTATAACAAAGAACAACGTCTCCTCCTCTCAGATTATTGTAATGCCATGTCACTTTGAATGTCACTGGGCTTTGTTGGTTTGCAAACTGAAAGAGAAGCACTGGGAATATTACGACTCTCTGCCAATCAGTCGTCATCGAGCAGCCTTACCAGCTTTGGTATGTCAACAAAGTGAACTATAATTGAGATTTTCATTTTTCATTGTATCTTCAATAGAACATTAAGGTCTAATTATCTTTGTACCTGTGAATTATCATTGTTGCAGGTCCGAACATTATATGAGGATGTTAGTGAGATGTTGCCAATAGATTTTTTGAATTGGGAAATAGTTGATGTTCCCGGCTTACCAATGCAGGAGAATGGCAACGACTACGGGGTTTTCGTAATGAAGTACATGGAGGTTGTTATTTCAACACAGACAAAGTGGGATTGTTGCCGAACATGGCAGTCGGAAATGCCAAAATTTCGTGCCGAAATCGCAACCGATATTTTAAGAACTTTTTCACCATTAATACATGCCAATATTTCTTAGGGAATGTAACATTTATGTGGTCTGTTTAATTATGTCCAGCGTAAGACTGGTAGTTGACATTACTTTTTTTCCTGTCAGTTTACATTACTAGTTTAATTATGTTTAATTAGGTTTGATTTTGTTTGATTAGGTTTGATTACTTTTTCCCTGCCAGTTTACATTGCTTGTGCGGTAATTACATTGTTGGATACTTGAAAAGACGACTGTTAATTCAACCTTACATTACGATTGTTAATTCAACCTTACATTGCTGGATAATTACATTACTTGTGCGGTAATTACATTGCAACAACCTTACAAAAAACGACTGTTAATTCAACAACGTACATCAAGGTTTGAATACGTCGGGTATACTTGAAAAGTTGAATGACATATCCAAGAATAAATCGCTGCTAAAACCGAAAGCAGTAGGAGTGACCGGCCCATCAGAGTGATGTTCATTTGCTGAAGAACATATGAAGTTATACTCCTTTGTTGACATGGACGATTCTTGTATAGGGACGTTGACGTTGTCTACATAATTTGCATGTACATCATTATCATTTAAATCCGCCTTCTTTATCTTATCCACTTTCTTACGTGACTTCACGGTTCCTCTCTCCCAGTGGGCCTTCATACGAGCATTAGGGGCACCCTTAGGCCTCTTGATCGGAGGATTATGAACAAATGTACTATTGCTTTTCTCATCTACAACACCTTTATTCTTACCTTCGGCCAAATGCACCATATGATCAGTTTGTTGTGACAGTTCATTCATGACGCGCATCACATTCTCTTTGGCAATGTTGCAATTCTCTATCTGGTTCGCTAAATCCTAGCTAAACCGCATCAAATGGTTTCTGAATATCATATTTGACCCATTCTCGGTCATGACAGGGATATTATTGAGATAGATACCCTTCCTTGCATTACGAGTGAACCGTTTGAGGACATATTTCAGTGAGATTTGCTCCACATTTCGTACATTGTACACCCTCAAGATATGTGGACATAATATGCCTTTAGTTTCAAATCCTCTACACGAACACTCTGCATCCATTGTGGATATGTTGTAGTTCACAAACCATCGCTTATCTACTTCAACGTTATCCCTTTCCTTTGTCACATATGTTATATGAACTTCATCGTATCTCGTCTCGTCAACCATACAAACTCCAATGGCTCCTATCATGAAAGATTTTTCAAAAATACCGAACATTTTTCGAGTGTACAACTTTGACAAATGTTTGAAGAGGGAACAGTGATTGTACTTTAAGGTAATAACTCCATGCTTGCATCTAAAATCTTCTTCGTGCTCACCCCTCCTCCACGATAACACAAACTTCTCCAAACCCAAAAAATACTCAACAAGTGAACTACTCCCTTTCGAACTGCCATGCAAACAACTGTTAGTTGATTCGCTTCTTTGCGTTGACAAAATACCGAGATCTAAAATATCTTTATTGTATGCAGTAGACCACTTCTTCCTGATGTTATATAAATCTCCCAACCATTTGTTACCCTGTAGATTTCCTGTCGTTACCATCTCATTCTAACATCTTTCAAACTCGCCCTCACTATCACACTTGCTCATGCATTTGTAGAATAACGCCCGAACATTTTTGTTTTGGTTAAACAAAGGAACTTTTGAAAGAGCTTTCTTTGATATGTGCCATTGACAGAGGCGATGACGACTGCTAGTGAATACCCGCTGAATAGCTGAGGTCATGACTTGATCTTGATCCGTGAAAATTGTAAGTGGTTGTTTACCACCAACAACTTTAGGAAATGTTTCAAACACCCAACAAAACGAATCTGTAGTTTCCTCGGCAATGAAAGCCCCCCCAACAAAAATATTCTGCCAATGATTGTTCACGGCGATGAAAGGCGCACATGCCAAGTTATATTTATTAAGTCTGTACGTTGTATCAAAAATAATTAATAACGTCGCCATAACTATCATAATCTATTCTGCTATTTCCATCCATCCAAAAAAAGCTGGTGAGCCTATCCAGTTCGTCTTTTCTCACATCAAAGTAGAACATATTATCGTCCAATTGTCTCGCCCGAAATATCCTTAGCAAACTAGAGGCGTCACCACCATCGATTAGAGCTCTTTTTTCTCGTTGAACAAAATTGAAGGCATCAGTCTTACAAAATCCAATATTTTCAGCACCCCCAACTTCATCTGAAAGGAAGTTGTAATCATCTACTGCTCTTATTCCGACGCCTATCATATTCTTCATTAGATTACCTTGCATCTGAGATATTTTGCGGTTGGACCTCAATAAGTGCATCTCTTTCTCCATTGCGAGTGGATGATTGTGCTCCTCGACGAACCTCGTGACTTTCCAATTCTTTCCATCTACATCTGCATGAAAACAAATGCAAGCAAGACATCCGGTACGCGTTCCTAATTTGTGGTACTTCTTCGGTGACACCTTTGTATCCTTCCAACCTGCTTTCGCACAACTATATTCTCGTGCTTTAATAATTCTTGTGTGCGTCCAATACATTATGTGTTGTTTGCGAACACTGAATCCTTTAGTGTGAGCATAATTACAATACATAGCGTAAGCCTCATCCTCCGATTGGACAATAGGGAAAACAACTGAGCTCTTTTGCACCTAAAGGAATAAAGAAAAATACAATTGGAGTTATAAATAAAAATACAGTTAAAATACAGTTAAAATACACTTGAATACAATTGGAGTTATAAATACAAATACACACTCAGTACATGTTCAATCAAACCTACACACAACAAATAGGAATTAATTAAGATTCAATTAACTAAGCAGAGCATTAGAAATAGCAACAAATGATTAGAAACAAAACACTAAAACAAGGAATACAATGGTAGTTTACAATGATAATATAGTAAATGTACTGTTATAATTGTAATCCGATATACAGTCAAAATACAGTTCAATACAGTTGGAGTTATGAATAAAAATACACACTTAATACAGTTCAATACTAAGTAGAACATTGAAAAACAAAATAAATGAGACTAATTCAAGGAAAAAGTCTTTACTTACATTAATAATACAGTTACTGAACTGTTAAAAGTGTAATAAGAAATACAGTCAAAGTACAAATGCTTAGAAACAAAAGACTATAACAAGGAAAAATGTACTACGATATACAGTCAAAATACAGTTCAATACAGTTGGAGTTATGAATAAAAATACACACTTAATACAGTTCAATACTAAGTAGAACATTGGAAAACAAAACAAATGAGATTAATTCAATATGATTCAAGTCACTAAGTAGAACATTAAAAATCACAACAAATGAATCGAAGGACTTACAGTGCCAACATTATCATCTACTTTGCCTGACGACATCATAAGGGTTAAGCAAGTATCTCCGTAGTCAAAGAACTAACAATGGAATCAATACAAATAAATTAGATGAGTTAAATAAAAAGGCAGTGGATGGACTTGGATGCATAACCAGCAGCGTGATCCAGTTCGGATGCATAACAGGGGCTCACCGAGAAGTAGGAAGGTGGAGCGGAGGTTTCGCCGGAGCTTAAAGGGTTCGCTGGAGAATAGGGGTTTCACCGGAGCTGAAGGGGAGCTGAAGGGGTTCGCAGAAGAACCTGGAGTGTTTCGCGCCCTAGCTGGGTTTCGCGCCCTAGCGGGAAGGAAGGGAAGAAAAATAGGGTGGGCCCGGGTATTTATTCTCGCAGCAATTTTTCTTGCGTTGAGCGCATGGAAAATTTGTCTTTCCTTTTCATGGGTTTTTAGGTTCGGTCTCTTAAAATTAGGTTGTTATTAGCAGCTACATTTTTAGCTATTCAAATTTTTTATAATTGCAAATAATTATTTTAAAAAATTATATCCGCAAATAAAATTATTATACATACGAACAAAAATTAAAAAAAGAATCATATAAAGCTATGCTAAGCAAATCTATTCTTCTTCTGCCTTAACACTTGGTTATTAAGAACTCATTTTATTGGATGTATATGTGAGATCGAAGGCACTAGGCAGGCAAGAGAAGTGGTCTGCAAAATTGGGCGAAGCAGACACATGCGAAGCAAGAGTGATCCAGACCTCTGATCTTTGGAAGAATAAAGCGTCTTTTGATAGTAATAAGATATGTGTCGCTACGCTAATTAGTATTATCGAAAAATTTATGACAACACCAATTACTGAATGCAGCGACAATTGAAATGCAGGATCGTCTTATTCAAAATCTACTGATCTCTATTGGAGTAAGAAAATACAAGATTAAATATTTCTAATTAGATAATTAAACAAGAACACACAATTAAGAAATGACACAGAACAAAAGATATACTACTACAGTGCAGAAACTAAATGTATATCATTCTTTGTCTCAAGTTCGTTCTTTATTACGACGGATATCCTCAAGAGAGCTAGCTGTGAGGTATGGTTCCTTATAAAATTAACGGGGTTCGTAGATCCCGCCAATATACAAGAATCTCTATGACAGAAAAGTTTGCACAAGCAAATATTTTGAATACAATTGTGTAATTGAACTCGATCAAAATATGTAAGTGTGGAATCAAGAACACGTGAAGGATCTCTAAATATGAGTGTATTTAACTGTATAGATATATGCATAATTTGAGTACATTAAATCCTTTATGTATTTTGTCAGGTCTATGGATTTCTGTCACTCAAGATCATGTCACTGAATAAATTAATAAAATAGAATCTGAATGAAAATTAGATTAATGTATAAATTTGAAGAATGCTCGTATAAATCCAACCTTAAACTGAATAAGAGATGCAAATCATCAATTCATCTCATGAATTAAATATCTACGTTGATACCAGATATAGTCGAGGAGGATGCAAATCAAATGAATTAAATATCAATTCATTTGATTTGGATGATGCAAATCAAATGAAATTTTCAATCTGAGATGATGCGGCTCTATAGTTTCCCCAAAAAAAACTGAATAGAAGAAGAGGGATTCAACTCAAAACGGAGTGAGCAGAACACCAAATCTTTGGGCACTCGATCATGAGAGCCTTGTGGTCGATTCCTTGCAAATCTGCAGGGTGTTGCCTTTCTTCTGGGTGCAGACCCAACAAGATCACCGAGGAAGAAGGTGCGAGCAGCGAGATCGTTTGGCTGGAGTTCGATCGAAGACTTTGCTCCGGCAAGATGCGAGTCCGGGACTGTCGATCCTGGAGTTGAAGATGAAGATTGGATTGGATGCAGTTTTTGTTCCAGATCGGCCAGGACGAGAGAGCTCTAAGTCCCAAAGTTATATCATGGCTTTAATAGGGAGAGCCCTATTTGGAGTTACCAAATAATGAGTTAGTTCTCATTTACTCCAAATAAATGACTTAATAAACCCACTAATTAATTCGACTTCTAAATTATGCCAAAACTTGTGTCAGGGGTGAGACTAGGTTTGCCTCCTGAAATTATGAGATAGTCTGACCCATCTATCACAGGCTTCGAATGTTTTGCGCGACTAAATTAACGCGCGCTCGTAGGAGTCCGAATAAATTCTAATTTTTGTGTATGACTTCATCGGGATGTCTCGATGAAACGACTCTACTAAACGGAAAATTTCCAACATCTTTCACTATTACAAATTTAACTTTTAGCCACACTTTTTTTACCACAGATAAAAAATCATCGCTAATAATGAAGCTTTGGTAGTGACCCTTGATTCTTGACCAATAGCAAGTATTAGCCACGAATGTTTAATTCATGAGAAAAAACAAAGCATTAGTCATAATTTGTTTAAGTGTCTAATAAAACAATATTACTTACGGTTGCCTAATTCATGACTAAGATATTTTAGCTACTGTACAACCCATATTATTCGAGGGAAGAACCTGTTCAGGCCACGTGGGCAAAAAGCCAAAGTCATAGGACAAATCAGAGATAACCAACAATTCACATGAGCATTTAATACAAGATGCGAGTATCGAGATTACTCGCCCCTGAGCGGCGACTATCATCGGCATCTCACAAGGAGTATGCGAGATCCTCCCTAAAGCGGCGACTATCAACAACATCTCTCCAAGCATGGGCAAGATCCTTCAATTGTCGCCCGCTCACCAGGTTCAACTATCCAATCTCGCAGGTTCCATGTATAGTCGTCTGCATCCACCCTTTTTGGAATTTGTCTATAAATAGACCCTCAGGGGTATCAGGAATGACACTTGAAAAATCAGAGATCAATCCCCCCCCCCCCCCCCCCCATCTAGGCGAGATTCTCATCAAGCCAGTGTCTTCCGATCCTATTACCAAGCTCAGCCATCTGTGGTCGTGGAGGAAAAGTTTTTACTTAAGCTTCTGGGTACGTGGCGGGACCTCCCTGCTAAGCTTTCTGGGGTCTGTTTATGGTCTCCCATTTTCTTCTTCGCGCTAGCCTTCAAATCCATGTCGTCGAAGCGCGAAATCAGTAACTTTCGGATACACTTAGGTCCGAATATTTGGAGCTAGAATTTTCTTGGCATCAACACTTTGGTACGGTGAGCGTGGAGGAGAATAGAGGGATGTGACCCTCACTCTCCTTAGCTTTAAAATTCCCACGCGAGAACAACTCTCGCCAACCTCTGTCGAAGATCGTGGTTGGCGAGAAGACTCCTGCTGGAGGATGACGCCAGGCGGGATAGCCGGAGGAGGTGGTAGACGTTCTGTGCTCGTCGACACCCCAGCAAGAGGCGCCGACACGCTTGGCCCAACTGAGTTGGCCTCTAGAGGAAGAGTCGCTGAAAGAAAAAGTCGTCATCCTGGTTGGAACGTCATTCCTCGATGTCCTCCTGGTTGGACGCTCCACGCCGTCCCTCTTCCTCTTTCTCCCCAGCAAGAGGCGCCGACACGCTTGGCCCAACTGAGTTGGCCTCTAGAGGAAGAGTCGCTGAAAGAAAAAGTCGTCGTCAGTAAAGACAACAATTACAAGATTTATGAAGATAGGCGACAATTACCTGTGGCGGTGGTGTCAAGGGGAACAGACAAAGGCTCGCTTACGGTGGCCTGTTGCTCACCAACATCATCCAAACCCTCCTGGCTCACTCAGATTTGGACCAGGTCCGCCACAGGTTGCGTCGGGCCTCCTGTTAGAACGTCATTCCTCGATGTCCTCCTGGTTGGACGCTCCACGCCGTCCCTCTTCCTCTTTCTCCCCAGCAAGAGGCGCCGACGCGCTCGGCCCAACCGAGTTGGCCTCTGGAGGAAGAGTCGTTGAAAGAAAAAGTCGTCATCAGTAAAGCCAACAATTACAAGATTTATGAAGATGGGCGACAATTACCTGTGACGGCGATGTCAAGGGGAACGAACGAAGGATCGCTTACGGCGGCCTGTTGCTCGCCAACATCATCCAAACCCGCTTGGCTCAGCCGGATTTGGACCAAATCCGCCACAGGTTGCGTCGGGCCTCCTGTTGGAACGTCCTTCCTCGGTGTCCTCTTGGTTGGATGCTCCACGTCGTCCCTCTTCCTCTTTCGCCCCCCCCCCCCCCCCCCCCCCCCCCCCTCCCCGCCATGGCGAGGATCACCGCCATGCGTCTTGTTCAGCAGCTTCATCAGCGCTTGTGTCTTCGTGATTATCTCCTCGGGAGTCAGCACTTCATCGTAAGCTAAAAAGGGTGTGCAGGAAAGACCCCTCTGCTCCTATTTATAGATGTCGGAGGGGACCCCCATGCTTTCGAGTATGACTGATGCTCGCCAAAGAACCCTCACCGAATAAGGGTTGGATGTTTCTTTCTGAGCCACTTTGTTACTCGCAAAGAGCGTGGATTGTGTACAGCCCATATTCTTCGAGGGAAGAACCCGTTCAGGCCACGTGGGCAAAAAGCAAAAGTCAAAGGTCAAGTTGGAGATAGCCAACAATTCACAGGAGCATTTAATACAAGCCCCTGAGCGACGACTATCATCGGCATCTCGTAAGACGTGAGCGAGATCCTCCCTAAAGCAGCGACTATCAACAACATCTCGTCAGGCGTGGGCGAGATCCTTCAATTAGCGCCCGCTCACCAGGTTCAACTATCCAATCTCGTTAGGGTCAGGTATAGTTGTCTGCATCCGCCTTTTTGGAATTTGTCTATAAATAGACCCCCAAGGGTACCAAGAATGTCACTTGAAAAATCAGAGATCAATCCCCCCATCTAGGCGAGATTCTCATCAAACCAGTGCATTCCTAGTACCAAGCTCAACCATCTGTGGTCGTGGATGAGAAGTTTTTACTTAAGCTTCTGGATACGTGACGGGACCTCCAAGGCTAAGCTCCCTGGGGTCTGTTTATGAATGAAGAAAAAACTTTTATATAAGCATGACTACGAGTTTGTTTGATGTAGCTTTTTGTGTGTGTTCATTTTCTAAAGAATATATTGCACTTTTTATTTGGCTACAAATATTTTATGATTTTTATGAGTTGGAGTTGCTTCTTCTAATATTTTTTTGTACTTCTCTTTTCAAGTGGGTTGCTTGGTAGAAGTAGGATTTGAAAATCGAGGGTTTATGTATGCTCTATTGAGTGTGGTTATAATAGTTTAGTAGAAATTGTCTTTTTGCGCCTTGCAGTCATACAATTTTTTCACACATGGTTGAATTTTTTATACTAATAAAGATGCTAAAGAGAACTACATTAACTTCATCATAAAAGTGGGAAGGGCGGATTGCAAATCCAATCTTACAGTTCCATTCTATTCTCGGTAGCCACGATTATTCATGCCAATATTTTACACAATCATATGAATCCTAGAAATATTGCTTACAACTTGACCTCTCTCTCTCTCTCTCTCTCTCTCTCTCTCTCTCTCTCTCTCTCTCTCTCTCTCTCTCTCTCCAATTCCCCTCTCCAAAGCTAATTTCTATGGATACTGTTTTTTCTTTGTAACATGGCTTCTTATAATGTTGGGTTTTTTCAGTTTCTCTGTCATTTTCCATTTCCAAAGCTACTACCTACTGATTTGCTTAGAACATTTAGTTCTTAAGGCTTAGAACATTCAGTTCTTAATGCATTGATGGATTTACTCAATCTCCTTCTTCTACACTGAATTTTTTTAAACAAATTTAACTTTCTGTGGTGAGTCTATTTATGTTCTCTTTGTGCTTATAGACATATGTTGTGATACATATGTTGTGATTGTGTATGACTTGACTTATATTATGGAGATTTTATGTCTCTCTTTCTGATACTGGTGCAGATATTGTCAGGAAACTCAATCTATGATCAACGATGCGATCGACATTTCCTTCCCGGTATGTCCCGTGCATCCCCATTCTTACGTTATTATCACCTTCACTGTTAGTTATGTTTTTTGTTGGATGGAAAAATCGATTCAAATTAAAATTTTGATGATGAAAAATCTAAAAATTGTGTTGGATGGATTCATTTTACACGCAACCATCATGAAATACCTCTATTACAACTTGCTTTTTTTCATTTTATATACTTTTTTTTATTTTTAAGTTAAGAACAACATATGACTTTTTAATTATTTCATGTCTCATCAAAGCGCACTCACTTCACGTTTAAGAGCTTGAAGTCGCCGCAAAAGTACGTCAAAGTGTATACGTTGAGAGTACATCACCCTTCCAAGGATTTTTTTTTTCTATTTTTGGATGTTGTGGAAGAGGAATAACTTCAAAGTTAATAAAAGAGTTTTTTTTTTTAAATGCTACTATGAGGAATAAATTGGGAGGATACTAGCATCTTCGAGGAATAAATCGCGACGATACGATCATCTTTGCACGGGTGAAGTGCTCTTGGGCGGGCTTCGTCTGCCTCCAGGTGGGCTCTGCCCACATGAACCCCGTGCCACGCCCGTGTTCGCAGCTCTCCGGTGCACGCGCTTCGCGTGTGGTCGACAGACCTGCCTCTCTCGGGCAAATACACGATTGCGTTGTCTAATGAATATCTTCACTTTCAAAAAACCTAGGGGCCGCAATCGCTGAATTTTATCACCCATGATAAATGTTGCCGCCCATGATGAATGTCGCCGCCCCAGCACTAGGGGCCGCAATCCCATGTGCTGGTATAATTCAAATGCAGCAATAAATTCCCTTCAATCATCTAACTAGTCGCACTCATTCAATATTGTCGTGAGGCCTTGCTTTTATCAAATGATGACGACAACCTCTCCGTAATTAATCAGCTACCCTATTGATTGATGCCCGCATCCGCCCGCTTCAAAAAACCTGTTCCCCTCACAGTTCCAAACCCGATCTCACCCTCCTCTCTCCGATCCGAACGCCGCCGCCATCTCTTCCTCCTCCTCCTCCCCCCGCAGCCGTCCCCGCCCCCTCATCTGTCACCGACACCACATTCTCCAACAGCGCCTGGTGCTCAACCGCCTCGGCTTCCTCACGAATCCCGCAGCAACCCTAAAATCCCACCATATTATCATATCCGGCGGTGGTCGGGGACTCCCCGCCAATGGACGCCTCTCCCGGCGCGGGATTCCCCGCCTACCCTTCGTACTACAGCAAGTTCAACTCCGTGCTCAATGCCGGACTCCTCAACCCCATGTCGCCTCCCCCCGTCGACAAGACCCGATCCAGTCCGACCCTCTTCGACATGATGGCCAATGAGCAGGAATATCACCCTAGGACCGGCGCCCTGACCTCCACCGGCCAGATTCTTCTTCCACATGGGAGGAGTGGGGATATTTCTGCCCAGGATCAACAGATCTTACTTCAGGAGCGCGTGGCAGAGATCCTCGGAAGCTGCAGCCCTGGGAACCAGTTCAACGATCAGGACACCGGAGACGTCCGCCTCACCCTGAGCTCCAAGGAAGCCCTCTCCATTTCTCTTACCGTTCACCGCCACATTCTCGTCGAACACAGTCGATTCTTCGCCTCCAAATTATCCGATCGCTGGTCTAAGCAGCAGCGATCACTCCCCCACCTCGTCGAAATATCCGATTGCGACGATGTCGAGGTCTACATCGAGACTCTTCGACTCATGTACTGCAAGGACCTCCGGCGCCGTCTGATGCGGGAGGACGTCTCCAAAGTCCTCGCCATTCTGAAGGTATATTGAAATACGAATGTTTTCTTTACCTCCATTTTCGATCTGCCGCCTAATATCCACCCTACAACTAGGTTTCGGCGGCGATTGCATTCGATGCGGGGGTTTTGTCTTGCCTGGAGTATCTGGAGGCCGCCCCTTGGGCTGAGGACGAAGAAGAGAAGGTAGCCTCTGTACTGTCTTTGCTCCAGCTCGAGAGCTTCGGAGTAGGCGAGGTTCTCAAGAGGGTTTCTCTTGAAATCGGCCCATCCTCAGCACCGGAATCCAATGCGAATGTCGCCGGAGGTAACTGCGAAGATATCCTTCTCTGCCTCCTCCACGTTGTTCTCGAAGGGAAGGATGAGAAGGCCAGGCGGGAGATGAAGTGCCTCGTCTCCAAGATGCTCCGGGAGAACAACAGCAAGAGAAGCAGCTCCGGCGACCTGAGCAAGCAGTCTCTCTACTCCGCCTGCGAAGGCTGCCTGAGCCTCCTCCGGTTACATTTCCTCCGCGCCGCCTCCTCCGACTTTGCCGAAGCCACCCAGATCGCCATGCAGGCCGATAACCTCCATTGGATAATGGACATCATGATCGACCGGCAGATCGCAGACGAGTTCCTGCGAACATGGGCGGCGGAGGTAGAGCTCGCCGCCATCCACCCACAAGTTCCGGCCGTCCACCGATACGAGGTTAGCCGGATCACAGCCAGGCTCTTCGTCGGCATCGGCAAAGGTCAGATTTTGGCATCGAAGGAGGTGAGGTGCATGCTGCTCCAAACATGGCTGCAGCCATTCTACAACGATTTCGGGTGGATGCGGCGAGCCTGCAAAGGGCTCGACCGCCACCTCGTCGAGGACGGCCTCAGCAACACTATACTGACACTTCCGTTGGCGATGCAGCAGGACATTCTTCTTGCTTGGTTCGATCGATTCCTCAACTCGGGAGACGACTGCCCCAACATACAGCGGGGATTTGAGGTGTGGTGGCGGCGCGCATTCTGGCGCCGGAGCGGCGAAACCAGCCGGCCTCCCCAGCTTAGAATCTCGGCTGGCTGCGAGAATTCTTCCTGATCGCATTAGAATGGTTGCTGATTCTGTTTCAGCTTTCTGATTCTATATTTTCTTTCATCTTTTTTTTTCTCAATCTCATTCTCTCCTTTTGTTCTTAGTTTGGTGGAATGCATCCTAGGATTTATTCCTTTTCTTCCTCTCCATGTGTGTGAGTTGTGTAGGGTTTATGACTACTTGGTTTAAATACGGGTAGAAATGAAGAAGGGGAGAGCGAGTTTTTTTAGTGGTGTTATGGACACCATATTTGGTTATGGACACCCAACGGCTATGTACGTACAACCCAAGATGGCTACGTACGTACAACCCAAGATGGCTACGTACGTACAACCCAAGATGGCTACGTACGTACAACCTAAGATGGCTACGTACGTACAACCCAAGATGGCTACGTACGTACAACCCAAGATGGCTACGTACGTACAACCCAAGATGGCTACGTACGTACAACCTAAGATGGCTACGTACGTACAACCCAAGATGGCTACGTACGTACAACCCAAGATGGCTACGTACGTACAACCTAAGATGGCTACGTACGTACAACCTAAGATGGCTACGTACGTACAACCCAAGATGGCTACGTACGTACAACCCAAGATGGCTACGTACGTACAACCCAAGATGGCTACGTACGTACAACCCAAGATGGCTACGTACGTACAACCCAAGATGGCTACGTACGTACAACCCAAGATGGCTACGTACGTACAACCCAAGATGGCTACGTACGTACAACTCAAGATGGCTACGTACGTACAACCTAAGATGGCTACGTACGTACAACCCAAGATGGCTACGTACGTACAACCCAAGATGGCTACGTACGTACAACCTAAGATGGCTACGTACGTACAACCCAAGATGGCTACGTACGTACAACCCAAGATGGCTACGTACGTACAACCTAAGATGGCTACGTACGTACAACCTAAGATGGCTACGTACGTACAACCCAAGATGGCTACGTACGTACAACCCAAGATGGATACGTACGTACAACCCAAGATGGCTACGTACGTACAACCCAAGATGGCTACGTACGTACAACCTAAGATGGCTACGTACGTACAACCTAAGATGGCTACGTACGTACAACCCAAGATGGCTACGTACGTACAACCCAAGATGGCTACGTACGTACAACCCAAGATGGCTACGTACGTACAACCCAAGATGGCTATCTACAACCCAAGATGGCTATCTACAACCCAATCATACTATGGACAGCCCAAATTGTCATTTGCAACCAATTGCCAATAAACATACCATTTAAGCATGTAAACAATTTTAAAAACATTAGTGGTAGAAATAAATATATTAAACATTCCTTTACACGAACGATTTGAGTCCAAAATTAATATATGAAGGCAAAATCTTGTTTTTAACCAAGTTTCAATGAATTTTTTGAACACCCTCTTTACTACATTTCTTCAGCAACCCCCGCCCCGAAAGAAAATACAGTGTAAATATTAGATTATATGCGATATGAGTAAACGTAGATAATACAAATTTTACCTATACGTAGAGTAATTAAGATAAGTTGTTGGTCATCCAAAAAATGCAAAATGTATTAGATTATATGCAAGAATATCCGCTGAAATCCGATAAATACCGCTGAAATCAACACTGAAATTGAGGATCATGGAGGTGCCCAAGTTCTACAAAACATTAGGATCTTTGTAGAAGTTGAAATCCGATTAATACCTACAAAAAACATCCAAAATCACATACCTACAGAGTTTGGAGAACCCTAGAGAGGTAATATGGAGTTGCAAGAACACTTATAAGTGGACGATGATGGACCAAAAATAAACCGAATGGAACCTCTGCAGAAACATTAAAAATTTATGAGGGTGGAGGAGATCCGGCGAGAGATACATCATTTTCTGTAGAAGGCCGCGCGCGGTAGATCCTCTGAGCAATGGCGGACGTGAGTTAAAAGGAGCGATTTCTGCTCAGCACGAAGAGGGAATGTCGATCCCGTACGGTGTGAATCAGGAGCGAAGAGGAAAAGCATGGTGGAGAGAGGCGGCGGCGGTGGCTGTCGGGATGTGGCGCTCGGGATCGCCGGGGAGTTTCGCGCAGGAGGACAGAACGGTGACGGGAAATCCCTAACACGGGCTGGGCTGTCCTTAGAGGCAGATATAAGAGGGAAGAAAAAAAAATTAAATTTAGGTATTTACTCTTGTACATTGGTGTGGCCATAGCCAAATTGTGTCCATAACACTGCTCTTTTTTTGTATGGAAGACAATTTTGTTATAAGGAATGAGATTATGGCTGAAAATATCATTCAACCTTTATAAGGAAATCATCCAACATTAAAGGAAAAAGCTAAAAGCAGAATAATTGCATTCATTTCATATATTCAACCGTTACATTTTTGCCACCATTAGGTGTTCCATTCTTAGTAGCCCGTGTAAGTATATTCCATAAGTAACAAGTAATCTCTCCTATATATTTGGGTAAATATGAGTGAAAGAGATATAATTTAAACTTCCTTCAGGTCCGTTCGGTTGAACGGAATTGATTTTCTGGAGTTGACATTGAAGATTAGAAATTCAATTCTTATGTTCGGCTCGACTAAATTTACGCGGATATTGGGTTTGAAGCGAAAACCTGACTTTGACTTTGAGCCTTATGAAATATTTTTTTCATGGATCTTCCTGTTTCTAGCTCCTCGATGACTTCAAACATGGCTTCCTCAAGCAACCAAGCAACAAGGCACTCTTCTCCACCACCACAGGCGATGTTGACGACCGATTCCTTACCCGTGCTACTCAACACTACCTCGATCCTCAGCAGCCGTACATGCGTTCCTGTTATTTCCAATCTCTATGCCTAGCCATCTCGCTCTCGTCTCATGACACTGAAGGAGACTCTTACTCAAGTAATCAAATGTGATAATCCATGTCTGACTATTTCCAACATGTGAAGCAACTTGTTACCACCTTGAATGTGTTTGGTGCAACTCTTACAATGGACGGCGTTACTCTCCACGTTCTTAATGGATTACCTTCTGAATATAACGTGATCTTGTCTGCTATACGAAGTCGTAAGTCCTCCATTTCCTTTGATGAGTTTCATGAAAAATTGTGTGATCATGAAATATTTCTCATTCGTGCAACCTCTCTTGCTCCCGCTCCAATAACAACTCGACACATCCCACAACAATGGTTCTAATAGTCGTTCAAATCGGAATCATTGCCACCCAAAATCTGAACCTTAATGCTACACGGGCGTGTGAAGCAACTCTTCCAAATTGAACACCTCACTATGTTATTCCTTCTCACCATACCTCCATCTTGACACCTTCGGTCACAACTAATGAGACATATTTCGCATACTACCTCCCAAATGGTAACTAACAATGACCTACCCTCAATTTTCTGCCTCCTACGATGCCACCGAACAACAAAACTTCCTTCGATGATATTGCGAAATTCTTAGTACATGAAGATAGCTCCTCTCCCACTTCTTCAAGTGCTTCATCCTCCTCAACATAGTTTTCTAAAAACCGCCTTTTCTCTTTTATTAACTCCATCTAGCTACATACCACTCCAGCATTTTCGTCCGAGCGCGCATTTTCGGTCGGGCACTCGTTTTTGGCAGGACACCCATTTTTCGCCCGAGCGGCCATTTTCGCCCGGGCGCTCAATATTTTCGCCCGGGCGCGGATTTTACACCCGGGCAGCCGTTTTTCGCCCGGATGCGTGTTTTTCGCCAGGGCGCCCGATTTTCGCCCGACCGACAGTTTTTCTCCTGAGCGGCCATTTTTTGCCCGGGAGCACGTTTTTCGCCCGACAGCCATTTTTCCCCCAGGCTGCCATTTTTTCGGCCGGCCACACGTTTTTCTCCCAGGCGGCCTTTTTTTGCCCGGGCGCGCGTTTTTCGCCCGGTCGGCCATTTTTCGCCCGAGAAGCCGTTTTTTTCGCTCAAACGCGATATTTTCGCCCGGGCGGCCGTTTTTTGCTAGGGAGACTGTTTTTCATTTGGACGACCATTTTTCGCCAGGGCACGCGTTTTTCTCCCGTGCGCACGTTTTTATCCCGTGCGGTCATTTTTTTTCGCCCGGAGGACCGTTTTTTGCCGGAGCGCGCGTTTTTTGCCTAGGCGGACATTTTTCGCCCGGGCGGTCGTTTTTTCGCCCGGGCGGCCGTTTTCGCCCGGACGGCCAATTTTTTGCCCGAGCGCGCGTTTTTTGCAGGGCGCGCGTTTTTCGCCCGGGCGGCAATATTTCGCTTGGGCGGCGGTATTTCGCCCGGGCAGCGGTATTTTGCCCGGGCGGCGGTTTTTTCGCCCGGGCGGTGGTTTTTCCCCCGTGCGGCCGTTTTTCCCCCGGGCGGTCGTTTTTCCCCCGGGTACCCGTTTTTACCCGAGCGCCCTTATTTCGCCCGGGCTCCCATTTTTTGCCATAGCGCCCATTTTTTGCCCATGTGGCTGTTTTTTGCCATAGCGGTCGTTTTTTGCCCTAGCGACCGTTTTTTCGACCGGTCGGCCGTTTTTCGCCCGACCGTCCATTTTTTGTCCGAGCGGCCGTTTTTTGCCAGAGCGCCCATTTTTCGCCCGAGCGACCATTTTTTGCCCGGACGCGCGTGCTTGTCTTGGTGCGAGTTTTCACGATTATTATATTTCAATATTTTTGTTTTAAAGAACAATTTTCAAACAGTTGTTCTACCGAACAACTTAAATGAAAAAGCTCTATTCGATTAACACTTTTGCATAGACTCTCCAAACAGTCTGCAGCTCTCTCATTAGAGTTTTTCTGAAAGCTCTATTCTAAAAGCTGAATTCGATCAGCAGCTTTTCCATCCGCTAGAGCTGTCCCAAACAGAGCCTAAGGCTTCCTTTGGCGCTGTTTATTTGCTCCGCTGATTTGAATGTCTCACTTATCTTGCCAATTACTTAAAGTTGACAACGACTGCCGATCATGGATGCCAGAGGACATAAATCACGATTTAATTGATGTCGGAGGAAGAGAGCGTGCACATGCAATTCCGGTAGAGGAGAGTGAAGGCGTGCGAAGGAGAAGGAGAAGCCGCCGCTCTGCCGATCATGGATGCTGGAGGACAAAAATCGCGATCTACTTGATGTCGGAGGAAGAGAGCGTGCACCCACGAGTTAGGTAGAGGAGAGTGAAGGCGCGCGGGAGAAGGAGATAGGAAGATGATAGTTAGAGCTACACGAGAGGCGCGCATGATTTTGGGGGGAATCGTGGGATATAAAACTGAAGGTAAATTGAAATCACGATCAATTGAACAATTGAGATGATTTGAATGTTTCACCTGTCTTGCCAAATTCTTAAAATTGATAAATCGTTTTAATATAGTATACGTATAATACACGAGATCCACACTCAATTGTGTCGAATCAGAAATTATTCAATCCGAGCCCGTTTCCAAATTCTGTTCGGGAGCCCCGCAATGTTGATACTTACTTTACAAACCTGTATTCGCCGAGTGGATCCCCGAGGCCTAAGGTGTCAATAGGCACAATATCTTTTGAGAGACACTGTCCCAGGTAAGGGGGGCAGGTGAGCCGTCGGACGGGCTCAGGACCGAGGGGGCGCAACCCCAGATTATCCCGAAGAGGGGGGCGAGCAGGGGAGAGGGGAGGCCCCCGGGCTCGCCCAGCCCATGGAGGGCAGAGGGGGCGAGGCGGAGAGGGGCCAACCCCTGGCTCGTCCCGCCCCAGCAAGGGGGGCGAGCAGGATAGGGGCCAGCCCCCGGTCTCGCCCCACCCCAGCAAGGGGGCGCGCCGGAGAGGGGCCAGCCCCCGGTCTCGCCCCGCCCCAGCAAGGGGCGCGCCGGCGAGGGGCCAGCCCCCGGTCTCGCCCCGCCCCAGCAAGGGGGCGAGCCGGAGAGGGGGCACCTCCCAGTTTCGCCCCGCCCCAGCAGGGGCGAGCCGGAGAGGCGGACGACCTCCCGCTCGCCCAGACCAGTGAGGGGGCGAGCAAGGGAGGCGGCCTGCCCTCGCTCGCCCAACCCCGAGGAGAGGGGGCGGTCTGCGTTTAGTGCCTCAGAATGACGGGATTTGGCTGTTGGCAGGCCAAACTTGAGGGTATTTTCGTAATCTCGTAGGCCAGAATGTGGCTATTGGCAGACCCAGTCCAGAAATCTATAAATAGGACCAAGGGGGCACCATTTGGAGGGATCTCTCATTTTGTCTTCTCTCTTCCCAAGTCTCTTGTGTGGGTGAAGAGAGCCTCCAAAGGTGCCCCAAGCTCAGCATTGGCTTGGGAGGGGAAACGCTTTATGATCTTCTGGGTGTGTTGTGGGACCTCCTCGCTGAGCCCTTGGTCTTGTTCCTAGTTTCTTAAGTCTTTGGCCTAGTGCTCTCCCTTGAGAGAAGTAGGTGTGAGGTCACCATCTCTTTTGGGGACCCCGAACTCCACCGAGATCAAGTCTTGTTTTCAAGTCTTGGTTTCAACACTTACTGTAAAAAACGAAAGACTTAATTGTACGTGAAATCATAGACGATTTCCACGGAGATCAGGGGCTATCTCCCCGGAGATCAGGCGCGATCTCCATGGAGATCAAGTGTGCTCTTCACGAAGATCACTAATAATTTCACCTACAATGAAGCCTCCGACATTATTTTTTTGTCGCCACGTGTCAGCATCGCAGAGCACCGAGACTCCAATTTGAAAAAAAATTCGTGTGAATTTGCACAGGATGGTGCGCTAAAATCGTACGCATTAATGTAGCATTCTGCATTCTTTTATTTTAAATTCCCTCAATCCACTTCGTTCCCAATTCTTCAATCCGAGTTCTGCATAACTTTTTTCCCTCTCCCCGCCGAAAGTAATGGAAACTACCATCTCGCTCGTCAAATTCGTCTGTCCTCGCAGTAATCCTTTCTTCACCTCAATCCCCAGAAGAAAACCTTGCCCTTTCGATGGCAAGTTCCTATTTCTAAACGATCTTTCTCGTTATTTTTTTGGGCTCCGCAGTCACTTATTACTGTCGTTCTAGGGTTTTGGAGACAGCAACTCACCAGTAAGGTTGAACTCCGCGGCTCACCTCGCTCCAAAACCTTTCAGAAGATTCAAAGGAATGTTATCGCCATGTCGCAGACAGCAGCAGCCGGCGCCCCCACCGATAACTCCCACTCTCTGCTAGGTTCTCTCCCAAACCCATAAATCGAATCCTGTAAAGATCTCATTTTTTTCACTCCTCGTTTGTGTTCTCAGGCGTTGGTTTGGGTTCAAGGGTCCGGGGAATTTGCTTTTATGCTGTCACTGCCATGGGCGCAATCCCTCTTTTTCTGTCAATGATGCTTGTGCATCCTTTTGTGATGATATTTGATCGATACAAGAGAAGAGTTCATCACATGATTGCGCAGATCTGGGCGACCATGACTATCTTTCCTTTCTATAGGTTTGAGTTTGAGGGTTTAGAGAATTTACCTCCTGGTGATGCTCCTGCTGTATATGTTTCCAATCACCAGAGCTTTTTGGATACTTACACCCTTCTGACGCTCGGAAGGAGCTTTAAATTCATAAGTAAGAGGAGTATTTTTGTTATTCCAATCATAGGGTGGGCAATGTTCCTTATGGGAGTTATTCCTCTTCGGCGTATGGACAGCAGGAGCCAGCTGGTATTGCTTATTTGAATCCTTCTTTGTATTTAATTGTTATTTGAACATAATTTGAGGAGATTACATTCGTAATCGTGAAACAAGGAAGAGTCATTCATGTTTATTTAGGTTAATTAATTCCCTTGTTCTTGTCGGGGGATTTTAATCATATGCATATTATGAATTTAGCTGTCCCCTATGAGGAGAATTTGATTTGATTTATGTTTTTATCCCTTTTTTTGTTGAAAATATAGTATCATACATTGATTCACATTGGGTGCAGGAATGTCTTAAAAGCTGCATGGATTATGTGAGGAAAGGTGCATCTGTGTTCTTCTTTCCTGAGGGTACTCGGAGTAAGGATGGTAAACTAGGTGCATTTAAGGTGGGAAAGTTGGTGTAGATGATGATATAAGTTTGTAGATGCATATATCTTGTAATATTTTTGAAGCCTTTTTGTTTGAAGATTCTTATCTTTGTATAAATGTTGTAGAGAGGGGCATTCACTGTTGCTGCGAAAACCGAAGCACCCGTTGTGCCAATTACCCTTCTAGGAACTAGAGAGCTAATGCCGTCTGGAAGGGAAGGCATGCTGAATTCGGGATCAGTGAAGGTTGTTATACACAAGCCTTTAAAAGGAAAAGAGGCAGAAGTACTGTGCAATGCATCTAGGAGTGTTATAGCTGACACACTCATTAGTCATGGTTATGGCGTACACCATACTGATTAGATGGATCATTTGCGACATGTGGTTTCATCAACTGGACACTTGGGCAAAGGATTCTCTCATAATTAGGTATTCATTTCGTCCGCCCTATTTTTATATATAGCTACTGCTTTGCTAATGCCACTCATTATGCCTAAAAGAAAATAATTGATATGTTAAAAGAAACAACCGCATTGATGAGTTTAAGGAAACAAATTCAATATGTTTTGTTTGGCTGACCACTATGTTATTAAGGCTTTTTCAAGTGTATAAAGTTTATGCTACTATTGTTAAATTGTGTTTAATAGTGGAGTAACTCCGGAAAATACTTATTTGGAACACTGCATTTTCAGCTACATGACGTGCAGCCTTATTATCACAGTAGATTGTAGTCTATGCTATCTTAATTCCAAGTTCCGTAAGAAGAGAGTTGAGACAAACCAGCTCAGAGATAATTTGTGCCATGACTTTATATTCTTCTTTGGCGGAGAGCGAGTCACAACGTTTTGTTTCTTACTGCACCAAGTAACCAAATTTTCTCCCAAGAATATCATTTAATCACTCTTAGATCTTCAATCATCAATCGAGTCAGCAAAGCCGACTTGTACAAAAACTGTGAGCGACAATATAAATGATGCCTTATAGATAAGTCCTTGTCCGGGAGTTCCTTTTAGGTAACGTAGTATCATGTTTACGATGTAGATCAAAGGACTTTGCATATATTGGCTCACAATGCTGATTTCAAAGGCTGTCATGTCGAGTAACTGTGAGGTAAATGAGTTTCCCAACTAATCGTCTGTACTAATTTGAATTTGATATTGGTGGATTAAAATGTGATTCGAGTTGAGAAAAGTTGATGTTGGAATCCATAGGTGTATCAACTTGTTTATACCCGACATGTCTTGTTCCGGGAGTTCCTTTTAAGTAACATAGAATCCTCGATATGACGTAGATCAAAGGACCTTGCATATATTGGCTCATAATGCTCATTGCAAATGTTATGTCAGGTCGAGTCACTGTGAGGCAGATGAGTTTCCCAACTAATTGTCTGCACTAATTTGAATTTGATTGTGGTGGTTCAAAATGTGAGTTCGGTCGAGATAACTTGACGTTGGAATCCGTAGGTGTATCAAGTTTGTACCCGAGATGTCCTGTTTCGGCTAGAAGATTAAGGTGTACTTCCTTTGAGATAATTGTAGTTGCTTAGAATTTCTTAGTACCTAAATACCAAAGAAGTAGTGAAGGTGTCCAAGGTCCTTTGTATGAAAGTGTAAAGGCAAATGTGATTTGAACATGTACATGCATGCTATATCACCCCTTGTAATGATAATGCCATTTACACAAACCGACGAGCTTTGAGTTGTACTACCATACCATCAGAATTCTGCTTAACCGTGAACACCCACTTACAACCAACCACTTTTTGCCTTAGAGGAAATGGAATCAACATCCATGATTGATTTGAGGTCAGTGCTGTTAGTTCCTCTAACATGGCAATACGCCACCCAGGGTGAGCAAGAGCATCTACAACTGAAGGTGGATGGGAAGAGGCAGTTAAAGGGGCAACCAATTTCATTGCAGCGATAAAATACAAATTGACAAATCACGTGAGAGGTGCGAGACTGTTTACCTTTCCTTGATGCAATAAGTAAATCTGCATTTGAAGGTCTGGTTGTTGGTGTGGGAAGTGATGACAATTGTATATGAGTACTGTAGTTAGGTGATCATTAAAAGCTGAGGATTGTTTAGTAGAGGTCGAGATACCCTTCCAATGGCGAATGTAATGACAATAGGAAGGAGAAGAGTTTTGTGAAGGATCATGAGTAGGAGGTGGAGTTTCAGAGTCCATGCAGTAGAATATGGTGAGGCATCGTAGGAGCAGTGGAGGGAGGTGTGTATGAAAAATAAGCTTTGTATTCAAGGAAGGCACATCACGAGAGATAACTGTACGAGAGATATCAAAATAGATATATCATCATTGAGATTTAGAGTATTCCCCAAATATCATCTGTTGAGACTAAATGTCAAGTTTATCACGAGTGGGTGTTAGGTTGTGAGAGTAACAAAGACACCCAAAAACCTTACGAGGGTTAGGAAAAGTATCGGCATGTAGATACATAATGAAGAATGGAGTTTTGTTCTGGAAGATTTTTGAAGACATGCGATTAATGTAAAACTCATACTTAAAATAATGAAATTCAAGAAATTTAAAAACACTCGTAAGGGGAATTATAGATCAGACAACTTCCATGAGTATCTATTTTCACGCTTGACCACCTTGTTTTGTTGATGGGTAATGGATATGAAGTTTGATGAAGGATACCATGTGTGCCAGGTTGCAGAGGTCAGATGTCGAGGACACGTTGGTTTGAATTTTTCATGTCAATTTTAATATGTCGGGGAATATATCGGGTTTCAATATATAAGTATTTATATGCATAGTTATGTATAAATATAATTAATATATATATAAACAATTTAATATTTATTGAACTTCTAAATCTACAAAACAAGTATGTTGAAACCAGATGTACAACCCTCATATTTGCCGAGCTGACGTGGCCTAGCGCAAATGGAGGGGCTCAGTGGAACGACCCATCGGAGGTCGTCAAAGACCAAAAAGATAAGGCCGGGGGGGGGGGGGCATATTTCCTTGGTCGAGTGGACCTTGGGTCCACTTGCCCAAGGCCCCGGCCACTCGCCCAAGGACCCGGGCGAGTGGACCCTCGCCCAAGGACCCGGGCGAGTGGACCCTTGGTCCACTCGCCCAAGGACCCGGGCGAGTGGACCATTGGTCCACTCGCCTGAGTGGGGGGGGGGGGGGAGTGGACCAAGGGTCCACTCGCCCAAGGGTGTGGGCGAGTGGACCCGTGGTCCACTCGCCCCATGCAGTTGGGCCCACTCGCCCAGCCAGGGCTGTGGACCTCGGTCCACTTGTTCGACCCCCAGCAAGGGGGAGAGTGGACGTCTCTTCCTCCACTTGCTCCCCCTCTTGTTTTGATCGTCCAGGTTCGTGGTTGAGTTGCGAATAGCAGAATTTTGGCTATCCGCAGCCCAATTTGGGAAGTCTATAAATAGACCCCCATGGGCACCTTGGAAAGGGTTGGTCTCTACCCCCTCTCCCTCGCGTGTGTCTTGTGAGCAAGCACTACCCCCCTCTCCCTCTCTCTACCCCCTCTCCCTCGCGTGTGTCTTGTGAGCAAACACTACCCCCCTCCCCCCCTCCCCCCCTCCCCCCCTCCCCCCCTGTCAGTGAAGGTTGGTGGTGAGGTGAGCTTTAGTGCCCTCCAAGGTGCCCAGGCTCAGCATTGGCTTGTGAGGGGAAGTTTCTTGTGAGCTTCCGGGTGTGTGGTGGGACCTCCACGCTGCAGCTTAAGAGGTTCGTTTTTGGACTCAAGTGTTCCTCAAGGGCAAGGTCTTTCGGTTCGTAGCAACTGGTCAAAGGTTCTAGCTCGGGTCAAGTAAGGGTTAGCTGCATCCCCCTTTCGAACGTCGATACCACTTCTCTGGTTTCAACATTCTGGTGCGGTGAGCGTGGAGGCAGCTAGTTCGGAAAGCCCTGAGCAAGTCTCATGGCTGGAAGCGAAGAACCGAGGAACTCACCTCCTCCCAACAAGTCACGACCGTTGACAGGGGAAGAGGAGGCAGAGAAGGCAGATCAGGTGTCGAATGATCAGACCAAGTTGGAGGTGGCAGAGGAGGTGAAAGAGAGAGAGAGGTCGTTAGCGGCAGTGGAAGGCCGGAGAAGATACGAATCAACGGAAGGCTGAGCGAGCAGGATCAAGTGAGGATCCGAAGATGTGTCCAGCAGAATGTGGATATCTTCGCGTGGAGCGCTGCAGAGATGCCAGGTGTCGATGCGAATGTGGTATGTCATCGCCTCAACCTCGACTCAAGCGTCCGCCCCATTCGCCAGAAGAAGAGAAATGTGTCGTCTACCCTCGCCGGGCCAATCAGAGAGGAGGTAGGGAAGCTACTAGCGGCAGAGTTCGTGGAAGAAATCCAATACCCGGATGAATTTCTAACGTGGTAATGGTAAAGAAGGGAGACGGGAAGTGGAGAATGTGTGTGGACTTCTCCCTGTTGAACAGGGCCTGTCCTAAGGATTGTTATCCTCTGCCTCAGATTGACGCGTTGGTAGACTCAGCTGTCGGCTTCCCAGTGATGAGCTTCTTGGATGCGTTCTCCGGCTACCATCAAATCCGAATGCATTCGCCTGATGTTAAGGATGTTTCTTTCATCACAGATGACGGGTGTTACTGTTATAAGATGATGCATTTCAGACTGAGGAACGCAGGAGCAACTTACCAAAGGATGATGGACCGAGTTTTCAAGGAGCAGAAGGGGCGCAACCTAGAAGTCTATGTGGATGACTTGATGGTTAAAAGCAGGGACGTAGCGTCTCACCTGCAGGACTTGGGGGAGACCTTCGCCACCCCTCGGAGGTTCAAGATGAGGCTCAACCCTTCTAAATGTGTCTTCGGAGCAAGTCGAGGAAAGTTCCTAGGTCACCTACTCACCCCGGTGGGGGTCGAACCCAACCCGGAAAAGGTCAAAGTCATCCTGGAGTTGGAGTCGCCGAGGAGTGCGAAAGAGATTCAAAAGTTGACAGGGAAGTTAGCAGGATTGAGCCGGTTTCTCTTTAGAGCAGGGGAGAAGTGCTCTCCCTTCTTCAGAGCCCTGCGCCAGGGTCAGATGTTTGAGTGGACACCGGAATGCCAGAAGGCTTTTCGGGCGTTGAAGGAACAGCTGACGCGGGCTCCTTTGCTCCAGGGACCGAGAGAAGGAGAAGACCCTTTTCTTTACCTGGGGGTAAGAGTCGAGGCAGTAAGCTCGGTCCTGGTCCGGGAGGAGGGGAAGAAGTAGCTGCCGATCTATTACGTCAGCCGAGTCCTGAAAAAGGCAGAGCTCAAGTATCTCGTCCTGGAGAAGCTGACATTCGCTTTGATCATCTCAGCCCGGAAGCTTCGTCCCTATTTCCAGGCTCATTCGATCAGAGTAGTGACCGACCACCCCCTTCGCAACATTATGGAAGGAGTGGAGCACTCCGAGAGATTGGCAAAGTGGTCAGTCGAGCTTAGCGAGTTCGATGTCACCTTCGTCCCTCGGCTGTCAATGAAAGCGCAGGCGGTGGCAGATTTCCTGGCAGAATATGTGACCAAGGTGGATGGGTCGGAACCCATCGGGTTGGTGGCATGGCAGCTGTTCGCAGACGGGGCATCAGGAAAAAATTCCCTCGGCGGAGGGGTAGTCCTGGTCAGTCCGCAGGGGACGAGGATCGAGCAAGCGATCGACATCTGATTCCCCGTGACCAACAACCAGGCCGAGTATGAAGCATTGGTGGCTGGGCTTCGTCTGGCAAAGGAACTAGGAATCCGGGATGTGAGGGTTTTCACGGATTCGATGGTGGTGGCCTCCCAGGTCCAAGGAGAGTTCGA
Organism: Dactylorhiza incarnata; assembly: GCA_033032865.1. Taxonomy (NCBI): domain Eukaryota; kingdom Viridiplantae; phylum Streptophyta; class Magnoliopsida; order Asparagales; family Orchidaceae; genus Dactylorhiza; species Dactylorhiza incarnata. The sequence goes on from JAWHQI010000541.1 coordinate 56,420, forward strand.
GGCGAAGGAGCCGACCCTCCAGAGGTATCTGATGAAGGTTAAGGACCTCATCGGGGGGTTCCGCACTTTCTCCATCCGGCATATTCCGAGAGAGGAAAATGTCCGAGCAGATCAGTTGGCGAAGTACGGTCCTCGCGCGAGAGGAACGGTGACCGAGTTGTTTCTCCCGTCCATCAAGGAAGGGGAGCTGATGGAGATCGATCAAGGGGCCTCGTGGGTGGACCCGATCCTTTCCTTTCTGACCTCGGGCAAGTTCCCGGAGGGGGTCCCAGATAATGAGCTCCTCACTAGCGAACTGTGGTCAAAGAAGGTTCCTGCTGTAGAAGAAGGTGAAGAAGGACCTGACCTCGAATTCCACGGGGAGTACGGCCTCGGATCCATGAGAGAGTTTGAACGGCGTTTCTCCCGTCGCCGTGTTGGGTGTCGTTCTCAAGGCCCATAAGACCGAGGGAAGCCGCTCCACCCAGTTCCCCTTCAAGTTCTTCACCTTCTTCTTCAGCAAACAAAGTCATAGTCAACCTGCTGAAGAAGAAGGTGAAAAACTTGAAGGGGAACTGGGTGGAGCGGCTTCCCTCGGTCTTATGGGACTTGAGAACGACACCCAACACGACGACGGGAGAAACGCCGTTCAAACTCTCTCATGGATCCGAGGCCGTACTCCCCGTAGAATTCGAGGTCAGGTCCCCCCGGGTCGTGGCCGCCCAGGAGGGTGGCGAAGACTGGAGGATAGACAACGAAGAGGAACAACGACTCTCGCTGGATGTGGTTGAGGAGCTCAGGGACCTCGCGTCGATTCGGCAGGAGGAGGCGAAACGTCGGATGGCCAGGTATTTTGATAAAACATTAGGATCAAGCAATTCGTCCCAGGAGATCTTGTCCTCAAGAAGGTCGACGCCGCAGGAAGATCGGCGAACGTAGGAAAGCTCCAACCCAATTGGGAGGGACCCTATGTAGTCCTGGAAGCCCTGAAGTCAGGGGAGTATCGCCTTCAAAATGTTGAAGGAATCCCCCTCGGCAACACTTGGAGTGGCGACGATCTAAAATGTTTTTATCCTTAATGAATATTGATTTTATCCTTGGAAAAACCTCTTACTCCAGCTCATAATAGTTACTCTAGCCCATGAGAGCAAATGTTGGTAAGCCTTCAAGGGCAGGGACCGCATCGCGGAAGCATTGAGTAAGAGGTTTTTCCAAGGATAAAATCAATATTCATTAAGGATAAAAACATTTTAGATCGTCGCCACTCCAAGTGTTGTCGAGGGGGATTCCTTCAACATTTTGAAGGCGATACCCCCCTGACTTCAGGGCTTCCAGGACTACATAGGGTCCCTCCCAATTGGGTTGGAGCTTTCCTACGTTCACCGATCTTCCCGCGGCGTCGACCTTCTTGAGGACAAGATCTCCTGGGACGAATTGCTCGATCCTAATGTTTTTATCAAAATACCTGGCCATCCGACGTTTCACCTCCTCCTGCCGAATCGACGCGAGGTCTCGAAGCTCCTCAACCACATCCAGCGAGAGTCGTTGTTCCTCTTCGTTGTCTATCCTCCAGTCTTCGCCACCCTCCTGGGCGGCCACGACCCCGGGGGACCTGACCTCGAATTCCACGAGGAGTACGACCTCGGATCCATGAGAGAGTTTGAACGGCGTTTCTCCCGTCGCCGTGTTGGGTGTCGTTCTCAAGGCCCATAAAACCAGGAAAGCCGCTCCACTCAGTTCCCCTTCAAGTTCTCCACCTTTTTCTTCAGCAGGTTGACTATGACTTTGTTTGCCGCCTCCACCTGCCCGTTGTTCCGAGGATGATGAACGGAGGCGAAGCGGAGATCGATGCCCAATTGACCGCAGAAGCTAATGAGCTCCTCACTAGCGAACTGTGGTCCGTTATCCGTCACTATGGCGAGGGGAAGTCCGTGCCTGCAAATTATTTCTCCCCAAATAAAATTTCTTATTACCTGCGAGGTTGTCTTTGCCAAAGCTTTGACCTCCACCCATTTGGAGAAGTAGTCTATCATGACCAGCATGGACCTTCTTTGACCGCTGGCCTGAGGGAATGGGCCGACCAAGTCCTGAGCCTTTGCGCAGGTTGGAGTTGGAGTGGTGCGAATAGCTGACACTTCTGACACTTCTTCGCAAACTCCGCGGTGTCCTTACGAAGGGTCGGCCAGAAGTATCCCTGCCTCAACACCCTCTTCTCTAAGGTTTGGCTTCCAGAGTGGCTTCCGCACTCTCCGGAGTGGATTTCTTCCAAGACCCTTGGGACTTCATCTTCCGTCACGCACCTCGCTAGGAGCCCGGTTAGGGTCTTCCTATATAAGCTTCCCTCTCGGATCAGGTAGTATGCTGACTTGTACCTGAACCGCCTCTTATCTGGGACCCCCTCTGGGAACTTGCCCGAGGTCAGAAAGGTAAAGATCGGGTCCACCCACGAGGCCCCTTGATCGATCTCCATCAGCTCCCCTTCCTCGATGGACGGGCGAAACAACTCGGTCACCGTTCCTCCCGCGCAAGGACCGTACTTCGCCAACTGATCTGCTCGGACATTTTCCTCTCTCGGAATATTCCGGATGGAGAAAGTGCGGAACCCCCCGATGAGGTCCTTAACCTTCATCAGATACCTCTGGAGGGTCGGCTCCTTCGCCTCGAACTCTCCTTGGACCTGGGAGGCCACCACCATCGAATCCGTGAAAACCCTCACATCCCGGATTCCTAGTTCCTTTGCCAGACGAAGCCCAGCCACCAATGCTTCATACTCGGCCTGGTTGTTGGTCACGGGGAATCAGATGTCGATCGCTTGCTCGATCCTCGTCCCCTGCGGACTGACCAGGACTACCCCTCCGCCGAGGGAATTTTTTCCTGATGCCCCGTCTGCGAACAGCTGCCATGCCACCAACCCGGTGGGTTCCGACCCATCCACCTCGGTCACATATTCTGCCAGGAAATCTGCCACCGCCTGCGCTTTCATTGACAGCCGAGGGACGAAGGTGACATCGAACTCGCTAAGCTCGACTGACTACTTTGCCAATCTCCCGGAGTGCTCCACTCCTTCCATAATGTTGCGAAGGGGGTGGTCGGTCACTACTCTGATCGAATGAGCCTGGAAATAGGGACGAAGTTTCCGGGCTGAGATGATCAAAGCGAATGCCAGCTTCTCCAGGACGGGATACTTGAGCTCTGCCTTTTTCAGGACTCGTCTGACGTAATTGATCGGCAGCTGCTTCTTCCCCTCCTCCCGGATCAGGACCGAGCTTACTGCCTCGACTCCTACCCCCAGGTAAAGAAAAAAGGTCTTCTCCTTCTCTCGGTCCCTGGAGCAAAGGAGCCCGCGTCAGCTGTTTCTTCTACGCCCGAAAAGCCTTCTCGCATTCTGGTGTCCACTCAAACTTCTGACCCTGGCGCAGGGCTCTGAAGATGGGAGAGCACTTCTCCCCTGCTCTAGAGAGAAACCGGCTCAATCCTGCTAACTTCCCTGTCAACTTTTGAATCTCTTTCGCACTCCTCGGCGACTCCACCTCCAGGATGGCTTTGACCTTGTCCGGGTTGGGTTCGACCCCCACCAGGGTGAGTAGGTGACCTAGGAACTTTCCTCGACTTGCTCCGAAGACACATTTAGAAGGGTTGAACCTCATCTTGAACCTCCGAAGGGTGGCGAAGGTCTCCCCCAAGTCCTGCAGGTGAGACGCTACGACCCTGCTTTTAACCATCAAGTCATCCACATAGACTTCTAGGTTGCGCCTCTTCTGCTCCTTGAAGACTCGGTCCATCATCCTTTGGTAAGTTGCTCCTGCGTTCCTCAGTCCGAAATGCATCATCTTTAACAGTAACACCCGTCATCTGTAATGAAAGAAACATCCTTAACATCAGACGAATGCATTCAGATTTGATGGTAGCCGGAGAACGCATCCAAGAAGCTCATCACCGGGAAGCCGACAGCTGAGTTTACCAACGCGTCAATCCGAGGCAGAGGATAACAATCCTTAGGACAGGCCCTGTTCAACAGGGAGAAGTCCACACACATTCTCCACTTCCCGTCTTCCTTCTTTACCATTACCACATTAGAAACCCATCCTGGGTATTGGATTTCTTCCACGAACCCTGCCTCTAGCAGCTTCCTTACCACCTCTCTGATTGGTCCGGCGACGGTAGACGACACATTTCTCTTCTTCTGGCGAATGGGGCGGACGCTTGAGTCGAGGTTGAGGCGATGACATACCACATTCGCATCGTCACCTGACATCTCTGCAGCGCTCCACGCGAAGATGTCCACATTCTGCTGGACACATCTTCAGATCCTCTCTTGATCCTGCTCGCACAGCCTTCCGCTGATTCGTATCTTCTCCGACCTTCCATTGCCGCTAACGACCTCTCTCTCTTTCACCTCCTCTGCCACCTCCAACTTGGTCTGATCATCCGACACTTGATCTGCCTTCTCTGCCTCCTCTTCCCCTGTCAACGTCCGCGACTTGTTGGGAGGAGGTGAGTTCCTCGGTTCTTCGCTTCCAGCCATGAGACTTGCTCAGGGCTTTTTCCGAACTAGCTGCCTCCACGCTCACCGCACCAGAATGTTGAAACCAGAGAACTGGTCTCGACGTTCGAAAGGGGGATGCAACTAACCCTTACTTGAACCGAGCTAGAACCCTTGACCAGTTGCTATGAACCGAAAGACCTTGCCCTTGAGGAACACTTGAGTCCAAAAACGAACCCCTTACGCTGCAGCGTGGAGGTCCCACCGCACACCCGGAAGCTCACAAGGAACTTCCCCTCCCAAGTCAATGCTGAGCCTGGGCACCTTGGAGGGCACTAAAGCTCACCTCACCACCAACCTTCACTGACAGGGGGGGGGGGGGGAGGGGGTAGTGCTTGCTCACAAGACACACGCGAGGGAGAGGGGGTAGAGACCAACCCTTCCCAAGATGCCCATGGGGGTCTATTTATAGATTTCCCAAAATTGGGCCGCGGATAGCCAAAATTCTGCTATCCGCAGCTCAACCACGAACCTGGACGATCAAAACAAGAGAGGGGGGGGGGGGGGGAGTGGAGAACGAGACGTCCACTCCCCTCCTTGCCGAGGGTCGAACGAGTGGACCGAGGTCCACCGCCCTGGCTGGGCGAGTGGACCTCACGATCCACTCCACCCTTCGGGCGAGTGGACCCTTGGTCTACTCGCCCAACTGCATGTTACATCCTTGCCATCTGGATCCAATAAAGATCCTTGTCATGTATTTGAAGGCAATCAATGAAATATCAAGTTTTTTATGTCTCTCTAAAATTCCTCTCCCTCTCTCTCAAGCCCTCTTCCCTCTAGGGTTCTTCCCCAAGCTTCTTCTCTCCTCTACCTCTATCCTAGGGCTTGCCCTTGTATCCCCGCCTACATTGATCCCCGTCAAAAGAATCCCATAACATCTTGCTATCAGAGCTTCTTGGTCCTCTTCCGCCGACGTCGTTTCCTTCCTCACTTTGCGCCTCTTCTTCCGTTGCGAATCACGACCCCGTCCAAGTCTAGCCGCGACATCCTTCTGTTGGAGCTTGCTTTCCGCATCTCTTGGTTTGAGAATAACAAATACCATGATGTATTTGATCTAGTCTTTTGTGTGTTTATAGTGGCCAGGTTGTACATGTTCAATGAGGAGACAAGTCCTCGTTCATGGGCATGATCCGAGAACGACAAGTCTCAGGTTGGATGAGTTTTGTGTGCTGATCTTAAAATGGCCATAACTTTCAATCCAGAAAGAGTTACAGAACGTGCCACCCCATTTCGGAGATGAGAACGACTCAATCTACATGCTGGAGCTAAATTTGAATGTGGGAAATTTCACTGTCGGAAATTTCCGACAGCCACTGTCGCCCAGGCGACAGCAGAGAAGTTACAACTACTTTCCCCCACGGCAGCACGACGAAAAGCAGTTTTGAGATGTCGGAAATCCGACATCGATGTCGCCCAGGCGACAGCTCCACGATTCCAGCAACTGCCCGCACGACGGCTCGACGACACGACAGCGGCAGTTTAGCGCTGTCGGAAAATTCCGACAGTCACTGTCGGAAATTCCGACAGCGATTTTCTATAAAATGGTTCCTTTGGTTCGTGCATTCTATGCTCTGAAGATTCTAAGTCCCTTCCTGAGTGCATTCCATCCAGAGAGCTCCAGAACCTCATGAACTCCCATTTATGCTGAGAAGGTTTGAAATTGAAGATGAGATCGGACGCGCTTCTACATCAAGGATCATCTCGAGGCTTCAACCTTCCTTTCAGAGATCTGAATTTCTAGGGAGTTCTTATTTTATCTTGTATTTTCATTTATATACATTTTACTTTGTATTGGTAGGGAAAATCGCTTCCTTGTGCGGAGCGTCTAAGTCCTTGCGCGGCTTAGGGGAAAATCGCTTCCTTGTGCGGAGCGTCCAAGTCCTTGCGTGGCTTGGTGGGAAATCGTGGCCTTGTGTGCTACGTCTAGATCTTGGGAAGATCTAGAGGATAGGCTTGGGCTTGGTCTAGGGAGAGACAAGCGATAGCCTTCCGATCCTTGGGAGAAGGATTGGTAAACAAAAAGAAATTTACATTTGTACGCCTCCGATTTCTAGCGATATAGAAATCAAATTTATGTAAACACTTTTTCATATAATATAATCATGTCTCTTTTGTGTTTACTTGATTTCTATCATTTGGCGTAATCTCTATTATATTGTGTTCTAAGTTTTCAATTCTTAATCTAAATTGTTTATTTCAATCTCCTTCATTATAAAACAATTTAGTAATTATCTAGAAAATTATAGAAAGAATTTTATTCCCTTATTCACCCCCCCTCTAAGGGCGCCGTAAGATCCAACAATTGGTATCAGAGCTAGGTTATTCCAAATCGGCTTAACAACCGGGAATAATGGCGCCTCTTGATCATGATCTCGCTTCTACTAGTGGGGAAAATTTTAATATAAATGAAAAAGTATTATCACCACCATTATTTATGGGTGAAAATTATAATGGGTGGAAAATATTAATGAAAAATTTTCTTAAGGCCTTAGATGAAAAAGTTTGGAATATTACTATTAAAAAGCCATCTAGCGTACTAACTAGAAACGAAATTATTTTAAATGCAAAATCTATGAATAGTATATTTTGTGCGTTAGACCAAAATATTTTCAAACTTATTTATACTTTACCTACCGCATATGAAATTTGGAGTTTTCTTGAAAGAACTTATGATTCTCCTTCTACAGGTACGGAACATTCACAAGAACCGGAGAATATGCAAGCCTATGCAAATATTCAAGAAAGCTACACAAAGGATGGATCCATAGAATGCTCATCAAGCGGAAAGGATGACGGACACTCTTGTTTGGAAGAGGAAGATGAAGAAGACAACGTCACAATATTGGACTCAGTTGATGGCAAAACATCAAGCAAAAGAGAAGATGGAAACTATAGCAAGGTAAGAAAATCTAAATCTTCTCTTTTAGTAACTAATTCTATTTCTACATTTCGTGTGCTTAAATTTGCTAAACGTAAAATTTCAAAGTTGAAACATGCTAATTCCAAATTACGTTTAGAAAATAAAACTTTAAAAGCAAACACTAAAGTAGAATCTTATATTGATGTTTCAAATTCTTGTTCATGCTCTTTAATTGAAAATGCTAAACCTTGTTTTTATTATAATTCTTTTAAAGAAGAACTCAAGGTTTTAGAAAAAGGACTTTTAGTTTCCAAAGAACATAATGAAAAATTGATAAAAGAAAATGATAATTTAAAGGATAAACTAGAATCATTAAAAATGTTTATTCAAAAATTTTCATATAATGAAAAATCTCTTTTTTCTAGTTTATCAAATTTTCAAAAGTCTAAAAGCTTAACTTCATATTATAAGAGTAGGTCTATAAGAAAGAGTGGAAATGAAAATCATCTAAATAAGGACCAATCATTTAAAACATTTTGTAACTCACTCTTTCAACATTCAATTCTAAAGAAAGACAATCACTCTTATAAATTTTCAAAGAATCCATATAATAAAATTCATTATGATTATCAACATCAATCTATTTTGAAAAATAATTTGAATAAGCATAAATCTCAAATGAATTATTTTTCAAACAAATACAATCATATAAAGATGTCACATAATCATAATATGAATTTTAAAGATAAACAACCAAGGTATGAATGGAGACCCTTAAAGAAAAATGACACATCAACTTTAATAGAAAGGGCTCATTTATCCTTGTCCCCTATGAAATCATCATGTCGTATTTGGGTACCCAAAGGAACCATCCCTCATGGTCCCCTTTGGATATCTAAATCTCTTATTCATTAGTATCCTATCATTTGCATGAAGTGGAAATAAATTAAAAATGAAATATCATTAGTCTACTTCATGATATGCGTAATTGCTTTTTCTTTTGTTTATTTTTTATTTTTGAGCTAACTTGTTTATGGTCACTTAGATATATTATGAAATATGACTTTTATATTTTAAGCCTAATGTTTATCAAATCAAAATTGAATTAAATTAAATAAAAAGTCATAAAGTTTTCAAGTGATCTATCTTTCCTTTTTATATGTTTTATCCTTTTTAAATCCATTGCCTATAAATGTCTTATATTATCATTATAAATTGAATGCTAAATTTGCTAAATGATATTATCAAGATTAATGAAATTACTTTCAAAATTGGATTTAAATGGACTATTAGGGGTCTTAGGCTAAAATATTAAACGCGCAACCAATTGCATATTTGTCTTTTTTTTTCGTTGCTGCATATAATAGTCCTTATATTGAAAATCATAATCAAGAAAAATCGGAATCAATTAATATAAAAAACAATGTGTTTTAAAATCAAATATTGTAACTCTATTGCTAACACCAGGCGTTATCACTAACGCTGGCGGTAGCATATTTTCCTAAAAAAAATTCTGATTTCTCTGAAAAATTATTTTGTATTTGTTTAGTCTAATTTCTAAAAATTAAAATCAAAAGAAAATTTTCAAAAATGATAAATATGATTTCACAATCACCACCATGATCTATTAATATCCTATGCTAAAATTCACTATAATCATATATCATAATTCATGATCCATCAAGACCTATCTTAAATCAACTAATTCTATCAACCTTAGGAATTATGAAATATATGATTGCAATTGGTATTATAGTTTCATATCTTGTTTTGTGTGTGTGATGTGCATCTTTATTGTTTGCATGTATATCATTATCTTTAGACCTATGAATTAACTTGATATCAACAAGATGAAATCAAATAGAATTGTCACTTCATTCTAGGTCTATTAATTTTCAAAACTCTAAAATTGATTACATGTAAACCAATTATATAAATTTAGCATATTTTGCATAACATCCAAATTCATTATCCTAGCCGCACCTCTTTGTATATGCTTAATTTAGTGTTTATGTTAGGATTATCAATACAGTGACATGCTAAAGGTAGAGAAATTTGAACTTTAAAATTCATGAGTACATTGTGATTTCAAAATCTACAATATGTTCTAAAACTAAAATAAACTCATGTTTTATGAATCAATCCTTAGACTAAAATGCTTAGTATATCCATAATCATTAACCTATGACATGTGTCTCACAATAGCGAGGGCGTAGGATTGTGTGCATTAGAGACCTAACCTCTAAGTCATGTCTTGTCCTTAACCGGGGAGGGTTCCAGTGGGGCCTTGAGAGGCACTGGGGGGAAAGAGTGCTAGGTTGAGCGTCGTCTTTTGTATGCATATGGGATTAACACCCCAACCTACGGCAAGTGTGCAGCTCCTCATGCCCATCCGTCACTTAGTACGGGGCTAGAGTGTAGTCATGTAGTTAAGGTATCTTGATCTTAGATATACTTATATTATATTCATTGCATGAACATTATCTCACTCTTTATACATAAATCATGCATATTTTTTTTATTCTAACATTGCATCATGTGTTTGCATATTTTAATATTTCGAGCTTTAATGATTTTACCAAACACAAGTATTTGAAAAATCACCAAATACATGTTAAAAGAGCCTTCGAATCTAATCAATATACTCTGAAATTTCAACTAAAGGAAGGTCTCTTTATAATACAAACGAATTAAGAAAAATATTTTTCAAAACATCAAGAAATACAGTTCTGTTTTGGCGTTAAGAAGTTAATGCCTGGCGTTAGCTCCTTTGCTCCAAAATATTTTTTTGTTTTGAATTATTTCTGGTATTATTTTAATATTTTGTGTGTTTGTAAAAAGATTTCTATCTTTTTATTCCTTTTAAAACAAAATTTATTTCTTTTAAAAAAATATATATATATATATATATGTATTTTCTCATACGTTAGTTTTGTTTATTTCTCTGGCATAGAATATCATTTACTAAAAGGGCTATTAAAGACTTCTATGATTTCCAGAGAATATATATAAAAAAAAAACAAATACAAAATTACAAAACAATTTCAAAGAACAAAAATATGTTTTTCTTTATGTGTTTATTGTTTTGTCCATATATAAAAAAAAAAAAATCAAAAATTTATAAAAACAAAAATGATTGTTGTTCATTGCCATTGTCAAGGATGGATGATTAATTATATCAATTAAGGATTAAATACAATGTTTAATTTAACTTTCAAGCTTCTTAAAAACATTGTTTTGTATTTGTCATGCCTTGAAAATTATCTTGTTATGTGCAATGAAATTGATTGTAGATAAACATGTGTAGAAATGTTTAGCATGCCTCTAAGTATGAGTAATGTATTATGTTTGATAATGATTCATTCACTCACTTATTTTTGATAACCTACATGTGTTTACAATCTTATTCTTACATGATTGTGTAGTATAATAACATAAATAATTAAAATGCCTAAATAGATTACCTACACAACATTGAATTGGTTATTACAATCCTTTGTCTTTCATGCACTTATTCTTTAGAGAAATGTGGTTTTAAATGCTATGTTTGCAAAACAAGTGAATTCGGAGTCCTTAGTCACTAAACTAAAAATTAAATAATAAATGACAAGGAAAACTCCACCAAGCACTACTCACCCTCCTGATAAGTCTTAATGAGCATTGTGAGGTTGAGCACCTTGGCTAAGAATTGTAAAGTGTCTTGTAGCAAACAATTTATACACCACTTCTCTTTTGTACACCGGATCACAAAAAAAAAAATTGAAAAAAAAGCTAATAAGTATAAAAGTGATCCCCCAAGCACTACTTTGCACCCTGATAAGTCTTAATAAGCATTGTGTGTGCAGAGCACCTTGGTAGTTGTACTATTTATTCATGTGCATTGAAATAGTGTGGAAGTAATATTATTTGTGTATTTTAATGTTGTGTTATTTCATTATATATGTCATGTGTTTTTGATTGATTCACTTGTATACTTTATCAAAACACTACTTTGTACACATCATTATCTTTCATAAAACTTCTACTCATGAGAATTGGATCCTAATGCTCATCTACTCAAATCTCTACAAACTTAAGTAAATGCACTAGATAACAAAGCATGACCGCTACAATGTTTATGTTTACTTGAAATGAAAATTTTATTACATTGTAGTTTGTGTATCTTTTCTTGATATTATGAAATCATGCTTGCAATTTTTTTTTTGTATCTTAATGGAATAGCATCTCTTCAATCTTTAACTCAAGCATCAACTTTTCAAATTTAAAACTCATTATCCTTTATATGGTTTTATCTTCTAAAATGATGTTTATGTTTAAGAGTGCTTATTATTTTTAACACTGTGTTTTCCTTTAAGCTAGTGGTATCTTAAATAGAATGCTTACTTTATCATGTTAGCTATGTTGCTTACTACTTTATGTTACATCATGCCTATATTTTTTCTCAACAAGTAGTATTTAACAAGCTTTTGATTGCATCCTATTTTTCTTCTCGACATAAAATCTATTACTCTTATATACTCCCATATTTATTATTTCTTCATAATTATTCATTCTTTATTTCAAAATAATTTTTGATAATATCAAAAAAAGGGGGAGAAATATAAATTCAAGAAATCTCTTACTAATCTCAATTTTTCAGAATGCACCATTACAATTAATTATAACATTTAGGGGGGGCATACATTTAGGGGGAGAATACAATTTAGGGGGAGTATATTAAAAAGTTTTCATGGAAAGCATCTATGTAGAGGGAGTGATATTGCTCGATCATGACAACCCACTTTTGGTAATAACAAAAGGGGGAGAATAAAATAAGAAATCTAGTGACATAGATATTTAGGGGGAGTAAAATCTATCACGCAGTAAACCTTTTATTCATGCATATCTTTTATCGCACTTATCTATAAACTCACTAATTTCTCATATGGGTATTTGTTATTATCAAAAGGGGGAGATTGTTGGAGCTTGCTTTCCGCATCTCTTGGTTTGAGAATAACAAATACCATGATGTATTTGATCTAGTCTTTTGTGTGTTTATAGTGGCCAGGTTGTACATGTTCAATGAGGAGACAAGTCCTCGTTCATGGGCATGATCCGAGAACGACAAGTCTCAGGTTGGATGAGTTTTGTGTGCTGATCTTAAAATGGCCATAACTTTCAATCCAGAAAGAGTTACAGAACGTGCCACCCCATTTCGGAGATGAGAACGACTCAATCTACATGCTGGAGCTAAATTTGAATGTGGGAAATTTCACTGTCGGAAATTTCCGACAGCCACTGTCGCCCAGGCGACAGCAGAGAAGTTACAACTACTTTCCCCCACGGCAGCACGACGAAAAGCAGTTTTGAGATGTCGGAAATCCGACATCGATGTCGCCCAGGCGACAGCTCCACGATTCCAGCAACTGCCCGCACGACGGCTCGACGACACGACAGCGGCAGTTTAGCGCTGTCGGAAAATTCCGACAGTCACTGTCGGAAATTCCGACAGCGATTTTCTATAAAATGGTTCCTTTGGTTCGTGCATTCTATGCTCTGAAGATTCTAAGTCCCTTCCTGAGTGCATTCCATCCAGAGAGCTCCAGAACCTCATGAACTCCCATTTATGCTGAGAAGGTTTGAAATTGAAGATGAGATCGGACGCGCTTCTACATCAAGGATCATCTCGAGGCTTCAACCTTCCTTTCAGAGATCTGAATTTCTAGGGAGTTCTTATTTTATCTTGTATTTTCATTTATATACATTTTACTTTGTATTGGTAGGGAAAATCGCTTCCTTGTGCGGAGCGTCTAAGTCCTTGCGCGGCTTAGGGGAAAATCGCTTCCTTGTGCGGAGCGTCCAAGTCCTTGCGTGGCTTGGTGGGAAATCGTGGCCTTGTGTGCTACGTCTAGATCTTGGGAAGATCTAGAGGATAGGCTTGGGCTTGGTCTAGGGAGAGACAAGCGATAGCCTTCCGATCCTTGGGAGAAGGATTGGTAAACAAAAAGAAATTTACATTTGTACGCCTCCGATTTCTAGCGATATAGAAATCAAATTTATGTAAACACTTTTTCATATAATATAATCATGTCTCTTTTGTGTTTACTTGATTTCTATCATTTGGCGTAATCTCTATTATATTGTGTTCTAAGTTTTCAATTCTTAATCTAAATTGTTTATTTCAATCTCCTTCATTATAAAACAATTTAGTAATTATCTAGAAAATTATAGAAAGAATTTTATTCCCTTATTCACCCCCCCTCTAAGGGCGCCGTAAGATCCAACACCTTCTGCCAGCCACTGCTTCTCGACGCCACACACACGCCGACGCCCAAACCTCTGGTGCTCACGGAAATCCCTCCATCTCCGTCGAAGGCTCCCAACAGAGCCTCCTCTATCGATGTCTCAAGCACATCCATTTGCGAGGTTCCCCCTTCTTCCTGCCGACGCTTGCCATCGTCTCCTTTTTGATTTGCAGACGTCTTACGCCACACATCACACTCCCTTCCGCTGTGCCGTCAATCCATCCACTGTTTCGGGCGGATCCCGCACTCCCTGCGCCTAGCGGTGAGACATCGACACCGCACGAGTTCTTCTGCTCTAACCGCCGGCTGCTGCTGCGATTTATCCTCCAGCTGCTTCTTCTTCGAACGGATTCTATCGTTCTTTCATCTCGACGGCCGCACGGGGTCTTCTTCCTCTGGCCGCCGCCTTCACCTGCAATTTTGAGCAGTCCATCGAGCCCATCAAGCCAGGCCAATACACACGTCTTCTCTGCGCCCCATCCTTGCCCCTCCTTTCCAAGTCCTTTAGCCGCCCGCTATTTTTGTCGCCAGGCGTGTCTCCGCACGTCTACTAACATGAGGAATCACTTAATTAATTAATTTTTAATTAATTAAGTAATTGATTACTTATTTAGGCTTCCATTTTTTCTCGAGACCATCAAACGAGCAGCAGCGGGCAGTTATCGGGCCCTTCACATTTTGAGTCGTTGCCCTGTCTCTCCAGATTAACTAAATTTAATTTTTAATTGAATTATTTTCTTAGTCAATTTATTGGGATGGACGTGCCGTTGGCGCCGAAGCGGCGGATTGCCTCCGCGTGCTAAAGGGTTACCTTGTGGCCACTTTCTTCGCAGCACCACTGCGTCCTCAACCCGCTGCTACTCCGCCGGGCCCTGTTCTGCCGGACTCTGCCAGCCGCCTCACAAAGCAGACTCCACCTACACCGACGTCGCCGCTATTGGAGTTATTATTGTAGATATGTATTTTTTGTATATTTTGTACTTATTGGTGTGGTCTGCCTTTAGCCTGTAATAACCTTTTATCTATTTAATATGTTGCTCTCCTAATTGGGAGACAAGCACTTTCATTATTCTCTTCTACATGGTATCAGAGGGAACCTAGGGTTCCCGCATCGCCTTCCGCATCGTGCTCGTCTTCTCGCTCGATCGCCTTCCGCAGCGCCTTCCCGATCGATCGTCTTCCCGTCGTGAGCGTCTGTTCCAGCGATCTGCGACAGCAGCCCATCCTTCTCGATCGATCGACGACGACAACCTATCTTCTCGATCGACGACGACAGCGTATCCAGCGCTCGACGACGACAGCGCTCGACGCGATCTGCGGCAGCCTTTCCTTCTCGTTCGACTGCGACCATCCAACGCAGTTGGCGTTCTGCGCATCGACTCGATCCTTCTGTTCCAGCGATCGACGCGATCTGCGCATTCTTCTGTTCCAGCGCTCGACGCCGCCGCGTCCTCCTCTGTTCCAGCGATCGACGACGCATCGATTTGTTCCAGCGTTTCTTCGGCCATCCAGCGCAGTTGCCGATCTGTTCCTGCGACCTTCCTGCGTCTGTTCGCAGTTTGTTCCAACGCAGTTTTTCTTGTTGATCCTCGATCTCCTTTGTGGGAGGGATCTTCGTGTTTCTTGCCTCTTGATTCATGGCTTCTACGGACACCTACGAATCCTCCTCGAGGCGGATTACTAGCATCCTTCTGGATGAGCGGAATTATTCTTCTTGGGCTACATCGATGAAGGTGGCCCTTGCTGGTCGAAATAAACTTTCTTGGTTGACTGGCGGCCCTCCACAGCCTCCTGCTGACAAGAAAGATGATTTGGTCAAGTGTTCCACGGAGAAATTCATGGTTCTTGGCTGGATCCAGTGCTCGATGGAGCCTCGTATCTTCGGCCAGTTCATGCGTTTTGAAGACATCGCCGAACTTTGATCCGCCCTTCAGCGCACCTTCGGGCACGCACGTGTTGATGCCCAGATTTTTGGTGTCTTTCAGGATATTGCTTCCGCTACTCAGGGGGAGCGATCTGTTCAGGAGTACTTTACCTACCTTCAGGATCGTTTTCTGGAACTCAACGATCTGGAGCCTCTTAGTGCCCTGAAATCTCCCGAGGATGTCACCCTTATTCGGCAACAGCGACAACGTCGGGAGACCTATCAGTTCTTGATGGGGCTTCGCCCCGAGTATGAGTCCACACGTGCTCAGATTGTGGGCATGTCTCCTTTGCCAGATCTTCTTGAGGCCTACTCCATTGTCTCTGAGCATGAGAAACGCCTGCAGCGTCACTCATGCCTCTCCGGCGGGCGTACTACTTCCTCGCTCCCTACTGAGCAGATGGCTCTTGCTGCTTCTTCTCGTCCTCCCACTTCTGGCTCTCGGAGCCGTGGAGGTCGTGGTTCTTCTACACCGTCTGGGGGACGTGGCTCCTCCGGTGGCCGTAGCTCTACGGGTCCGCCTGGCCCTTGCTCTCGTTGTGGGCGTCTCTATCATGACCGCAGCCGTTGCTATCAGCTCTACCCACACCTCCGGAGTTCTGATCGTACTTCGTCTGGTGCTCCGCGCTCTACCGTTGCTGCTGTCGAGTCTTTTGCTACCATCGAGCGTCCCTTAGGAGTCACTGCTTCGGATTTCAGTCACCTGTTGGCCCAGTTTCAGCAGTTTCAGCAGTTCCAGCAATCTCAGTCCTCCACTACTGCCTCTGCCTCTCCTAGCTCTTCATCCTCAGGTACTCCGTTTGCTTGCTCTGCGACCACGGTTGACCAGGTTTCGTCACCCTGGGTGATTGATTCTGGTGCCACCGACCATATGACTGGTACGTCTTCCCTCCCGCGCCAGGTTGCTCCTTGCTCCCACCGGGATGTGCGCCTTGCTGATGGCTCGTTTACTCCTGTCCCCAGCCAGGGCACTGTCTCTCTCTCTTCCTCTCTCTCCCTTGACTCTGTTCTTCTTGTACCCCACATGGCTCTCAACCTTTTATCTGTTAGTAGTATTACTCGTGCTTTGAACTGCTCAGTCACTTTCTACTCTGATCATTGTGTTTTTCAGGACCTGCGATCCAGGAGGACTTTTGGTACGGGGATTGAGAAGAATGAGATGTACCATCTGGTGATGCCTCCTCCTACTGCTGCTACCACCACCACTGCTGCTCCTGCTTCGTCATCGAGTTTGCTTTGGCATGCCCGTCTCGGTCATGCTAGCCCTCCTCGGATGTTATCTGTTTGCCCTGATGTATCTTTTTCTTTTCCTTTTCATTGTGATGTTTGCGAATTGTCCAAACACACTCGCAGTACCTATGTATCTTCTGTTAGTCGTGCTACTTCTTGTTTTGAGTTGATACATTCTGATGTTTGGGGCCCTGCCCCGATTGTTTCTTTTGATGGATTCTCGTACTTTGTCACTTTTATTGATGACTATTCTCGTTGTTTGTGGGTTTACCTTCTTAAACGTAAATCTGACGTTCTTTCTGTTTACACTCACTTTGCTGCTATGATACAGACACAACATGACAAGTCTGTTCACATTCTTCGCTCTGACAGTGGCGGAGAATACACCTCCCGCTCCTTTGACATGTTTCTTCGTTCTGAAGGCACCCTCCACCAGTTTTCGTGTCCGGCCACCCCCGAGCAAAATGGCGTGGCCGAACGCAAAAACCGTCACCTGTTGGACACTGTTCGATGCCTTCTTCGAGGCATGCACGTTCCTAAATCCTACTGGAGTGCTGCTCTCCTTACTGCGGCCTTTCTTATCAATCGAACTCCGTCCCGCCCCCTTGGCGGTATTGCCCCCTACAGTCTTCTCCACCCTTCCGCCTCTGTTTTTCCCATCCCTCTTCGGGTCTTTGGCTGTGTGTGTTTTGTCCAGGACCGGCGTCCTTCCCGGACAAAACTCGACGATCGGGCTGTCCGTTGTCTCTTTCTCGGCTACTCGACTACCACTAAGGGGTATCGCTGTTATGATCCCCGTCTCCGTCGTATCATTCACTCTCGTGATGTGACGTTTCACGAGGAGGTACCCTTCTTTCCCTCTCCCTCGACTACCCCAGACCCTCCTACTATTGTCCAACCTGTCCCGATCGTCCCCGCTGTTTCACCACCATCACCTCCGCCTATCCTACTTACTTACACTCGTCGCCGCGCGTCCCCACCACATGTTACTCCCATTTCTCCCTCAGTCCCGGATCCATTGCTCCTTCCGGTTACAGGTACCTCTCTTGAGCCTTCTCCCTCTACTACTTCTGATGATTTACCTATTGCCTTGCGCAAGGGCCGTCGTGCTTGTGCTCGTTCCTCTGTTACTGAGCACCCGCTGGCTAGTGTTGTTTCCTACCAGCGGTTCTCTCCCTCTTACCAGGTGTTTGTGGCTGCTGCTGATTCGGTTCGAATCCCTGCTTCCACTGCTGAGGCTCTCCTTGATTCGCGGTGGGTTCGGGCCATGGAGGAGGAGATGTCTGCTCTTCGTCATACCGGGACGTGGTCCCTTGTTCCCCTGCCTCCCGGGAAACGCACCGTTGGGTGCAAATGGGTCTACACTGTGAAATATGGTGCTGATGGTTCGATTGATCGCTACAAGGCTCGCTTGGTGGCTAAGGGATTTACTCAGGCTCCTGATGAGTTTGGGGCCACGTTTGCTCCCGTGGCCAAGCTGACTAGTGTCCGTCTTCTGCTCTCCCTTGCGGCCTCCCGGGCATGGCCTCTCTACCAGCTCGACGTCAAGAATGCTTTCCTCCATGGCACCTTACAGGAGGAGGTTTATATGGCTTCTCCACCGGGATTTGCCCTTCAGGGGGAGTATTCGGGCAGGGTCTGTCGTCTGCACAAATCCCTGTATGGCCTGAAGCAATCTCTACGTGCCTGGTTTGACCGGTTCAGCACTGTTATCCTTCAGATAGGCTTCACTCAGTGTCATGCGGATCACACTTGCTTTGTTCGCGCCACGCCAGATGGCCGTCGTGCCATTGTCTTGGTCTATGTTGACGACATTATTCTTACTGGGGATGACTCTGCTGGTATTTCTGAGGTGAAAGCTACTCTCCGCGCCGCCTTTGAGGTGAAAGATCTTGGATCTCTCCGTTATTTCCTTGGGATTGAAGTGGCTCGCTCTCGACAGGGCATCTCCATATCCCAACGAAAGTACACCTTAGATCTCCTCCGGGATTCTGGTGTAACACCCAAATATCGTCACACAATATAACACCATTTAAAACTTTAGTATTACATCATTTTTATGATAATGAAAGCGATACATGCATACATTGGTGTGCTAATAGTAAAATTGGTGTGCCAATAGTAAATGGTGTGTTGGCACACCAAATGGTGTGTTAATAGAAATATTGAAAGAAAGAAATTTGGGGTGCTAATAGTATTTTGGTGTGCCAATAGAAGGAAATGCATATTCTGAAATGTTTTAGGCGGTGGCTTGTGGACTAGTTCAAGGAAAATACTAATATAATTAAACCAAATAGTTTAGGCGGTGG
The DNA here is from genome assembly GCA_033032865.1 of Dactylorhiza incarnata. Lineage (NCBI taxonomy): Eukaryota > Viridiplantae > Streptophyta > Magnoliopsida > Asparagales > Orchidaceae > Dactylorhiza > Dactylorhiza incarnata. The sequence goes on from JAWHQI010000541.1 coordinate 75,549, forward strand.
CTTTTGGGCTGGTTCAGGGGGAGGCGGTTCTATTATTGGGGGTTTTTTTAAATGCGCCAAGCCTTGTAAACAGCAGAAAAGGGCCGCACCTCGTCACGTTAAGCGCAACTCTCGCCAAAATCCTTCCTGGAAGCCGCACGCCGTCCCCCTTCCCTCCTCTGAATTCCCTCCTTCTCGGCAGGGGAGAGCAGCCTCTTCTTGGTCGATCCCTCTCCTGCTGAATAGCAGCCCTTCTTCTTGCTGGTGGAAGGTTTTGGAAACCCTAAATTCTTCCTCTTTGTCGTATTCCTCGCTGTGAGTTTTTCTTTCCCTCCTTCCCCTCTCCTTTGTATTAATTTGTGTAAAAGCTTTAGGATAGAGGGATTATTGAAGGAATTTTAAGATGTTTGATACATGATTTAGTTCTTTACTGATTTTAAGTTGAGGAATAACAGATTTTGAGTTTTATCTTTGGAAAGTTCATATGGCTGATTTTGGGAATTTTCATTTGAATGTTGGTTTGGATTTCTAGTCCTTATTTTAGAGTTTTAAATCATGAAGGGTGATGCATCTATGTATGGCTGCCTTAAGTTGGATTGCATGTAAGCTTATGAAACATTTCCAAGAAGAAAATTACTTGAGATTGATGGTGGAAAAGAGAACTAGCTGTGGATGATGTGGATAAATTTTAATAACATGCTGAATTGATATTAAACCTTGTTTAAGAGTAGACTACTAGTGTTCAGTTCCTTAAAGTTTGTTGGATGATTTATATGCAATTTCTATGGAGGTTTCCTACCAGATTTGCTGGAATTATAATTAGGGCTGCTGAATGTTAACATGGATTGTAAAATCCCTACTAGAAGATATTAAATTTCATGGGGTATATGTTATGTTACGTTAACTTAAGGTTAGAGGTCCTTTTTTCCCCTCATTGTCATACACAATTAATGCTTATTGCAGCTACGAAGAAAGATGGTGTCACCCGATAGGCGTGATAATGACCCAAGGAAAAACAAAGAGAAAGCCAATGTGAGGGTTTACTTCTTTTTAAATATTCTAAAGTATACCCCTTTATTCCTTTTCATATTCTGGTTCCGAATAATGATATCATAACTATATATCCCCATAATTACATATGGTTGATTGAACTTTTAAAAGAATGAATCCTACAACATATAATGAAAAGCATCGATGCAAAATGTTAAGGGATCTGTAGAATGTTAAAACTCCAGTTGGACCTTAATGGTCTCAAGCGAGTTGTGCGCACTGGATTAAATTCTCGGGTTAACTTAGTTGGGCCTTAATAGGTCTTATGCGAGTTGTACGCACTAAGTTTAACCAAGAGAATGGGCCCAAGACTGATTATTGAAGTACAGTAACCCTTAACTAAATGAAATGAAAATTTACTATATGAAAAGAAAAATACAAACATAAAACATTTCAGCAATTCTTGTGCTTAATGTTTGATTTAGCACTTTTCATTTTATACTGAGTAAAGTAAATATTATATCATTCAACCTTGTTTTAAAAAATTCCTCGCTTAGTCTTTTATTTAAAAGACTAACCCTTTCTATTATAAATATTTTTAGGATCTAAACATAAAGCAGGATAAGGCAGAACGCTACCAGCGATGGTTTAAACGAATAGTAAACAGTTTTGAAGTGGCCACCAATCCAAAGGAAAACTGTCAAAGCTCGAAGTGCTCCACTTGTTTAAGGAACTTATAATATCGCTTGTTAAAGTTTAATGTATTTAACTTTTATGTACATATATGTGTGGCTTTTTGGACATGTAAATGTGTGTAACATACTTGGAATAAGAGTTCCTTTCTGTACTGTCATTTCAATACTTCTTTGTGGCATTGTAGTAATTTATTGCTGCGCAGCTTTCAATATAATTATAAAGCAATGTATACTATTACTCTGTGATGGTCTGCGGGCCGTTACATCTGGTCTCCTGGGCTGTCGTCCTGTGCATACGCCTATGGATACCAATCATCGTCTTCATGCTGAATCTGGTGATCCTCTACCAGATCCTTCTCAGTACCAACGTCTGGTTGGCCGCCTGATATACTTGACAAATACGAGGCCAGACATCAGCTTCTCAATAGGTGTTCTGAGTCAATTTATGCATTCTCCTAGGACTGCTCATCTTGAGGCAGCTCGGCGTGTTCTTCGCTATCTCAAGCATGCTCCGGGTCTTGGGCTATTCTATCGGACTGACAGTGTCTCCAGTCTCTCCTGCTTCACTGATGCTGATTTTGCTGGCTCTTTGACTGATCGACGCTCTACCACCGGCCTCTGTGTGTTTCATGGGGATCATCTTGTTTCATGGCGGAGTAAGAAACAACACATTGTATCGCGCTCGTCCGCTGAGTCCGAATACCGTGCCATGGCACACGGTGTTACTGAGTTGATTTGGCTTCGATCGTTGCTGGCTGAACTTGGTCTATCTCTGACCACTGGCTCGACTCTCTACTGTGACAATAAGTCAGCTCTTCTTCTCACTCAGGATTCGGTACTTCATGAGCGCACCAAGCACATCGAAATGGATGTTCACTTTCTTCGTGATCATGTTCGTACTGGGACCGTCCTTCCTACTTATGTTCCGTCGGCCGACCAACTTGCTGATGCCTTCACTAAGGCCCTTGGTCCTACGCGTTCAGATTTGCTCTCTTCCAAGCTGGGCATGATTGACATCTTTGCTCCACCTTGAGGGGGAGTATTGGAGTTATTATTGTAGATATGTATTTTTGTATATTTTGTACTTATTGGTGTGGTCTGCCTTTAGCCTGTAATAACCTTTTATCTATTTAATATGTTGCTCTTCCGCTACCACTCCCGGTGGCCGTCACTTCATCACCGGCTAGGTCGACGACTTTGGGACACTTCAGAGTCCTGCCTCTCCCAACACCGACACCCTCCCAGCCCGCGCATGCTGCCACCACTTCTGCCACTGCTTGCCCGTCGACGAGACCGCCGATTACGCCAGTTGTCTCTTCACCGCTCGCCGATGTTCTTCACGCTTCTTCAGTGAATTCCGCTCTGCTGCTTCCCCCATCAACGTCGCCGCCTCATCCTTCATCTGTCCTTGCGGTCGTTACTTCACCGCCTCTGCCGGCCCTTGCTTCGCCGGTCCCCGCTCCGCCAAATCCGGCAAACACGTTCTTGCTGCCGGTCGTCGTTTCTCCGTCCGCCTTACCGCCGCCTTACCGCCGATCCCACTGGACCCCTTCCTGCTCCCGACAATTGTCCCCTCGGCCATCCTGCCACTTCTGCCTCCTGCCACTCCGCCGGACCACCCAGCCCCATTCCTTCTGCCACCCATTTTTTCCTAGGCACCGCCACTACTCACCGTCGCCCCCGCCGCCGCGACGCGCTACCAGGAGATATTCTGAAGGGAAATCAAGGAACCAAGTGATCCGGTCATCCACGTGGGGTTCGAGCTCGAGGACAAGCTCGATTTCATGGACAGGTGGGGTGTTATGAGACCACCGTCAGTTATTATACTATTATCAGTTTTACATGTCTTCCGACTTGTCTTTTTTGAGGGCAAAACAATATTTTTTCTAAAAAAATAGATTATGTGATTTTGTAAACTATAGACCGACATATTCGATTTTTCTGATATATCGGCCGACACAGCTTTTGAGCATATCATCTGATATTTAATTTTATAATATGTTAGCAGTATATGTTTAAATCATTTGTATGTATTTATTATATATGCTTATATTGAGGTCCTATTGTTTCATTCTCTTTAATTTGTTATTCTTATTATCAATTTTTCTAGGCAAAAATATGATTTTAGTCTCTATACTTTACATGCTTTATGAAAACAGTCCCTCAACTTTTTTCCAGAGAAAATCAGTCCCACAACTTCTCAATATATTTGATATCAGTCCCTATATTAATTAAACTCATAATAAATATATTTGCATTTCTAATACAAATATCAAAAAACAAATTAGTTTCTCAGCCTTTTAATCCTCCGGACCTCCACTTTGACACCCCTGCTGCCTTCCACTAAACAAGCATGGTTGCAGGCGGAGAGAACTCAGACAACTCAGACGAAGGTGACAGAGTCTATTCTTCCGCGTGAGAAAGTCGGCATGAAGCTGAAGAGTCCAAAGTTTTCCGGCCTTGTCAGTGGGTGGGCGCAACCTGCAATCATGGCGTTCCAGGAATACTCATTTTTCGCCGACACTTCTCTGCTAGGCTATGCATCTGTTTCCCAATTTTAAGATCAGAGCAGCTATGCATTTGTTTCACAATTTTTAAAACAGAGTATCTGGTTCTCTCCACTCTCACTCCATGCTCTGTTGTGGAAATTAGGAAATAGATGCATAGCCTAGCAGAGAACTGCGGGGTGTCTGAAGATACTTCATTGGAGAACGACGATCTAAGCGCATGTTCATCCGTGGGGGCGCCAGAGAGAGGCATGGAAATCACTTATTTGGGAATAAGATCTTAGCTGAAACCCGATGTGATCGTGGAGAGCTCGCTTGTCGACATGAACTCCAAATGCGGAAGAACGACGGTCTTCCGCCTCATGCCGGCGTTTTCATGCGAAAGAATAGACTCCTTCACCTTCGTCGGAGTTCTCTCCGCCTGCAGCCATGGTTGTTTAGTGGAAGGCAGGGGCGTCAAAGCGGAGGATTAAGAGTTTGAGGAACTAATTTGTTATTTGATCTTTGTATTAGAAATCCAAATATATTTATTATGAGTTTAATTAATATAGGGACTAATATTAAATATATTGAGAAGTTGAGGGACTGATTTCCTCTAAAAAACAGTACTAGGACTGATTTCATAAAGCATGTCAAGTATAGGGACTGAAATCATAATTTAGCCATTTTTCTAAATTATTCTACACTATTATCTTTCTTATTTATATTTCAAATAGATTATTTTATATTTTTAACCTATATTTGTTGTGCATGAAAAGATTTATAATTAATCAAAAAATATTTATCTTATAATTTTCTTTATTTGCTATAAATTTAGTATTACGTAAATATGTATAATATTAAATATATCTTACAAATTACAATGTATATATTTGTACTTGTTAATAGTAGTCATAGTGTTGTTAATATTTTATTTTTGATATTCATTGAATTTATTGTGGGATATGCATGACTCAGTATTCATAAACTGATATGCTATTTGTTTTTTAATTTTAGATCATATAATTGTACCTACTATACATATAAACAATATTTTTTGTTTACGAAATATGAAAATTTGATATTTTAAAATATCCCCAACATATCTCCGACTTTCGATATCCGACATGTCGCCGACTGTCGATATTTACAACCATGATTATTATAATAGTATTGTGTGTTATTGAGTCGAGTCATTATATCGAGTCAAGTCTTTATGTATTGAGTCGAGTTATATATTGAGTTGTAGGAGTCGAGTCATTAAGTTTTTTAATATTTCGTGTTTTTAGTTGTATCGGGTATTTACACCCATGCATCTTGGTCTTATATATTAGACCCTTGTCATGTATTCGAAGGCAATCATTGAAATATCAAGTTTTCTTTATCTCTCTAAAATTCCTCTCCCTCTCTGGCTCTCTCACAAGCCGTCTTCCCTCTAGGGTTCTTCACCAAGCTTCTTCTCTCCTCTACCTCCATTCTAGGGCTTGCTCTTGTATCCCCGCCTCTATCGATCCCCGTCAAAAGAAGCCCATAACATCTTGGTTGTTATGGAACCACCATCAATTATTATATTATATTATTATTATAATAAAATTGTATGTTATTGAGTCAAGTCATTATATCGAGTCAAGTCTTTCTGTATTGAGTCGAGTTATATATTGAGTAGTAGGAGTCGAGTCATTAAGTCTTGTAATATTGTGTTTTTAGTTGTATCGGGTATTTACACCTTTGCCATCCGGGTCCTATATTTTAGACCCTTGTCATGTATTTGAAGGCAACCAATGAAATATAAAGTTTTCTTTATCTCTCTAAAATTCCTCTCCCTCTCTCCCAAGCCCTCTTCCCTGTAAGGTTCTTCCCCAAGCTTCTTCTTCTCTCCTCTACCTCCATTCTAGGGCTTGCCATTATATCCCCGTCTTCATCGATCCCCATCAAAAGAAGCCCGTAACATATCTTTAACTACTATATGCAAGAAGTTGCCTTTTGTGCAACATTGAAAATTGCCAAATATAACCTCATTCTTTTACTCCAATGACTTAAACATATATTATGAAAAAAATGGAAATTCATAAAATATAATGGCTATTTGTGTAATTACACTATATGCTTATAATAAAAATAATGATGAAAATTCATAAAGTTCAAAAGTTTTTAGTAGACATCCTACACCTATTATGGTAAATTATCATTAAACCTCCTAAACTACTTTAAAATGATTTTTTATTAAAATATAAATGTTTTTGAAAAAAATATATTATAAAATATTAATTAAAATTTTTGTACGGTCATTTTGAGTACTCATATGTATATGTTTCGCCCGCCCGCTCGCGCGAAGCCCACCGGGGGCGGGCGAAGCCCGCCGTCGCCGGGCAGGTACTGACGCGCTTGGCTATAGGGGCGTAGCCCGTGCCTGTCACTCGTACACTTATAAATATATATATATACCTGTAAGGTTCTTCCCCAAGCTTCTTCTTCTCTCCTCTACCTCCATTCTAGGGCTTGCCATTATATCCCCGTCTTCATCGATCCCCATCAAAAGAAGCCCGTAACATATACACTTATAAATATATATATATACCATATATATCAATATACATATCTTCAAGCACATCAAACACTCCCCCTCGACCGTTTGATCAAAGAGCATATTAAATCTCATCCTTTAGATGGAGAGAGAAAAAGAAAGATGGAATAACAACGCCCCACCCCCCCCCCCCCCCCCCCCCCCCCGTGACCTCCTCTGATACCACTTGTAGGATAGAGCGCATACCCAACAGGTCCATAAGCTCGAACTTATGGAAATGGCGTTATTTTTTCTCTCTTAAGTAGCAAACACGCCACGGGCCAAGTGAAGAAACACTGGACCCAACAGACACACTATTAGACTCACAGAGATATATTAGACACATATATATATATATTAGACACACACAGATATATATTAGACACACACAAATGCGCCACGGGCGTTGATAAAGATGTGATACATAGAATCCAAGCAGTTTGGTTGAAGTGGAGAGGCACGTCTGGGATCTTATGTGATCGTAAAGTACCATTAAAACTTAAAGGCAAGTTTTACCGTGCTGCAATTAGACCAGCGATGCTCTATGGATCTGAGTGTTGGGCAGTGAATTGTGTACATGAGCAAAAAATGGGAGCTGCGGAGATGAGAATGCTTAGGTGGATGTGTGGACACACGAGACTGGATAAACATAGGAATGAATGTATCAGGGATAAGACAGGAGTGTCACCAATTGCAGAGAAGATGCGAGAAGCTCGATTAAGATGGTTTGGACACGTACAAAGGAGACCATTAGAGGCACCTGTTAGGCGTTGTGAAAGTTTAGTCATTAAGCCGGTTAATTGGGGGAGGGGTAGACCAAAAAAGGCTTGGAATGAGACTGACTATAAGGAAAGACATGATGTACTCATGTATTAGTGAGATTATGACTAAAGATAGGGCACAATGGCGGCAAAGGATCCATATAGCCAACCCCACTATAGTGGGATAAAGGCTTGAGTGTTGTTGTTGTATATATATTCTAGTATCTTTGCACGGGCAACGCCCACGCTGGATGCTCCCCTGCAGACTTCGCCCACATGCACATTCGGCGGGCGGAAACATACATCGGACGACAACATTCGGCGTACGGCAACATTCGGTGGGCAACAACATTCGGCGGACGGCATCATTCGGCGGGTGACATCATTCGCGTGTTTGATTTGGATGGAGAACGAAGTGGAGAGGCTGCAATCAAATTTGGAGTTTTCATCTTCTCTAAACTTCCTGACAGAATCAAAGATTTAGTTGAAGAAACATTTTCATTATAAAATTTAAACATTCTGTTCCTGACAAATTGCCTCATTTCTTGCATGCAATTGGTGAAGAACCATTATATCTAATATACAGTAATGACAACTAATACTCACAGTTGACTCAAAGATTGATTACCTCAAAGAACGTAATATTAAACATTAGAAAATAGAGCTCTTGATGAATTTACTTTAATTAGTTAAGAGTCTCCCTTTCTTCCAAAACCGGTAAGAGTTGGTCATTATACACAATAAAAAAAATAAAACAGAAGGAGTTGAGCATTGTACACATTCAATAACATTCATACAACATGCCCAAAACATAAACATACATGCCCAAAGAGAAAAGACGCAAAAGTGCATCTCACTTTTGTGTAACCAAAATCAGTTTGCAAATCAGAAATCACTATTTTTTAAGTAGTAATTCTTTCGCCGCGCCAATGTCGTAGTTCTTCGGACCAGGAAAGTCTTTGACCTTGCGAACTCACGAGAAAACAAACCGCCATTGATCATGCTCATGTAGATCTATCGGGACTTTTTGAATGACCATTCAGATCCCTTTGTACCCCGGCTTAGGCATTGAGTGTCATGGCTTTGGTAAATTTCCGTCTTCATCTTTGTAAATATCTTCAATTTCATCGGGTATGCTAACAACATAAACTGCAGAAACAACATATAATAAGAGAGCTGTGAAGTATTAAGCAATATATGATGTGAATTGTGAGTAGTTATGCAGTTAATGATCCATGGCTTCACATCTACTCAATTTGGCCTCATTAGTGAGAATAATGTGGCCCCCGAAGTGAGAATGGTAATGCTGCAAAATGTTGTAGGTTTAAAGGGACATGTGTTCGCATACCTTTCCCAGTGTCGCAAGATCTGTTGTTATTTGTAGTAGAATGTTCGATTGATTCTTTAGACATGGTTGCTTCCGCATGTTGATGTGAACCTGCATTGAATTTGAACAGTTAGATAGGGATTCAATGTTAAAACAAATAACGGAGAAAGAGGAAGATGTGCATGTACATTTTGAGAAAAAAACTATATGAAAGAAGCTAAAGAGGCATTCGATGGAGGTACATATGATGGAATAATCTAGGGTGTATTGATGAGATAAAGAGATGGGAGTGGTGATGGAGAAGTGCAGTAGTATGAGTGTTCTTGGGTCGTGAATCATGTGAGTCCATGTGCACTAACTTACACCAGAACATACTCTCTCTATCTATATACTTCAAGGAAATGATGTGCGTTGTCGCCTGCAATTGGATCCAGAGAACCACCGACGTCGTCCACCACCTGAGATTACTCAATCGCTAAATATACTGTGCGAAGCAAATGGGCGAAGGCAAAATGAGGCAAGAACAACTTCATGTGATAAAGAATGAGAAATGATTGAACGACTACTTTATTAAAAGCATAAAAAATTTAGTAGGAAACATTTTCCAGACTATTGTTTTTCTGATTGTAAATTCAAGGGGACTTTGTGATTAATGAAAGGAGTCATGTAAAACAACTCGCTCAATGTATTCTAAATAAATCTCGAATTGATTGTGTTTCTCATACTACTTTCTAAGTCAAATCATTGATCAAGGAAAATACTTGAAAACTTCCAGGACTCTTCCATCTACATTATTTTGTTATCCGAATTATTGCTATTGATTTGCATGAATGATATATTTACTTGAAAGCTCAAGATTGATTTTGTTAATATTTGTTAGAAAAGAGATTAGAAAAGCCCATGTAATAGGCCCATCTTTGGGCCCTTTATTCCTTCTCCTCATTAGTCCCCCACCTTGTACAGGTTTTTCTTTCTCTCTTCCTCTACTATATATTTGTACTTTCCCTTTGTATTTAAATATATGACAAATATAATAAAAGTTTTGGGGATTACCAACATGGTATCAGAGTTTCGATTTCCGTTCTGAAACCGCGCCTCCAATCTTGTCTGCGCGGCTCTCCTCTCTAACCCGCGGTCTCCATTTTTTTACGGTCTCCGTTTTTTGCGAGACCTCCCCCCCGCCCCCCTGTGCGGTCTTCCTCCTCCTGTGCAGTCTCCGGTTTTGTGAGACCGCCCCCTCCTCCCCTCTTTCCTTCGTGCTACCTCCTCCTCTTTATAATCTCCCTGCCCTCTGCCAGTTGGGTCCCGCCGCTGCTCAGATCGCTGCTCCAGTCTGCCGGTCGCGGCTGTCTCCTTTTCTCGCACGGGCTTCTCCTATTCGCTCAGTTCCCCGGGCTATCTCGTTGCTTTCTCCTACTCGCGCAGTTTCTCGGGCCTTCTACTCGTGCCATCAGACCGCTGCTTTCTCCTACCGCCATTCCTGCTCGGTTCCCCGGTCTCGCGCCATCAGACCGCTGCCTTCTCCTACTCGCACAGGTCCCCGGGCTCTCTCGCTGCTTTATCCTACTCGCGCGGTTCCCCGGTCTCGCCCCAGCTCATTCAGTTAGCTCTGTCCGCGCCTGTGATCGCGCGACCTCCCTCTCGGCTCCCATCCCGCTCGCCCCAGGTAGTTAACCGCGCGACCTCTTCCTTGCTGCTCCGTTCGGTTTCATGGGTTCCTCGGTCAATTCCTCTAAATTGCCTGCTGCTCGCGTAACTCCTTCTCCCAAACTCCGTGATGAGCTGTCGATCACCACTATTTCCCTGTCTGGAAAGAAAAATTTTGTGCCTTGGGTGCACTCCGTTCGCCGGGTCCTTCAGGCAAAAGGACTCTTGCTTCATCTCACGCAGGCACCTCCTTCCCCTTCTACCGACGATTGGCTGCGGAATGACGGTCGAGTTCAGACATGGTTTCTCAACTCCATGGATGGCGAACCCTACCAAATGGCCATGTATCACGAGACAGCCAAGGGTATGTGGGATGAGCTTCATTCCTTGTACTCAGGCAAGGACAGCCTCCAACACCTCTATGACATTATTACTGATCTCCAGGCCCTGGATACGGGTGGGGCTGCGGACATGACCTCCTTTGTTGCTCGTGCTAAAGGTCTTACTGAAGCATGGATCCAACATCAGCCATCTACCACTGATCTCGCGACTCACGGGCTCAGAAGGAAGCCGTCTGTATTGCTATGATGATGGCCCGTGTTCCTCCACATTTGCACAGTGTTCGGGCCCAAATACTCTCCTCCACTACCACCCCTTCCCTCCATGATGTTTGCTCTATGTTACTCAGGGTAACTCCTCCCTCTGAGACTCCCACAAGTTTCTCCCCGTCTCTTCTTCAGCCGCCACTTCTTCCCACTCCTGGTTCTTCTCGTGGCTCCTCCACTAGGGGAGGCCGCCACCCGTCTCGCGGACGAGGATGTGGTGGCCGCTCCACTATGCGTTGTACTTACTGTCACCGCGAGGGACATCTTGAAGCCACATGTTACCGCAAGCATGACCTGCCTCCTCACCTTACTGTCTCTGCCTCCGCTGGAACGCCTTCACAGAATTCTGCCTTTACTACCCACCAAGACATCAATGAGCTCCGCACCCAACTCCAACAGCTCCAGGGTGCTCTCAACCGCCCTTCTGTCACGGTTGCATCATTCTCCACTGAAGGTATAACCTGTCTTTCTCAGAGCCCCCACTGGATTGCCGATTCCGGTGCTACTCATCACATCACCTCCCAGAGGCCCCCAAAGTATATACAGTCGGCTCATCCTAAGTTCATCACTGTTGCTAATGGCGACACCACCCTGGTCTCTGGCGCAGCTGACCTTCGCCTCACTCCAAGTCTCCCTCTATCCCCGGTTCTTCATGTTCCGGGCTCTCCCTTCAATTTACTCTCTATTAGTCGTCTAACGCAGGAACTTGATTGTTTTGTTACCTTCTCTTCTTCATCTTTTGTTGTGTAGGATCGCCGCACGCGGAATATCATTGGTAAAGGGCGGCTGGAAAATGGATTGTATCTCATGGATATCTCACCTACCACTCTCTCTGCTATCTCCACCACTGATTGGCATCGCCGCCTTGGGCATGCTCCCCTTCCAGTTCTCAAGAAAGCTCTTCCTGGTGTTCCCTTACAAGAGTTTACTTGTGAATCCTGTATCTATGACAAACAACATCGTTTGTCTTTTCCCTCTACTTGTACCCGGAGTAATACTCCATTCTCTTTAGTTCACTCTGATATATGGGGCCCCTATAAAGTCCCTAGTATTTTTGGATATCGCTACTTTGTGACATTTATTGATGATTACTCACGGCTTACTTGGTTATATTTACTGCATGACCGTACTAAATTAACATCTGTGTTCCGCACCTTTATAACTGAGATGCGTATACAGTTCTCTACTCCGTTAAAAATCATCCGCACTGATAATGCTCGTGAGTACACGGTCGCACTTTCTTCAATCTTTGCTCCGAGTTTGGCATCATCCATCAAACCTCCTGCGCTTATACTCCTCAACAAAATGGAGTGGCCGAACGAAAGAACCGACATCTCCTTGATGTAGCTTGGTCCATTATGTTCCAAATGCAGGTACCCACGGAATATTGGAACTTTGCGGTTTCTACTGCTTGTCGTCTCATCAACCATATGCCCTCATCCGTCCTTGCTTTCGCCTCCCCGTTCAGTCTCCTTTTCCCCTCCACCTCTCCTTTCCCTCTCACACCCCGTGTCTTCGGCTGTGTTTGCTATGCTCATCTCCTTGGCCCACCTACCGACAAACTTGCTGCTCGCGCCGTCAAGTATATGTTCGTTGGTTATTCACGGACTCAGAAAGGTTATGTCTGTTACTCTCCCACTGAAGGTAAGCTAGTGGTCTCAACTGATGTAACCTTCTCTGAGGACCAACCATTCCACTCCCCTACCTCTCACTACTCTCCCTCTTTCCCGACTCCTCTTCCTCGACCAGCCATCCCGGTCACGACTCCGTCTCTACCACCAACTCCACCTTCGATTTACATCCCTCCCGTGCCACCTCCACCTCTTCTGCGTGTCTATACTCGCCGAAAATCCAAGGATGCTCTCCTACAGCAGTCTCCTGATGCCAATGACACTCCGACAACGGCTGATCCAGCGACCACCTCTACGGCTCATCCCTTGGCCAACTACGTATCTCTACATCGCCTTCCCCCCCTCTCCAACAATTTGCCACGTCTCTTTCTTCCGTTTCTCTTCCTAACACTGTGCAAGAGGCTCTTCACCATCCAGGTTGGCGGGCAGCCATGGACGACGAAATGACAGCCCTCTGGGCTAACCAGACATGGGATCTGGTCCCCCTTCCTCCTGGCCACTCTTGTGTTAGCTGCAAATGGGTCTTTATTATTAAACATGCTGCTGATGGCACCATTGATAGCTTGAAAGCTCGCCTCGTGGCCAGGGGTTTCACTCAGCAACAAGGACTCGATTATGAGGAAACCTTTCCCGGTGGCCAAACTGAACACTGTTCGTGTTCTTATCTCCTTGGTTGTCCATCGTCATTGGCCCCTCTATCAGCTAGACATCAAAAATGCCTTCCTTAATGGTGATCTGCAGGAAGTTGTCTATATGCTCCAACCTCCCGGGTTTGAGACCACGGGGGAGTCCTTGGTCTGCCGTCTCCGGAAGTCTATATATGGTCTCAAACAGTCACCGCGCGCTTGGTTTGACAAATTCAGCAAGGTTGTTTGTGCTATGAGATTCACTCGCAGCACGACTGATTTCTCTCTATTCACCCGCCAACGGTCAACCGACACTGTGATTCTTCTTGTATATGTTGATGATATCCTCATCACTGGCGACGACACCACAAAGATACAATATGTTAAACAACAACTGAACTCGACATTCCAGACAAAAGACCTGGGAAATCTTCGATATTTCCTTGGGCTTGAAGTAACGAGACGACCTGACGATCTTGTTCTATCCCAACGGAAGTACTGTATTGACCTCCTTCAAGATGCTGGATGCTCTGGGTGCAAACCCGTGGACACTCCTATGGATGCAAATCACAAGCTCTCTGCTCATACCTCTGACTCCGACCAACCGCTTACAAACCCCGAATACTATCGACGCTTGGTCGGAAAGCTAATTTACCTTACGGTGACACGACCGGACATCTCATTTGCTGTAGGAGTAGTAAGTCGGTTTATGCATGCTCCTCGGACATCTCATCTTCAAGCTGTTGAGCGTATTCTTAGATATCTAAAGAACGCTCCAGGACAAGGACTGTTGTACAAACCTTCTACCTCTCTATCCCTTGTCGCGTTCTTTGATGCTGACTACGCAGGATCTCCTGATGATAGGCGCTCTACCACTGGTTTCTGTACATATTTCAGTGGACATCTCATTACCTGGCGTAGCAAGAAACAGACTGTGGTTGCTCGCTCCTCTGCTGAGGCTGAGTACCGGGCCATGGCAGCCGTTGCTTCCGAGTTAACCTGGCTTGAGAGCCTTCTGAATGATTTAGGTGTAAGACTCTCATCTCCGGCAATCCTTCTTTGCGACAGTCAAGCAACAATACACATTGCCAAGAATCCAGTCTTCCATGAACGAACAAAGCATATCGAAGTTGACTGTCACTTTATCCGGGCGAAGGTCCAGTCAAAGAAGATAGAATTAGAGCATGTTCCCGCTACAAGACAGGTTGCTGGCATCCTTACTAAAGCTCTCTCCAGGCCTTTATACTATCAGTTTTATCCAAGCTTGGTGCATACGACTTGTACGCTCCAGCTTGCGGGAGAGTGTTAGAAAAGAGATTAGAAAAGCCCATGTAATAGGCCCATCTTTGGGCCCTTTGTTCCTTCTCTTCATTAGTCCCACACCTTGTATAGGTTTTTCTTTCTCTCTTCCTCTACTATATAATTGTATTCTCCCTTTGTATTTAAATATATGACAAATATATAAAAGTTTTGGGGATTACCAACAATATTCTTAGTGTTTGTCATTTGAAAATTATTGAACTCAGCTATTCTTCGATAAATTGTAGAAATGGAAAGCCTTAATGAAAAAACATCTTATTTATTCATCCACATGTATGAAGGATCATTGGGCATGAATACACTTCACCTATTTCCTGTATGGAGGAAATATTAAATGCTAAACCCACAAGTGAGTGGAATTTACTAAAGAACAATTGTAGTAAGAATTGATTAAAAAACAACTAAATATTAGGTGAACGCATGTCATGCAGCTGTAGCAGAAATTTTTGTAAAAACAACTTAAAAGAGTTTAACTTAAAACAACAACAACAAAAATTAATTTAAAAACAATTTTAAAACAACTAAAAACAGCAAAAAATAACTTAAACAACTTAATATTGATCAAAAAATAATAACCTGGGGATCAAAGAGAGGTGGCTAGTTGATGTTTCCAGTGTTCAGTCCAACTAGAAAACAGAACCAAAGAAAAACAAAGTTGCATATTAAGTGAATCCTGTGAGAAATGGAATATGAATCTCAGTTTGATAAACTCAGAGGAACTGAATCTCACCACCAAAGAAATGTCGCTGATTCACACAAATGGTTCCTGATGCTGCAATCTCCGTGCTGCAATCAACTTCTCGACACGTGCAACAATACACCAAAACTGAGAGAGCGGGAGATCCAAATCACTGAATCCTCTTACCCATCGCAGTATACCAGAACTGCAACAAATAAGCATAAATTCCATGATAGGCAAAGAAAATTTCAAGAGTTAAATAGAGGGAAGAAGAAGGCTTGATTTGATCCCCATGAAAACCAGTAACACTAACGACGGCCAAATCTCACGGCATGAAAATAACATAGTGGGAACGAAGGCATTCATTTTAGAAGCTTTCAATAGTAATATTAAAATAAAAAAAATTCAAGTTTAAGAAGCCTTAAATTTCAGAGTCTGTAAGAAGTAGGTTATTGTAAGACCCCCCCTTCCGGACACAGGCACGACCAAGGGGAATCTTATGCCCAGGGTAACCTCTTTGTTGTAGTGCCGACACACGGGCTAGCCCCTAACACATGACGCTTACTCTGTAAGGCTATCATCATCACATCACATTTACAGTTAATGAGCGAAAGTATATAGTACGGGAAGTACAACTAGTCATCACATATATAAATGACATACAATATACAATGTTCACAAATCTTTGTACAACAGCTACACCCTTACGACGAACACTGGTAAGGGTGTGGTCATTGCTTCACATTGGTTCAACTGCTACGACTAGTACTCCTGCTACAACAAGGTGGGTACCTGCTCTTGGGCTCCTAAAAAGTGCCCATGAAGGGTTAGTCCAATGGACTAAGTGCTCCTCCCCCTTCCCCAATACCTCTAAAGCACCAGGCAGAAGGGAGGAAAGTGAAAACTACAATAATAACACAATATGTTCAATATAGCAGGCGACTATGGAATGAAGTATATATAATGTAATTAGTCATAGAGTTATCATCAGTTAAATAGTAACATCAACAAATGTAACTTAGCGTATAAGGATGCCCATACAAGCTTTTACGTCAAGGGTTCAGGTGTATAAACAATAAGCAAGAAAGTAACTTATCATATAAGAACTCCCATACAAACCTATATGATAAGGATATGCATGTTTGGTCACTTATCAGATAAGAATTCCCATACGAACTTATATGATAATGTCTCGCTTATGCAATGCATTGTGATGTTTTGCAATGATATGTGATGCTATGTAAGTTATGCAATGATATCCATTAATGTCGACACAATTAGTTTCCTCTTTTAAGAGGGTAGCGAACCCCCAGGCATCATCGTCGTGGCAAACGACAACAACGAGACTACCTTCGCTTCTAGGATGGTTTCCTCACCACACTTTTCTAGGCCTTCAAGTACGGTCACAACCTTTGTACTACTTTGTGTGACTAATGTATGTCATCACTATTTGGGCTAAGGCGGTGTGAGATCCTCTGATGGGTAAACAAAACCAGTGGTTCCCTAGCTACTATTTGATCCCACACCCGCTAGCAAATAAGTTATTCTCTCACTCCCCGACGATGCGATCGGAGGAGCCGGAAAACCTGCCACTTTCTCTCTTATGCACCACAATCCGCACCAACATGTGGGAACCATATCACAAGGGTAGACTAGAGTTGCCAAAAACGGAATAAAACGCGTCAACACTGCTAGCCACCTCCACAACACTCAAACCCTACTCAAGCACCACCCCCAACAACACCTATTGGCTTACATCTCCTTAGTACTCAATAGCTATCTACGGGTGTTGTGGGGGTGTCAAAGGGTGCAAAACAAACATGTCTTGAGGCTACGAGTTCATCCCAATTGCATTACACTAGGACACAAAAGATGGGTTCCACTAGGCTAGGCTAAACATGTCTTGTATAGAACTTTCTAGGGTATTACCAGCAATCTATCATGCTAAATACCTTTCCATTTCTCTGGTTATGACCTACCCTAAAGTGTCGCACACTTAGGTAAAAATGTTATTCTCATCCTAGCTCTTATCAACACATAAACATGAACAATGAGTCCACCTTCAAGTACTTCACAAAGACTATTGTTATGCATGTTTAGAATCTGAAAGCAAAGCTCAAAAAATCACGATTAATATTCTCTTCATGCATGGATGCTCATTCTATATTGTGACAAGACATAGAAGTTAATATAATCATCAAAGAGAAGCACTTCCAAACATTAAGTTAATTTAGCATCTATAGAACTCCAAATGCTATGAAACTTAAGCCCAAATTAGTAATGATATATTTAAACATCTACCCAAGTTTCAATTAAAAACTCCATGGTTTATGCCCCCATACCAACAAAATTCGATTGAGAAATAGTTGTTAAACAACTCGTAAAACTATGGGGCAATTGTCTTCAAAAATTCAAAAAACTCTTGGAGAGACTCTAAACCATGTTAGGAACCACCAATTTAAATTTCGCAGAGAAATTCTCTCTGGGTTGGGAAATATTTCATTTATTTCATTTCCTATAGTTTGATGTCACACCTTTAATCACATGATCATAAAATGAAACTCTAGCTATATGACATCCAAATGATCCCAAACTTTATTCCAAGGTGAGTTAGGACATAAGTAAGGCTCTGCCAAAAATTCAACTAAAAAGGATTTAAAACAAGAGGAATATTTACATAATTAAAATCCCTAAGATTTAGCGTGACAAAATAGGTCATAACTTGGAAAATACAAAAGCATGGGCAAACCTTGTCCGAATGATCTCAAATTTTGGTTAGAGGTCTGTCATGATCTCATTTGGGTCTGACCAAAATTTAGGTCCCAAAATCCATGATTAAGGGGAATTAATCCACTTAATTTAATTTCCTAAAATACCGTTAAATCACAAAAACTTTAGGAAAAGTTCTTCCAAAAATTATGAAACTCTCTGGGGATGAACATGATTATATTCCAAACCTTAATACAAAATTTCAAGGTATTATAATGATTTATACAAAGATATGAATTTCTAAACATATAACACTAAAATAAATCGCTTATGGCCTTAAAATCATTCTTAAATCAAAACAATAACAAATGACTTCCAAATAGACCCAAATTTTGTCCACAGAGATTTCATATGATCATTTATCAGTCCCCAAAATTTGGGCTCCAGAACCCAAGGCAAAGCCCACTTTATTTCATTAATTTAATTTAGCATATAATAAATAAATAAATTCTAATGATATCCGAAAGACCAAAAAGCATGAAATTTACTGGAAGGCTAGATCTAATCATGGGGAACTCATATAAAATTTCATACCATAATGATTTGTATTTAGGGAGATATACCCAACATTAAATCCAATCAGGGCTACATGAGATAAACGAGCACCAAAAGCTAATGTTTGCATTAGATGATGTCAAAAGCTAACTTGTTCAAAGGCTACTAATCAAATGATCTCAATTTTTGATCAGCATGAGATGATGTCAAAGAACAAATACTGACAAAAATTCTCATTTCAAATCATTGGAATAAACCTACAAAATCAATTAGTTTGGCCTATGAAATAATCTGTAAATTTACTAGAGGGTTTTCTGCCACCGCCGACGACACTTCGGTGGTGGGACGGCCTCAACTCCTCTTACTTTTAGTTCACCGGCTAGAGGCGTAGCTGGTGGCGGTGGTCCGGCGGCCTTCCACCGCCAGCCATCGCCGGAAAATCGTATTATTCTATTTTATTCATTGTATTGGCCGGAAGGTGATCGGACTGGCCGGAAAACGCTCCCCGATGACCGGGTGAGGTTGTTCTAGAACCCTAAGATCTAAACATCGAGGAAGAGGAAGGAATAGGCACCTGAGGAAGGTCGAAGATGGTATTGCCCTGGGAGGGCTTGAGTGGTGACGGGATCACCGGGCAAGCTCCGACTCCTCCTGCCGCCGCCTGAGCTTCTCTGGAGGGGTTAGCTTCTCGTTCTGGTTCGTATTGAGGTGGGCAATGGAATGGGGAAGGCCTGGAGTGGTTAAATAGGAGGTTTAAATAAAAGGTCCAAGCCTCCTCTCCTCACATGTCCGACTACTATAACAAAAGGCCATTAACTCTCTTCAATGCCAGATCCAACCTCTCAACTCCTCCTAATCAGTTCCTAGTTAATTCTAGGTGGTTTCAACCTTGATGGCAGCCCGACCAAGTGGTTGACCAATTGATGACATGGCAACATGTCGGAGGTGAGAGAACACGGGGGGGGGGGGTCACTATTTTGTCACGGTGGGGCTTTGACCAAGACATACCAAGGCTTTAAGAGGCCATTTAACATGGATTTGACCTAGTTGACCTTGGGTTTGATGAAGTGATGATGTGGCAGCCCACTAGGATGTAGATTAGGTCAAGCCAAAACTTATCCAGCCTGATTATATCTCAGTGAGTATTAATGAGTCTCTTATCTCTTCTAGGGTCGGGGTCTTACCCTGGCTCTTTAGCACATTAGAACTCCACCAACACTCTTAAGTGGTCACTGGGTCCCACCAGGGCTCACTAACTCACCTAGCTAGGACATCAAACTTCCAGGGACCCTAAAAATTCTGGGATGTTACAGTTATGGACACAAGCTCCATCCTCCCCCGCAATCTCTCTCCCTCTCTCCTTCCCTCCCTCTCTGAACCATATTTTCCCCGACTCTCGGACGTCCAATTTTTTATTTGGTTAAAACTCACTTCGAGCCATGTGGTATCTTCACATTTTTTCTGGGCTGAAAAACGATTCAAACATGTATGTTAGGGCCAAAAAATTCCAATAATTGAGTCGACAAAAAATCCATATTCCACGTTCCATACATTTTTTTACACAGGCTCACATCAGTTCTTACACACAACTGATCTTTTTTCCTTCGATTATCTTCCACGTATTTATGTTACCTTTGTTGACGTCCTCAGAAATCCCATTTTGTAAGCAAAATTCTTATAGACGGCGGAACAACAACAACATAACCCATATAGTCCCCAATCATTGGGGGTATGGGCGGGGGAGATTGGAAATAGACCTAACCTTTGACACTATGCACAAAGTGGCTTCTCTAAGAGGAGAAAGACCTAACCTTTGACAATAAATGCACAAAGTGGCTACTCACAGAGTACCACTGAAATAGTAGCCCCATATACCGTCGCGTTTGCTGCGGAATCATGCCCTCAAATCAAAGCCAAAGACATCAGAGAGGGCAGACCCAAGAATCCATTTTGATTTATGTGCACATAACCATGCTTCCTTCATTCAGCATCCAGAGCATTGAAGAAACACATTACAGACGACGGAAGACAGTCAAAATTTAGATCTTACAAAGCTAAAGCAAAAATCCCATTAATTGCATAGTTTTTCCGGCTTAGAGACGACAGAAGACCAATCAAAATGCTTACAGAGGTAAAGCAAATAAAATTTGTCTGGCATCGAAAAATAAATGAAGATCATGGACCTAAAAAAAAAATCTTCTTTCGGCTTAAAAACGGCGGTTGATTACAACAACGACAGAAACAAAGATTGTGGACGGGTGATCGTGGGGTTGGGAATGAGAGCAAAAGTTCTAAAGTGGAAGCACCCCAAATTACTGGAAGTCAATGAAAGATTGTTGATGGAAGATCGTCGATAGAAGGTCCTCGCTCGATGGAAAATCGTTGCAAGACAACTTAGCTTCAGCGGTGGGAAGGGAGGATACCGCTATTTCCTGGAGCCGTGAACCTGGAATCGCAACTTGATCTAGGCGAAACCCAAAAGTGCGTGCGATAGATGAGTTTCGGTGCGAAGGAGAAGATGAAGATGGTTTCAGGATAATAAACGATATGATAGTGCGCGACGAGAACCAAAATGGGTGGGAAAAGAAGGTGGGAAAGACGAAATGAATATAGATTTCAAATTAAAGAGGAGATTGCAGAGGGTATTTTAGGTGGCCTGAATGTTACACCATCCTTCCTTTTGGGTCCCCTTATAGAGTAAAGATATATATTGATGGAGATCGCAGGCCATGGTGGCCCGTGCACGTATATTCCCGCAGGAGGCGGGCGTGATTTGTAGTTTATATTTTGAGAGCCCTCCCGGACGATCCGAGCCCACGGATGCGTCCGGAAGGTCGACGAGAGGTTTATTTGTATTTTGATTTATTTTATTCGGACGCGTATTAGTACTGTTTTGGCACCCGGAAGATCGGGCATCGTGAGCCGTTGATTTCGTGATGCCCTATGCGTTTTCTCTATTTATAGGAGCCTTGAGGATGGGGGAAGTCACCGATTGATTGAGAGAATCTAGCAGCCGGTCCCTTGGTGCGACGCTAAGATCCCAGGTGCGACGCCTGGTAATACCCGATCCCGCCCCTCCCCCGTAAGCCCCGCTCTCCTTCCTTCTCCGCCGTCCCCGACGCCCTCCCCTGCCGCTACCGCAAACCCCAGCCCCGTCCGCATCCGACCTTTCTCCGTCTTCCCCGACGCCCTCTTCTGCCGCAACATCCAGCCCCGACCCCGCCTGCATCAGTCCTCGCCGCCCCCTGCGCCATCTTCACCCGCAAGCCCCAACCCTAGCACCACCGATCCCACACACCTTTCCCGCAGCCGCAACCTCCTTCCTCCCCCTCTCCGGCCACCACCAACCCCACTTCCTCCCTCTTCCGCCACCGCCAGCCCCGTAAACCCCCATTCCTACCTTCCTCAGCCACTGTCTACTCTACCCCCATCCTTCCCTGCTACCGAGAGGGCCGGAATCCTCCCTCTCCGTGTTTGACGCTTCCCTGTCCGATTGGCTCCTCATTGTGATTGTAAGTTGTACTTGGATTTCAGATCTGAACATTGTTTACTTTGCTAGTTTGCTATGTGCTCTTGCTTATCATTTCATAGCATTTGGATTGCTTGAGTTTGTGCTAACCTGCAGGGCGTATTCGCTTGCATTTGGCTATTTGCACTCTCCGATTCGGAGCCTCACCTGCGTGTTAATTTTATTGCTTTAATCTCTCTTATGGAATCTTGCAAAAGGCTTAATCTAAATCTTTTAAATAATTTTAACTTGTTGGACTCGTGAGGCTCGCGCTGTGTTGAGTTCCCGTCACCCGAACGCCTGTCGTGAGTCTAGTTTCGCAAACCCTAGTCCGCCCCTGCGTCAGATTGATATGTCTGATCCGAACGTTACTGGTGAGCGGTCCAATGGCACCAACACGGAGGTGTCCCTCGCAGACCTCCAACGTTTGATGTTAGATCGATTCGATCAAATGGGAGCCCAGATTAATGAACTTCGGGCACATCAAGATCACTATGAGGGTCAAGGTGATCACCCCAATCCTGATCGCCGCCCCCAACGACAACCAGGACCTTCTGACTACGGCTATGACCCCCCACAAGACCCCGGGCCAGATCGTTACGATCACGCCCGACACGACCGCTATGACGGTTACCACGATGACATCAATCGTCGTGTTCGATTATAGGTCTCCTATTTTACGTACTAAATGATACCACAAAAACAGAAACCATAAGTAGCTTTTCCTTCATCTACATGTACAAATATTCATTTACTTTCTAACCCTTTGGTAAACTCCTTCTAATATCCTTTGACGTCATTTGATTTGGACAGATTCCAAATTCCTAGATTTCTATGAGTGATCTTTTTACATCATATCATGTGTGCTTATTCAGTACTCACTATAACCGAACTTCTTGAAAACCTGACTCTGATACCAAATTGTGAGGCCCTCATTTAGACCCCACATACATCTGTATCTAAGCTATGTTCATACATGTGTCCCAGGTTGAAGTAAGGCTAGTGAATACAAAATAAAGACACATAATAAGAAATGTACTTGCATACCTTGCTTACTTGTTGAAACTGTTCTGTCTTATCATAATCAGTTCTTTTGTTTTCGCGTATCCAAGTCATGTCCGTTACTTACAAAATTTGACGACGGGCTTAGTCATAAAAATATGACTAAGTGAGGATATACCTCTTTCATTGCTATATACATAAAAAAAAAAACTTACACATTTCAAAACATCATTTTCATTTACTAACCGTTTTCTGTCTCAGTAGTAACTTATGCAGCATATAACTATATGAACATGTTAGTACCAGTAAAACAGTCTGAGCAGTATAGGATCATAATCATATCATGTAACAATATAACAGTAAAGCAGTGTATCCGTATAAGCAATAAATTCTTGTATCAGTATATCAGTGTAAGCAATAATTCCATGTATCAGTATGTTTACATCAGTGTATCAGTTTATCATAGTAGCAGTATATCAGTCTATCAGTATAACATTATATCAGTGTGTCCATGTATCAGTATCTATGAAAGAACATAATGACTGGGGGAACATTTCAATAATCATAAACAGTATAAGGAGCTATAGCATTCATATGAGCTACGGAACATATAAACAATGCAAGTATCATAACTGTATCTATATCATGGAAGCAGTGCACATACATAACTTCATGTCAGTTTTCATGTTTATAAGCATTTATCCATGTACCTTTATAACTCTTTAATTCAGTATTTCCATGAACGTTTCTTTCCTTAGGATATATTAGGGGCGATTGAATTGAAATTCATTTTCATTTTTCCTTTTCTTTGGGCCCGACCCCTCTGGGTCCTGTATCCAAATCAGTACGTGCACACGCGTTTCCGCCTACGACCAACTGACTTGGTAAACTGGCCCGACCCCTCTGGGTCCTGTATCCAAATCAGTACGTGCACACGCGTTTTGATACGTTGAGATTTATTTTTAAATGTGTGACCTTGCTTTCTTCTTTTATTAGAATTCGGCCGCGTTTTCGAAGAGTCCCGCGAGTAATTCTACTTTGAGGAATTACCCGTTATCCTATCGAAGGATAGAAGTAACAGACTCTTTCTCTTTCGAAATATCGAGGATTACTCCTCGGCCGCGTCCTTTGAAGGCTAAATGAAAAGATTGAAAAGGGGCTTTATGTTGAAATGAAAATTGAAAGCTTTTTGAAAATATTGTTGCAACAATTTTTTGAGTAGTTGCAACAATTCTTTAAGAGCGCTTTAAAACTTCTTTTACCTTGAGCTAGTTGCAACAACCAAAGATGTTGCAACTATTTTTTAAGTGTTTTTAAAAGAGTTTTAAAGAGTGCTTTAGAGAGAAAGCTTTTGGGTTTATGTAATTATCCGGACTAAAATCAATAAAGGCAAGTGGACCTTATCGATAGTAGTATAGGATATTTCTTTTGAAATATCAAGGTCGTATTTTTCCAAGGTCGTATCGATTATTTCTACTTCTTAGGAACGCGCTATTATTTTATCGAGAAGAGTTTGAAATTGATTTTTATGATTTTATAGAAAAGCTAGTGACGAAAATGATAACTATCGCGGGCTTGGTGTGCGTTTAGCAAAAACCAAGAAAAGCGATGAAAAGGAAAAGAACGAAAACGTTAATTTAAAAAGTAGTTTTGCTTAGAATTTTTTTTTAGGGTTTTATAAAACGATAATGATAACTACGGCGATAATAAGCGATTGAGCGGGTAGCGGAATTAAGCAAAAAGCAAATATATATAAAAAATAAAAGACGCACTAATTGAAAACTCACGCACTCTACGGAATTAAAATGAAAGCTGTAAGTTGCAGAAATTGAAGAAATGCGATCCCTACCCAAATAGGTAGAGGGGAAATAAATGCGTGAGCAAGTCCTATCCAAACGGATAGGCGGGAAATAAATGCGTGAGCAAGTCCTATCCAAACGGATAGGCGGGAAATAAATGCGTGAGCAAGTCCTATCCAAACGGATAGGCGGGAAATAAATGCGTGACGGAAATGGAAACTATTCGATTACAAAAAAGGCGCAAACTTTATACTCATACACACACACACTCTACTTGAAATTGAAATCTAAGTTAAAAGAAAGCAAAAATTTATACTCATACACACACACACTCTACTTTAATGAAATTTAATTAAAAACAAAACAAAACTAAACTCATACACTCACACACACAACAATAATGAAAACTAAGTTAAAAAGAAAAGAAAAGCTATACTCATACACTCACACACACTAATAACAACATAAAATTAACATAAGAATATTTTACTCTCATACACTCACACACACAACAATAATGAAAACTAAGTTAAAAAGAAAAGAAAAGCTATACTCATACACTCACACACACTAATAACAACATAAAATTAACATAAGAATATTTTACTCTCATACACACACACACACTTACAAAAAGAGCAAAAAGAAAGTAAAAACACTAAATCAAAACAAAACAAAACAAAACAATTTAATTAACCACCTACACTCACACACACTAATAACAAATCATCTAAAAATTACAACAAAGCTAAAAACAAGATAATTACTCTCATACACTCACACACACAAATTAAAAAGATGAACTTAACAAGAATTACAAAGTTACAAAAAAAACTAAAAATAAAAAGAAAAGAACAAAAAAAAGAGAACACTTAAAAAAAGAGAACAATTTTTACAAAACAAGCTATTTTATTTCCATCATAAAAGGATTACAAAGCTAGAGAGATTAAGTGCACAAAATTACAAAAACATAAAAACTAGAAAAGAGCAAAAATGGATCAAGATCTCAAGAAAAGGAATTAAAATCTTGAACCCTTTTAACATTATCCACCCCCTCTATTTATAGAGGAATTGTGGTGTGCATTTAGTAAAAAAAAGGGGGCAGCTGGCTGCTTCTAGAAGGCTGGAGGAAGGGCAGCTGGCCTGGGGTGCGGTTAGAGGCTGGAAGGAAGCTTCTGGCGGGTGTGCTGGCGCCTGGGGTGCGGATAGCGGGCTGGCGGGCTGGCGGGCGCGTGACACGTGGAGGCGAGCTGGCTGGACGCTGGCGGGCGCGGGCAGGGGCGCGGGCAGGGGAGATTAAATTGGCGCAAAATTGCGCTTGCCCGGATTCGAACCCGTCCCCTTGCCGAAGTTAACCAAACCCAAACCACTGGACCGAGCAAGCTTATCTGTTTAGCGAGGGAACATTTTATTTATATTATATATTTACAGAGTTTTATTTTTTTAATTTTATTTTCATTTAATTTACAAAGCTATTTATAAGTTTTAATAAATATTATGTTATTCTTTATTATATATATATGTTATTATTATATAATATATACTATTATTATTTTTCATTTATTATATATATATTTATACATATACATATATAATACATATATATTTATACACATACATATATTATACATATAAGCATTTTATTATATTTATAACATATTTATTATTCAATATTATTATTATGATGCTAATAGCTTATACTACTATATTATTATATATATTACTATTATTATTAAATATTACTATATATACTTATTATTATTATTATTGTATATATATTCTTATCATTATTATAATATATATTTTATTATATATCTTATTTATTTATTATATATACATTATGATTATTACTATGTTTATTTATTATATGATACTACTATATTTATTATATATATTTCTATATATTTATATTATATACATAATACTATCTTATTCTCAAATTTATTCTTATATAAGTATAATTACTTATTTTTACAAAATTTATATGAATATTTATATACATATAAAAAGAAGTGATTATTTCAATAATTTGCATATTGTATGTACAAAAATACCCAAAATTAGGCTAGAAATTATACTAAAAATATGCAATATTTTCTATTTATCAAACACCCCCATACTTAAGATTTTGCTATTCCAGAGCAAAAGTAAGGGATACCTATAAGACGTTTAATAAAATTTCTAATTTACTAAAGTTTTTATTAGATCAAAAGTAAAATCGAAATAAATTTAGGGTATTTAAAGAGGTAAGTCCAAAATTATGAAAGTAATTTAAAAAGAGCGAAAAAAATTTAGCGAGACTTCTAAAGTTAGCTAAATAGCGTCGATTATTGCAGTCTTTGGTACCTTTTAATTAGAATAGAATTATATAAAACCTTAACTTTTTTAAGAAAGTTTTTAAGAATAAATAAAGCCTACTAATTATGCTCTCTCAAACCTTTTTAAATTAAAATCTAGGTACAATTTTATTGGCTAAGGGGTAGGGGAAAGAAGGTAGCCTTGGCAAAAAGAATAGTGCTTGGATTTAGGGGTGATGAATTTTATCTTCTCACCCCACCTTTTTGGTGGTTGTACTTTGGTTCCCAGCGTTGGTTTACGCCGGATAACTGAAATCTTTTCTCAACTTAACCCAATGCCCGTGTTTACGGAATTATTAATTTTTTTATTCCCATTGACACGGGATTTCTTTTAACAATATTGGGTGCCTGTGTTTACGGAATTATTCCCATTGACACAGGATTTCTTTTAAAACTCCTACTTTTATTATTTTTATGCCAAGCTAAGGGGTGTTTATAAGGGGGGTTTCAGGAGAAATTCTAGATTAATAAAAAAAAATTTTTGAGAGCAAGTTTAGTAGATTAAAAACATTCCTAAAGTTTCACAAGTTTAGAGTTAGAATAATTGAATCTAAAGATGGTTTACCAATATAATACAAAAATGAATCTATTTAGGGTAAACCCGAGGTAATGCTAAAAGTTCTGTTCTCAAATTAAATTAAGATCGCAAGATTTTGTTTACTACTGAAAATTCCTCGATTTAAATTTTTCAAACTATGAAATAAATAAAATCGATTTAGTAAATCAAAAATAATGAAAAGCGCTTAGAGATAAAACTAACCTCGCCTTGGGAATAACAAAAAGCTAAGTAGGGGTTTTATTTTATTTTTGGGTTTTTTGATAAGTTTTTCAAATTTTTTGTTTTTTTTTTGTTTTTCAGATATGATATTTTTTGGATTTTTGATTTTCTTTATAACAAAATGCATATATAAATACAAAATATTTTTGATTTTTCTAAGATATTTTTTTTTTCATCGTATTTTTTTTTGATTGTTTTAATTTTGTTAAAAATATGTACATATATAAAAAAAGGAAAAAAAGAAAGAAAGAAAAGAAAGAAAAGAACATAAATATTTTGGTGTTATGACAAAATTAATTTTGTTATAACAAATTTTTAAGTACTTTTTTTTTTCATCATTTTTTTTATTTTGATTTATAACAAAAAAAAAAAAAAAAATAAGTAAATACATATATATTTACATTAATACTAAAAAAGGAAAAAGAAAGAAAAAGAAAGACATATATTTTTTTTGAATGTTATGACAATTTTTGTGAATTTTGTTGTAACAAATTTTTTAGTAAAACTTTTCATCTTTTTTTTTTTTTTTTTTTTGGATTTTGATTTTATAAATAAGGTTTATTTATATACAAATAAAGACATAAATATAAAACATGTAAATTTTTTTTTTGGATTTTTCATTTGATAAGGGAGGGGCAAAAATAATTACAAAAAAGAGGGAAAACACGCCCCCATACTTAAAACCAACATTGTCCTCAATGTTGAAGGTAAGTGTGAGGAACGAAAATATTTACAAAAAAGACGAAGATTTTAATTACAAGAAAGAAAAAAATATACAAGAATAGTTACAAAATAAAAAAGGGACTCCACGAATATATACAAAATTATTTTTTGGTTTGTTTTAGTTTTTCGAAATGTACAAAACACGAATAAAATACGTATAAAAGAATTTAAAAAAAAACGTATATTTTTTGGTATGATAAAAATAAATTTTTATCATCTTTTTATGTTATTATTTATATTATATGTATTTTTTGTTGTTTTGGTTTTAATTTGAAAATATGCATGTTTTAAAATATATCTAAATTTTAAGAAAGATAAAATAAGGTAAAATAAAAAAAAGACTTTAAGATAAAAACCAAGGAAGAAAGAAGAGAAATAAAAAGGTAAAAGCAACGGGGTTTTCTCGTTTCGAAATATCGACAAAAATCCCCTCTCGGGTCTGTCGAGTAATCCTACTTTGAGAAACTTCCTATTGTCTTATCTTAAAATTCCCAGAATTCTTTATGATTTTTGTTTTAAAGTTTTTGCATTATTTTGTTTTGTTTTATGTTTCTTTTTTGAAAAAGAATGATAATTTAAAATATGCATAATTATTAATATTATTATTATTATTATTATATTTTTTTTTCATTTTGTTTGTTTGTTTTTTATTTATTTATTATTATTATTTATTTATTTATTATTATTATTTATTATTATTATTTATTATTATTATTTTTGTTTAAGTTTTTATTTTTTTGAAATGAAAATTTATTTCATCATTTTTTTTTTTGGTTTTATAAAAAAGAGCGTAATTGGATAAATATGGGGGTGCCTCCCACGAGCGCTTTGTTTACCGTCTCGTAGCTCGACGCGTTGGCGGGGTACGATCTTTTTAGAGGTGGGGGAGGGGTATGAAATTTAACTTCCCTCCCAGATGATCCCCCGCGTGGTAGAGTTTTAGTCGGTGACCGTTAACTTTTAAGTCGCCTTTTTCCGGGTGGGTGATAAGGACGGTCCCGTATGACCAAACCTCTTTCACTTGAAAGGGGCCGGACCAACGGGATTTTAGTTTCCCCGGAAAAAGACGAAGACGCGAGTTATATAGGAGGACGAGATCGCCCGGCGCAAATGATTTTGGAAATTTTATTTTCCGGTCGTGGTAAAATTTCGAGCGTTCCTTATAAAATTTATTACTCTCGTAAGCGTTCGCACGCCATTCATCGAGTTCGTTTAATTGGAATTTCCGGTTTTCGGCGGTTAAATTATGATCGAGATTTAAAAGTTTTAACGCCCAAAAAGCGCGGTGCTCTAATTCTACGGGCAAATGACACGCCTTGCCGTAGACTAATCGATAAGGCGTACAACCGATTGCGGTCTTGTACGCCGTACGATATGCCCACAGTGCGTCGTCTAATTTAATCGCCCAATCCTTCCTATTAGTTGAAACGGTTTTTTCTAATATGCGTTTGATTTCCCGATTTACTACCTCCACTTGGCCGCTTGTTTGGGGGTGATAGGCGGTGGCGAGCTTATGCGTGACGCCATATTT
Organism: Dactylorhiza incarnata; assembly: GCA_033032865.1. Classification (NCBI taxonomy): domain Eukaryota; kingdom Viridiplantae; phylum Streptophyta; class Magnoliopsida; order Asparagales; family Orchidaceae; genus Dactylorhiza; species Dactylorhiza incarnata. Next base: position 105,820 of record JAWHQI010000541.1, read on the forward strand.
AGATAATATTTTTGCAAACTGGGCGTTGCAAAAGTGCGTTCCCCTATCACTAACTATTGCGCGGGGCGTGCCGAAGCGAGAAAATAATTTTTTAAGAAAGTTGACGACGACTCTCGCATCGTTGGTGGGGAGAGCTTGCGCTTCCGCCCACCTAGATACGTAGTCGACCGCCACTAAAATGTAGCGATTTGTATGTGAAGGAGGTAGGGGGCCTATGAAATCTATGCCCCATAAATCGAAAATCTCGCATTCTAAATAAAAATTTTGGGGCATCTCGTCGCGACGAGAGATGTTACCCGACCGTTGACAGCTATCGCATGCGCTCACAAAAGTGTGAGCGTCTTTGAAGAGAGCGGGCCAATAAAAGCCCGCCTCCAGCGCCTTCTGCGCGGTCCGGTTGGCTTGATAATGCCCCCCGGCCGGCCCTTCGTGGCAGTGCCGCAAAATTTGCGCACCCTCCTCGCTCGAAACGCATCTCCGCACGACTTGGTCCGCGCAGACGCGAAATAAGAAAGGGTCCTCCCAAAAGTAATTTTTCAAATCAGAAAAGAATTTTTTATTTTGCTGTTTTGAAAAGTCTTTCGGGAGCACCCGCGCAACTAAATAGTTGGCGTAGTCTGCGAACCAAGGCGAGGGAGAAGTTTTTAAATTATTTAAAGCTAAAAGACGCTCCTCGGGAAATCGATCATCGATTTCCGGTTCGAAGAGCGCTTCCGCGATTGGGTGCTCTAAACGAGAAAGGTGGTCGGCCGCTAAATTTTCGGCCCCCTTCTTATCGCGGATCTCTAAATCAAATTCTTGTAATAGGAGGATCCATCGAAGAAGGCGGGGCTTAGCGTCCATTTTTTCTAATAAATATTTTAGGGCGGAGTGGTCGGTAAATATAATAATTTTTGAAAGCGTGACGTAGGGCCTAAACTTATCTATGGCGAAGACGACGGCAAAGAGTTCCTTTTCCGTTGTCGTGTAATTAGCCTGTGCGGCCGTGAGCGTGCGGGACGCGTAGTAGATAGGATGAAAATATTTATTTACGCGTTGGCCTAATACGGCCCCTACCGCTATATCGCTCGCGTCGCACATAATCTCAAACGGAAGGGTCCAATCGGGCGCCACCAGAATGGGAGAATGGATAAGTTTATTTTTTATGGCATTGAATGCCTCTACGCACGCGCTATCAAAAATGAATGGAGATTCTTTCTCCAGGAGGTGGGTTAGCGGTTTTGTTATTTTGGAAAAGTTTTGAATAAACCGCCTATAGAAACCCGCGTGGCCAAGAAAACTACGGATTGATTTTATATTTGAGGGCGCGGGGAGTTTTTCAATTATTTCGACCTTGGCCTTGTCGACCTCCATCCCTCTTTCAGAAATTTTGTGCCCGAGAACTAAGCCTTCTCGAACCATAAAATTACACTTTTCCCAGTTTAAAACCAGGTTCGTGTCTTCGCATCGTTGGAGGACTCGATCCAAATTTTGGAGGCAGTTTTGGAAGGAGCTTCCAAAAACCGAGAAGTCATCCATAAAGACTTCCATAATATCCTCTACGAGCTCTCCAAAGATCGCCATCATACATCGTTGAAATGTAGCTGGCGCGTTGCAGAGGCCGAATGGCATCCTTCGGTACGCGAAGGTACCGAAGGGGCACGTAAAGGTTGTTTTCTCCTGGTCTTCGGGGGAGATAGGAATTTGTAAAAATCCCGATAGACCATCGAGAAAACAATAATAAGGATGACCCGATAGTCGCTCCAAAATTTGATCGATAAACGGTAACGGAAAGTGGTCTTTGCGGGTGGCATCATTTAATTTTCGGTAATCGATGCACACCCTCCAACCCGTAACAGTACGAGTTGGAATTAATTCGTTATGTTCATTTGCCACTACCGTTATACCGCCCTTTTTAGGCACGACATGAATGGGACTAACCCACGTGCTGTCGGATATAGGGTAGATAATCCCCGCATCCATTAATTTTATTACTTCAGCCTTAACGACCTCCCGCATGTTTGGGTTTAATCGTCGCTGAGGCTGGATGGTTTTGCGGGAATTATCTTCTAAGAAGATTTTGTGCGTGCAAAAAGAGGGATTTATCCCCATAATATCGAAAATCTGCCATGCAATTGCATGGCGATGCGTGGACAAAACTTTAACTAATTCGGAAGTTTCCGAATCAGATAAAGAAGACGAAATAATTACCGGGAGTTTTAAGTCCGCGGCGAGAAAAGCGTATTTTAAATGGTCGGGGAGTGGCTTAAGCTCCAGGACCGGGGGTTCTTCGTAAGAAGTTGTAATTTTTAAACTTTTAGAATTAAAGGATTCGAAAGACGAATCTGGCGGTAGCTCGTCCAAAGGGGCGAGGTCTGCCAAATCCGGTTCGTCTAAAGTTAAAGCGAGTAATTCTACAAGCGAAGAACACTCATCCTCGAACGCGGATTCTAAGTGAAAGCAAGAATCATCGTTCGATAAAGAATTTCGCATCGAGGGATTAATGAGAAGGGTAACTTCGTCGTCCCCTACCCGAAGGAGGAGGCGACCGTTACTCACATCAATTAATGCGCGGGAGGTCGCGAGGAAAGGGCGACCGAGGATAATTGGTACCTCGGCGTCCTCCTCGATGTCGAGGATGACGAAGTCTACCGGAAAGATAAACTTGTCAACCTTGACCAGAACGTCCTCCACTACCCCGATATGATATTTTATCGAGCGATCCGCGAGTTGGATGCTCATTTTCGTTGGGGTGGGAACTCCTAGATCGAGTTTTTTAAAGAGGGAGAAGGGCATCAAATTGATGCTCGCTCCCAGGTCCGCTAGGGCGTACTTTATTAATAAATTGCCAAAAAGGCACGGGATGGAAAACCTTCCCGGGTCGTTTAGTTTCGGCGGCAATTTATTAAGTAGGACCGCCGAGCATTCCGCATTTAAGGAAACACGCGAAATTCCCTCGAGCTTCTTTTTATTAGAAAGGAGCTCCTTAAGGTATTTCGCGTATTTCGGCATTTGTGAGAGTGCCTCGCAGAAGGGGACGTTAATTTGAATTTGTTTAAAAATTTGTAAAAACTTTTTATAATGTTCGTCCTCCTTCTCTTTATTAAGTTTTGCGGGGTACGGAATTTGCGGGCTCGAGACGCCCGGCGCTAATTTTTTTTCCGTATTTAATAAAATAAAAGACGAGGGTGCAGGGGTAGGAGGCGAAACAGTTACCTGATGCTCAACCCGCAATGGGGAGTCGACCTCCTTGCCGCTGCGAAGGGTAATGGCGTGGGCATTTTCACGCGAGTTCTGTTCCGAGTTCCCCGGCAGTGCTCCAAGTGGCCGCTCGGAGACCATTTTTGCAAGCTGTCCAACCTGCATTTCTAAATTTTTTAGCGATCCGGTTATATTCCGGATATTTGCGTCGTTGGAAGCCATGTATTTTGCAAAAATCTCCTCGAGCGGAGAAGGTTTTGGAGGAGGAGGCGCAAAACCCTGCTGAAATCCTTGGGGATATCCATGCGGAAATCCTTGCGGGATCGCAGGTGGAGGGCGTTGCACATTATTAGGGTTACTCCAGGAGAAGTTCGGGTGGCTCCTCCAACCCGGGTTATAGTTATTACTATATGGGTTGAAGGGCGCCCGCACTTGATTTCCCACGTAATCCACCGATTCCTCGCTTAAATTATTGTTATTATTAATATTATTATTAAGATTATTAAAATTATTATTATTATTATTAGGATTATTAAAATTATTATTATTATTATTATTAGGATTATTAGCCCAAGCGGGAGTGGAGGAGGAAACAGTCATCTCCGCCACTTGCTTACTTAGCCGCTCTACCTGCGAGGCTAAGTGAGTAGTGGCATCCACTTCGAAAATACCAGCCGGTTTAGGAGGACGCGACCTTGGCACGTTCCATTGGTACGCGTTCATGGCCATTTCTTCGATCAGAGCTTGAGCGGCCTCCGGGGTTTTGTTGTTTAACGTTCCCCCGGCGGCTGCGTCGATCATCTGTCTCGTTGAAAAATTCAAGCCGTTATAGAACGTTTGTACCTGAAGCCAAGTTGGTAGCGCGTGATGAGGACACCTACGCAAATATTCTTTAAAACGTTCCCAAGTCTCGTAGAGAGACTCGGAATCGAATTGAATGAAGGATGCGATATCGGTGCGTAATTTAGCGGTTTTTGACGGAGGAAAATATTTAGTTAGAAAATTCTCCGTCAATTCGGCCCACGTGGTTATGGATCCTCTCGGAAGAGAAGTCAACCACGATTTCGCCTTTGTCCGCAGGAAAAAGGAAAATAAGCGCAAGCGAATGGCGTCATCGCTGACGCCATTAATCTTGAAGGTGTCGCAAATTTCTAAAAAATTATTAAGGTGTTGGTTTGGGTCCTCATCTGGCAAACCGTCGAACTGAATCGACTGTTGTACCATTTGAATTATACTGGATTTGATTTCGAAATTATTATTAGCTACCGCGGGGCGGGTACCGCTCGATCCTGTATCCTCTAAATTTGGCCTAGCATAATAGGCCATGGTCCGCTGTGGGGCCGCATTTAGATTAGGATCGCCCATCACGCCTATATGTATATCGCCGACGGATTCTTCGGGATCTATTTGTAGATTTTGATTATGAGATCGGCGGCGCTCGTGAAACGTGCGCTCGATTTCAGGATCAAAAGGTATAGTCGGATTATCCGAAGATTCTCCTCGGGTCATACACTATTCTTTAATTAATTTTTTTTTGAAGAGTTTTTTTTTTTTTTTGATGTTTTTGTTTTAGAAATATTTTTACAAAGATGAAAAAGAAAGGAAAATAAGTAAAAGAGAATAATATATTTTTTTGGGTTTTTCTTTACTTAAGTAAAATATATAAATATATATTTTTTGGGTTTAATTTTTGTGGGGCTTTTATATGAAAATATATGTAGCTATATTCGAAAATATATGTAAAAAAGGAAAATTGAAAAATATATGTATATATTTTTTTTTTTTGATTTTTCTTTACTTAGATAGTATTTTTTTTTAGTTTTTGGTTTTTTTAGATAGAAAAAGAGATGAAATATAAGATAAAATTAATAGCGTTTCCTATTTCAAAATAACGACACAAGTCCCCGGCAACGGCGCCAAAAACTTGATACGTTGAGATTTATTTTTAAATGTGTGGCCTTGCTTTCTTCTTTTATTAGAATTCGGCGGCGTTTTCGAAGAGTCCCGCGAGTAATTCTACTTTGAGGAATTACCCGTTATCCTATCGAAGGATAGAAGTAACGGACTCTTTCTCTTTCGAAATATCGAGGATTACTCCTCGGCCGCGTCCTTTGAAGGCTAAATGAAAAGATTGAAAAGAGGCTTTATGTTGAAATGAAAATTGAAAGCTTTTTGAAAATATTGTTGCAACAATTTTTTGAGTAGTTGCAACAATTCTTTAAGAGCGCTTTAAAACTTCTTTTACCTTGAGCTAGTTGCAACAACCAAAGATGTTGCAACTATTTTTTAAGTGTTTTTAAAAGAGTTTTAAAGAGTGCTTTAGAGAGAAAGCTTTTGGGTTTATGTAATTATCCGGACTAAAATCAATAAAGGCAAGTGGACCTTATCGATAGTAGTATAGGATATTTCTTTTGAAATATCAAGGTCGTATTTTTCCAAGGTCGTATCGATTATTTCTACTTCTTAGGAACGCGCTATTATTTTATCGAGAAGAGTTTGAAATTGATTTTTATGATTTTATAGAAAAGCTAGTGACGAAAATGATAACTATCGCGGGCTTGGTGTGCGTTTAGCAAAAACCAAGAAAAGCGATGAAAAGGAAAAGAACGAAAACGTTAATTTAAAAAGTAGTTTTGCTTAGAATTTTTTTTTAGGGTTTTATAAAACGATAATGATAACTACGGCGATAATAAGCGATTGAGCGGGTAGCGGAATTAAGCAAAAAGCAAATATATATAAAAAATAAAAGACGCACTAATTGAAAACTCACGCACTCTACGGAATTAAAATGAAAGCTGTAAGTTGCAGAAATTGAAGAAATGCGATCCCTACCCAAATAGGTAGAGGGGAAATAAATGCGTGAGCAAGTCCTATCCAAACGGATAGGCGGGAAATAAATGCGTGAGCAAGTCCTATCCAAACGGATAGGCGGGAAATAAATGCGTGACGGAAATGGAAACTATTCGATTACAAAAAAGGCGCAAACTTTATACTCATACACACACACACTCTACTTGAAATTGAAATCTAAGTTAAAAGAAAGCAAAAATTTATACTCATACACACACACACTCTACTTTAATGAAATTTAATTAAAAATAAAACAAAACTAAACTCATACACTCACACACACAACAATAATGAAAACTAAGTTAAAAAGAAAAGAAAAGCTATACTCATACACTCACACACACTAATAACAACATAAAATTAACATAAGAATATTTTACTCTCATACACACACACACTTACAAAAAGAGCAAAAAGAAAGTAAAAACACTAAATCAAAACAAAACAAAACAAAACAATTTAATTAACCACCTACACTCACACACACTAATAACAAATCATCTAAAAATTACAACAAAGCTAAAAACAAGATAATTACTCTCATACACTCACACACACAAATTAAAAAGATGAACTTAACAAGAATTACAAAGTTACAAAAAAAACTAAAAATAAAAAGAAAAGAACAAAAAAAAGAGAACAACACTTAAAACAAAGAGAACAATTTTTACAAAACAAGCTATTTTATTTCCATCATAAAAGGATTACAAAGCTAGAGAGATTAAGTGCACAAAATTACAAAAACATAAAAACTAGAAAAGAGCAAAAATGGATCAAGATCTCAAGAAAAGGAATTAAAATCTTGAACCCTTTTAACATTATCCACCCCCTCTATTTATAGAGGAATTGTGGTGTGCATTTAGTAAAAAAAGGGGGCAGCTGGCTGCTTCTAGAAGGCTGGAGGAAGGGCAGCTGGCCTGGGGTGCGGTTAGAGGCTGGAAGGAAGCTTCTGGCGGGTGTGCTGGCGCCTGGGGTGCGGATAGCGGGCTGGCGGGCTGGCGGGCGCGTGACACGTGGAGGCGAGCTGGCTGGAGGCTGGCGGGCGCGGGCAGGGGCGCGGGCAGGGGCGCAGGCAGGGGAGATTAAATTGGCGCAAAATTGCGCTTGCCCGGATTCGAACCCGTCCCCTTGCCGAAGTTAACCAAACCCAAACCACTGGACCGAGCAAGCTTATCTGTTTAGCGAGGGAACATTTTATTTATATTATATATTTACAGAGTTTTATTTTTTTTATTTTATTTTCATTTAATTTACAAAGCTATTTATAAGTTTTAATAAATATTATGTTATTCTTTATTATATATATATGTTATTATTATATAATATATACTATTATTATTTTACATTTATTATATTTATAACATATTTATTATTCAATATTATTATTATGATGCTAATAGCTTATACTACTATATTATTATATATATATTACTATTATTATTAAATATTACTATATATACTTATTATTATTATTGTATATATATTCTTATCATTATTATAATATATATTTTATTATATATCTTATTTATTTATTATATATACATTATGATTATTACTATGTTTATTTATTATATGATACTACTATATTTATTATATATATTTCTATATATTTATATTATATACATAATACTATCTTATTCTCAAATTTATTCATATATAAGTATAATTACTTATTTTTACAAAATTTATATGAATATTTATATACATATAAAAAGAAGTGATTATTTCAATAATTTGCATATTGTATGTACAAAAATACCCAAAATTAGGCTAGAAATTATACTAAAAATATGCAATATTTTCTATTTATCACGTTTCCGCCTACGGCCGACTGACTTGGCAAATCATCATATTCATTTCATTCATATGCATGCACTTCAATTCGCCCGTAATATAACCTCGTGTCGACACGTTTACATAAAGTGAGTTATTCATTTTTATAATCCCCTCAGAAATATCATTTGCCTGCTTGCCTTTTTCAAGGCCATACAATATAGCGACATTTAGTATCAGTGATATCAACTATGCATGTAACATTCAGTATAAAAAGAGTGTGTATATAAAAAGAAAGTAAAGCCATAAAGCATAAATGAAACAGGTAGCTCTCACCATCAGTCGTTCTTTTCTTTTATAGCAATTCATGTTGTTGCCATGTCTATTTTGAGATGCCATCCTTCGCGATATCTGTATGAAACCGTAGCACATAGGGTCATTTATATCGGGGTTGCACCTTGCTATAGCGACAATATTACCTATTATGATGGCATCATTTGGAAGCTACTCAATAGCCCTCTAGTTTACATAACTCTAAAAGAGACAAGATCATATCAATGATAAAACTCAGTCCACATTACTATGAAAACAGCCGGTCAGTATTTAAATCAAAGCCCAAATCTCCTAATCGACAATTAGAACACGAAAGAGGAGCAGCAACTGCCGGGTACAACAACAGAAATCCCCCCAACTTAGGAGCTAAGGCAATAACAAAGAGGGATGGAGATTCATTAGCTTGCAGTTCATAAAAAATTCTCCAATTACCAAAATCAAAGCATGCTCATGAAAAAGAGCAGCAGCAGGCCTACCAATAAAGAAATAGGGAGAAAGCTTGAGCTGGAGAACTAAAAGCAGCAGTAAACTTCTTCTCCCATACCAGAAAACAAACTGAAACGGGATACTTAACACAGTCGGCCAACCTAAAAGCCAACAAAATCTCAAAGCATAATCATTAACAAAATTACTTCTGCATGCCCTATTTCTCTCCAGTATCCAACTCAAACCAAACCTATCGAGAAAATATTAAGAGGAATTAGAGGGCTTACAGTAGGAGCGTCGAACCACTTCAGCACATACAATACCAGTCCGACTAAACCCACGCCAAGCTACACCTTGCCAATCTCTAATCCCAACAACAGTTCAGGGATCCCATGCGATTTCGAGATTTAAGAGGGGGAGAAAGAGGAGGAGAAATGAAGAAGAAGAAGAAGATCGGCTCCGAAAGCCCTAGCCACGATATGGATGAGGGCGCGAGAGAAGGTCGGCAGCGGCAATAGCTAAGAATAGGGGAGCATTTCTCTATTTATGCTTTATAAAACCACCGCCTCAAATAATTAGCAATTAACATATTTATGATGAGTTACCATATATCATAGTAGTTAATATATATAACCACAAACCAAACCAAACGGTCCAGCATAACAGATGAATACAACCATCCCAAAGCTTTGCCAATATACAAATATATCTTTATATTGATTTTCAACGTGTTATAGGATAAAATTCATCTTCCGCTAAAAATTTCGAGCGCCGCAAAGCATCAAAGAAATTCATACTCAACTGGCAACGCTACGCCAAGTTGACACTGATTTCTATTTTCATCATAGGGGACGAACGTTTATTTCATTTTATTATCAATTTGGGTCACTTCACGATTTGGGCCGTTACACAGGCGGCCCCTGCAAGCTCGCTATTGATGGTGGGAGCTGCGTCAATATCGTTGCCAAGAAGGCCCTGGAGCGGATGCAGATCACCCCTGAGCCACACCCTCACCCCTACCGTGTCCTCTGGGTCGACAGATCTGCCATCCAGGTTACCCAGCGATGCCTCGTAGCCCTTCGCTTAGCGTCATTCGAGGACCAAGTTTGGTGTGATGTCATCCCGATGAATGTGGCCCATGTCCTTCTTGGACGGCCCTGGCTGTTCGACCGAGATGTGACGTGCTTTGGGCGATCGAACACATGCGTATTTTACGATCGAGGCCGAAAGGTCACATTATCCCCAACCCAACCCAAGCATTCATCCAAGGGAAAGGTCGAGGCTCCCGTCAGTGTTGGGTCCTCCAAACCCCTCCACCTTTTGAGGACGCATGATTTTATGAGAGAGAGCCTGGACTCTGGGATCGTATTCGTTGTAGCCGCCACCCTGACCCCTGACACACCAGGTGGATGTGTTTTTCCTACTGACCCAGGCTTACAACGTCTGTTGAGAGACTTTGCAGATGTCATGCCCGAGGAGCTTCCGAATGAGCTTCCTCCTATGAGGGATATCCAGCACGTTATCGACCTTGTACCAGGGGCATCTTTGCCCAACCTCCCACACTACCGTATGAGTCCGACTGAGCATGCCGAGCTGATTAGCTGAAGCGGCAAGTAGACGATTTACTCAGGAAGGGCTTTGTGCGCGAGAGTTTGAGTCCGTGCGCGGTTCCTGCCCTCCTTACCCCAAAGAAGGACGGGAGCTGGCGCATGTGTGTAGACAGTTGAGCCATCAATAAGATTACAGTGAAGTACCGTTTCCCGATTCCCCGTCTTGATGACTTACTTGACGCCATGGACGGTGCCCGTATCTTCACGAAGATTGACCTTAGGAGCGGGTACCATCAGATTAGAGTCCGTGAAGGGGATGAATGGAAGACGACCTTCAACATGAAGGATGGTTTATTCGAGTGGATGGTGATGCCCTTCGGGCTGTCGAACGCCCCCAGTACGTTCATGCGGGTGATGACACAGATCCTGCGGCCCTACATGGGCAAGTTCCTAGTTGTGTATTTCGATGATATTCTTATCTATAGCCAGGAGCGTGCTGACCACCTTCACCATATCCGATTGGTGTTCGACATCCTCCGGAGGGAACACCTGTTCATCAATCTGAAGAAATGTGACTTTTTGGCTGAGTCGGTCCACTTCCTCGGTTACATTATTTCGGCGTCAGGCATCTCTGTGGATCCCGACAAGGTGAGAGCGATTCTTGATTGGCCCATCCCCACGACCATTCATGAGGCCAGAAGTTTCCACGGACTTGCCACCTTTTACAGGAGGTTTGTCCGGGGTTTTAGTGCGTTGATGGCCCCCTTTACGAGCTGCCTTCGTAAGGGAGATTTTGTGTGGACCAAGGCTGCCACTAAGGCTTTCGAGGAGATCAAAGTTCGCCTAGCGTCGGCCCCTGTTCTTAGATTACCTGACTTCAGTTTAGCCTTCGAGGTTGCATGCGACGCCTCGGGACTCTGGATTGGTGGAGTACTTAGTCAGGAGGGCCACCCTATTGCGTATTTCACCGAAAAACTGAACGAGGCCCGCCAGCGGTATTCCACTTACGACCGAGAGTTTTATGCGATTGTCCAGACCTTACGTTACTGGCGACACTATCTCCTGCACAAGGAGTTTGTGTTGTATTCTGACCATCAGGCCTTACACTACTTAGAGTCCCAGTCGAAACTTAGCCACAGGCACGCTAAGTGGGTTGAGTTTCTGCAGAGCTATCACTACGTCATCAAACACCGCGCAGGTGTTGAAAACAAACCGGCCGACGCCCTGAGTCGCCGGATTAGCCTCTTGTAGACGATGAGCACGCACGTCACCGGATTTGAGCGCCTCGTTGTCGAGTATGCCGAGTGTCCCGATTTTAGGGACATCTATGGGGCCCTCACTCGTGAGCCGCCTGACATTGTGGAGGGATTCACCGTTTATGAGGGTTACCTATTCTTCGGCACCCGACTTTGCATCCCATCTACTTCCCTCCGCGACTTTCTGATTTGGGAGATGCACGCGGGTGGTGCCGCGGGACATTTTGGGCGAGATGAGACTATCACCTTAGTTGAGGACCGTTTCTATTGGCCCTCGCTGAAGAAGGATGTAGCGCGCGTGACGAGGCATTGTAGGACGTGCCAGATGGCGAAGGGTTCACGCCAGCCCAATGGTCTGTACTCACTGTTACCCATTCCTCACAAACCATGGGTTGACATCAGCATGGATTTCGTTCTTGGGCTGCCCCGCACGCCCAAGAAACATGATTCCATCTATGTCGTCGTAGATCGCTTCTCGAAGATGGCTCACTTCGTCCCTTGCCGTAAGACTGCCGATGCCTCTTGGGTAGCCACTCTATTCTTTGAGGAGGTCTTTAGATATCACGGGCTACCCTCTTCCATAGTGTCTGACCGCGACGTTCGGTTTATGAGCTATTTCTGGAAGACACTATGGATAAAGACTGACACGAAGCTCAAGTTTTCCACCGCCTACCACCCACAGATGGATGGGCAAACCGAAGTGGTCAACAGGAGTTTAGGTTCCCTTTTGCATTGCCTTGTCAGTGAGCACGTGTGCACTTGGGACTTCGTGTTGCCTCTAGCCGAGTTCACATATAATAGTTCAGTGAATAGGACTACTGGACTTAGCCCATTCCACATCCTGCTAGGGTACGAGCCTAGGAAACCCGTCGACCTGATTCCCCTCCCACTCGAGTCTCGCCCCAGTGTGTCGGCTGAGTCCTTTATACAACACATACATGAGCTTCACGAGTCCATCCGAAAGAAAATAGCAACAAGTAATGATAACTATAAAGCCTATGCGGACATACACAGGAGGGAGAGGAGTTTTGAGATTGGCACGCAGGTTTTGGTTCGTCTTCGTGCTGAGAGGTTCCCCCAGGGACCTGCAAAAAAACTAAATGCTAGGCGAATGGGCCCTTATACGGTGGTACGAAGGATCGGACCAAATGCTTATGAGATTGATATTCCGAAGCACTTAGGGATCAGCAGGGTGTTCAACGTGGAAGATTTGACTCCATACTACGAGGAGTAAACATATGAGGATCCTTTCGAACCCCTTCCCGCGGAGCCACCACTTGCCTCACCCTCCCCCCAGTTGTCACCCCTACCCTCTCAGTCGCAGCCCACAGCGCCACAGCCCGGGGATCTTGCAGCACCGCCGGCAGTCCCACCAGTGAGTTCTGTAGAGAGTGAGCCACCTACCGCAGAGACGACTTCTGACTTGGAGGCTATTGAGGGCATCTTAGCCCATGACTACGTGACAATAACAGATCCGGGCACCCTGAGGTACTTAGTCCACTGGAGGGGCCGCCCCATCTTTGACGACACATGGATCGCCCCGGCAGAGCTAGAGAGACTTGCCCCCGAGCTACGCCAGGAGTATGACCGTCTCCATTCCTCGGAGATGAATGCTTCTAAGCCGGGGGGAGTTGATGGAGATCACAGGCCACGGTGGCCCGTGCACGTATATTCCCGTAGGAGGCGGGCGTGATTTGTAGTTTATATTTTGAGAGCCCTCACGGACGATCCGAGCCCACGGATGCGTCCAGAAGGTCGACGAGAGGTTTATTTGTATTTTGATTTATTTTATTCGGACGCGCATTAGTACTGTTTTGCCACCCGGAAGATCGGGCATCATGAGCCGTTGATTCCGGGATGCCCTAGGCGTTTTCTCTATTTATAGGAGCCTTGAGGATGGGGGAAGTCACCGATTGATTGAGAGATTCTAGCAGCCGGTCCCTTGGTGCGACGCCAAGATCCCAGGTGCGACGCCTGGTAATACCCGATCCCGCCCCTCCTCCGTAAGCCCCGCTCTCCTTCCTTCTCCGCCGTCCCTGACGCCCTCCCCTGCCGCTACCGCAAACCCCAGCCCCGTTCGCATCCGACCTTTCTCCGTCTTCCCCGACGCCCTCTTCTGTCGCAGCATCCAGCCCCGACCCCGCCTGCATCAGTCCTCGCCGCCCCCTGCGCCATCTTCACCCGCAAGCCCCAACCCTAGCACCACCAGTCCCCGATCCCACACACCTCTCCCGCAGCCGCAACCTCCTTCCTCTCCCTCTCCGGCCACCACCAACCCCACTTCCTCCTTCCGCCACCGCAGCCCCGTAAACCCCCATTCCTACCTTCCTCAGCCACTGTCTACTCTACCCCCATCCTTCCCCGCTACCGAGAGGGCCGGAATCCTCCCTCTCCGTGTTTGACGCTTCCCCGTCCGATTGGCTCCTCATTGTGATTGTAAGTTGTACTTGGATTTCAGATCTGAACATTGTTTACTTTGCTAGTTTGCTATGTGCTCTTGCTTATCATTTCATAGCATTTGGATTGCTTGAGTTTGTGCTAACCTGCAGGGCGTATTCGCTTGCATTTGGCTATTTGCACTCTCCGATTCGGAGCCTCACCTGCGTGTTAATTTTATTGATTTAATCTCTCTTATGGAATCTTGCAAAAGGCTTAATCTAAATCTTTTAAATAATTTTAACTTGTTGGAATCGTGAGGCTCGCTCTGTGTTGAGTTCCCGTCACCCGAACGCCTGTCGTGAGTCTAGTTCGCAAACCCTAGCCTGCCCCTGCGTCATATATTACACGCACACTGATTCCCCTAGGGTTATCGGTAGGGGGGGAGCGGAAATGATGATAATGCACTAAGAGGAACTCCTCTTAGCCAGCCCTAGGCTCCTTCTCATTAAGATCCAAGTCCAAGATAATCAAAATACAAGACAACATGCAATTTAAACATTCAAACATAACATCTTCAAGTGCAGCGGCCGCTCCATCCAGTCGGCTCATGCTCCGATTGGTTTCCTCCGAGAGTAGCCCCGCCAAGTTGTGTTGGCTCCTAGGGTCCCCAATCCCCTTATAGAATAAAGATATATATTACACGCACACTGATACCCCTAGGGTTATCAGTAGGGAGGGGGAAAGCGGAAATGATGATAATGTACTAAGAGGAACTCCTCTTAGCCAGCCCTAGGCTCCTTCTCATTAAGATCCAAGTCCAAGATAATCAAATACAAGACAAAGGGGTATATATATCCCCCACATAATTACACGTAAATTCGACAAATTGCAATTTAAACATTCAAACATAACATCTCCAAGTGCAGATGCATTTTTTCGCCCGGGCGGGCATTTTTTGTCCGGGCGCGCATTTTCCGCTTGGAGAAAGGTACAATTGCTCGACCGCTTCTTGATTAGACAAATTCTGTGTCTTTGGCTGTGCGAGACGTGGCCGAGCGAGGCAGGTCTGTCGACAACGGGCGAATCCCATGCACCCGAGAGCAGTGAGCACGGGCGTAGCACAAGTTTCATGCGGGCGGAGCCCGACTGGATGCGGCGAATCCCGCCCGAGAGCATTAAGCACGGACTTCGAAATGCTCATATTAGGAGGTGTCCGGGAGAAACAAACTTGCCCTAAAGCTAATGTTAGGCATCATCATCAGTTTTTATGTTAGAACACTTGACAATGTTGTTTCTCATAGATTTTTCCTGTGCTGTTGGATCCGGTTCAGAGATTCCGGATAATGTATATATCAGTTAATTTGCTCCAGATTATTCTTTGAAGAGTCAGAGTAGGAATGTGGTAGATTGTTTCCAGTAAATTATAAGTCCAGTCTTAAAAATTGGTAGTCTTGGGTTGTTGGTTTTTCGGTCAGCATTCATATACCGGTTGATTTGCATGGTGAACCAATTTGGTGATTTTTTATACTTTCAGTCAGATTTTGTGGCGTTGATGTTATTGTTGATGCTTAAGCTCTTCTTGTCTTTCTTTTCTGGCTATTTTTTGTTATAGGAGGGGTTCTTTTTAAATATGATTTTTTTTTAATCCTTCCCCACTATAGTGGGATAAAGGCTTGAGTGTTGTTGTTGTTGTCCTAGTGATATATTAAAAAAACATGAGAATAGACATTACTTTTTCATGCAACTATTGTTACGGTCCGCACATGGTTCCATTTTTGAACAGGTTTGCAGGCCGTACATCCCAACTCATCTCCGCACACAGTGCGCGGTCCATGTGCTACTGGTTGTTGAGGTGGGGTCTTGAACCCGCGACCTCCTAGATAGAGGTACTTAGCTAGCGTCAGTCTCCATCACCAGTTGAGCTCAACCCGCTGCACATGGATCGCTCTCTCTGCGCGGAGATGAGTTGCGGTGTACGGCCTGCAGACCTGTTCAAAAATGAAACCCTACGCGGACCATAACAACTATATTTATGCAAGGCTTAAGCTGAGAGGTTTTAAATTTGCTCTGATTGAGCCGACTAGCACAAATGTAATTAGAACACAAAATAATACAATAAGTAAAATATTTATGCAGGGATTAAGTTGAGATGCACTATTTTATGAGCTATTTAAGATTAATTAATATATAATCATCCATCATGGAAGTGAGCATAGGACTTTGACAAAAGCTGATATATATATATATAAGACTGAAAATGCATTGATACCTACTCACAAATGCTTGCGAAATAATCTATCATTGTTTGACAGCCAGGTTCATAACAGCATCACTCTCAATTACTGCGGTGTTGCTGTCATTGAAGCAAACATTTCGCCTACAACAATGAATTCTTTCGAATAATCGATGTAGTAATCCGTGAAAGCTATTTCACTTATCAGTCGGGTAAATGCTAAGTATCCTGCAACGTAATAGAGAAAAAACAACACATTTGCTGCAACCATGCGAGCAGATTTTAGAGCTGCTGGAGCGACGGTCGCCCATGAAGGCAAAGCTGTTGTCCGTGAGGGCATTTTCGGAACTCCAAAAATTTGATCGACACACACACTTGCACTCTCTTCATCAGTGATGTTTGCTAATGTTAGGCAGCAGCAG
Source organism: Dactylorhiza incarnata (assembly GCA_033032865.1). NCBI lineage: Eukaryota > Viridiplantae > Streptophyta > Magnoliopsida > Asparagales > Orchidaceae > Dactylorhiza > Dactylorhiza incarnata. The sequence continues at coordinate 122,222 of JAWHQI010000541.1, forward strand.
CAGTTTTTATGTTAGAACACTTGACAGTGTTGTTTTGGACATGTTAGCCAAGTTTATGTATTAATATTTCTCATAGATTTTTCCTGTGCTGTTGGATCTGTTTCAGAGATTCTGGATAATGAATATATCAGTTAATTTGCTCCAGATTATTCTTTGAAGAGTCAGAGCAGGAATATGGTAGATTGTTTCCAGCAAATTACAAGTCCAATCTTAAAAGTTGGTAGCATTCATACGCCGCTCACAAATGCTTGCGAAATAATCAATCTATCATTGTGCGACATCCAGGTTCGTAAAAACATCGCTCTAAATAACTGTGGTGTTGCTGTCGTTGAAGCAAACATTTCGCTTACAACAATGAATTCTTTGTTAGATTAGAATGGTATATATGTTCTTTTGAATAATTGATGTAGTAATCCTTGATAGCTATTTCACTTATTAGTTGGGTAAATGCTAAGCATCTTGCATTTGTAATAGAGAAAAAACAATACATGTAGAGCGAAAATGAATTAAAGCATAAGCATTAACCATTCAAAGTTCATTTTCAACACGACAAAGAGAAGAACGACAGTGCTCCGGCACGACGACACTCACGTCGCTCGCTGTCCCCTGAGGGCAGTCGTGCCGGGGGATTGCAATCGTGCGCTCTGGGTCTGCGAGCGAAGGAGTGTCGTTTTGTCGGGGGACTGTTGTGGTCGGGGTACCGTCGGGGCTGCACGGGGGCGTGCACCATCTCACTTCATTTTTGTTTTTATATTTTTATGTTGAGTTATTTTATTTTATGTTTTTATATTTTAAGAACTCCAGATAATTTTTGATATGGGTGAGAGCGCTTCAAAAAACTGGCGAAATTTTTGGATACGTGTCCCGTTCCGAAATCGTGGTCTGGGTGAAGCGCTAAACTGACACGTGGCGAAATTGCGTGAGTTGTTAACAACTTTGCGTCGGATAACAACTTCCCACTCTTGATGTCTCTTGGCGGAGTGGGAGAGGGTTGACGCCGGCGAGCGTTCATGGAAGGATCTGCAAGAGGATGAGTCTAGGCTTCTCCATCCCATCGACACCAAAAGGGGCTCATCTGATACCTCTACGTCGTCATCGATCTCTCTAGGGTAAGCTATTTTATGCTCTCTTGGAAACTGCTGCTCTCGAGAATAAACTCCGTTTTAGTTTTACTTTTCCTATATTGCTTGTTCTAATTTGAGCAGATAAATGTCTAGTTTCAGAACCACATGTAATACGACTTCAACGAAAGTTGATTCTGATTCATCTTTTTTTGTATGTTCTCTACTGCAATGCTTGATTTGTTAATTTTCTTTAATTTTTGGGCCATTTTGATGTTAACTTATTGTTACAGTATATTTGCTGTATTCTCCACTTTGTGGAAGATGTCTGGTAATTGGTTTCGATCTTCATGGAGATCGAATTTGGTCGCCAAGGAGATCGAATTTGGTCGCTATGGAGATCGAATTTGGTCTCCATGGAGATCAAATTCGATCTTGATCTCCTTAGAGAACAAGGACGCAAACATTTTTTCCGCCTTTAATATCTCAGGCTTCACATTTCAATTTTTGATATGCTACGTCACAATCTCGTTACTCCCGCACCAAAATCTCCCTCCGGGACACGGATCCAAAAATTTCCCCAAAAACTGGGCGAGATTCTCACAGTCTATTTCTCTTATCTCACTTCATATACCATATTTTCCCCCATTCCGCTTCCATTTATGATCTTCCACAGTTACCGAGCTGCTCCGGTGCTGCCGGGATTTAGAGATAGCTCAATCTCTCCTCGTACAGAGGAATCCACACCTCTTCTCTTCTGTTACAGAGGAATGATTTCATTCATTTCTCTGGTGCTCTTTCTTTTTAATCTTATTGTTTTTCGGATCTTCGCCGATTTTTCTCTGCATGTCCTTCTTCCCTTTCATTAGGATCATCACCAATTTTCTCCGTGTTACACTCTGTATCGAAAAGAATTTTGGCCGGACACGGGAAGATAGTTTTTTTTAGAGATTTAGTACTACCGAAGCGGTAAATCGATCTACAGCGAATGCTTTGTTTCTGAACTGCCTCAGACTATGATTAAATTTTGAGGCTAGTAATGAAATCGAATTCGCCTGAATGCTTTGTTTCTGATCTGCATGTATAGGTGGAAATCTGTTACAGGGATGAGGAAAAAAACAAAAGCCAACTTCACTTTCCTCGTCTCCAAAAACTCAGACTCCGCGTTGTCTCGGTTCCCCTAGCCAATCTGCATCGATGGCTTATCCTCCCTCATGGCGTCGCTTGGCGCGAGAGCACCACCTTCACGATCAGGCGAAGTGTTTCCTGCTCGGTGCTACGCCATTTGCTGCAACCACGCGAGCAGATTTTAGCTGCTGGAGTGTCGGTCGCCCGCGAAGGCGAAGTTGTTGTCCAATGATGAGAAAAACTCTCCTCTAAAGGAACCTTTGATGTTGATGTTGTTTCTCCTACAAAGGTTTGATCTTTGTGGCTTGGGATGCTTCCTCTTTGACGTCCTTCAGATCATTGGAACTCTCCGCTTGATACGAGTTTATTGCGGCATGAAGACTGCAAGTGAATGTTGAGAGAACGCGCCTTTGATCATTGTTCGTTAGCGCCCTTCAATCTTCTTGCATGATAAATTCTTGAGATGAAATCTCTCTTGAATAAGTGGGAATGACCTCTCCAATCCCTCTGGACGGCTAGGGAGAATAGCCCCTAAAAATTTCGAGAGGAAGTTAAGCTTGAGTTGTTTAAATAAAGAGTTTACTGTGTAGTGAGTCATCGTGTGGTGGTTCTTCGGCGGTAGCGCGCAGTCTTCAATTTATCGCTTCCTTTGCACTTAATTAGGAAGCTGGGGCTGTCATCTTAGGCAACAACTATCGTGTGCGGCAAGACTTATTGCCCAGCGATAGTTTGATAGATCCTCGTGCACAAAATGAGATTGTGTGATTGTCGAAATTGCCATATGGTTACCGCCGTCGATGATAGTACCTATCGCTCGCGGCAGTAGCAAATTCCGTCCATGACTCCCATGCGCTTCTCTCTGTTGTTCCGGCAGGACCTGCACAATATAAATTATAAACACATGCAAAGTAGATCAAATATAGATTATGATTTATTATTCTCAAACCAAGATATATGAAACCCATGTTTTAACAAAACACTTATCGAATGCGTGTGAAAACAAAACCATGTGTAGTGAACTAGAAAATTTGATTATGTGAAATCCATATGATTTTCAAGTGCGCCCTTTTATTAGGAATAAAAGTTTTATGGTTTAAAACCCGATACATAAAATAGATGGAGGAATACGGCTTCGTTTGGCGTGGTGGTGGCGGTCGTGAGCGCGGTGGTCATCAACCGTCATTCGTGAACGCTCGACCTCACCTAAAAAATTCATGCATTTTATGCTTAAAACTAGTCCATTTTCTTGGGCAGCGGTCATAACCTTTGTCTTGTCAAACATACATTCTATGATAATGGCGTTTTTGAACAAACTCATCGTAAGCCGTGCCAAACGGTGCCTATAAATGCATTGCTTTAATCAGTGGCGGGTCTAGAAAATTATAAATGGGGTGCACAAAAAATTTATAAACACAAATGCTAGCGGGTTGAGTAGGAGGGTCATGGGTCACATGTTGGAAATTAATTTTGGGGGTGCACATAGCTGAACTTGGTGTGCGAATAGCGAAATTTGGTCCGTGAATAGCTAACTTTGGTCCTTGAATAGCCAATATTTGTCCCAAAACAAACTAGTTACGTGACGTGAGAACGCTTTCATCTTATCGGAGTTGTTTCTCTCTCATCTGGCCAACGTTTTTGACATATAAGTAGTCAAAATTCATTGCCTCGACGAGAGGAATCTAAATCTACTAATAATTTTGAAAAATAATGGAGTGCCAGTTTCTCTTGGGCCCCCCTCTGGATCCGCCCTGGCTCTAATGAAACATAAATTGTATGTAACTCAAAATGTATACAACAAAATTATCAGGAAAAATGAACATTACCCAAAGTGCTTACAACTTATTCGTGCTCGATATCGATCAACACTTCTTTGATCCTCGGTTTGCACCCAGGAATTTTCAACCTGCTCGATATCGATCGACTAAGCGATGAACGGCTTGAATTGCGCTCGACGCACACAGCTTTTGTGAGAGTGCACGAAAAAAAATCCCCTTTGGAGTAATATAAAATTAGTTCTAAATAATGAATAGCATATGTCACATCCTGACACGTGGTGATGAGTCAAAACAAACATTTCCACATGAAAGCAACACCTTTTTCTTTTCAGTCACAATTAAATTTAAAAATAATAATTTTTTAATATTTTTATATGCATCACATTTTTAATTGGTAATGTGATTCACCTTTTTTTTTTGGCTTTTTAATGGTTATTTTGGCTTTCAACCTCAACTTTTTGAGGGGATGAGAGCTGTCCTTTAAAAGTGGTGATTGTTAATTGCAACTCGATTTTGACTTGTCGCACTCCAATGAATTTTAAAAATATTAACCGCAATCTAATATTTGGTTTGACGCACCCCATTGTTAACTTGTGCATCAATATTTTTTGGCGCGTAAATTTTTCTCCATGCCGAAAATTTGAGCAAAAGTGAAATTTACCATAGGCCCTCTTGAGTGGCAAGAGAAAGGATGAGAGAGAGAGAGTGGAAGCGAGAGAAAGGGGGGAGAGAGAGAGAGAGGAAGCCAGATAGTGACGAATTCAAAGGGGGGGGGGCCCGAGGGACACTGGCGCCTTCATTATTTTTTCAAAATTGTTAGTGGATTTGGATTCCTCTCATTGAGGCAATGAATTTTGACTACTTATATGCCAAAAATGGTGGCTAGACGAGGGAGAAATAGCTCCGATAAGATGGAAGCGTTCTCACGTCACCTAACTAGTTCGTTTTGGGACAAATATTGGCTGTTTGCGGACCAAAGTTGGCTATTCGCAGACCAAATTTGACTATTTGCAGGCTAAGTTCAGCTATGTGAACCGTCGTTCGTGAACTCCCGGCCTCGGCTTAAAAAATTCATGCATTTTATGCTCAAAACTAGTTTATATTCTTTATAGCGGTCACAACCTTTGTCTTGCCAAACATACATTCTAAGATAACAGCGTTTTTGACCAAACTCTTCTGAGCAAATAAGCCGCGCCAAACAAAGCCCTGGCCTTCATGACACATACTTCGCATTTATTCGCACGATTCGGTTGGTGATTTTTCTGATGAGGGTCATCGATGGGAGAAATATTACTATGCGCCCGACATATACAACTCTGTGCGTGAGAGAGCAAATACGATCGTAAAAATCAAGGATCCAACGGTTGAAATCAAAACTGATAATTACAGCCGTATTTGCCGATGGTGCTGTAATTTTCAGTTTGAATTTCAACCGTTGGATCCTTGCTTTTTACGATCGGATTTGCTCTCGCACACAGAGACCTCTGTGCGTCGGACTCACGAAAAAATTTCTCCATCGATGGAGCATAGCAGCGGTCCTACGATCCACGAAATGCCAACGGTAAAAGCAGCCAGCATTAGCTCATGCGCTTTTGGGAAAGCTGGGCAGATATTGAAACGCACATGCGGGGCAACTGCCCGCATATTTAGCGCTAAAGATCAATTCATTCCCAATTATAAAGCTCCTTTAGGTGCAAAAGTGTGGGAAAACTCAGCTTTGCTGTGCTGGATTTTTGGTGGGAGAAGGGCACGGCTGCCCAACAAATTTTCGTGCCGACCACCCGAAGTCGACAAACAGCGACTCGTTACCTTTCCCCACCTCTAATCCTCACCCCGAACAACGTACTCGTTCGCAGGCGGCGGCGAACTCGCGGGCAGGGGCGGTATCACGGAGGGGGGCGTCGGTTTAGCGGCGAAATCGCGAAGGAATAGGGTACTCACGATGAAGAAGAGGCGAGGGTTTTGGATGGGAGCTCGTGAGGAAGAGGAATACGATGGTTTGCTAATAAACTACTTTTAGGATTGAAATAAATGACCTAAAAATTTTGAACTAGTTTTTTTTTTATTTGCTATTAGCTAAACCCGATTTGCTAATAACAACGTCCTAAAAAAATAAGTGCATTTAATTTTTGATGCTCTAAATTGTATCGGCGAGACGATCGAGGTTGCGAAAAAAAATCTTCAGTTAGAGGAGAACCTCATCAAATGCCTCTTAATTTTCAGAGATCATTTTTTTTATAGAAAATGAGCCCGAAAATTTGGCCCGTTAGATTCTCTTTCTAATATTCACTCCTCTCATTTGTGATTACTACTTCGGCGTGCTAGTTATCTCCGCTCTTGCAGTAGTCTGAACTTTGTGGTTGCGTGAGAGTAGCCTAGCGAAAGAATTCAAATGTTCGTTCCCTCCAGACGACTCTACCACAATTGAACTAGACGCACTTCGCATAAGCCATCTTCCTGAGAATGGTTTGTCGATCTTAGGGCCTCACTGCGAGCTCTTTCAAGCCTCCCATACCAAACTTTAGTCCAACAGGTAGCGCACCCTGCGACCTTCTCCGGGGTCTTGTTGTGGTCGGTGATCGCACGCGAGTCCCTTTGTCAAGTTCTCCAATGACGTCGGTTTCTCGCCTTCACATTGCCTTCGAACCCTTGGCCCCCAGGACAACGGAGTTTGGGTGTACATACAACAAACTCAATCGATTAAGGAAGCTTAGGGCCTGTTTGGGACGGTGGAAAAAGTGGTGGTGGGAAACCAATGGTGGCATTAGAGCTGTCCAAAAAGCTGTTTTGAAAAAGTTATGCACTGTTTGAAAAATTTTCATTTAAGTACTTTTTAAAAAGTTTTTTTTTACACTTTCTGTTTAGAATAACAACTTTTTAATGATAGTTTTTGACTTTTTTTTTATAATGCGTGTCGTGGCGAACAATGTGCGCAAGGGTGAAAAATGTGTGCCGGGGAAATTGCGCGCCCGGGAAATACGCGCAGAAGGGGAAAGGGAGAAAAATGCGCGCATAAGCGTCAGGGAAGAAAATGCGTGCTCGAACGAAAAATATGTGTCAGGGAGTAGAACTGTTCCCACCGCCACCTCCACCCCAAACAGACCCTTAATCTCAATTTTGATCCGCCCGGGGAACAAATTCTCTACATTTCCCAACATAGACTTCATTCTAATTTTAAGATGCATGCTAATTGAAAGGAGCCCCCAACAGACTTACAATTAAGCTTGCATTAAAGCAATTCAAGCTTGCATTTTATGGAAAAAGCAGCGTTGTCAATAAGTTGTTAGAAAAGTTGTTTGGAAAGTTTCTTTATTTGCTTTTCTTTTACTTTCCACGGTGTCGTCTTTTTCTTTCCAACCTATAAAAATTCTCGAGGAATACTAAACAAATCGTTAACATGTAATTTATATAATAACAAATTATGTAAAAATAACTATCTAGAAAATAAAGGTAATTGTTATAAGCACACCAGTTTTGGCTATTCGCACACCATTTCTATGAGTTATTACGCACCTTTTGAAAATACGCATTGTACATGCATTTTTAGGAAAAGTGTTAAACACAAAAATTGTAGATCTCGTCGAGATCTACAATTTTCTTGTTGAACACTTTTCCTAAAAATGCACGCACGAGACGTATTGTCGCCCTGATCGTAACTATAGTGAATTTTTGAAAATAATGCATGCACAATGTGTATTTTCAAAAGACACGTAATAACTAATAGAAATTGATGTGCGAATAGTCAAAACTGGTGTGCTTATAACAATTGCCAAAATAAAACTCTATAAACATAATGAAAATAATAAAATAAATAAAATTCTTCAATATAAGAATGTTTTTAGATGCACAAAGGCACCCAGCAGCGTGGATTTTTTTATTATAAAACAAATTATAGAATATTACTTATAGGGAATTTTACAATTATTTCAACATATTATTTATTCCTAAAATAATTATTTAAAAAGAAATCGCTCGGATCCGATAGGATATCGTTTTTTTAATCTCGAATTTCGCTGGCTGCCCGATAGCAAATCGGACGGATAAGATCCCCACGCACAATAAGCACGATACGTGTTTCGTACCAAATTATTTCTCCAACTGCTTAACTTGAAATTAGCACGAGAAACTTTGTGCGTGCACATTACTGGAAAGCTATGAAGCGCGTACTCGTACCAGGCACGTTTCTGATACCGGTACGTAGCCGATACTCGACGGATACACGTGCTACTCTGGTGTGAGGATAAACTTGAATTTGACAAATCGTTATGCATTTTGTGATATGACTATATTTTCTCTAGTTAATAAAAAACTTCTCCAAGTGTTTGTTTACTATAGGTTAGGTGCAGGGGGTACGGGCATTCTATTTTGGGGGTCAAGATGACATCAAATTGAAAAGTGACCAACATGAAAGTTGTAGGATTTCTAAAGATCTACAACTTTCATGTTGGTCACTTTTCGATTTGAAGTCTTCTTGACCCCAAATTCAGTTTTAGGGTAGGTTTACTGTAGCAGTCTCGCCGCCCCACGGGTCAACACAACTCCCAATCAAAACGTGATCAACATGAAAGTTGTTCATCTCGACGATATTTACAACTTTCATGTTGACCACTTTTTGATTCGGAGTCGTTTTGACCCTTGCCCGTCCGCCCGCACAGTCGCAAACCCCATATGTATGTACATATATAAATCAATTTTATTAACATTGTGCCTCGAACGTACCCGCATTCTTATTTTTTTGATCTCCACGTACCACCGTACCGGATAGCGTAGCTGAAAAGCTGGGTGACACCATGCTTCTCAGTGTAATTAAATTTACACTGATTTGAATGAGCCATTAATATAATATAGCATTAGAATTAGGTAGATTATGAGGATATATATCTAATGTTTTTCCCCTATAAAGAGCCCAGCTCTCTTCTTAGCCAGTCCCTCTTCTTCTTCTTCTTCCCCTATCCTCCACCAAGTGTTCTTTCAGCGCATTGCGTGCGCAGGGCAAATCTACAGGCAGCTCTAATAAATTTTTTCCGACTGAAAGCCGCCGCCGCCGCCGCCGCCGCCGCCGCCGCCTTTCTTCCTTCTCTTTGCTTTTGAAATTTGTAGTTCCTTGAGGTCTCTGTTCGATGGGTGAAGAAGCAAAGCAGGTAGTTGGAAGTTTGAGCTAAAGTTATTGCTGTGGATTTTGAGCTGCATATTTTCTTATTTAGTTCATGAAAGCGCAGGAAGAAGTTAAAGCATCGGAGGCGCCGCCGCCGAAGCAAGAAGAGAAACCGGCGGAGGAGAAGAAAGAAGAAGAGAAGAAAGAGGAGGCCAAGCCATCGCCGCCGCCTCCCATAGTGCTCTTTGTGGGTTTGCATTGCGTTGGATGCGCGAAGAAGATTCAGAGGTCAATTCTCAAGTGCAGAGGTATGGATCTCTCCCTCTTAAAATTTTAGCATTAATATAACTAACATTTTGGGAAAGATGGGTTATTATAGAACAATGTTAATAGCACCCCGAAAATCTACAAATTAATGCATTATTATTAAAGAAAGGCTTCTATATATATAATAGCACCCTAGAGAGGAGATCACCCGCCTCCTATTTTTTGCCTGCGGCATCCCAGGTCTCATCGGCTCCTCCCTTGACATCGGCAATCTTCAAAAACCTCCTCGTCCGTACTGTTAGGAGGAAACCCTCTGCAGATAGGGTGGCCGGCAGCGGCGGAACGCCAAAAAGTTTGCCGGAGATGAATATAGCTACGATGGGCATGCATGGCTAACGGAGAAGACGATGAGACTCATCTATTTTGATTGGGGGGGTGAGATCCTATAGATTGTTGTTTGAAATGCATGAATTTTTATTTTTATTTTTTGGATGGTGTGCTAATAACTTCATGGTGTGAAAATAGAATTCTTATTATAATATGGTGGCTAATAGCAGGAGGAGGATGCTGGGTGCTATTAACATTGCTCTTAATTATATAACTTTTTGGAACATATTGTTTATAGGAAAATTATACTGTTGCACAATTAAAGTAAGTAATTATTTTAATTGAGCTGAATATTTTTTACAATTATTTATCCAATATATTTATGCAATTGTTATCCGCACTACAGTTTTGGCTATCCCCACTTTTTTTGTATGAGTTATTACGCGCCTTTTGAAAATGCGTCTCGTGAGATCTACAACTTTCGTGTTGAACACTTTTCTTAAAAATGCACGCACAAGACGTATTGCCGCCCTGATTGAAATATATGCGTAACTATAGAGAATTTTTGGAAATACATCTGGTACATGCATTTTTAAGAAACGTGTTCAACACGAAAGTTGTAGATCTCGATCGATAGACAAAACTGTAGTGCGGATAACAATCGCCTATATTTATCAGAAAAAATAAAATAAATATTTTATGAGCAGGTGTGGAAGGCGTAGAGACGAACATAGAGAAAAATGAGGTGATTGTGAGGGGAGCCGTTGATCCCGAAGCTTTATGCTCTCGAATACGGAAGAAGACGTCAAGAAATGCCAAACTCCTCTCGCCGATGCCACGTGTCGATTCTCCGGACGCCAATAATTCTGAATCTAAAGCAGCACCTTCACAGGTATTCTTTTCTTTAATCCCACTCCATTTCAATTTATATTTTAATAAATAAATTAGTGTGTATATATATATATACTAGCGTCTTTGGACGGGCTGCACCCGTTCTTGATGCTCTCCTGCGGGCTACGCCTGTGTTAGACCATTTTGCTCCCGTGATTGATGCTCTCTTCCGGGTGGGTGCCCGCATGTAAATGAGCGTAGCACTTAATAAGGTGTATGGGCTACGACAATGATAGGGCGCGGCTTGCAAGAGCAGTCGAGCACTGGCGGGGGGGGGGGGGGGGGGGGGGGAGGGGCAGAAATCATCTTCCTCCAATCAAATTTTTTTTGGACGTTTCCATCTAATTAAAGTTATTTTTTACTCATCCAAACACATTTTTGTCGTGTAAGTAGTTTCAAAATTCATTTCCTCGACAAGAGGAATCTCAATCCACTACAATTTTGCAAAACCTTCCGGGGAGTTGATACCTGAGAAAAAAATCATGGTCGGGAAGGGCAAAAGCCATTGGAATTTCTCGGAATATAATTTGTTTTATTCTTAATCGACGAGAAGAAAAGGGTGACTGAAAGAGTGCGCGCATGCAAGCGGGGTGTGCCCGTGGAAGAGGGTTGCGCCTACGTACATGCAAGCGGGCTACGCCTTGGGAGTCTGAGGATGAGGAAGTTATAAAGTCGCTGGAGTCGACAGCAGTGGGAACCCTAATCGAAGAGTAGAGGGCGGATCATGATGAAGATAAGGGGAAAATTGACGAAGATAAGGGGAGAGCTTAAAGTAGGGGGCGATGCCCGGGGAGTAGAGCAAGGGGAGGAGACATTCGAACCCGCGCTTATCCGGACATTGTTCGAAGCAGAGCGATGGGGGATCGCGAGTCGGAAGGGGATGAGCGAAGCAGAAGCCCAAGCGAGTGAAATGGTCGATAGGTGAATGCTTCTATATTATAAATTATTTTTTTATTAAAGTAAAAGTTATTTTTTTTAAATAATGTATTTTTAAAGTTATTTTTTATTTTTTTTACTTCGTATTCTCTTCTAGTTAATTAATTTTGTAGTTAGATTATATTTCAAAGTGTCAGTCAAGTGTGCAAAAATAAGCGAAAAATTAAGTTCTAAATAAGTGGAGATATAAGTAGAACTGAGAACTGAACCAGAATCGAAGTGAACGGTTCAGATGCGATCCTATACTTTTGGACCGTGGGTCAATTTCGGTTCCAAAAAATTACAACCAAACTTATGTGGGTTGAAATATATTAAATATATTAAATTTTAATTTTTGATTAATTAGCAGTTTGTGATTAAAAGTATATTTCAATATATAAAGTAAATAAATGTAAAAAACAAAAACTAAGGTTTCTTTGTATAATACTGGCATAGTTTTAGGAAAATAATTATTAATAAACACAACGATATATTAAGATGACCGCCTAAAACTTCGGTGTCCACTTGGATTACCGGCAGGCGCCGGTCACTGCACCGGCACGCGCATGTGCCTCCTTGGTGCTGCTGTTTGGCCACCAATAAAGAGGTCAGTGACCGACAAACGACACGTGCGGGTGGAGCTGGCGGTGCGATGCGGTCTTTGCAAGAATCCTCGATAACTGTAGCGTGGGTGATAAGGCTCAGAAAAGCTTCTAACATTATTGGTGTGCGGGGTGTCGTTTGGTGCGGTTTTGGCCCAAACCGTGCCCCCCGAGCACAACATCACATCGAAAGTATGCGGCGCGTTTTTGGTTTGGTGTAGTTTTTACGGTGCGGTTTTTAGCAATGATATACATAGACACAAAAAAGTAATGTAAGGTAAAATAAGATGTAAAATTTGGGCAAAAATATAGTTACTGTTGCGGGTCGCTTAGGGCTCTTGGTAGACTGGTCGAATTGAACCACCTTAGCTCGGGAGCGAACTAAGCGCGCAAACAGTCACAGTGAAATTCGTTGAGTACACTGGGACGTTTTAACGTGAAAAAACCCGGAAAGGGTAAAAAAACCACGCGGTCGGGGCTGTGCCGACCAAACTTCACTATCTTCTGAGATGTTACAATCCAGTGTTTAGAATTCGAGCGCGACAGGCCGCCGCTCGTTACAATATTAGAGAGAGAGAGAGAGAGAGAGAGAGAGAGAGAGAGAGAGAACGTTCCGAGGGTGACAGGCCACCTCTCGGAAAAAACTAAGTCTTTTCCTTCTGAGAACGGTAGAGAACGAAAGTGAGAATGTCTTGTCCGCTTTCGTGAAGACGAAAGTAAGAGCGCTGTGTCCGCTTCCGTGAGAACGAAAGTGAGACTGCCGAGTCGCCTTTCGGACGAAGGAAAACTTCAAGTCCACGAAGGAGATCTTCAAGCGCGGTCCCTTCAAATGAAGCCTAGGGGGTCCTTTTATAGCTTTGGCCGGGGGTAGCCCGGTAATTTTGCCATTGTAACCACCATAACCACCTGGGAGGACGAATCATATTTTCCGGTTCAGAGCCCACGGATCACCATTTTTCATAAATGACCAGCCTGCCCTTCGAGGAAAGGCGACAAGCTGTTCCTGAAAAGTGAGAAACTGAAAATACAAAAAGTGAGCGAGCCGAGTCGGAAAAGTGAGCGAGTCGGAAATGTGAGCGAGTCGGAAATGCGGAAGTGTTCCGGGTGCGCAAGCGCGCTCAGAAGCGTTCTGAGCGCGCTAGCGCGCTTAGAAGCGTTCTGAGCGCGTAACGATCATGGAAGTGTTCCGGGCGCGCAAGCGCGCTCAAAAGCGTTCTGAGCGCGCAACGAGCACGAAAGCGTTCCGGACGCGCTTAGAGGCGTTCTGAGCGAACAGTGAATGTGGAGGCGTTTAGCGTGCGGCTGTGAGAAGGCCGTGAGGCCGAGGCGGCCGGGAACACTCCCCAATTGGGGAGTTACTCATATTCATGTAACTCCCCTTTGGGGAGTAAGGGGAGTTACTATTCACGTAACTCCCCAAGGGAAGTTACTGTTCACGTAATCCCCATTTGGGGAGTTATGCACTCCCCAATTGGGGAATGCCACATGGGCGTTGACCAAGTGGTCAACGCCCATTTGTGGCAATTGGGGGGGTGCGGTAATGCCGCACCCCCCAATGTAGCTGGGGGTGCGGCAATCCCCCAAAACAAATGGGGGTGCGGTAATGCCGCACCCCCTTTAATCGGGGGAGCGGCAGTGCCGGACCCCCATTTTGGCGCGGCGAGTGCCGCGTCATTCCGGCGCGGCGAGTTCCGCGCCATTCCGGCGCGGCGAGTGCCGCGCCCTCTTGGCGCCGTAATTGGCGCGCCTATTGGCGCGACGATTGATATGTGTTGCTTGCCGCGCAACACCTTTTAATTTCCACGCCACGCGTGGCGCTTGCGCGCTCGGCGGTACCCATCCGGATACGTTTCGCGAGACCGCATCCCGTATTATTTTTACGGGTGCACATCAGTTACGTGAGTTATATTATCGTGAAAAAAATGCATAACACATATTTTTAAAATACAAATACTACTAAATTAACCACGAGTTAAAAATAGATTTTCAGATACTACAATCCTCGTAATATTACTTTTAGTTACTTACATAAGAAATGACAAATCAAATGCAAATATAATGAATCTGAATAGTTTTAAGTCCTAGATATGCACATCACTCATCTAATTATAGCTTTATTTATCCTTCAAACATTGAAATATTATGAGAATGCTCATAAATATGCATTTACAGTTAGATGAATCATTATGATACTATTTGCACTTATAAAAGATTGTAAATTGATAAATTCATCAATAAATCGATAAAGAACAAGCAAACTAAATCAAGAAATCAATTATATGCACTAATATAATTAGTTAATTATTATTATTAATTAAAAATTTATAAGTTATAATTTTATTTAGATGCATGTAATATGTCACGTGTTAATAAAAATTGAAAATATGTAATTAGTCGGTGCGATTTTTGCGGTTTTCAAGATCTAAAAAACTCATCCCACCAAACCGCGCTCCGTTTGTAAAAGTTCAAAATCGCACCGCACCGAAACTATGCGATGCGGTTTAAAAATCGGTGCGGTTTGTGGGGTGCAGGTGGTTTTTGCGGTTTATGATTTTTTATGCTCACCCCTACCTAATATGCATTTTAAAGTTCTACTATGTACCAACACAAGTTGATGTGAGTGGTTCAGCATTCTCGCCCCTTAACCAGATGTACGTCTTTGGTTCAAGCCCTGCGAATAAAAATGATTTGTGCTGAAAAAGTTTACCTCATTGTGAGCCGACTCGGCTCGAACAGAATTGCTGCTATGCGAATACCCAAAAAAAGTTCCACGAGGTTACATACATTATTGATTGTTGAAAGTGGAAAGTTTTTGGGTCCGGAGGTGAGAGAAAATCGGAACCAGTTATCACGCGCCATGCGTAAAACAAATTTTAGATGGATGTATGAGATTTATTGGGCGATAATCCCCATAAAAATTTACCGCTATTATCTTCCCCGATTACAACCGGGGAGCGAACCCAAAATTCACGCGTTGAAAGTTGGCTTGTTGAATTTTTTTATACGTATAGCGTTCCTACAGGTAGATGAGAAATTGATTTTGTATGCTAAAATATATATATTTTTACAAAATAAAAATCGCAATATCAATTCATATTTTTTTTACGATTAATTTAAGATATCATATGCATATGTTTTAGATAACAATTGTAAAAACATTACCGTAGAAAAGATGTTTTTGTTAGTGTTAAATACAACTGTATTTTTGTCTGCAATTCAAAAAGGTCTGAAAACACAGTTTTTGGAAACTGTATTTTCGATACAACTGTAGTTAATTGGGAAAATACAGTCTCACGCCTAATACATGAAACGCTACACGTATAAAAATATTTCTGCTTTCTACAAACAGGTGAGTGGGGTGTCGACAGTGGAGCTGCTAGTTAACATGCACTGCGAGGCTTGCGCTCAGCAACTCAGGAAGAAGATACTTAAGATGAGAGGTAATTAATTTTAAGCACAAGTTTAATTTAGGATATTATTTTTTTTTTAAATTAGAGTTTAGAACAAATTAATTAATAATTAGAGTTTGTTAAAAACCTATGATTTTATGTTATTCGAATCTAATAATTTCGAGCTTTTTTTATTGAGGGTAAGATTTTAAATTAGTTTATATTTATGTAGAATAATTTTATGTTTAAAAACATGAGAATAAATGGAAAGCATCAGGGTTAGGCCCGTGGGTAAAAAACTCAAACCGCTCGAATCGAGCCGAACCGACTTTTGAACCGAACCGATCGGGACGGTTCGGTTTCGGTTTGTGGTGGCTGAAAACCGACCCATATTCTGTTCGATCCGGTTTTGTGGTGCATTACCTTGGGGGGTTGTCTAAAGATTTTTGGGCTGCAGAGTGGGGGAGGAGGCGCACGAGCGTCAAGCCGTATGCGTTTCCCTGCGTGGAAGGAGGGGAAGATCGGGAGATGGAGTGGGGGTAGGCGCCGTCGAAGTCGAAGGAGGGGGGGGATGGAATGAGCCGCACGGGAGGAGTAAGGGTTTAAAAATAGGGCTTGGGAAAGTTGTATAATCAGACAGCTGTATTTGTAGGAGGCGGATCGAATGGTTAAAATTTCTTGGGCGATATTTACAAAAGTTTTTTTTTATAAAATTTCTTGGTGCAGGAGAACATCTGATCATCCACTTGTAGAAAATCGAACCGACGGGTAAAAAACGAACCGAACCAAACCGATTGGGTTCGGTTTCGATTTTTGGTGTGTAAAAACCGATGCTATTCGATTCAGTTTCAATTTTACATAAAATCGAACCGAACCGCTTGCATGCCTAAATTCCCGATCAAAGCTCAATAAATTCATTAGCACCCAATATTAACAATATTATTCTAGAAATTAGTAATATTGTAATAGAAAGCCACCGCCACCGCCACCGCCACCTCCCCTGAAGTTCACATTTCATAATATTCATGCACAAAAATACCCGCTTCAGAGTACATTTTCAGAGGGGGTATTTTGTGCATGAAACATGAACTTCAGGGGAGGTTTTGGTAATTATTCGTAATTTTTATAATAACATTATATTTTGTGATCATCAGGAGTCCAAGTGGCTGAGACAGATCTCAGTGCTAAGAAAGTAACTGTTATTGGAACTATGAATGAAGATAAACTCGTCGAGTACATACACCGGCGCACAGGCAAATTCGCAAAGATCAATCCTCCCGCGGCACCGTTGGAAGAGAAGAAAGCCGACGATGCGCACAAGTCTGGTGAAGAAGAGAAAAAAGTTGACGACAAAGTCACCGACGAGAAGAAGGAAGAACCCGTGATAGCAAACAAGGAGGAGAAGGCAGCCGGGGAAGGAGGTGGCAACGAGCCCAAGAAAGAAGAGCAAGCTGCAAGCACCGAGGAGATGATGAAGAGGTCGATGGTGTACTGGAATGGCCCAAGCGGGTATATGATGAATAATCACGAGGACGACATGGCGAAAAGGGTAGTGATGATGCATCATTGGATGCCTATGCCTATGTCCATGTTGATGCCGACATCAACTATGTATCATTTAGAGCAACCGCGAATGCCGCCGCCGCCACCACAGTTGTTCAGTGACGAGAATCCCAATGCATGTTGTATTTCGTAGATATTGCGCTACTTGTATTGTACGTAAAAAGATGGATTATGGCTTTTGCTTTATCGATCGTAAGTACTTGTATTGTATGTAATGAGCTAGGTTCTAATTAAATTTGCTAGCTGAGAGGGCACAAGAGTACTTCAATTCATCTATGCATTTTCTTAAAATAATAGAAGTTGGAATTTACTTATATAACACTTTTTTTTGTGATAATCAAATTACTAAATATGAACTAATTAACTATCTCATATTTTGTCTCATATCTCTATCTTTCTCACTCCCCCTTCCTCTATTTCTTTCTCTCCCCACTTCTCTCACATTGTTATGCCTTTTATGTCTTCCGATCTTTGCTAATTGTTCACCCTCACTTTCATGCCCTCTTCTTTCTCCTCCTCGCTTTCGTTGTCTTGTATTTTTTCATGACCACTAGCTAGCTAGTTGTTCAATCTCCTGCTCTTTCTCTCTCAGACTCTTGTCTTACCCTTTGCATGTTATGTTTATAGAGTTTCCTAACTCATAAGTCACTATCCGAGAATCAAACTGGCGGAACTCTGTATAATGCCATCATCCGCAATAGCAGTGTGGTCAGTATGTAGGATGAGGAGGGGAAACAACCATCGCAACTCACTAACTTTCAATGTGTTGAACTATACTATAGATGATAGGTCCTCTAGTGATATCAAAAATGAACATGTTAATCAAATATGACTAAGTGGTTCCACTTCCTCCCTTGGGAATCCTATGTCAGATCACCCCAACCCGCGTAGACACTAATGAAGGGACATTATCGTACCCACTACTAACCAATAATGGTGAAGTGGCTAAGAAAACACTATAGGCACAAGCACCTCAACTCTCTATCCTCATTCACTTATGACGTTACAAATTAGTGGATGTGTTCAACGACTAATCTTCACATCACAATCTTTGTTGGAATATGTGACCCAAGAGCAATCAAATGATTAATGTCAATGCCATCGTAATATAAACATATGTAAATGCACATTAAAACATACTGAAATAGAACAATATTTGGGTTGAGTTTAACATAAGTCAAACTTTAAAGCCCCAACATATATTAATGGATAATAATTAATTTAGAATTAATATCAAAATTATTAGTTTGATTTTGGAACCGAAGAGGTGCCATTTAGTCTTGGAATTGAATAGCCAAAATCCGCATGTCCATTACTACTCATTTAGTATTTTTAAAACACTCTTTAGAAATAAAAACATTATAGTTTTCGAAACTGTAAGTTACTATTTATATGAGCATTTCTATGAGGTAGACTAAGAGAGGAAAAATAGAGACAATCTTTATAGAAATGAAACTAGTACTTCATATTAGAGACTGACATCTTCTTCCTTCCACGAGGTCATTGGACAGACAGTACAAGAGTTTCAAGCATTTATGCGGATATCAATAGAGATGAAAATAGGTTTCTGCATTTGGCTTCCGACAAAGTACTCCTTTGAAATGAACCCGAATTTCATTGTTTGATTGCAAGTATAATTTGGTAATTAATTATTCAGTTAATTGTGAATCTTGTGTGGTTTTCCTATTGATATGGTTCCCTCGAAAGCCAATAGTGGTATCAGGGTCCTTGCAAACAGCTAACTCAAAATGCATGTTTTTTTGCTAAAGCTGTCATTCTTTGAAGGTTGAATATTGATCGTTGATCTTCAAGTGTCCAACTTTGAGCGCTTACACGTTCTATGAATGATATAAGAAATCATGGGAATCGACAATCATCGCGCACTTTATGAAATCGTCGAATCCAACATCAACGTTCAACCGTGAATTGACGATCATCAACAATGAATTGACGATCATCAACAATGAATCTACTATATACAATAAAATTCATAAGCTTCGTGACCCAACTTCAACTTGTAGTACAACATAATTGAACTACAATGACTTGATGTTGACTTTTTGTGTAAAGTGTAAGACTCTCTTCCAAAAATTAGGCACGATCAAGGAGAATCTTATGCCCATAGTAGTCGCTCTTCGATAGTGTCAGCATACATGCTAACCTCTACCATATGACGCCTACCATGCCGACAATCATCATCACATCACATAATCATTTATATAGTGGAAGAATACGAACATATGAAGTATCATTAGTCAACACACAATATCAAAAAAAAAAAAAACTAAAATGTCCATAAAATATCTACGAACATCAACAGAAGTTTGGGCAAAAACATCTCATACAACAAGTATGTATAAACTAGGTTATAACACAACTATCTAGCTCTCACAATTAACTCTAGGTGGTAGTAGAAGAAACCACCTCTGGTACTGTCGTTGTATTTATATCACTACTATTCTGCTAGTAGTGTTGTTACAACTGCTGCTCCTGCGGTGGTGATAGCTAAAATGTTAGTCTAAAAAGACTAAGTGGTTCCTTCCCTCTCCCCCAATGCGTGTTATGACACCTGATAGGGGCTCATATCCAGGGATCGAATTTATAAGAAGCCTCGGCGAAAATTATTTACAAAAGGCAACAAATATTGTTAAAGTTTTGAAGTAAAAATAATAATAATAATAATAATAATAAAATTCGGTTATATAAAAAAATTCGGTTATTGAAGTGATGGATTCGGCAGTTCATTTCAGCGGATTCGGCTAATGCATTTTCGGAAAAGGTTTTCACCGATTTAGGCGGATGATTTTCGGGCTGCTGGCTTTCTCTCTCTCCCGCTATATTTATTTGTATATCTCAGCAGTTATGTGATGTTCTCTCTCTCCACGTGTAAAGCTTGGCTGCAGTTCAAAATATAAAAGCAATTCTTCCGCGTGAACATATATATCTCCTGTCCAAGAAGTTCTCCTCCGCAACCCTAGCCGCCAAGCAGTTTTTTCTGGTTCTTCTCCTTCGCCGAAGTGTTCTCCGGCCTTCGAAGTTTAGAGAGAGAAACCTTCTCTCTTCATTTTCTCCGCCGTGTGACCTCCGTTTTCAGAGTTTCTTGGTTCTATCCTGTAGCCGTCGACGAGATCTACGTTGTGGTGTAGTTGGTTTGCTGAAACGGTGCGGCGTGAAGACTGAAGGAGGATCTGAAGTTTTCTGTTTTCGTTCTTTTGGATTTCCTGTATTTGTTTCTTGTGGAGTTTATTCGGAACCATACAACCGTGTATGTCGCGGTGTATGTCCGTTTATTTTGTTGTGTGGTTGTAGCGAACTCATATCTTTGATTTCAAGTATTCCTGCAAGTTATTTTCTGGTGATTTTTCTTCTGGTGGTTGTGCACGTCCTGGGCTAAGGATTTTTCACATGGTATCAGAGCTACGTTGGTTTTAGCGGAGATTGCTAAGTTCCTTCGTTGAAGAAAATCGGTATACCGGAATGGAAGGTGCAGGCGGATATGCGAGGGGTCTTGGTATTGAGTTGCTGACGCAGACAAATTACAAGAAATGGAAGTCCTGTATGGAAAGCTATCTGTTGGGAGAAGATTTGTGGGAGGTGGTTGGCGGTGCTGAACAGGAGGAAGTTGTTGCGGCTGCGAACAACGGTCCGGCGGTGAGGGCCTGGAAGAAGACAAATGCGAAGGCTGAGTTTACGCTCAAACGGGCAATATCTCCGGACTTGTTTGATCATATCATCGGGTGCAAGTCGGCTTCGGAAATCTGGAAGTCGTTGGATGGTTTGTTCAACAAGAAAAATGTCGCAAGGTTGCAATTCCTGGAGAATGAGTTGGCGAAGGCCAATCAGGGGGAGTTGTCGGTTTCAGTCTTTTTCTTGAAGATGAAGAACCTTTGCGCGGAGATATCGGCGTTGGATCCGGATGAGCCGATCTCGGAGGCCAAGTTGAAGAGGCATATTATTCGCGGTCTGCGGAAGGAGTATGTGCCCTTCATTACTTCGGTGCAGGGGTGGGCTACTCAGCCATCCTTGTTGGAGTTGGAGAACTTGTTGGCTTCGCAGGAGAGCCTAGCAAAGCAGATGTCTGGGTGTTCTGTCTCTGGGGGAGAAAGTGAAGTCCTATTCTCAGGGAAGAAGAATTGGGACAGGCGGAAGAAGAAGAACATGGGAGAAGGACCTTCTACCTCATCACAGGGAGATGGAGGCAAGTTCCCTCCAAGGTCTGATGGAGGGCAGAAGGGGCTAAAATGTTTTAGGTGCAATAAACCGGGTCATTTTAGGAGAGATTGCAAGGTGAATCTGAAGTCGGGGCACATAGCGGAGAAAGGAGAAGGATCCAAGGATGAAGAAGAATGGGGGAACTGTTTCCTGGCAGAGATGACGGCGACGTCGGTGGATGCCTTGGCCTCCATAAATTTTCAGGATGATTGGATTGTTGATTCAGGGTGCGGTCATCACCTCACCGGCGATGAGTCAAAGTTCTCCTCCCTTCAGGCTTATGAGGGGAATGATGCTATAGTGACGGCGGATGATTCAGTGCATGCGGTGGAGAAGGAAGGGACGGTTACCTTGAGCAGTGATGGGAGTGCACTCAAGTTGAATAGTGTTTATCATGTGCCAGGTATGAAGAAGAACCTCTTCTCAGTGACAAATGCAGTGGATGCAGGCTATCATGTTTTGTTCGGGCCGAAGGAGGTTAAGTTCTTGAAAAACTTCTCTGCGGTAAAGGCGGATATCACTCACACTGGGAGGCGTGTGAAGGATTTGTATGTGCTTTCTACAAACTCCTATGTAAACAAGATGAAGACCAATGATAGTGCGGTGATCTGGCATGAAAGGCTGGGTCATGTGGGGATGGACAAGTTGAAGGCTATGGTGGCAAGAGGCCTAGTGAAAGGTTTGCCTAGCCTATCTTCCTTTGGTGACGGTCATGTTTGTGAAGGGTGTCAGTTTGGGAAGGCACATCGTCTCCCATTTGACAGGTCTCTTTCCAGGAGCAAGGCGCCATTGGAGTGCATTCATGGTGACTTGATGGGACCGTGCGCCACGCCCACTTACTCAGGAAATCGGTACATGCTTGTACTTGTGGATGACTTTTCTCGATACACATGGGTGTACTTCGTGAAGGAGAAGTCGGAGGTCTTCAAGAAGTTCATGGAGTTCAAGGAGAAAGTTGAAGGCGTGTTGAAGTTGCGGATTAAGAAGTTGAGAACGGACAATGGAGGGGAGTTTACTTCTAACGAGTTTTCTACTTTTTGCAGGAAGCACGGTATCAGGCGAGAGTTATCCTGTGCTCATACTCCGCAGCAGAATGGAGTAGCGGAGAGGAAGATTCGGCACTTAGCGGAAACATGCAAGTGTTGGTTGCATGCGAAGGGCATACCCAAAGCCTTATGGGCAGAGGGAATGGCTTGCGCGACGTATGTGATCAATAGGTTGCCGTTAAGTCCGATTGAGTTGAAGTCTCCACATGAGATGATGTTTGGGGAGAAGCCAAGTGTGAAGCACTTGCGGGTGTTTGGAGCTACTTGCTTTGTGCACGTTCCTGATGCTCTCAGAACCAAGTTGGATGCGAAGGCACGAAAGTGCATATTCATTGGCTATGACGAGCGGAAGAAAGGATGGAAGTGCATGGATCCACAGACACGCCGGTTCATCGTCTCCCGTGATGTGGTGTTTGACGAGCTGATTTCATATCAGGGAGTTTCTACTGTTGCTTTGGAGGAGAGTTCAGGAGAAAGAAGAGAAGAGAGAGTTACTGACGACTCTTTGGTGGAGTTACCTGTGTCCCCAGGTGCTCCTATTTCATCAGGCTTCAGGTCAGGTGCTTCGGGTTCTGGAAGCAGGGGGAGCGACGTTCCAAATTATTCTGGCGGGGGAGCTAGTGGTGATGATGTTGATGGAGCGGTGGAGAGTGGTTCGTTTTTGCGGAGGTCGAAGAGAACTATCGTCCCACCGGCTCGCTATCGAGAAGGTAATCTTGTTAGCATGTGTTCGTGCTTCTTTGCAGGGCCTCTTGACGAGCGGGAGCCGTCACGATTTGAGGAAGCCGCTGGAGTGAAGGAGTGGGAAGATGCCATGGATGAGGAGATGCTTGCCCTCAGGAAGAATGAAACTTGGGACCTTGTGCCCAAGGTTGATGGTGTTACTCCTGTCACTTGCAAGTGGGTGTATAAGGTCAAGAAGAAGGCAGACGGCAGCGTAGAGCGGTACAAGGCTCGCCTTGTTGCTCGGGGATTCTCACAGCAGTACGGGGAAGATTATGACGAGACATTTAGCCCGGTGGCGAAGATGACTTCGGTGCGGGTGGTGATTGCGTTGGCGGCATGCCAAGGTTGGAAGTTGTGGCAACTCGACGTGAAGAACGCTTTTCTTTACGGCGAGATTGACAAAGATATTTTTATGGAGCAACCACCCGGATATGTTTCGAAGTCACATCCGGAGTATGTCTGTAAGTTGAAGAAGGCCCTTTATGGTTTGAAGCAGGCGCCTCGAGCGTGGTTTGGAAAGATTGCAGAATACTTGTTGTTTTGCGGGTACTATGCGTCGGACTCCGACTCGAGTCTGTTTGTGAAGAAGAAGGGTGGACTTCATGTACTTGTGCTGTTGTATGTCGACGATATGATCGTGACAGGGAATGACGACGGAGAGGTGACAATGCTTAGGGCGGAGCTATCAATCCGGTTCGAAATGAAGGATCTGGGGGAGCTTCACCATTTCCTTGGTATTGAAGTGGAGAGGAAGAAGAGTGGGGTGCTGATTTCTCAGAAAGGCTATGCGGAGCGGATCGTGGAGAGATTCGGCATGGCGGATGGAAAGCGCTGCTCTACTCCACTTGAAGTTGGAGTGAAACTTCGTCGGGATGAAGGAAGGATTTTGTCTGATCCTAAGCCTTTCCGGGCTCTGATAGGAAGTTTGATCTACTTGACGATCACTCGACCGGATATATCATTTGCGGTTGGCCGAGTGAGTCGCTATATGCAGGAGCCTAGGAAGCCTCATCTGGAGGCGGCGAAGGGAATTTTGAAATATGTCAAGTCAACCTCGGATATGGGGTTGTTCTTTGGAAGAGACGCCGGTTTCAAACTACATGGGTTCACGGATGCCGACTACGGAGGAGATACTGACGATCGGAAGTCGACGTCGGGGTACGTCTTTATGTGTGGTTCGATGGTGATATCGTGGTGTAGTAAGAAGCAGGACTCGGTGTCTATCTCCACCACTGAGGCAGAGTACAAGGCGTCGTCCTTGGCGGCTCAGGAGTGCATATGGTTGCGCAGGTTGGTGGAGGATATTCATGAAAAGGTCCGTAATCCTACTTTGCTCCGCGGCGACAATGAAAGTGCGCTGAAGCTTGTTACAAACCCTGTTTGTCACGCGCGGACAAAGCATATCGAGATCGAGCACCATTTTATTCGGGAGAAAGTACTCGGTGGATCTCTTGTCGTGGAGTATGTTCGGAGTCAGGACAACGTCGCCGACATCTTCACGAAGCCTCTGTCTAAGGGGCCGTTTGAGCGCCTTCGCGGGCTGCTCGGACTTGTGTCTTATTTTTACTTCAAGGGGGAGTGTTAAAGTTTTGAAGTAAAAATAATAATAATAATAATAATAATAAAATTCGGTTATATAAAAAAATTCGGTTATTGAAGTGATGGATTCGGCAGTTCATTTCAGCGGATTCGGCTAATGCATTTTCGGAAAAGGTTTTCACCGATTTAGGCGGATGATTTTCGGGCTGCTGGCTTTCTCTCTCTCCCGCTATATTTATTTGTATATCTCAGCAGTTATGTGATGTTCTCTCTCTCCACGTGTAAAGCTTGGCTGCAGTTCAAAATATAAAAGCAATTCTTCCGCGTGAACATATGTATCTCCTGTCCAAGAAGTTCTCCTCCGCAACCCTAGCCGCCAAGCAGTTTTTTCTGGTTCTTCTCCTTCGCCGAAGTGTTCTCCGGCCTTCGAAGTTGCAGATTTCAGAGAAGAAGAGTTTAGAGAGAGAAACCTTCTCTCTTCATTTTCTCCGCCGTGTGACCTCCGTTTTCAGAGTTTCTTGGTTCTATCCTGTAGCCGTCGACGAGATCTACGTTGTGGTGTAGTTGGTTTGCTGAAACGGTGCGGCGTGAAGACTGAAGGAGGATCTGAAGTTTTCTGTTTTCGTTCTTTTGGATTTCCTGTATTTGTTTCTTGTGGAGTTTATTCGGAACCATACAACCGTGTATGTCGCGGTGTATGTCCGTTTATTTTGTTGTGTGGTTGTAGCGAACTCATATCTTTGATTTCAAGTATTCCTGCAAGTTATTTTCTGGTGATTTTTCTTCTGGTGGTTGTGCACGTCCTGGGCTAAGGATTTTTCACAAATATTTCCAAAGACGACGATTATTTCCAAAAGCGGAGTTGATTTCCAAAATCGCTCCTCCATCAATTTGGCGGGAAAAATAAACGAACGAAGCCGCGGCGAGCACAACGGCGGCTCCCCCTCCCGTCGCGGGAGCGATCCCCGCAACCGCGCCCCACAAAGGGCACGGCCGAGCCGCGTCCCGCAAGGGGCGCACCCGAGCCGCGCGCCCCCCTTGGGGGTGCGGCCCGCCGCACCCCCAAGGTGTGCGGCCAAGCCGCACCCCACACGGGGTGCGGCCATGGCCGCAACCCACACGGGGTGCGGCCATGGCCGCACCCCACGCAGGGTGCGGCCTCGGCCGCACCCCCTTGGGGGGCGGCAAAGCCGCACCCCCTTGGGGTGCGTCCTTGGCCGCACCCCCTTGGGGTACGGCTTGCGGGGTGCGGCCTTGGCCGCACCCCCTTGGGGTCCGGCCTTGGCCGCACCCCCTTGGGGCGCGACCGGGCCGCACCCCCTCGGGATACGGCCGCGCCGCCCTCCCTTGAGGCGCGGCCGCCTACCCCTCTCTCTTTCTCGGCAAGGGGGCTTGCGAGAAGCCCCCCGGGCGTGCTTTTCATCAGAGGCATCAGGCCCCGATTTCTCTTTAAGGGCGTAGCTTCCCATTTCGCCATCCGCCTAGAGCGCTTTGCAGCCCGACCAGGCCGCCACCACGATTCATTACGCGCTCGGAAGCGCTTCAGCGCTAGCGCACACTCAGAACGCTTCTGAACGTAGTCGGGGAGCATTCTCACTTTTTTGTCTTTCCGACCTTCTCACTTTTTGTCTTTCCGACCTTCTCACTTTTTGTCTTTCCAGTTTCTCAGATTTCAGGAACAACATGTCGCCTTTTTCGCCTCCAACTGAACTGCCCGAACTGCCCGAAGGGTAAGGTGGTCATTTATGAAAAATGGCGATCCGTGTGCCCCAAACCGGAAAATATGATTCGTCCACCGAGCATTTATGGAAACTGCAAACGGCGAAATTACCGGACTGCCCTCGGCCAAAGCTATAAAAGGAGCCCCAAGGCTTCATTTGAAAGGACCTTGACTTCTGGACCCGGGAGAGCTCCTTGCAGACTTTTGCGGAATTCTCCTTCGGTGCTTGAAGATCTCCTTCGTGAACTTGAAGATTTTCTTCGTCACGAAAGGCGACTCAGCTTCTCGCTTTCGTTCCGGAAAGGCGACTCAGCTTCTCACTTTCGTTCCAGAAAGGCGACTCAGCTTCTCACTTTCGTTCCGGAAAGGCGACTCAGCTTCTCACTTTCGTTCCGGAAAGGCGACTCAGCTTATCGCTTTCGTTCCCGAAAGGCGACTCAGCTTCTCGCTTTCATTCCCGAAAGGCGATTCGGCTTCTCACTTTGGTCCTCCGGAATTCTCAGAAGGGAAAAATACTTGGTTTTTCCGAGAGGTGGCCTGTCACCCTCTGAGCTCTCTCTCTCTCTCTCTCTCTCTCTCTCTTGTTGTAACGAGCAGCGGCCTGTCGCGCTCGAGTTCTACCTACCAAGTTTCAACCCCCAGAAGATAGTGAAGTTTGGCCGGCACAGTTCCGGCCGCGTGGTTTTTTACCCTTTCCGGGTTTTCCACGTTAAAAAGTCCCAGTGTGTAACATCCCCAATCCTTCTAGACCCCTAGATGGTGTCAGGGCATGGGTGGTGTGCAGAGTGACCACTAGGGCCCTTGGGCCAAGTGGAGTGTGCTAAGTGCACACCAAGGGCACAAAATCAACATAGCCCAATACCACTCCTTTAGGCCAATTGACCCTTATTTCACCAAATTGACCTCCCCCATGCCACCCTAACCACTAAGGAAGACCATTACCATGAGAATTGCACTTGGGTGGGACCCAATTGCATGAAATTGACCAAAGTCAACATTAGGTCAACATTAACCAAACCAAGTCGATTAGGGTTCAATTGACCCTCAAATGTTCAAATTGACCTTACCACCACACTCTAAATACCTTAAGGAACCCAATGGACCAAAAGCCCCATCATGGTGGGACCAATTGACCCCAATTGACCAAAGTCAAACTTTACCCAATTTTGGTCAAATCTACACCCTTTGATTAAATTGAACCAATTGGAGCCCCACCATGGACCAACCTATGTTGGGTAATGTTAAGGGACCCATGACCCCAAGTGGGGTCAACCCACCCACCATGGTTGACCAAAGTCAACCATGGTCAACATAGCCTTTAAAGGGAATTTCAAACCTAAATTGAATGTCACCCCTTAATTAACCATTATGCATAGACTAAGTCAAGCCCAATCAGCCCTAAGTCTTAACCCTAATATGGAGTTTGATTAATCAATGGAGGGGGGGACCAAAAGGTGATCAAAAAGACAAAAGCAAAAGGCATAAAGCTAAAAGCAATCACCCCCTCCTCCACACTCCTTCTCCAATCAGCCTAGGGGCCTCCCCTGATTGCTGTGGGTCTGGGTTTGACCCAGATGGAAGCAAGAGACCAGCTGGTGCAGGAGGGTGGCAGCAAGGGGCACAACCGAGGTGTCTCCAATTCAAAACAGCCCAAGGAGCCCTCCTCACTTCATTCCAGCCATCCCATTAGCTTCAGAGAACTGAGAGCAGTCGAGAACGACACCTGGAGCTAAGCTTTTGCTGGAGAATAGAGATCGGGAGCAGGATCGCCGGAGCTGCAAACTTCCATGGCAAACCGCCGCCGGAGCCGCCGCCACGCACCAACAACGGTCCGTTTCTCCCCCCTCCCCTCGTGCTAGCTTCCCATCACAAAACGAGGAAGGATCGAGCTCAATTGAGCCCGGATCTACCTCTGAAATCCATGGATTTCGCCGCAAATCGGGCCGCCTGGGATCGCCGGAAACCGCCGCCACCGGCCGCCAGTCGCCGGTGGATGATAGCCCCGACCACCACGAAGGTGTCAGTGGTGTTGGTCGGTGGTGGTGGCTGGATCGCCAGCAATATCCCCCGCAACATCGCCCAGCGCGGTTGAATCTCGACCGTTGGCTGGAGGAGGAAGACGACGCGGCTGCCACCCGATGTGCTTCAAGATCTGTGCAGATCCATATATTCTGTATTTATTTAATTCCTTATGTTAGCTTTTCTGCCTAAAACAATCAGTCCTCTTCTATTAAAAATTAGGGCCTCCTAATGGCCGATTTAGAAAAAGTGCCCAACATAAAAGTTGTAGGCCTTGGTCTTAACTTTCATTTGGCCTTGATTTTAGGTCATTTTGTGACCTACAGCTCCCTAGGGAGCTGTTTTACTAGGACTGGTCCTACACTAGGTCAGTCCATTAGAAAAATTACCTAGGTCAAACCCTTCATCATTTGGAGCTGTGCTTTTAACCATGGCTTGGTATACCCTAGGGGCACCCCCTGCCAAAAGGGCAGCCCTTGGTGGACAATTT
This sequence comes from Dactylorhiza incarnata, assembly GCA_033032865.1. Taxonomy (NCBI): domain Eukaryota; kingdom Viridiplantae; phylum Streptophyta; class Magnoliopsida; order Asparagales; family Orchidaceae; genus Dactylorhiza; species Dactylorhiza incarnata. Next base: position 150,987 of record JAWHQI010000541.1, read on the forward strand.
TACTTAGGGTTTTTGTGGTAATTATGATATTTAAATTAAGTTGATTTTTGGAGCATTTGATGTCCAAATGACACCAAACTTTGGTGGCATACTCTTTAGTACATGAGTAGTGCTTGCCTAAAATTTCACTCCATTTGGAGTTGATTTGCTATGGAAAATAGGAAACCCTAATGAGGGTCTTTAAGGGTCAAATTAGGGTTTAGATCATTTTGAGGAGTGGAGTGTGTTAGCCTCCTCCCATCATGGTGGATATGTGGGTATGGATATACAAATGCATGTGACACACCCTAATGGTCCAATTGGAGCCATTAGGGTGGTTTGATCTAAAACCCTAAGGGTGAATCCTTAAGGGTGCAAAATGAGATTTGTGAAGGAGATAGGGTCAAATGTTCTAGCCTTGGCTCTGAACTTTGGGGATATGATTTTAAGGGCATAAAATGTCTTAGAAAATTTAAATGGGAATTTTAGAGACATTTAAGTATTTTCTACCTAATAAATGAAATAGCCACCCCTTTCCTTAATACATTAAAATGCATGGTCATAGGACCTTGTATGGTGTTTAAACTCCATCAGTGGCTGATTAGGGATGAAATTGTACTGTAGTAAGTTTGTTATAATTTATTGAAGTATTATCCCTTGTGTAGGAAATTTTAAGTACTTGCTAGCTTAAGGGAATTTAATTTTGAAAAATATCAAATCATGGGGAAAAATTAGGATATTTGGTTAACTGTCATTCAATGCTTTTATATACCCATGATAATTGTTTGGAAGCTATTGGAATTGTATTTCATGTACTTCATGTAGAAATTGAGATTTACATCATTTGAGTATTTAATCTTTTTAAAATATTAAATCATAGGGAAATGCTATGATACTTTGGAATCTGTCATTTTAGGTCAATATGAGCCCATGATAAATGTTTGGAAGCTTTTTGAATTCTTTTTCTTGTACTTCATGTAGAAAGTGGATTTTACATCCATATGAGTATTTAATCTTTTTAAAATAACAAATCATGGGGCAATGATGTGATACTTGGTTATCTGTAGTTTTAGGTTAATACATGCCCATGATAATTATTTGGAGGCTTGTAGAATTATATTTCTTATACCTCATGTAGAAATTGGAGTTTACAAGACTTGAGTATTAAATCTTTTTAAAATATCAAATCATGGGGCAATGTTATGATACTTGGTTAACTGTGGTTTTATGTTAAGTTATGCCCATGAAAACAGTTTGGAAGCTTGTAGATGTGTAATTCAAGTACCTCATGTAGAAATTGGTAATTGCTACCTTTGAATGTTTAATCATTGTAAAATATCAAATCACATGGTAATGACACAATAATTTGGCAGAGGAATCTCGGTCCCCATTTGGACACTTGGTAATTTTTGTGGAATTTTCAGAAGTGAATTACTGTTTTTCCTAATTATAGTGGCATTTTGGTAATTATACAATTATGATGATATGGTAGGCCAAATGACATCCTATGGTCATGATACTCAGTGAACCACCATTATATGGAATATTACTTTACTGATAATTCTCATGTAGCATGATGAATCTTTTTGAGGGTAGTTCATGTGTAATTTGGCTTAAGGCCTTAACTACATTAAATTATAATAAATACCAAATTAATATGGAAAATTATGGAAATTGTAACATAGCTTATTGAGGTCAGTGGGAGCCTAGGATAATTATGACAGACCCTGGTGATGGGTTTTTAGAAGGGTTCACTTATGTGATTGATGGATAGTTTAATTTGGTGATCTGCGTTTAGTAAAAACAGAATTTTGAGTTTTTGATAATTCAGATCCCTAAGTAGTGTTTATAAGTTATATCCATTCAGTAAATGAGTTATATCACACCATGATTCAAGGAGGGTCAATCCTAGGGTTGGTTGTGAGGTTATATTAGGGTTAATGTAGAAGGAAAAAAGATACGTCCAACCCAATAGGGTCAGACGGGTCTGGAGCTAAATCACACTAAGCATATGAAATGATGAGGGTGAACCAAATGTTATCCACCAACTAAAGTAATTGTCTTGAAGAGGATCGTGGGGTTGAGCCCATTGATCTGTAGTACCGTTAGGGGCCCCTTTACGGAGTACGCCGCGGGAAGTCCAAGATTCACCCTAAATATAACACTAACTAAGTTGTAGGCAAGAGTAGCCTAAGTGAGAATGCAAACTGGTATGGATCTCCTCCGGGAAGGAGATGGGTTGGATCAGCTTGTGTGTTAGTCCCTGAGCCGGAAGCTCGGGTGGACATGTTAACACCTGTTAGTTATTCAAATAGTGGAGAGTCTTCGGTACTAAGCTAGTCGTGTCACCGACGGTAGTACGTTGACTCAGGTGAGGGTGAGGTTTAGAGGGCCGGTAAGTTTGAGTACCGCGGTCTGGAGGACGATCCCTAATAACCCACCCCGACCTTAAAGTCTGGTGGATTCCAGCAAGAGTACGCAGGAGCTCCGCTGTTATGTTTTTAGCGTTGAGGCGTACATGGGGTCTAGGCTTGGTAGTGACTATACCCGCCTAGAATGTGGAGTGCCCGATCCACTACCACCGTGAGCCACTACGGTCGGTACCCGATGTAACATCCCGACTTCGAAAAAGGGGTCTAGCCGGTTCAGTTGAACCCTTGGAGGAATCTAGGCCGGGTCATCAGGCAATCACGACCCGACCTTCACCACATAGAGGTAGTCATTTAGAGAAATGACTGTTTTGGGTAGCATCGTGCTTCACCACGACGTCAAAGTTGTTTATGGAGCATACGTGCTCCGAATCGACTTCCGTCAGTTACGTTAGACTCGTATAGTTGACACGAGTGCAACGGAACTCATTTCGTTTCAATCAGAGGTCATTTGGTGAAAGTGACTGTTTTGAGTATCGCAGCGCGTCACGACGACGCAGTTTTAGAATATGGAGCATACGTGCTCCGAATCGACTTCCGTCAGTTACGTTAGACTCGTATAGTTGACACGAGTGCAACGGAACTCATTTCGTTTCAATCAGAGGTCATTTGGTGAAAGTGACCGTTTTGAGTATCGCAGCGCGTCACGACGACGCAGTTTTAGAATATGGAGCATACGTGCTCCGAATCGACTTCCTTCAGTTACGTTAGACTCGTATAGTTGACACGAGCGCAACGGAACTCGTTTCGTTTCAATCATAGGTCATTTGGTGAAAGTGGCCGTTTTGAGTATCGCAGCGCGTCACGACGATGCAGTTTTAGGATATGGAGCATACGTGCTCCGAATCGACTTCCGTCAGTTACGTTAGACTCGTATAGTTGACACGAGTGCAACGGAACTCGTTTCGTTTCAATCAGAGGTCATTTGGTAAAAGTGACCGTTTTGAGTATCGCAGCGCGTCACGACGACGCAGTTTTAGAATATGGAGCATACGTGCCCCGAATCGATTTCCGTCAGTTGCTTTAGACTCGTATAGTTGATACGAGTGCAACGGAACTCGTTTCGTTTCGATCCGAGGTCGTTTGAAGAAAACCACTATTTTGAGTAACGTCGAGCGCGACAACAACGCCAGTTCAAAATATTGGGCGAACGGACTCGGAATCAACTTCGGATGCTTTCATTAGCTTTGTATGGCCGACACGAACACAACGACACCCTCTGCACACTTTAGTCGTGTTTCTGTTGGGAGTTATGATATATATATATATACCTATATATGAATATAAATATATGATTATATATATACTAATATATGTAAATATATTAATGACCTTAAAAAGCATATTATGGGGGATCCTAAAATCGAAACGAGCGAAGGAAGGGGAGCAGCTAAACCAGGGGGGCGAGCTCCGGTGGCAGGATCGCGAACTGGGCAGGAATCGCGAACCCAAGCTCGATCTTCCTCCCTGGACGAGTGCCCATGGGGCGATGGCCACCTGTGCTTTTGGATTCGGAAAAGGAGCTTCGGTGGGGGCTTCCGATTGGCCGGTTCTGGCTATAAATGGAAGGCTTCGCCTTCGTTTCAGGGTGTGGGCTCGACGGCAAGGTCCCCTCTCCTCCATCTCTCTCCCCCCCCCCCCTCTCCTATTTCCTCTACTCTCCCTCTCATGGCAGAAAATCTTCCTCTTACCTCTTGATTAGGCGTGGATTAATGGAGTCGAACTACTCCAAAAAGGGGTGGAGATTGAATCTCCCTCTCCTTCTATCTCTCTCTCCATGCCCCATAGATTTCATTTTCTGCAAACTAGCATTTTAAAGATGAAAAACCTGAATAATGAAAGAAGTAATGATATGCATAAGTATAACTTTGGATCAAGTCTCGGCAAACCGGGAAAAAAACATTTGATTAACCTCTCATGGTTTCGAATGATCCTCAACCTCCTGCTTTATTATGCTAACACGAATAAATATAATTGGGAGGTGAAGATGCAGCCACCTTAATTGGGAGGATATTGAATTTTGTTCATCTTCATCTCCCATGTGATTTATGGTAACTTCTTCCTAATCTACTTTTCCTACGAAATGAAATCTTGATAATAGTTTGGAGATGGGGGGGTTGCTATAAGCAATGGAGGCTTGACTCCAAGCAACTTGGGAAAACTGCAATTTTTCTTCCATTTATAGGTCTTCCTACTATACTGCTCAGGATTAGTTATGGGGTTGATGGTTACATGAAGATAAATTTATATATATATATATATTGGCAAGATCATCTCTCTCTCCCTCTCTCTCACTGGCTATGCAAGTTCTTATATATATATGCACATAATTAGTAGGTTTAGAGTGGGCCTGGTATGGGGTTTCACTTATAGAACTTGGAGGAGTTTGATGAGAAGCTTTTAGAATACATGGGTTTATTTATCCAGGCTATTGGCTGCTTGCTTTTATGCTAGGGATTCCTTGGATCATATGCTATAAGTGGCTTGGTTTTCATGCTAGAAATTTGTCTTACTTATGCTAGCTGCCTGAAAGGCTACTGATCTTGGACATCCTTATTGGCTAAATTCCGATCCTGGACAGTTTCGTTGGCTAAATTTCTGATTTATTGGGTATTATGTGCCTTTAGAAACCTTGTTTATTTTGTTTAAAAGGAGGGGGCTACTGCTGTTGTTTTAAATGGGGCTGCCTTGTTCTCTTTGTTTAAAGGGGAGGGCTTGTGCTGGCAGTCCTCATTACCTGGTTTTGGACCCTGCTACCCGATTAACTCTTGGAGGCTTATGTTGGCAGTTTTTTTGGGCTAAATTTGGGTTGATATCTATATACATATGGGGTGCTGCCTTCTTTTTCTTTTCTGGTTACATCTATGGGGGGGTGCTGCCCTTTTTCTTTTGTTAATATATGGGGGGTGCTGTTATACTTGTTCTTGGTTGGAGGCTACATCTTATTCCTTGTCTAATCAAGGGCTGTTGCTATGTTCTTTACCTATGGGCTGCCAAGTTTGATAAATTGGGAGTTTAAAACTTTAAATCTCTATATTTTGGGGGCTGCTCCTTGTTAAGTTGGACTGCAGGGTGTTGGGGGCTGCTCCTTTCCTTGTTAGTTTGGGGGCTGCTCCTTGTTGATTTGGGGGCTGCACCTTGTTGATTTGGGGGCTGCTCCTTGTTGGTTTGGGGGCTGCTCCTTGTTGAGTTGGACTGCAGGTTTGTTGAAATGGGGCTGCTCCTCTCCTTGTTGGTTTGGGGGCTGCTCCTTCTTTAGTTGGACTGAAGGTAGGGTGATGTGGGGCTGCTCTCTTGCCTTGTTGATTTGGAGTTGCCTCTTTTGTTGTTGCTTTGGGCTGCTCCTTTCCTTGTTGGTTTGGGGGCTGCTCCTTGCTGAGTTGGACTGCAGGTTTGTTGAAATGGGGCTGCTCCTCTCCTTGTTGGTTTGGGGGCTGCTCCTTCTTTAGTTGGACTGAAGGTAGGGTGATGTGGGGCTGCTCTCTTGCCTTGTTGATTTGGAGTTGCCTCTTTTGTTGTTGCTTTGGGCTGCTCCTTTCCTTGTTGGTTTGGGGGCTGCTCCTTGTTGAGTTGGACTACAGGTTTGTTAATAGGGGGCTGCCTTGTGAGCTGATTTTGGGGGCTGCTCCTTGTTAAGTTGGACTGCAGGTTGCTGTTAATGAGGGATATCTTGTGAGCTGTTGGGGGCTGGTTGTTTGTGGTTGTTTTGCTAGATGGGTCTGTTCTGCTTGAGCTGCTCTTTACCTTGATTACTAGGGCTGTTTTGTTTTGGGGCTGCTCTTACCCTTGTTAGCTGAGGCTGTTTGCATTGGGGGGGCTGCTGTCATAAAAACCTGTTGCTGCCACTATCAATTAATGTTGGGGCCTACCTTGTGAAGTGAGGGTTGTTGATATGCTTTTGGTAGATGGGCTTTGTCGTTACTACCTCCTTCCCATATTCTCTAACATTTCTTCCCTCTCTACCCCTTCACAAATTCTGATGTTGATTAAAGGTGGAAATGCTCCCTCTTCTTTTGATGTGGTACCAATACCAATGGAAATGTTATATAGGTGACTTGGGTTTGAACACCAAGCATCCAAACGATTGACGGGAGCCTATGGGCCATATGAAGATGGCTCGATTTAATTGCCAGCCGGGTTAAAATAGTGTTACCTTCTCGGATGAAGATATGCTAAGCTTATATAGAGTTCGTCTTCTCTCCTCCTACAGGTTGCGGGTGGATATATTGCTGATCTTAAAGGGCGTCTCTTTTCTTCTCTTATGAAAATAGTTGCCTTCGAGAAAATAATTCCTACGGGAATACAAATGTTGCCTTCGAGAAAATAATTCCTACGGGAATACAAATGTTGCCTTCGAGAAAATAATTCCTACGGGAATACAAATGTTGCCTTCGAGAAAATAATTCCTACGGGAATACAAATGTTGCCTTCGAGAAATAATTCCTACGGGAATGAAATGTTGCCTTTGAGAAAATAATTCCTACGGGAATACAAATGTTGCCTTCGAGAAAATAATTCCTACGGGAATACAAATGTTGCCTTCGAGAAAATAATTCCTACGGGAATGAAATGTTGCCTTCGAGAAATAATTCCTACGGGAATGAAATGTTGCCTTCGAGATATGATTCCTACGGGAATGAAATGTTGCCTTCGGGAATGTGACAAGGGATAAAATCGGATGGCCTATGAGTTTTACTCTAGGGCAACCCGCACGACGGACGGTCTGGGAGGGCAACCCGTGCGAAACTAATAGAACTACGTGGGTCTGAGGCCGTATGCAGGATGATACGGAGTACGTAGGCGGTGGTCGCGGGAAGACCGCCTCGGCCCAATAAGAGTCCAGATATCCCCTTCCTTATAAATGTTATATCATGTTTGTTTGTTAGTAAGGGTTGGATTCTCTTCGTGGTTCTAATAACTTGTCTTTAGCACCAGTGACAGGTGCAGATGAGGGACAACACTCATGGGTGGAGGAGGCCACAGAGCAGGCTACTTCAGGTATACGTTATTAAGCCGCATCTCCTTTTGTTGTGCCCTATCTCAGGGTATATATATATATAATGGCAACGAAGCCTTGATGGATAGGATTTATTGCGGCGGCGAAATCGATATTACTCATACAGGCTTTGAAATTGTGGTTTCTGTGATATTTAATCTTCCGCTATAAACCATGTCTTCCGCTAAGGGTAACAAAACGCACTCTCTAATGATGTCTTCCGCTAAAATACTGCTTCCTTACTATGTTGGTGTGTAGTGACTCTCGCTTAACACCACCCCTAGGCGTGACATCGGAGTGTTCAAGGAAAAGGGTTGGAGAAGTTAGTGCCTTCACCCTTCGGAGTCGCTTCGGCGTCGTGCTAAAGGGTGGTGTGCGATAAGATCCCCCGGTCGGACCGTCGATTTGGGAGGGGGGGTCTTACACCCGAAAGGTTGGCTTCCTTTCAAATAAATTGGGAACTATAAAGGTCTGTGCGCATAGAGTCGTGTGGTTGAGTCACATTTCATAAATTCATTTAAAACATCATAACCATATCATAACATAACATACATATAGCATACCCCCATCATATAAATTAGTATGAGCTCTTTTATATGATGGGTTACCTGGACATCTTAACTTATATGTCGTATGGGCGTTCATATAAGTTAAGGTACGAACCTGTGATGATAGTTTAGATTTACTTACTGCACTGCATTTCCTTTCTATTTACTGCTTACTTCATTGCTTTACTTTACTGTCTTATACCTGCACTATACTGCTAGCTAGATTTTACTGCTTTACTTATACTTGTTAGAGTAGTGCCATGTCACCACCTTCTTGTTTACCCCTTGTTTGTCCTCCGCTTCTTCCTCCCGCTCGGTGCCTAGGAGTCGTGGAGGGAGGCGAGGACAAAACGACTTAGTCTTTATGACTAACGGTCGGTGTGACCGCAGGAGTCCGAGGAGACGGAGTTGTCCCGCGCGCAGCAGGACGAGACGGCAGGACCTGAGCAGCAGATGCAACACACTACCACGACGCCACAGGTTGATAATTAGATAGTTAGACTTCCGCTTTTGAGAGCTTTTGTTGTAGACTTCCGCATGTTGTAGAGAGAGAGAGATAATACATTACTTGCATATGTATCGGGCATAAGCCCCCTTTAGTTGTACTTCTCTTATGGACATTCTGTCTTCATTATATTTATATATGATGCTGTGATTGTGGACATGCCTCCTTTTTGTACTTACTTTTTGGCATATTTTACTTATGATCGTATAGCCGTCAGGGTTGGTGCTGAGCGGTGTTAGTCAACCCGAGTGTTGGTGACACCGCAAGGCAGCGATTCTGGGCGAAGGTCCACCTCAACCGTGCGATACGGGAGAGGTTCGAGTTTTCAAGTACCCGAGCGAAGGTCCACCTCATTTTGAGGAGTGGAGTGTGTTAGCCTCCTCCCATCATGGTGGATATGTGGGTATGGATATACAAATGCATGTGACACACCCTAATGGTCCAATTGGAGCCATTAGGGTGGTGTGATCTAAAACCCTAATGGTGAATCCTTAAGGGTGCAAAATGAGATTTGTGAAGGACATAGGGCCAAATGTTCTAGCCTTGACTCTGAACTTTGGGGATGATCCCAGTGTACTCAGCAAATCTCGAATTGACTGTTTGCGCGCTTAGATCGCTCACGAGCTAAGGTGGTTCAATTGGACCGGTCTACCAAGAGCCCTAAGCGTTCCGCAACAGTTTGGCGCCGTCTGTGGGAATGGATTCCCAATTACCAAACAAAAAATCCCCGAACGCAGTGCCCGCTTCACCTGAGTTCACGGAACCAGCAAGGGTGGACACCTCCCCCGAACTGTCCGACACATACAGTTCCTAAATTCCTGAAGGCCCGATAAAAAGAGCGCATATCGCCGCATCAATCCAGCCCCAGTGGGATGAACCGACTAGCAAGCCGGCCCCTCTCACGGCGGGGCAGGATCCGAACGATGACGCGTACCAGCAAGGGCGATCCCCCCTGTCAGAGTCAATTCTGGCACACCCAGTCCCGTCATGGCTAAAGCTCCTGCATATCAAGGAGTTCCACGGAACAGAAGACCCGTACGTGCACGTTAACCACTTCTTGGTGATGGTGCGGACGTTCGGGCTTCCCGACCAAATCAGCTGCAAAATCTTCACCAAGACACTGCGTGGGAGCGCCCTCCGCTGGTATCAATCCCTGCCAAATGGAGCGATTCACAACTTCACCGAGTTTTCTCAACTGTTCGTTGAATGGCGCGAGGCGCGCACACCAAGGGTCCAAGAGCAAGAGTGGGAAAAGCCCGGCGCGGACGAACCACCCTGCCTATGGGAGGCGGAACGGAGCACGCAGCAACAGAAGATCCGCGCAAATTTCCACCAGGAACGTCCCTACGCACGGATGGACTTCGCCCTGGACGCAAGCATAGGCAGTCCACCCTGTGAGCTAAGGAGGGCGTTGGTGACTCACCGCATCTCTTTCAATATCTTATTCCTGACTGTCGTAGTACGGCTCAAACTCCTAAGCGGGAACCTCAAGCTCAGGGCCAGCGACGCAGAGTTCCCAGACGGAACTACGGTGCCCACCGTAGGAACCATCACCCTCCCCGTCCAAGTGGGGGCGCACGCAGAACCGGTTCAATACGACGTTCATTTCAGCGTCGCCGAGGCAGACTCCCCCTACGATGCAATATTTGGGAGCCTCTTGCTAGACGCCCTGGACCACGACGTTTCCATATCCGGGCGCATGGCCGACAAAGGGAGTATCCTCAGGAATGCGATTCACGGTTTCGACACGCCCGGCTCCATGCTCCCTTGGATCAACAACGACCCATCGCCGAAACCAATGCCTGAGAAGCAAGGCGCGCGGGAGGACCGCGCAACCCCCACGTTGGCTGAAAAGGCCAAATCGCAGGCGTCAGCAAATCCGCAGCAGTTCGATACCTGCCGCAAGAGAAAGGGACAGCAGCAGCAGTTCGAGAAGGCTGAACCGCTCACTCAGAACCGAGCGGACCGTTCCCAAGGGCTAGCAAATCAAGGCTCCCGGAGCTTCACCCCGCTGAACACCCCCCGCGAGCATATACTGTCTATAATCTACAACATCAAAATCATTAACTGGCCCAGGTCACTCTCCCGGCATAGCGGAGATCAATTATAGTTCTGCAGTTTCCACAAAGGGCGAGGGCACCGCACGGAACACTGTTCCAGGCTGAAAGATGAAATTGAACGCCTTGTCCAATTGGGACACCTGGAGGCCTTCCGCGAAGAGGTACGGGAGAAGGCTGACGCAGGTCAGTCACTGGGCCACCGCCGCCCACCAAGCTGAACCACCGAAGAGGCTCGAGCAAGCCTAGCGCAAAGGGATCTCAAAGATTACCTTCTCTATAAACAAAACTTGTATCAGAAACTCACCAACTCAGGGATCGCAAGACTGCACTTGCGCATGTATCAGTATTCACTTTCTAATTAAATTCTACAAGTTCTAAACTATTCTACTGCAGGAACCGCTTTGGGGCCTTGCCCCAGGGACTTTGCACCGCCGTCGATTAAAGGTTCGCCCTTCTCCTCCGCCGTCGAGTCCCAGTGTCGTGGGGGCCTGCCCCCCCTGCGATCACCCCCGGTTTGAATACACCCGCTATTCACCGGCCAAGCCGCGAGCACAGACTCGTGCACCAAAGCCGCGAGCACAGACTCGTGCACCAAAGCCGCGAGCACAAACTCGTGCACCAAAGCCGCGAGCACAGACTTGTGCACCAAAGCCGCGAGGACAGACTCGTGCACCAAAGCCGCGAGCGCAGACTCGTGCAAAAAGCCGCAAGCACAGACTTGCGCAAGCTAATTTTTTATATATAATTTGAAAGCCGCGGGCTCAGTCCCACGCAAAACTCATCTTGAAAACAATCAAACCATGCAGGTACCAACAACCAGATAAATAGGATCGCGCAAAGAAATAAACACGATAAACTCAATAAGGGAATACAACCACTTCGGCTAAAAGCTGCACGCAAGTCAAACGATAATGCGAAAAACAGAAAGCCCAGCTCCCCCTCCATGCAGAACATCTCCCCCTGGGCCTCCGACAGCTGACGAAGCGCATCCTGGGCAAGCGCCTTATCTCCACCATACTCCTCCTGCAACTTCTCGACCTCGGATCGGGAAGAAGAAATATCGGCCTCCAACTGCTTAATACGGGATAAATCGCGATCCCTCTTCCTCTGCAGAACAGACATATCGCACCTCGCCATGCGCAGCTCCTCCTGAAGAGAGATATAGCTATCTTTGAGGCCCACGTAGTAATCATTCCACGTAAGAGCAACATTAGTCAGAACATTCGCCTGCAAATGCAAAGGAAGCAGACAAGGAGCATAAGCAATGATAGCAAAGACGAGCCAACGCCCGGAAAGAAAAACCTCACTTACCGCAGAAGTCATCGCCTGAAGAGAAGAAGAAATTCGCCTCGGCGGCGGGAATGGGGGAGGAGGCGGCAAATCTCCCTGTGTAACCCGATCGGCAGTAGGAGATGCCAGGATCTCGACCTCCGGATCGGGCGAAATTGGCTCCCCCCGGCGGCGGCTTGGGCCAGCCTCATGATCGTGGCTCCTAGACCTCGGCGGAACGGCGCCCGAGCCGGAATCTCCGTTCTTAAAAACAACCTTCCTCTTCTTTCCGCGCTCTATGGGAACGGCGGCCTCTCGCTCGGCATCCCAGGAAAGCCCCACCGAGAGCAGACAACTCTCCTCCACGCAGTTGAAAACGCTGAACAAAGCCTTCGACAGCCCTTCCCGGCCAGGAAAACCGGGAATAGGGAGGAACTCGTCTTCCCGTCCGGTCAGCCGGCGGCAACGTCCAGAGAGCGCTCTCCAAAGCTCCGGAAGCTCCCAGCGATTCCGGACGTACCCATAGAGGGTGTTCCCGTGGCGATAGTCTGTTTTCTTGCCAAAACGAAACCAGCTCTTGTTGCTCCGAACCTCAATCCGACCACCGAAGTCAATGGAGACTTCACACCAGTCCTTGAAGAGCTCGAGAGAAAAGCGCGCGCTATGCTCCCGAAAGAACACTACCAGCCCCATAATGTTTGACATCCCGGCAGGATTAAACTGAGTAATCGGGACGCCACAGAACCGGAATATCTCAATAGCCTCCTCAGATGGAGGAATGCGAAACCCAGACTTCGGGCAGCTCTCAGAAAGCGTCACGAAGCCCGTGGGCGGATTCTGAATGCGCTCTTCCACCCCCGGGATTTTCACCTCGACATTCGAAGGCAACCCGAATCTTTTGCGCCATATCTCAATTCGTGCACCATCAAGTGAAGAAAGCAGGCGCATCGGCCTCGACTGGCCGCTTTTCCTCGAAGCCTGAAAGGGAAATAGACACACGTGTGCACATGCGTTAAAAACAATATTAAAAGACCAAATTGACGTAAATCAAAATACAGGCCACACTTCCAACCGAAAATGCGCGAGGACACGCGCCATTTTCCGCAAGCAACGGCGCACGAGCGCCGGAAGCGCGCGGGCGCGGGACGCCCCGCGTTCACCACCGTCCTCGCCCAAAGCGCGCGCGGGCACCGGATGCCCGCACCACCGGTCCCGCCCGCGCACAAGCGCGCAAGGGCGCCGGGTGCCAGGCCGTGCGCGGATGGCGCCCGCGCGCAGGACGCGCCAGCACGAGCCCGCGCGCGAGCACGCAGGCGCCGGCCGCGCACGGGGGCGCGCGGGCATCGGCCGCCCGCGCCCTCACCCGTTCCCGGCCGCGCGCAAAGCCCCGCGCGCGTCGGCCGCGCGCGGGGCGCGCGGACGCAGCCCCCGCGCGCACCGGCCGTGCACGGGTCACGCGGTTGCCGGACCGCGCGCGGTCGTCAGACCGCGCGCGGGGGCGCATGGGCCACCACCACGCGCAGAGGCGCGCGGGCGCCGGCCGCCCGCGCCCTCCGCCGCGCATGGCGACCCAAGCCCGGCCGCCCGCTCTCCCGTCCGCCTCCAGTCATCTTCCCTCCACTTTGTTTTTTCAAAAATAAATGGCTTACCCCAGTCATCGTTCGGCGCGTCGTGCAGAGATGACGACCAGATCCGCTGCCAACTGTTCAAAACCTTCACACTCTTTCGCGAGGTTCAGACTCCGAAGGTTTGGGGGGCTTATGATAGGGGCTCATATCCAGGGATCGAATTTATAAGAAGCCTCGGCGAAAATTATTTACAAAAGGCAACAAATATTTCCAAAGACGACGATTATTTCCAAAAGCGGAGTTGATTTCCAAAATCGCTCCTCCATCAATTTGGCGGGAAAAATAAACGAACGAAGCCGTGGCGAGAACAACGGCGGCTCCCCCTCCCGTCGCGGGAGCGATCCCCGAAACCGCGCCCCACAAAGAGCACGGCCGAGCCGCGTCCCGCGAGGGGCGCACCCGAGCCGCGCGCCCCGGAGGGCAGCCGGGCCGCGCCCCCCTTGGGGGTGCGGCCCGCCGCACCCCACGCGGGGTGCGGTGGGGTGCGGCCATGGCCGCACCCCACGCAGGGTGCGGCCTCGGCCGCACCCCCTTGGGGTGCGGCCTTGGCCGCACCCCCTTGGGGTACGGCTTGCGGGGTGCGGCCTTGGACGCACCCCCTCGGGGCGCGGCCAACCCGCGCCCTGCGCGGGGTGCGGCCTTGGCCGCACCCCCTTGGGGCGCGGCCGGGCCGCACCCCCTCGGGATACGGCCGCGCCGCCCTCCCTTGAGGCGCGGCCGCCTACCCCTCTCTCTTTCTCGGCAAGGGGGCTTGCGAGAAGCCCCCCCCCCCCCCCCCCCCCCGGGCGTGCTTTTCATCAGAGGCATCAGGCCCCGATTTCTCTTTAAGGGCGCATCTTCCCATTCCGCCATCTGCCCAGAGCGCTTTGCAGCCCGACCAGGCCGCCACCACGATTCGTTACGCGCTCGGAAGCGCTTCAGCGCTAGCGCACGCTCAGAACGCTTCTGAACGCAGTTGGGGAGCATTCTCACTTTTTTGTCTTTCCGACCTTCTCACTTTTTGTCTTTCCGACCTTCTCACTTTTCGTCTTTCCAGTTTCTCAGATTTCAGGAACAACTTGTCGCCTTTTTCGCCTCCAACAGAACTGCCCGAATTGCCCGAACTGCCCGAAGGGTAAGGTGGTCATTTATGAAAAATGGCGATCCGTGTGCCCCAAACCCAAAAATATGATTCGTCCACCGAGCATTTATGGAAACTGCAAACGGCGAAATTACCGGACTGCCCTCGACCAAAGCTATAAAAGGAGCCCCAAGGCTTCATTTGAAAGGACCTTGACTTCTGGACCCGGGAGAGCTCCTTGCAGACTTTTGCGGAATTCTCCTTCGGTGCTTGAAGATCTCCTTCGTGGACTTGAAGATTTTCTTCGTCACGAAAGGCAACTCAGCTTCTCGCTTTCATTCCGGAAAGGCGACTCAGCTTCTTACTTTCGTTCCAGAAAGGCGACTCAGCTTCTCACTTTCATTCCGGAAAGGCGACTCAGCTTCTCACTTTCGTTCCGGAAAGGCGACTCAGCTTCTCGCTTTCGTTCCCGAAAGGCGACTCGGCTTCTCCCTTTGGTCCTCCGGAATTCTCAGAAGGGAAAGATACTTGGTTTTTCCGAGAGGTGGCCTGTCACCCTCTGAGCTCTCTCTCTCTCTCTCTCTCTCTCTCTCTCTCTCTCTCTCTCTCTCTCTCTCTCTCTCTTGTTGTAACGAGCAGCGGTCTGTCGCGCTCGAGTTCTACCTACCAAGTTGTAACCCCCAGAAGATAGTGAAGTTTGGCCGGCACAGCTCCGGCCGCGTGGTTTTTTACCCTTTCCGGGTTTTCCACGTTAAAAAGTCCCAGTGTACTCAGCAAATCTCGAATTGACTGTTTGCGCGCTTAGATCGCTCACGAGCTAAGGTGGTTCAATTGGACCGGTCTACCAAGAGCCCTACGCGTTCCGCAACAACACCCGACAGAAGCAATGATGCCCATACATACTTATATGATAAGAATCCATGTGATATAATCAAAAGACAAGAAAGTTTAACATATAAGAGTATCAATACAAACTTATGTGTTAATGATTCAGTTCTCCTTATATAAGAGCAAAGTAACTTATCATATAAGAACATATATACAAACTTATATGATAAGTATCTGCAAACGCAATGCAATGCAAAGTATGCTAAGTAAAATGCATGCAAACCCACACGCTATATATATAGATAGCGGGTAGAGAACCTCATGGACCTCAACGTTGTGGAAAGATGGTAACAACGGAATAGTCAGCTCCACTTCTAGGACTGTGTGACCCAATACAGTCCTAGGCCCCTTGGTACCTCTTTCATATACTATGGTGGTAATATCCACCCTACCAACGTCGCTCTCACTAAAACCTAGCGATAAGGTGTGGTCTATTGAGGACTGCAATGAAATTGTAGAGGATATTGAAGAAAGCAGGGCGATAGAAGCAGCTTCTAGGGAGGAGAGCGGCGCCGTTTTTTTTTTTGGGGGTTGCTAATAACAGTTTGGCCTATAAAGAGAAATTCACACGCTACTATTAACCTTGGGCTGCCACTAGCGAAAGTTGGGCTGCCTTTAATAGTTTAATGGCGCTCTTAATCTATTTTATTTTTTATGTTTTTAGTAGAAACTGTGTTTTTTTTTTACTTTTTGTATCTGCCCACACATGGGAACCGGCCCTACACATGAAATTAATTGATCACAGACGCATGTGGATCAGATGGCCTGCTGAAATCTACTTGCTTTTAGGCTCTGCTTGAGAACCCGACGCGACGCTGTTCCGACGGAACGCTGTTTGGGAAGCTTGCACGAGCTCCCTTTGAGGACGGCCGATGTGAAAGGGGCAGACCCAGCGTTTTGCCGCTGGCCTGCGGAGCACCTACCGACTGTTACGGACATGCATTTTCTCTCTCCTCCCCGACCAGCCACCGGGCCGGGTTCTCAAACAGGGAAAATACTTAGGTACGCATGACATTCCTAAAGGATGGTGCGCTTATTGTATTTGTAGGCCAAAATACAGTGTTTTAAAAAAAATAAATTACAGAATATTAATTTAACTATTTTTATGATTATTTTAAGATCTCATATGTATATGTTACGGTCTGAAAATACACGTGTTAAAAAGTAATTTTTTTTAATACAGTTACAGTTGTAAATTACATTGGTTTTTACGACTGTAAATATAGCTATGAATACAGTTACAGTCGCAATTTCAAATAAAAATACTGTCACATACTATCCTGTAGGAACGTTACACGTACAGAAAATTCTCTCCTCAAACAGAGCTCTAGTTGGGAAGCTGACGAAGCGGCACAACTTTACATGTAACGCCCACGTGGCTTCTGAATAATAAGTGGCATTGTACTTTCCACGTGTCCCCCTTCAACTTTCCCGAATCTATCTCAAACGCAATATCAAACAATCCGGAGCTCCTTAGTGGGGAACACGTGAATCCTCAAGGACCATCTGCTTGACCTCTAATGTACATATCCCAAGGTCAATTGCACTGATGCAGGACAGGAATCCACCTGCCTGCCACCCTGCGGCCTGACGCACCAGCACCCAGGGGTCCCGCCCAGGAATCCACCTGACGGGCTTTCATCAGGGAGGTCGGGTGTTCGATCCCCGGCCTCAACAACCCGCCAGCTGTTGCCGGCTGGAGATGGGTTGGGGTGTACGGGGCTGCAGCCCTGATGAAAGCCCGTCAGGTGGATTCCTGGGCGGGACCCCTGGGTGCTGGTGCGCCAGGCCGCAGGGTGGCAGGCAGGTGGATTCCTGTCCTGCATCATGCACTGTCCACGCTTATCATCAAATATGTGCCTTTATCACCACTTTTTCCTAGAAATAGATTAAAATTATTATTATTAATCAAAATAAAAATAAAAATAAAAATAAAAATACATAATTTAATGTTTATTTGTTAAAAATATTAGCATTTGAGATATTAAAACGTCAAAGAATAATATATTAATCGGGTTCCCCTAAAGTCTCTGATTCAAACATTCATTTCAAGATTGTGAGCCTGATCGGGTCGCTGAAACCGCACAAAATATCGCCCCCGCCAAAGCAAGCCCAGCGAGAAAAACCCGCGGGGCTGCAGACGTACGGGAGCTCGCGCGCCCATGCACGCGTGCAGGCCGCGAACGCGCGCACTTGCATTATGTGTGGGCTGACCTCGCGTGCGCGCTTATGCGCATGCGACCTCGCACACCCTCTCTGCGCTCTTCTTCCTGCATGCGGCATGCCTCTCTCGCCGCCTACGTCGCCACAGTTTTGTTGGCAAGCCTGCCCTACGTGAGTCAAAGGGCACGGGCCCCCAGGTGCCCCACCCAATCTTTGGTGCTAATGCCTAGCAGCAAACTCGCTAACGTGGTGATGAGAAGAGGCCTCTCGCGAGTGGAGGATAAGCGTTGAGTACGATAATCTTAACTAGGTCTGCCCAAAAGACCACCTGGCCTCAGCGCTGCTTGGGCACCTGACCTGAGCGCTGCTTGGGCACCTCGCCCCAGCGCTGCTTGGGCACCTCGCCCCAGCGCTGCTTGGGCACCTCGCCCCAGCGCTGCTTGGCCACCTCGCCCCAGCGCTGCTTGGGCACCTCGCCCCAGCGCTGCTTGGCCACCTCGCCCCAGCGCTGCTTGGGCACCTCGCCCCAGCGCTGCATGAGCATCTCGCCACCGCGCTGCTTAGGCACCTTGCCCCCCCCCGTGCTGCTTGGGCATTTCGCCACCGCGCTGCTTGGGCACCTTGCCTCGGCAGCACCTTGCCCCCGCGGTGCTTGGACACCCCGCTACCGCGTTACTTCGACACCTTGCAACCAAGATACCCATGCCTCAACGCTAAACGACAAGCTTGTCACGATATCCGACATAACCACGGGCTCCTCCGCGCAGTAATCCGGACTCCGAAGGTTTGAGGGCATATGATATGCACTCATATTATGGGTTCTCATCTATATATACAAAACCGGGTGGCGGTTAGTCAAAAACCCCACTCCCCCACTAAGATAATGAGAGGATGAGTGAGAAAGTGGACCAAACCCACCATTTCCACAGCTAACCACTCGTACAACTGCGTGCGCAGTTCACGCTGCAAGGCCACACACCACCGCGTGTGACAACACCACGCGCGGCCGTACCGCGCGTAACCGCATGCGCTACCGTGCACGCTACCTCGCACGACGCGCACGACGGTACCGCGCGCGCTACCATGCACGGTAGCACGCGAACTACCTCCCCACGAGGGGTGCGGTCTAACCGCACCCCTCCTGGGGGTGCGGCCAAACCGCACCCCAATGGGGGTGCGGCCAAACCGCACCCCAATGGGGGTGCTGCCTAACCGCACCCCTCTTGGGGTGCGGCCAAGTCGCACCCCCCTTGGGGTGCGGCCTAACCACACCCCTCATAGGGGGTGCGCCCAAACCGCACCCCTCTCCTGCAGGGGGCCCTGTGGAGCATCCGACCGAGGTCGCACCTCCTCTACAGGTGCGACCGAAACCCAATTCCCCTTTGGGGGCGCGACTCCTCATTTTCCCGTTCGCCGCGCGCTCAGAACGCTCCTGTGTTCATTGAGCGCTCAAAACACTCCCGTGTTCGCCGCGCGCTCAGAACGAACCCGTGTTCGTTGCACGCTCATAACGCATCTCCGTTCGCTCAGAACGCTCCCGTGTTCGTTACACGCTCAGAGAGCTCCCGCGCTCGTTGCGCGCTCAGAATGCCACCGCGCTCAGAACGTCTCTCCGTTCGCTCAGAACACTCCTGTGTTCGTTACACGCTTAGGGCGCTCCCGCGCTCGTTGCGCGCTCAGAACGCCCTCGCGCTCATTACGCGCTCAGAACGCCTCTCCGTTCGCTCAGAACGCTCCCGTGTTCGTTACACGCTTAGGGCGCTCCCACGCTCGTTGCGCGCTCAAAACGCCCCCGCGCTCATTACGCGCTCAGAACGCTTAAGTGTTCAATGCGCGCTCAGAACGCCTTCTCGTGCGCTCAGAATGCTCCCGTGTTCATTACGCGCTCAGAATGCTCCCGTGTTCATTACGCGCTCAGAACGCTCCTATGTTCATTGCACGCTCAGAACACTTCCTCGCGCGCTCAGAACATTTCCACGTTCCGAACGCGTGCGCAGTTAACATTTCCTAATTTCTAAGATTGCAGGACCCGTTCGTCGCCTTTATCGCCTTCAACAAAGCTGTTCGAACTACCCGAACTGCCCTAGCTGCCCGAAGGGCGAGACGGTCATTTACGAAAAATGGTGATCCGTGTGCTCCAAATCGATCAGCGTGATTCGCCCGTCAGGTGGTTACGGTGGTTACGACGACAAAATTACCGGGCTACCCTCGACCAAAGCTATAAAAGGAGCTAAGAGCCTTCATTTCAAGACACCCTGTCTTCTTACGTCTGAGAGAGCTCCTTTGAAGATTTCCTTGGAATTCTCCTTCGGCGCTTGAAGATCTCCTTCGGCTCTCGAAGATCTCCTTCGAATCTTGAAGATCTCATTCGAGCCTTCGAAGGTCGCGAAAGACGACTCAGCCTTCTCACTTTTGTTCTCACCCCTGTTCTCAGAAGAAAGTACTTAGTTTTCCGAGATGTGACATGTCACCCTCGGAGTTCTCTCGAGTTCTCATTCTCTAATTGTAACCTCCCAGAAGATAGTGGAAGTTGGCCGGCACAGCTCCTGCCGCGTGATTTTTCACCATTTCCGGGTTTTCCACGTTAAAAATCTTCGTGTCACTTACTAACTCACCCATTAATTGTTTGCTTCCTCGATTCGCTTCCGAGCTAAGAAGGTTCAATTCGACCGATCTACCAGAGCACCCGAGCGATCCGCAACAAAACTACATAATCGATAATTCCAACATGAAACATTCATTCCCAAATCTTTCATTCAAACAAGAAAACATTTCAAACCAAAATATGAAGCAAATAATATCAATCAACAAAATGCCAACATTGGAAACGTTTTCTCTTCATTAATTACTTTAAGGATGGTCCGCCCTCCTCCTCACAACCTCCTTCTTCTTCGTCGAATCATCGAGATAATGCTGATACACATAGTTTGCAAACCCCAAAATCGAGATCAACAGAGCCACCACCTTCACGCCGTCCATCTTCTCGCGGAAGAACACAACCGCAAAGATTGGAACCAGCGGAAGCCCAACCGTCCCAAACACATTGGAGAACAGAGACGACACCATGAATATCAACCCCGTCGTCCCCACAGAATACACCAGCCAGCACACTGAGATCCAAATCAATGTCATCGCATACGAAGCCCTCCCCTTTTCAAACTCGACAATCTCATCATCGATCCCTCTCCACTCTCCTCCGGCGAAAAGTCCGACAACCGACGCCGCCGATGAGATGAATCCGGTCCACAGAATCATCTCCAGCACGGATGCGAAAGTCTCGGCCTTTAGTACCTTCTCGAAAGCCAACTGCGTTAGGGAGAGCACGAGGGAGAAAAGCGCCGACGCACCTAGTGTTAGTGTCACACCTAGCGAGTACTTATCGGTTGAATCGGCGGCGCCGCCTTCAGAATGGACCCCGAGGAGAGCGGCGGCGAGGGTGAGGAGGATGATGGAGTTGAAGATGAAAGGAGTGAACTTTTGGGAGTTGAGGAAGTAGGAAAAGATGGCGTTGAAGGCGAGCTGGGTGGCGCAGAGGAGGGAGTATGTGGAGACGGGGAGGTAGAGGAGGCCGTAGGAGTACATGAGGTTGTCACCGGCGACGAGGAGGCCGAGGATCGTGTACGTTATGGCCAGCTTGGAGAGAGAGGGGCGAGGGGAGGGTGAGGGCAGAAGGAGGATGAGGGGGATGAGGAGCGGGAAGCCGGATGATGTAGCGATGGTGGGCATCCACAAGCTCTTGCCGCCCTGGTTGTAGTAGAAGCGGCCGAGGAGGGTGGCGGCAGTTTGGCCGGCGAGGATGAAGAGGGTGTGGAGGAAGAGGAGGAGCCACCACTGCCAGTTGAAGACCTCGGAAGGTTGCCGGAGTTCGGTGAAAGTTGTGTTCTTTGGATCAGATAATTGTGATGCTTCTGAAGCCAAAAACAAAAAGAAGAACAAATTGCAGTTTTGTAGGAAAGAGAGACAGGAAGCAGATGAAAAACTAATCGAAGTAGAATAATTGAGCTTGAAACTTAGTTCAATCACAACTAAATTGGATAAAATTTGATTATTTTAGATCAAAACTCTTCAGCCTTAGCTAATATGAAAGTTTCTCAGCAGCTCTGCAAGCCAAAAACAAAAAAAAGAACAAATTGCAGGTTTGTAGAAATCAGAGACAGGGAGAAGATGAAAAACTAATCAAAGTAGATAATTGAGTTTGAAACTTATATCAATCACAACTAAATTGGATCAAATTGGATTATTTTAGATCAAAACTCTTCAGCCTAGCTAATATGAAAGTTTCTGATCAGTAGCTGCAAGATGATTACATTCTTTATTATATTAGGAGTTTATGGATTATATATATATACCTCTCTGATATTGAAAAAATATAAAAAATTTACCTATGATATGATGTTCATGGGCTTCTCCCATGCTGAAAGTGCACTGCCCTATTTTTTTTGAGAGGGGGAGGAAGAAGAAGCTAGGTGGAGCATGAGTTCTTCAATAATGCTGCTAAATTGCTAAAGCCAAAATTACCCTTTCAAAGCTATGCGATTCCGGTCCATAAAATTTGGCGATTGTTATCCGCACTATAGTTTTGGCTATCCGCACTTTTTTTGTATGAGTTATTACGGGCCTTCTGGAAATACGTCTTGTACATGAATTTTTAGGAGAAATGTTTAACATGAAAGTTGTAGAGCTCGTCTTGTGCGTCAATATGTCTTGTGCGTGTATTTTTAGAAAAATGTTCAACACGAAAGTTGTAGATCTCATACAACTTTCATGTTGATCATTTTTCCTAAAAATGCATGTACAAGACGTATTTCCAAAAGATGCGTAATAACTCATACAAAAAGAGTGCGGATAGCCAAAACTGTAGTGCGGATAACAATTGCCTAAAATTTAATGCTCCACCTTTATCTATTTATTAATCAAATATATTGGATATAACTTAGGATCGTCCAATCATTGCCTGCCACCTTTGTTCATCTAATCAACCGATGATGGAGTTGTGTGATTCAGGCTCGATATGTTTGGTTGGTTTTTCTTCACAGCAGTTTTAAGAAAACTATAAATATTATTATATTCTGGCAGTCTCATAAGTAGTAGCTTATATTTGAAACCGCTAATCCTTGAAAATGTCATTTTTATGTTTGATTGGAACTGTTAGTTTTGTGAAGTGAGGTAGCGCCGGCGGTAGCTCAGCTTATAGAAGGTCTCTCCTTGCTTAGAAATAGGAGGGCAGACCCCCCTTCTTATGTTAGAGAGTGTGAGAGAACTCAGAGAGAGTTCCTTGAGCGAGAAGGAGAGAGAGCACTCGCGAGATAGCGCGGGCGCTAGTGCTAGCGCCGGCGGTAGCGAGAGCGAGAGTAGCTAGCGAGTAGAGCGAGTGCGAGCTAGCGAGTGCGAGGTGTGAGGGAGTACTCGCGAGATAGCGCTGGCGTTAAGGGTTAGCGGCCGCGGTAGCGAGAAGTGGAGGAGAGCGGACACTGTCTGCGACCAAGTTTTTATATCTTCTGGCTGTTGTGAATCAAGTTGTATGCAACTTGTATTCAACCTTATCTCTTGTAAAGTGTAATCCTGTGCTAAGTAATATAGACACATTTTTTGTTCATTATTTGATGTGTTTGTCTTGGTGTCCTTAGATCCGAAAAATCTCACAGGAACCACATGGAGGGAGCATCATTTAAGAACACTTTTTTGTCTCAATCTCAAACCCCTTCATCTCCAACTGCCACCACCCACCAAAATATGCCCTTAATTGTAGATTTTTGATGGGTACACTAGATGCATTGTTCGTTTTGACTTTCATGGAGGAACCCAATGTCAGCGATAAGCTTCATGAGCTTTGATTGGCCGATGTACAATGGGCGAAGTTTCGACAAAATGCACAAGTTGTTCGCAGGGTTGGGCTGCATCATATGATCGATAACAAGGTTATAAGACGTCTTTGTCTATGGTCACTTGATGGGAATGAATGGATGTGATTCTTGCTATGTTTAAGAGTCTTAAACACTTGATATGCTTTCTTTGTGCACATCCTATAACACAATAAGCAGAGGAGCAGTTTTTCGCAACATATTGTTAGGGAGTGGTGCCTACCAACTATCCCAAAACTCCTGAGTGTTAGGAAAGATGCTACCAACTCCTTATTATTATCAAGCAGGACCGGTCAAATTGTTCTCATGGCTCCCTTGCACTAAACCGTGCCCGGAACTCCCCTGTACTCATGCCCGGAGCCAACCCGTCTCCCTTGTACTAAACCGTACCATGGAGTTACACTCACCCATTCCAGGAGCCAACCGGGGTGCGCCCGGGAGGCACCCCATCCAACACCTGGATGGCGGGCCACATCAAACAAACTCCCCCTGGAACGCCATCCAGGGGGATCGAACCCATGACCTCCCCCCGACTCTGATACCACTGCTTCCCCCAGCATTCTTCATTTCCTGCTGCAGCACAGCTCCGTCCTTGATCTGATTTCCACTCTTTAGGGGTTGGACCCTAACACATATGTCAAAGCCGCTTCTTCTTACTCCATGCAATTTAATTTCTCTTTGACGCAAACATAACAATGCACTTGTAGAGTTGAGTCAACATAAGGGGAGGGTTTCCTGTTAGATTTTTGAAGTGAGCTACCGCCCGGCGCTAGCGCTACCGCCGGCGGTAGCTCCTTCTAGGTGGTAGTACCTTCTCGGCGGGAGTTCCTTCTCGCCGGTTGTTCCTACGCGCCACCCCCTTGTTTTGCCTATAAATAGAGGGGTACCCCCCCCTAAAGAGTATCGATTCTGGAACTGGCGAGTATCATCAACTTTGAGCGAGTTAGAGATACCCAAGCGTCACCAAGCGAGCATCGAACTTGGAGTAAGTTCGACGAGCGAGTTACCTACTCGGAGAGCTAATGCCCGGCGCTAGCGATACCGCCGGTGGTAGCAAGGAGCGAGTTTTCGGTAGCGAGTAGTGGAGGAAGCGAAGCGCGGCGAGCGTGCGAGTAGCTTGGAGTGCGAGCAGCGAGCTCGCGAGTTGGAAAGCTAACGCCTGGCGATAGCGATACCGCCGGCGGTAGGGAGGAGCGAGTATCACCTGCGCGGTGTGCTCCGGAGGAGAAGCGGATCTTGTCCGTGACCAAGTTCTTACCTACTATTGGCTGTTGTGATTCAAGTTGGATGCAACTTGTATTCAACCTTGTTCAGTTGTAACTAGCTACCAGAGTTTTTATTGCGAAAGCTTGTGTTCATCTATTTGGTGTCCTTATTCTCCCGTTGGTTGACGTGTTCTTCCGACTTCAAAATATTTCACATGGTACCTGCTTGGAGAGGACCTATGGGAGGTCGTTGGAGGAGAAGAGCAGGCAGAAGTCTTTCCAATCGAAGACAATGGTCAAGCTGTGAGAGCTTGGAGGAAGACCAACGCCAAGGCGGAGTTCACCTTGAAGAGAGCCATATCACCTTACTTGTTTGACCACATCATTGGTTGCAAGTCAGCGTCGGAGATCTGGATAGCCCTCGATGGGTTATTCAACAAGAAGAATGTAGCGCGACTACAATTCCTGGAGAATGAGCTGGCGAAGTCGACTCAAGGCGAGATGGCGATATCCACCTTCTTCCTGAAGGTGAAGAACCTATGTGGGGAGATCTCGGCCTTGGATCCTGAAGAGCCAATCTCAGAGGCGAAGTTGAAGCGGCACATACTCCGATGCTTGAGGAAGGAGTATGTCCCCTTCATTACTTCCGTGCAAGGATGGGCTACTCAGCCCTCCCTTCTGGAGCTAGAGAACCTGCTATCGTTACAGGAGAGCTTGGCGAAGCAGATGGCGGGAGTATCCATCTCAGGAGGAGATGGCGAGGCCTTGTTCTCAGGAAAGAGGAGATCCTGGGACAAGAGAAAGAAGAACTCCGGAGATGAACCTTCAACGTCATCTCAGGGAGATGGGAGGAAGTTCCTCCCTGCGCGCGATGAGAAGGGGAGATCCCTTTGCTTTGCCTGTAGGAAGTACGGGCACATGGCAAAAGACTGCCGGTCCAATCTCAAGGCCGGTCATGCTGTTAACAAGGAGGGAGATCACCAGAGAGGTGGAGGAAGAGGTGGAGGTCACCAGGGCGGTGAGAGGGGGGACAATTGTTTCCTGCCAGAGATGCCGGCAACGTCAGTCGATGTCTTAGCCTCCATCAACCTCGAGAATGACTGGATAGTGGATTCCAGTTGCGGGCATCATCTCACAGGAGATATGTCCAAGTTCGACTCCTTGGAAGCGTATGAAGGAACGGATGCTATCATCACTGCGGACGATACGGTACATCCCGTGGAACGAGAAGGGAAGGTGTCCCTTGGGAGTAGAGAGAAGCCAGTGACACTGAAGAGTGTGTATCACGTGCCTGGCATGTAGAAGAACCTCTTCTCGGTGGCTAACGCAGTGGATGCTGCATACCACGTGCTGTTTGGACCGAAGGAGGTGAAGTTCTTGAAGAACGTTTCGTCTGTCGATGCTGATGTCACGCTCACCGAGAGAAGGGTGAAGGATTTGTATGTTTTGTCTGCAAATGCCTACGTGGACAAGCTGAAGACAAACGACAGCACTGTGATCTGGCATGAGAGGCTGGGTCATGTGGGGATGGACAAGCTGAAGATGATGGCGGCAAAGGGACTAGTGAGTGGCCTGCCTCATCTCTCTTCCTACGGCGACGGCCATGTGTGCGACGGATGCCAATATGGAAAGTCACATCGACTCCCATTTGACAAGTCGGAGACCAGGTGTAAGGCACCTCTTGAGTGCGTACATGCTGACGTTGTGGGGTCGTGCGCCACCCTTACTTATGGAGGCAATAAGTATGCGCTGGTTCTGGTGTATGACTACACCCGCTATACGTGGGTGTACTTTCTGAGAGAGAAATCAGAAGTATTCAACAAGTTCCTCGAGTGGAAGGAGCTTGTGGAGGGGAGGCTGAACCGCAGAGTGAAGAAGCTGAGAAGCGACAATGGAGGAGAGTTTACCTCCAATGAGTTTGCTTCTTTCTGCAAGAGGTTCGACATTCGGCGGGAGCTCTCCTGCGCTCACACCCCTCAGCAGAATGGGGTGGCAGAGAGGAAGATCCGCCATCTGGTGGAGACTACCAGGAGTTGGCTACATGCCAAGAGCATTCCCAAGGCCTTATGGGCGGAGGGAATGGCGTGTGCTACTCATGTGATCAACAGGCTACCTCTGAGTCCTAACATGATGGTGTCTCCACACCAGCTCATGTTCGGGGAGAAGCCCAATGTGGGTCACATGAAGGTGTTCGGTTCTACCTGCTTCGTGCACGTCCCGGACGCTCAGAGAACCAAGTTGGAGCCGAAGGAGAGGAAGTGTATCTTCATCGGCTACGATGAGCGGAAGAAGGGGTGGAAGTGCATGGATCCGCAGACCCACAAGTTCGTCGTCTCGAGCGACGTAGTGTTTGACGAACTGGTCTCATACCAGGGAGTCTCTTCAGTGGAGCTGCCGGAGAGTGGAGAATCGAGCAGGGAAGAGGAGTGGGTCACTGAGGACCCTACTGTGGATTTGGAGTTATCTCCAAGTGCTCCATCGCCATCTGGCTCAGGAGGAGCCTCTGGCTCAGGAGGAGCATCTGGCTCAGGAGGAGCTTCTGGCTCAGGGGGAGCTACGAACTCAAGAAGCAGGGAGAGCACCGCTTCAGGAGGAGTTCAGAGAGGAGTTCAGAGAGGAGCTCAAGCAGAGGAGTCTACCGGAGTGGTAGATAGTGGCCAAGCCTTGAGGAGGTCGAAGAGGACGATCGTCCCGCCTGCTCGTTATAAGGAGGGGAACTTCGTGAGTTTGGTTTCCTGCTTCTTCGCAGGACCAATCGATGAGAGGGAACCTGCCTGCTTTGAGGATGCAGCTGGCATCAAGGAGTGGGACGCGGCCATGATCGAGGAGATGGAGGCCCTAGAGAAGAATGAGACATGGGACCTGGTTCCCATGGTGGAGGGCATCAAACCTGTCACCTGTAAATGGGTGTACAAGGTTAAGAAGAGAGCAGATGGAGAAGTGGAGCGGTACAAGGCGAGGCTTGTCGCTCGGGGCTTCTCGCAAACCTACGGAGAGGACTACGAGGAGACATTTAGTCCTGTCGCAAAGATGACGTCGATGAGGACGATCATCGCTCTGGCGGCATGCCGAGGTTGGAAGCTGTGGCAGCTTGATGTGAAGAACACATTCCTATACGGAGAGATAGACAAGGACATATTCATGGTGCAACCACCTGGATACGTGTCCAAGTCTCAGCCACGTCATGTCTGCAAGATGAATAAGGCCCTCTACGGGTTGAAACAGGCGCCGAGAGCCTGGTATGGGAAGATTGCGGAGTACTTGCAGTTCTGCGGCTACGAAGCCTCAGACTCAGACTCCAGCATGTTCGTGAAGAAGAGTGGAGGTCTTCACGTGCTGGTGCTGCTATACGTCGACGGCATGATCTTGACAGGGAACAACCCCGAGGAGGTCGCGGCGCTGAGACAACAGCTTTCCATACGATTTGAGATGAAGGATCTTGGTGAGCTGCACCATTTTCTTGGCCTCCAAGTTGAGAAGAGAAGAGGCGGGCTGTATGTTTCCCAGAGGGCGTATGCCGAGAGGATCGTCGAAAGATTCGGCATGAAGGAGGGGAAGAGCAGTTATGTTCCTCTGGAGGTCGGGCTGAAGCTTCGGAAGGAAGAAGGGAGGATTCTTCCTGATTCGAAGATCTTTCGGGCACTGATGGGGAGTCTTATCTACTTGACTATCACGAGGCCGGACATCGCCTTTGCGGTCGGCCGAGTTAGTCGGTATATGCAGGAGCCGCGAAAGCCTCATCTGGAGGCAGCCAAAGGGATACTGAAGTACGTGAAGGGAACCCTTGAGATGGGGTTATCCTATGAAGAGAAGTCTGACTTCAAGCTGCATGGGTACACGGATGCAGATTACGGAGGTGACACTGATGATCGCAAGTCGACATCAGGTTACGTGTTCTTGTGTGGAGCTGCTGCTATCTCGTGGTGTAGCAAGAAGCAGGACTCTATTTCCCTTTCTACCACGGAGGCCGAGTACAAGGCGTCTGACTAAGGAGACTAGTGGAGGATGTGGACGAGGAGGTCAGCGGACCTACTGTGCTACGCGGGGACAATGAGAGTGCATTGAAACTGGTAACCAATCCAGTATGTCATGCAAGGACCAAGCACATAGAGATGGAGCATCACTTCATCAGAGAGAAGGTGCTGGGTGGCTTGATCGCTGTGGAGCATGTGCGGAGTGAAGAGAACCTTGCAGATATATTCACGAAGCCCCTATCTGCGGGGCCGTTCTGGAGGCTTCGCTCATTGCTTGGAGTTGTTCCCGGAGCTCACTTCAAGGGGGAGTGTTAGATTTTTGAAGTGAGCTACCGCCCGGCGCTAGCGCTACTGCCGGCGGTAGCTCCTTCAAGGTGGTAGTACCTTCTCGGCGGGAGTTCCTTCTCGCCGGTTGTTCCTACTCACCACCCTCTTGTTTTGCTTATAAATAGAGGGGTACCCCCCCTAAAGAGTATCGATTCTGGAACTGACGAGTATCATCAACTTTGAGCGAGTTAGAGATACCAGAGCGCCACCAGGCGAGCATCGAACTTGGAGTAAGTTCGACGAGCGAGTTACCTACTCGGAGAGCTAACGCCCGACGCTAGCGATACCGCCGGCGGTAGCAAGGAGCGAGTTTTCGGTAGCGAGTAGTGGAGGAAGCAAAGCGCGGCGAGCGTGCGAGTAGCTTGGAGTGCGAGCAGCGAACTCGCGAGTTGGAAAGCTAATGCCTGGCGATAGCGATACCGCAGGCGGTAGCGAGGAGCGAGTATCACCTGCGCGGTGTGCTCCGGAGGAGAAACGGACCTTGTCCGTGACCAAGTTCTTACCTACTATTGGCTGTTGTGATTCAAGTTGGATGCAACTTGTATTCAACCTTGTTCAGTTGTAACTAGCTACTAGAGTTTTTATTGTGAAAGCTTGTGTTTATCTATTTGGTGTCCTTATTCTCCCGTTGGTTGACGTGTTCTTCCGACTTCAAAATATTTCACATTTCCTTCCTAGCCGACCATCGCATAAGCCTAAAAGTTGTTAGTAAATGGCTCCAAGAAGATTGGGTGCTGCTGGGCACAACCAGAGTCATCATGTGCACATTATGAATTCCCTTTTCAATGAGAAAGAAAGCCAAATCATAAGGAGCAACATGTTTTTATTGAGATTAGAAAGTTAAGTTTAATCGGAGCTGCGGGGGGATGCCCGAATGAAGCTTCTCAGACGGGCTCAAAACATGACATGTAAGATGTTGAATATTTCATAATATGTTCGCCC
Source organism: Dactylorhiza incarnata (assembly GCA_033032865.1). NCBI lineage: Eukaryota > Viridiplantae > Streptophyta > Magnoliopsida > Asparagales > Orchidaceae > Dactylorhiza > Dactylorhiza incarnata. The sequence continues at coordinate 180,821 of JAWHQI010000541.1, forward strand.
GTGTCGAGATAGACTCAATATCAATTCGTTGGTCGCGTGTCTATCTAGGGCTAGGTTCTACGCTGAAGATACTATAAATGTTCTTGTTGGGAAAATGATTTCTCTTAACCCCTAGAAATGAGTTAAAGAAAGAGTTTTATGAATGAATAACAAAAGACCAAGTAAATATGCGTCGAATGGTATTCGACGCTACGTCAAAATATAGTCGACGTTTTCTTCAGGATATGTCGAAGTAACTCTAGGAAGATTTCGACGTATGTCTTATCGACGCTACTCTGATTTCTAGTCGACGCATACAGAGAAGTCGACGCACCTTTGTCGACGCACATTCCTCATATCTCTCTCGACGTCGGGTTAAGATGAATTCGACGCTTACGTCGAATAGTAATCAACGCACGTCAATCTTTATGACAGATTTAGTATTGCGCCAGATCTCTTTCCTTCTTTTCTGAAGATCTGATTTATATAGAATGATGTTAATATTTTATAGCCGTTCTGAATCATTCTTTCCTTCTATTTGATTCTTGGCTAAATCTGATTAACTCTATTTTGGATATTATTTGAAATCTGAATTAACATTTTCCATTTATGCTATAACTGCTATGGAAATATTTCTCTCTTCCTAAATCTCTGGCTGCAAATTGATTCCTCTCCTATAGTGCTATCTTATTACACAGAGCTATAAAATAAAGAGGAAGTCGGCCGAAAATAAAGTAGAGTGATCTACCACACATATATGATACAGAGGAAAAAGCTCCCAAAAGAAAAGAGAGATATTGAGAAAAAGCTCTGCAGCAACATCCATCCATTTCTACTTCTGCTCACTGCTCACTGCTGCAAAATCTGATTGCTCTCACTAAAAGAGAGAAAGGCTACAAATCTTCTTCTCTCTATAGAAGAAAGATTTGATTCATAACTTGTGCTTCAAATCTTCTTGCTAGGAAGAAGATTCATTATTGTCTTTATTTCTTTCTCCTTCTTTATTCTTATTCACTATTGTAAAAGAGTTTTTAGAATCTCTCTTCAAAAAATTCAGTGTACTGGTTCTAAGAGTCTCCTTTTCAAAAGACTCAGTTGGTTCTAAGAGTCTCCTTATCAAAAGACTCAGGGTGGTTCTAAGAGTCTCCTTATCAAAAGACTCAGTGCAAGTTAGTGAATTCCTACCAAGGGGGTAGAAGAGTGGACTACCCAAAGTTTGGGGAACCACTATATTTTCTTGTGTTGTGCTGTGAAATTTCTTTCTTGCATTTACTTAATTGCTTGTCTAATTCTTGTTGGTGTGTGTGGGAAGCTCTAATCTGTGATCATACATATATATATATTAACTTTGCACAAGATATTTTAAATCTCTATTCACCCCCCCTCTAGAGAATTCTAGTGAGGTTAACTGTGCACTTTCAATTGGTATCAAAGCCAGGTTGATCTAAAAAGGATAACTCCTTGATCAAAAAGATCCTATCTTATATATATATTTTTAAAACTATTTTTTACATGGCACAAATCAAAGATTATGCTTCCACCAGACCACCAATTTGCAATCTTGAAAAGTTTGCACTTTGGAAGACAAGAGTTAGAATTTATCTAAACTCTATTGATGATGAATTGTTTAATGTTATTTTGACAGGTCCCCCCAAGCCATTCAGAAAGGACTCAAGTGGAAAAGTGACTGAAACACTTGCTCCAAGAGCTGAATGGACAGAGGATGAGAAGAAAGCCCAAGGACATGATGCCAAGGCTATGAATATTCTAGTCTCAACTCTCTCAGATGAAATCTTTCAAAAGATAGCTGATTGTGAGTCAGCTAAGGAAGTATGGGAAGCTCTCACCAAAATGGTAGAAGGAAGTGCTGATGAGAAAAAGGATAGAAAGGCAATACTAATCTCTCAATATGAAAACTTCCAAAAGAAAGAAAGTGAAAGTGTTGCTGACATGTACTCAAGATTCAGCCTCATAATCAATGAATTGAGGTCACTTGAAAAGGACATATCTCTCACTGAGATAAATGACAAATTGCTGACTTGCTTTCCCAGCACTTGGGATTCAAGGATCTGGCCAATTAAAGACTCCAGAAGTCAAAAAGAAATATCAACAGATGTTCTATTGGGTAAACTGAAATCTTATGAACAACTATTGAAAACCAGAGCTGAGAAAGAAAAGGCATCTCCACCCTCAAAAGAAAAGAGTATTGCATTGAAGGCTATTGATGGTGAATCATCAACTAATGATGAGGAGCTAATCAGCTTGCTGTCTAAAAAGTTCAAGAAATGGATCAAAACAGAAGGATCCAGAAGAAGAGAATCAAAAACCAGGTATAACAAAACACCCTCTAAAGAGATTATTTGTTACACATGCAGGAAACCTGGACACATTGCTCCTGAATGTCCTAAGGAGAACAGCAGCAAGAAAGATCTGAAAAGAACAGATCCAAAGAAGAAAAAGAAAGGAAGAGGATTAATTGCTCAAACCTGGAGTGATTCAGAATCTGAAGAAAACACCTCATCAGATGTTGATCAAGAAGATGTCAAGCAAGAAGAAACATGTCTGATGGCCACTGAGAAACTTGATCATACATCTATGGTAAATATACTAGATAATATAGATTTCTCCTCCACTAATTTTAAACAAGATTTCAAAGAATTCTGCTTAGATTCAATCAAATCTGAAAAAAGGGTAAAAAAATTAAGGATGGAGTTAAGAAAACTAAAACAAGTAAATACATACCATAAAAACTATAAACTCAATCTAGAACTCTCAGAGGAAAACCTAAACAAAATCTATTTAGAAAATCTAACACTAAGAAAAGAGCTAGCAAAAGCTAAAGCCCTTGAGGACTCTCTAAATGGAAAAGGTCAGAAGATCAAAAAATTCTCTGAGAATCTCACTAATAGATCTAATCAATTAAAACTGAGAGCTGATGAAGCATCTAAATCTCAATCATCCAGCAAACCTGTCTGGAAACACCCCATTCACTTCACCAGGAAAAATCATCTAGGAGAAGTAAGGTCACAAGAAAGTCAAGAAACAACCACTATTTTTAACAAATCTAATCCCATTATAAACAAAGGAATCTTAGGAAAGAATCCTAACAAAAATTTTGAATCTGCGTCGAATCTTCATCGACGTACGTCGATTCCTAATCGACGCTTACGCCAAAATGCGTCGATTTACACTCCACGCACGTCGAATGCATATCGACGCAATCAATCTGACAGAAATATCTCTCTCCCTCTTTCTTTATACTATGAACACTATTTTTGTGACATCACCAAAACAGATTGGTATGATAGACCAATGCCCCAAAAGGAGGAAGGATATTCTGTAAAACCTACTTATTCCTTCATTAGTTTTGATTATAAGAAGGGACCCCAGCTGAGCAGGGTTCAAACTAATGTTTGAAACTTTTTATGTGCAGATGTACCACATCTCCAGGCTTGTGTGGTACTTGGACAGTGGATGCTCCATGCACATGACAGGATGCAAAAACCTGCTAATCAACTTTGAGGACAGACTTGGACCATCAGTAACCTTTGGAGACTCTAGTTGTGGCCAAACCAAGGGATTTGGAGACTTCAATGAAGGGAAGGTCACCTTCAAGAATGTGGCAGTAGTCAAAGGACTAAAGCATAATCTGATAAGTATAAGTCAGATATGTGAAAATGGTAAGTATGAGGTAAAATTCACCACACTACTCTGCCATATTATTGACATCAAGACTGGTGCCACAGTACTTAAAGGAATTAGAAAAGGTAAAGTATATGTAGTGGACTTCAGTTCCTCTCCCACAGAAATCTGTTTATTCAACAATATTATTGATAAAAGTGAATTATGACATAGGAGACTAGGTCATCTAAACTACAAAACAATTTGTAAACTAGCAAAAAATAACCTTGTTAGAGGCTTACCAAAGGGTAGATACTCCAAGGATTCTCCATGCAGACCTTGCCAACTAGGAAAACAAACCAAATCATCCTTCAAACTAATTGGAAAGGATGACTCTCCAAGGATCCTTTACTTGCTCCACATGGACCTCTTTGGTCCCATATCCACTCAAAGCTTGGGAGGAAAATCCTATACCCTAGTCATTGTAGATGACTACTCTAGATACAGTTGGGTATTCTTTCTAAAGGCCAAGTCTGAAACCCATCAGACACTCTCAAAATTCATAAAACAGATTCAATCTGAACTCAACAGTCAGGTATCCATAATCAGAAGTGATCATGGAACTGAATTTGAAAATCAGTTCATGAGTAGCTTCTGTGAGGAAATAGAAATCAAACAAAATTTCTCAGCACCTAGAACTCCTCAACAAAATGGAGTTGCTGAGAGGAAGAATAGAACCTTAATAGAATCAGGAAGGACCTTACTTGCAGAATCAGGATTACCAAAAACCTTTTGGGCTGAAGCAGTCAACACTGCAAACTATGTTCTAAATAGAAGCCTCATTCATAAAACTAAGTTAAAAACTCCTTATGAACTCTTGAAGGGAAAAACACCTATTGTCAAATACTTTAAAATTTTTGGGTGTGCTTGCTTTATTCTAAATAATGGAAAAGATCATCTTGCAAAGTTTGACAAAAAGTCTGATGATGGAATATTTTTGGGATATTCATCATCTAGTAAAGCTTATAGGTGCTATAACAGGAGAACTCTTAAAATTGAAGAATCTATGCACATTGTGTTTGATGAAACTAACATGTTGCCTAAGGGGGAGGATACTCCCACCAACTCTCTTTCATAGGAAAGCAAAAGCATAGAAAGCCAGCTTGAGCAACTAGCTCTAGAGAACAAAGAAAATGAAAGAAAGTATCAGCTGAAGGAACCAAGTGAGGAGTCTGAACAAGAACATGAAGAAAGTTCAGAGAAAAGCTTTCAAAACCAACCTCCACAAGAAAACTTGGTCCAGGAAGAGCAGTTAGACAATAATCACATTGAGAATGAAGAAGAAGAACAACTAGCAAATCCTAGAAGAACAGGGATCAATTTGAGAGATCACCCACAATCTCAAGTTATTGGAAACCCCAATACTGGAGTAAAAACAAGGCATCAAGTCTCAAATGGAGTAATGCTTCAATGCTTCTTATCACAAGTTGAACCAAAGAAGTTTGAAGAAGCAAACTGTGATCCTCATTGGATTTTGGCCATGCAAGAAGAACTAGGCCAATTTGAGAGAAATAAAGTATGGAATTTAGTGGAAAGACCCAGTAACTACCCAGTGATTGGCACAAAATGGGTATATAGAAACAAGCTAGATTCCACTGGAATAATTGTCAGGAACAAGGCAAGACTTGTAGCACAAGGATACAGACAAGAAGAAGGAATAGACTACAATCAAACCTTTGCTCCAGTAGCCAGATTGGAAGCAATTAGGCTCTTTCTTGCCTATGCAGCCTTCATGAAGATGAAGGTATATCAGATGGATGTCAAGAGTGCCTTTTTGAATGGTGACCTTCAAGAAGAGGTATATGTAGAGCAGCCACCAGGTTTTGTCAATCCTTCTTATCCTACTTTTGTTTATAAGCTTAACAAAGCACTATATGGTCTTAAGCAAGCTCCCAGAGCTTGGTATGAAACTCTCTCTAACTTTCTCTTAGAAAACTCTTTTGAAAGAGGAAAAGTAGACAAAACACTCTTCACTAGAACCCATAAAAACCAACTCCTTCTTGTTCAAATATATGTAGATGACATCATATTTAGCTCCACTCATCCTAAACTTTGTAAAAGATTTGCTGATCTAATGCAATCAAAATTTGAAATGAGTAGCATGGGTGAACTCTCCTTCTTCCTAGGACTTCAAGTAAAACAAAGTAGTGAAGGAATCTTTATCTCACAATCAAAATATACTAAAGAACTAATCAAGAAATTTAGTATGGAGTCAGCATCCACCATGAAAACACCCATGGCAGCCAATGCCATTATAGAAAAAGATGATAAAGGAAAATCAGTGGATCAAAAGACTTATAGGGCAATCATAGGATCCCTTCTATATCTAACAGCCAGTAGGCCTGATATAATGTTTGCCACTTGCATATGTGCTAGATTCCAAGTTGATCCAAAAGAATCCCATCTCACCTCTGTAAAAAGGATTCTTAGATACCTAAAGGGAACTCCTGAACTAGGGCTATGGTATTCAGCAGAAACCAACTTTGAGTTAATAGGTTTCTCAGATGCAGACTATGCAGGCTGTAGGGTTGATAGAAAAAGCACCTCTGGCACTTGTCAATTCCTAGGTGACAGGTTAATCTCATGGTTTAGTAAGAAACAAACCTCAGTCTCCACCTCCACAGCTGAAGCTGAATATATAGCTGCTGGGAGCTGTTGTTCACAGATCCTGTGGATGCAAAATCAGCTCCTTGATTACAAACTAGAAGTAAATAACTCTAAAATTTACTGTGATAGCTCTAGTGCTATATCTATAGCATCTAACCCAGTTCTTCATAGCAGAACTAAACATATAGAAATTAGACATCACTTTCTTAGAGACAATGTAGAAAAAGGTAAGATAACCTTAGAATATATACCTACAGACAGTCAAAGAGCAGATATTTTTACAAAACCTCTGGATGAAACCAAGCATAACTACTTCCTCAACACTCTAGGAATGCTTGATGGAAGTCTGTAAAGCATGATCTAAACAAATCAGAGCATCTAAGAAAAACTTCCTGGAGATGCGTCGAATCAAAGTCGACGCACCGTCGAGAAGATCTCGACGCTAATACTGATCTCTTTCAGTTAATGATACGTCGACTCACCATCGACGTACCGTCGAATTCCCATCGACGCATATCTCAACAAAACGTAACGTCGATTTCCAGAGATGTCAACTCCATATCGATGCTTCCGCTGACATCAAAATCGACGTAACATCGATTTCAGGTCACAATTAGAATCAAATCCCTACTTCCTTTTCTGCCTATTGAATTACCTCGATTTCTGTTTCCTTTTTCGACGCTTCATCTCTTTAAATAGCACCTCGTATTTCAAAACGAATACATCTCTGAACCCGCCAAAACTTCTTCTTCTACCTCTCTCTCTTTCTACGACAATGGCACCTATTCCTGTTCAAGCTGACCTCATCAAAGCAATGAACGCTGCTCTAGAAAATCTCCTCAAAGACTTTCAGACACGTCTACAAAGCTTCTCTGATGAATGTGCCAATATGATCATCAACTGTGAAGCCAAACTGGCCATTTTATCTGCATCTCTTCCTGAGCTTCATACCCTTCTTCGAGAAGTTCCTCTGTCGCCACAAAGGTTTACATCCTTCTTCCAGGATATAAACCAGGGGGAGAGTTGCTCCAGAAACCCCTCTCACCAGGTTCTTGCTTTCACCTAAAAAGCTCAGGTTTACATCTCTTCTCATCAACATTAAATATTCCCTCTAACTCTCTTATAGGTTCCAGTCCTCTCAAACCATTCTGATTACACTTTTAACAAACACTTTGGTGAATCCTCCTCTTACAACACTGAAGGGGAGCATGCTGTGGATTCAGCATTCAGAATTGATATTCCTCATATCCAGGGGGAGATTCCTGTAGAGAATCTCCCAGTAATCCAGGGGGAGGAAGAAGCAGCCATCTCTGATGATTGGAATGGGCAGACATGGATTGATGCACCCTTATGCAAGGAAGAACTTCAGCATCATTCTCCTAGTTTCTCGGCAAGTTATATCAAGCTTAAGACCCATTTGCTTGAGGATATCCCTACAAAAGAGTCTGGAGGAGACATTCATTCCCCTGCAGAGATCAACCTACCAGATATTACTCTGCCCTCCATTACAGATCATCTAAGAACTCTTCTTGATATAACTCCTTCTCCACCCAAAATGAAATCTCCTCCTCATCTTCCTTCTTTACCTCCTTCTCTACCTCCTCTGCTACCTCTACCTCCTCAAGCAGCAAGACTCTCTAAACAGACAACTCCTAGGCTGAGTACAGGAGGACAGATAAAAAGAAAAAGGGGAGTCACTCCTCACTGGCAAAACTTCTCTAAAGAAGAAAGGAAGGAATATGCAAAAGAAAAGAAATATAGAAAGGCTATTGAAGAAATAAAAAGATTTGAGAAGGTACCCATTCCTTCTAATCCTATAAAGGACTATCATGATCCTGACATGGAGAAGAGACATGAAGAGATAAGAGAAAGAGAAGCATATGAATATGAAGCAGCTAGGAAAGAAGTGGAAGATAAAAGGAGGGCTTGGATGGAAAAGATTAACAAAGGAATGACTAAGGAACAAATCCTTGCTGAATCTTCTATCAAAATTCCAAATAAATTGTTTGATATTGAGGCTTACCAAAAGAAGAATCCTCAAGCAAGGATTACTCTGAATATAGGTCAAATGAACAAGAAGGGTATAGGATGTACAGAAGATACATACATACCCTACAAAAAGCCATCAAAACCTCCAAGGCTAGACAAATGGCTCAACTCTCCATGGAAAGGAAAAGGAAAAATGCATGAAGTCCCTGAGAAACAGGAACCTGAAAAGAAGAAACCCTATAGGCCAAAGGTTGACAACAAAGGACCTCCTGAGTCCAAGCCTGCTCAAAAAGAATCTCACAATATTACCATTGAAATGATTGATGAAAAGGCAGCAATCATTATCAGCAAGGGCTACTCCATAAATGACACCATCCCTGAGGGTGATAAGCTCCTGGAAAAATTGCATACAATCATCAGGAATGTCCAAGAAAGACCTGATAGAGCCAGGGGATACATTTTTGATGCTATTAATGATTTGTCTAAGAAACTTTACTCTGCCTTTGTCAACTTCATGTACAAAAAGAAGTTTCTAGTTTAAGACAAATACTTGTCATAAGCTCTCTTTATTAACTTTGTTTTTCCTAATCAATATATTTCTTATTTATGCAAACTCCTTGATATGAGTTGATTTTATGCTAAGACAATTTCTCCTTAAAAAGGGTTAAGACAAATAGGGGGAGATTGTTGGGAAAATGATTTCTCTTAACCCCTAGAAATGAGTTAAAGAAAGAGTTTTATGAATGAATAACAAAAGACCAAGTAAATATGCGTCGAATGGTATTCGACGCTACGTCGAAATATAGTCGACGTTTTCTTCAGGATATGTCGAAGTAACTCTAGGAAGATTTCGACGTATGTCTTATCGACGCTACTCTGATTTCTAGTCGACGCATACAGAGAAGTCGACGCACCTTTGTCGACGCACATTCCTCATATCTCTCTCGACGTCGGGTTAAGATGAATTCGACGCTTACGTCGAATAGTAATCGACGCACGTCAATCTTTATGACAGATTTAGTATTGCGCCAGATCTCTTTCCTTCTTTTCTGAAGATCTGATTTATATAGAATGATGTTAATATTTTATAGCCGTTCTGAATCATTCTTTCCTTCTATTTGATTCTTGGCTAAATCTGATTAACTCTATTTTGGATATTATTTGAAATCTGAATTAACATTTTCCATTTATGCTATAACTGCTATGGAAATATTTCTCTCTTCCTAAATCTCTGGCTGCAAATTGATTCCTCTCCTATAGTGCTATCTTATTACACAGAGCTATAAAATAAAGAGGAAGTCGGCCGAAAATAAAGTAGAGTGATCTACCACACATATATGATACAGAGGAAAAAGCTCCCAAAAGAAAAGAGAGATATTGAGAAAAAGCTCTGCAGCAACATCCATCCATTTCTACTTCTGCTCACTGCTCACTGCTGCAAAATCTGATTGCTCTCACTAAAAGAGAGAAAGGCTACAAATCTTCTTCTCTCTATAGAAGAAAGATTTGATTCATAACTTGTGCTTCAAATCTTCTTGCTAGGAAGAAGATTCATTATTGTCTTTATTTCTTTCTCCTTCTTTATTCTTATTCACTATTGTAAAAGAGTTTTTAGAATCTCTCTTCAAAAAATTCAGTGTACTGGTTCTAAGAGTCTCCTTTTCAAAAGACTCAGTTGGTTCTAAGAGTCTCCTTATCAAAAGACTCAGGGTGGTTCTAAGAGTCTCCTTATCAAAAGACTCAGTGCAAGTTAGTGAATTCCTACCAAGGGGGTATAAGAGTGGACTACCCAAAGTTTGGGGAACCACTATATTTTCTTGTGTTGTGCTGTGAAATTTCTTTCTTGCATTTACTTAATTGCTTGTCTAATTCTTGTTGGTGTGTGTGGGAAGCTCTAATCTGTGATCATACATATATATATATATTAACTTTGCACAAGATATTTTAAATCTCTATTCACCCCCCCTCTAGAGAATTCTAGTGAGGTTAACTGTGCACTTTCAGTTCTTTCCAAATCTGTGGAGCATTGTAGACTATCTTGAACAGAGTCTCAACATTCTCATGATAGGAAATTCGCTTCCGCTCCGTTTTTTTCTCTCTGCGAAACGCTCCCACGTGTTCACGTAACCGTTATTTTCTCTCTCGTTTTCTGGCGCCCCACTCTCAATTTTCGTCGCCGTTTGCTAAGCGCCTCTGCCGATCGAGTGAAAAGAAGGCGTCGCATTTTTTCGTTCGCCGCTCGTCGTCGGAAGGGAGAGAATTCGCTTAGTCTTGTCGCTGATCGAAATTTGAAAAGGGAGAGCTTTTTCTTTCACTCGCCTGGGATCGTCTCTGCTTCCTGTCTTGTGCAATTTGCGCCACTCATCGTTCTTGCAAGGAGGAAGTGTAACACCCCAAAGATCGTGGTTCAGCGAGGTAGGCGGAATGGTAGTGTTGCGCTCGGGATAGGCTCAAGATTCCAGATCAGGTCAATGCGCACGACCATTGTCCTCTTCGCGCACGACCAGTGATCGTGCGCCAATGATCGTGCGTAACCCGCAAAGAATCGGGGTTCTGTCTCGGCTTATGCGCACGACCATTGTCCTCTTCGCGTACGACCAGTGATCGTGCGCCAGCGATCGTGCGTTAATTCAGAAGAAAATCGAGTTCTGTCTCGGACAGTGCGCACGACCATTTCCCTCTTCGCGCACGACCACTGACCGTGCGCCTGTGATCGTGCGCCCTGTTTATTCTGTTCCGCGATTTTGAGCGGAGAAGAAGATCGGACCGTCCAAATCTTTTGGAAATTGATCCAACGGCTAGGTTTAGTTGCGGGAGACTATTAGGGCTGATGAGAGGGGGTTAAACCTCATATTCTCTAAGCCATTCTCTCTCCAAACCCTAGAGAAAGAAGGAGGAGCCAAGGAAGAAGAAGGGAGATTCCGCCATTGACGGAGCTCCGGAGCTCCGATTCGCGAGCCGTTTCCAGATTTGGAGAGTGCAGCACGGTGCGGTTGTTTCTCTCCGTGTAGAATCTCGGATCTATGGCGAAAAAGAACGCTCGTAGTGTAACGATTTCTTCTCCCGTTGTTTGGACTTGTCTTTTGTCCTCTCCTTCATTTCTCTATGCTTGCATGAGGAATCCCTTTCACCAAATGGGTGAAGTGTAGGATTTCCTCAAGTTCTTCGGAACTCCGGGTCAATTGTGTCCGTCCCCGGCATATTGCATGTAGAAAATCCGGTAGTCGTGCGGATTTAGGCATTGTGTGTGAAGCCTATTCGTGGCCGTGAGCCCGAATCGGTGATGCTTGATTTGCGACGTTGCATTTAGGTTAAGCCTAGAATGCGTGCCGGAGAATGACTCTGTGATATATGCGATAGTATTGCGGGATTTAAGCGTAGGCATCTCGTGAAGATCCTAACGGAAGCCCCATGCTTTGCGAGTGGTTGAATGCAAACCTTCACCACTAGAATTGTTGAGGAGTGGTCTTGTACCTCCTTTTTGGTTACGTATAAAGCCCTAACGATCCCTCATGCCCTCCGGCCGAAAGGCGGAGTCGGGTCTTGAGTCGTTACAAAGTAAACTTTTAAGGCCTGTGTGTTGTAACTTATGTTTTGTGTAGCACTAGCGAGTGCTAAACCCTTACGGGCCGAGGTGATGTCATACCCGCATCGTGTGTTCAATCGATGACAAGAGCACGGGAATTGGCTGAACTGAACCCGTTTCCAGGCGTGGCGGTAGGGGGATTTATCTCTTGTAAACCCGAACGACCTTGGGAGAGGTTGGGAAGGGCGTCTTGCCTAGACCGACCAAAAGCTCTTTTCTATCTAGAGTTTCCGGACTCATGATGGTTTTGGTGCTCGGGAAGAAGTACCTTTGGTGCATGCCTTGTGAGCATGGAGCGTGCGGTTGTGTGTACCCACGTTTGTGATGAATTGATGTTGTTAGCCTCATGCGGTTGTTTAGGCGGTTGTGGGAACCTTCGGGTGAACCCAACCAACATCATGTGCATACCTAGGTTCCTTTCTTTTGATGCTCAACCTAGAAGATTGATTGTGCTTGAAACCTCACCTTGTGTAGTTGCACTTTCTTTATATTAGTACTTGTGCTAGTATGGCTTGCTTGCAGGGTAGAATCTCCGCCACCCCGGGAAAGGGGTGGGGTCGTTATAATTTGGTCAGCTGTGCTGACCGTTACTTTGTTTGCCACCGCTTGGTGGAATGTCTTATGCAGGTGCAGGTGAGCCTAGCGGGAAATAGCGGGCGGTGGCCCCTTTTGCTGAGTTGGCCCTTGAAGGCCAGCCTCCTTTTTTTGCTTTTTCATGTATGGCCGGCCTGCGTGCCGATGTATGCTTATGGAGTTTTGTGCATTGGATGAATGTAAGGCCTTAAGGCCGTAACTCTTATTCTGGATACATTCCTATGATGTGGACAGTTCTCTTTGAATGGTTTATTTAATGCTTCCGCTTACGTTTTGTACTCTCGTTTAGTTGTTACTTTTCTGGTTATCACCTTTTAACTCCTAGCTAGTGTGGTTTGTATGGCGTGGGGTCCCGGCCGGACCTGCTGTTATACTCTTCGTACTGGCAGGGTGTTACAGGAAGTATGTTGAAGTCGAAGAGAATTTGTTTCGCGACTCTTTTGTTTGTCGACGCCATCTAGACTCCTGATAGTCGCTTCTTGCCGGCGCTCAAGCCGATCGAGGGTGAATTTCTCGCCTCTAGATCAAAAACCTCCTTTGATCACAGAGAAGCCGTAGAGAAGGATCAGAGGGCCTTCTCGTCGATAGGGTTGGATCTTGTGGCGCACTTAGAGGGGGGGGGGGGGGGGGGGATGAATAAGAGATTTTATGAAGTTTGAAACTTTTGGAATTGAGATAAAAATATTTTTACAAGAGAAAATTAATTCAAAATATTTTTAAACATGAAAGTTAAAATCAATTTGATAAATAAAAACAAGACATGATTTTATTTCTTAAGATAATGAGTTACAAAAATGTTGATTTCTATAACGCTAGAAATCAAGAAGATATATCAAAAATTTTCTTTTATTTTATATACCGACTCTTCTTCCAAGAACCGGTTGACTTTAGCCTATCTATCTCCAGATAAGACCTCAAGCCGCTCTAGCCTATCTCACCCCAAATGAGGCCTCAAGCACCCCATAGATCTAATTCCCTTGACCTAGCCACCAACACCCGTTGCGAATTCTCCACCAACGAAAAAACAATATCAAATCAAAGAACAAGTACAAGATGAATTCTGAAAATAAACCACCCTATAAAGTATTCTGAAGGAGATGGCGAAGGAACGCTGAAGATCGTCATAGTCGAATTTGTTCTTCGCGTTGAACTGACGTTGAAGAATCCTCCTTCAAAATCCTCTTTTTGATTTGTGTGGGAGTGCTCCTATCGTCTGGAATAAAGGTCCCGTCAAGTGTATCAGAGTGGTGGAATTATGGTTTCAATATTAGCACCGAGAGAGGAACGAAATTGCATTTTTATAGAGTTGTGCACCTACCGTCGCCGTTAGTAATAACGCCCAACGTTACTACTTAAGGCAATGATTTTGGCGCGTGAATCCTCAAACCGGGAAAGAGATTCTATAATTTAGGCAACTTTCATTTTAGGCAACCATAAAGCCGAGCGGTAGTGATAACTCCTGGCGCCAGTAGCAATCATTCCCGATCTGGTCCTTCAATCTCGTCAATGTTCAATTCGGGCAGCTTTATCGCCCTGCGGTAGGGCTACCGCTGGGCGAAAACTTCATTCTAGATTTTCTCTTCTATTTCCCTCTAGAATTATCATTTGAATTGCTTTTTGGCGCGTTTGCATATTCCAAGGCTAACACGAGAGTTAGCAATAACGCCTCGCAGAAAAGGGATAGCTATGCTTCTTTGGCCAAGTGCAATACTCCATTCGACTTGTAGCATCCTAGTGTCATACATGTTATTTCTTGCACATTATAAACACAAGACAAACTTGATCAAATACAATATGAGATTTGTTATTCTCAAACCAAAGAGATGCGAAAAATCATGTTCCAACAATCTCCCTCTTTTGATAATAACAAATTCATTAATGAGAAATCAACCCACTAAGATTAAGTTTGTGGATGACACAAAGCATTTTGCGTTCTTAATTTTTGAACTCTCTCTATATAAGTGCTCCCCCTAGATTTCTATGATTATTCTCCCCCTTTATCCATATAATCTGTAACGTCCCGATTCGCACTAGGCCCCTTGAGCAAGGAAAATGTTGGCGTAAAAAGAGGTTTGACGAAGCCGTCGAGAAGACTCGACGGATTCGTCGAGAGAATTCGATGAATCCGTCGAGTGGGACTCGACGAATCCGTCGAGTGGGACTCGACGGTCCGTCGAGTGGGTCTCGACGGTCCGTCGAGTGGGTCTCGACGGTCCGTCGAGTGGGTCTCGACGGTCCGTCGAGTGGGGACTCGACGTTCCGTCGAGTGGGGACTCGACGTTCCGTCGAGTGGGGACTCGACGTTCCGTCGAGTGGGGACTCGACGTTCCGTCGAGTGGGTCTCGACGGTCCGTCGAGTGGGTCTCGACGGTCCGTCGAGTGGGGACTCGACGTTCCGTCGAGTGGGGACTCGACGTTCCGTCGAGTGGGGACTCGACGGTCCGTCGAGTGGGGCCTCGACGGTCCGTCGAGTGGGGCCTCGACGGTCCGTCGAGTGGGGCCTCGACGGTCCGTCGAGTGGGGCCTCGACGGTCCGTCGAGTGGGGCCTCGACGGTCCGTCGAGTGGGGCCTCGACGGTCCGTCGAGTGGGGCCTCGACGGTCCGTCGAGTGGGGCCTCGACGGTCCGTCGAGTGGGGCCTCGACGGTCCGTCGAGTGCGTCTCGAGACCACTCGACGAATTCGTTGGTCCGTCGAGTGGGGACTCGACGTTCCGTTGAGTCGGAGAGTCTCGATGGTCCGTCGAGTGGTGACTCGACGTTCCGTTGAGTCGGAGTCGACGGTCCGTCGATTGAGTCTCGACGGTTTGTCGAGTGCGTCTCGACGGTCCGTCGAGTGCGTCTCGACGGTCCGTCGAGTGCGTCTCGACGGTCCGTCGAGTGCGTCTCGACGGTCCGTCGAGTGCGTCTCGACGGTCCGTCGAGTGCGTCTCGAGACCACTCGACGAATTCATTGAGTATCAGCCCTGTACATTTCTTTTCCCGATTTATTTGATGTGTCAGGATGTGTGCCGACCGGATAAGAAACTTCTGATTTGTTTAAAGTTTATTTTATTGTTTTATAATCAGAGTGGTCCTATAGAATAGTGACACGTGGATGGATTGTCCACTTCATAGCATGAGAAGTATTTAACCCATTATTCCTAGTCAAATCAGCCCCCATTCTCTCTCTTCTCCCGTAATCCTTGAACTTCATTCCCTCATCCAAGAGCTGAGCACTTGTCTTCCTCTTCCCCACACTCAAGCATTGAGACTAGCTATTTTCCTGAAGGAGATCAAGCTTGGACGGAGGATTGAAGCTTGACCGACCGCCACCATGGCGCCAAGAAGACAAACTCGATCCATGGCCGTAAATCAGGTGACTTCCACCCCCTCTCCTTTGGTGCTAGATCTCTAGATCTGATTTAGGATAGATGTCGGCTCAAAAGAGTTTGACCTTGGTGAGTTTATTGGAGTTTCCTAGGAAGAGACCCCGCTAGAACTTCCGTTCTAGGGCGTCGTTCGCCGTAATAATGTCTTCGATCTACTCCTCTCTTCAAAATGAAGTTATAGAAGTTGATTTCGTGAAGAACGTGTTAAATTTGTGAAGTGAGTTAGTGCAGGCACTAGCGCTAGCGCTAGCGCCGGCGCTCGCTCAGCTTCCAGGTGGCGTCTCCCGGATCTATAAATAAAGGGTCATTCCCCCTGCAGAGAATATCAGAGAGAACTAGAGACTTGAGCGGTCTCAACTTGGCGGTCTCAGTTAGAGCGAACTTGGAATGAGTTCGGCAAACGACCAAAGCTGGTTTCTTGAGTGTGGGAGACCGCGAGCTAGCGCGGGTGCTAGGAGGTAGAGCATGCGGTAGTGTTGAAGCAGTCTGGCGGTATGCATGAACGGTCTCGTTAGTAGAGTGTGCGAGCAGCAAGCTCGCGAGACCGTGAGCTAGCGCGGGCGCTAGCGACACCACCGACGGTAGTGAGAAGTGGAGAAGCGGACTTTGTTCGCGACCAGTTATTTTTCTTTGTATTCGACTGTTGTAAACCAAGTTGTATGCAACTTGTATTCAGTTTTATTTCTTGTAATTGTTGTAACTATTTGCCAAGTAATAAAAAAGTATTTTTGTTCATTCTTGGTGTGCTTGTCCAGGTGTTCCATTGATCTTGAAACTTTCACATGGTATCAGAGGAAGGTTGGAACAAGCACTGAGTAACAAACACTGAGCAATAAAGATAGACGGCGGAGGAGGTTATACGAGAGGTCTTGGCATTGAGTTACTGACTCAAACAAACTTTAAGAAGTGGACGTCGTGTATGGAGAGTTACCTTCTTAGAGAGGACCCATGAGAGGTCGTTGGTGGAGATGAGCAAGAGGAAGTTGTAGCTGCTGAAGGTAATGCTAAAGAGGTAAGAGCTTAGAGGAAGACGAACGTCAAAGCAGAGTTCACCTTAAAGAGAGTTATCTCACCTGAATTGTTCAACTACATCATGAGTTGCAAGTCAGCTTCTGAGATCTGGAAGGCCCTCGATGGGCTATTCAACAAAAAGAATGTAGCACGACAACAGTTTCTGAATAATGAGTTGGCGCGGTCCACTCAAGGAGAGTTGTCGATATCCACCTTCTTCTTGAAGGTGAAGAACTTATGTGCGAAGATCTCGGCCTTGGATCCTGATGAGCCGATCTCTGAGGCGAAGCTGAAGAGGCACATACTTCGAGGCCTGCGGAAGGAGTATGTTTCGTTTATTACCTCAGTACAAGGATGAGCTACTCAGCCTTCCTTACTAGAGCTAGAAAACTTGTTGTCGTTGTAGGAGAGCTTGGCGAAGCAGATGACATGAGTGTCTATCTCAGGGGGAGATATCGAGATGATGTTCTCAGGAAATAAGAAGTCCTGGGACAAGAAGAAGAAGAACTCCAGAGATGGACCCTCAACGTCCTCTTAAGGAGATAGATGGAAATTCCTCCCTGCTCGTGATGAGAGGGGGAGATCTCTTTGCTATTCCTGTAAGAAGTACGGGCACATAACAAAGGATTGCCGGCCCAATCTGAAGGCCGATCACGTTGCTGAGAAGGAAGGAGGCCATTGGAGAGGTGGAGCGAGAGGTGGAGGTCACCAGGGTAGTGAGGGCGGAGACAACTGCTTCCTGGCTGAGATGACGGCAACACCTGTCGATGTCTTAGCCTCCATCAATTTTGAGAATGACTGGATTGTGGATTTCGGTTGCGGGCACCATCTCACTTGAGATGTGCCCAAGTTTGCCTCTCTGAAGGCATATGGAGGGACGAATGCGATCATCACTATTGATGATACGGTGCATCTGGTTGAGCAAGAAGTGATGGTATCCCTTGGAAGTGAAGAGAAGTATGTGACACTGAAGAGTGTGTATCATGTGCCGGGCATGAAGAAGAATCTGTTCTCGGTTGCAAATGCAGTGGATGCAGAAAACCACGTGTTGTTTGGACCGAAGGAGGTGAAGTTTCTAAAGCACCTGTTTTTGTTGATGCAGATATCACGCTCACTGGGAGAAGGGTGAATGATTTGTATGTTCTTTCTGCAAATGCCTATATTGATAAGCTGAAGACAAATGACAGTGTTGCGATCTGGCATGAGAGACTAGGTCATGTGGGGATGGACAAGTTGAAGATGATGGTTGCAAAGGGTCTGGTGTGTGACCTGCCTAATCTCTCTTCCTACGACGACGGTCATGTGTGCGATGACTGTCAATATGAAAAGACACATCGACTTCCGTTTGACAAGTTGGAGACCAGGTGTAAGGCACCTCTTGAGTGCGTACACATTGATGTGATGAGGTCGTGCGCCACCCTTACTTATGGAGGAAATAAGTATGCGCTGGCTCTGGTGGATGACCACACCCGCTACACGTGGTTATACTTTCTGAGGGAGAAATCAAAAGTGTTTGTGAAGTTCCAGGAGTGGAAGAAACTAGTGGAGGGGAGGCTGATCCTCAGCAAAATGTGGTCGCAGAGAGGAAGATCCGCCATGTGGTGGAGACAACCAGGAGTTGGCTACATGCCAAAGGGATTCCCAAGGCCTTATGGGAGAGAGAATGACGTGCGCAACTCACGTGATCAACCGACTACCTCTGAGTCCCAACAAGATTTTACTATGTACACTCTCATGATGGAGGATTTTACTATCCACACCCAATGATGATGGATTTTATTATGTGCACCCCTATGATGGAGAATTTTATTATCCACACCCAATGATGCGGGATTTTACTATCTACACCCATATGATAGAGGATTTTACTATCTGCACCCAATGATGTGAGATTTTACTATTTGCACCATATGATGGGGGATTTTACTATGTGCACCCCAATGATGGAGGATTTTACTATCCGCACCCAATAATGTGGGATTTTACTATATGCACCCCATGGTGGAGGATTTTACTATGTGTACCCCCATGATGAAGGATTTTACTATCCGCACCCAATGATGGAGAATTTTACTTTTCGCACACAATGATGTGGGATTTTACTATCCGCACCGCATGATAGGAGATTTTACTATGTTCACCCCCGTGATAGAGGATTTTACTATCCACACACAATGATGTGAGATTTTACTATCTGCACCCCATGGTGGGGGATTTTATTATGTGCACCCAAATGATGGAGAATTTTACTATCCACATCCAATAATTGGGGATTTTACTATTCGCTCCCCCATGGTCGGGAGGCGACGGCGGCGAGCGAAGAGCGCGGTCGTGGGCGATGAGCGCGACAGCGAGCGCGTTGGGAGGTGACGAGAGAGGCGCACAAGAGCATGCGGGGGGACGCCCCTCTGCGCGGGGCCGGGGCCCTCCCGTGCATTGGTGCACACGCGATTGAGATCCCCGCGCGCTGGTGTGCGCGCGGGGTTGGGCCCGCGTGAGGTAGCGTGCCGAGGGCCGCTCTCACGTGCGAGGTGTTCTGCCAACCTCTTGAGGCACCAAACAGACTTGGAATTGTGCGAGAATGGGCCCGTTAAAATTGTATCGACAAGTCGATCGATGTTGCGACAAAAAATATTTGGTTCTACTGAACTTTTTTTGGGGGTATCCCATCAATAGTTAACCACAATTTCAATTCAACAGTAACCAACAGTTTGATAACTTCTGGCCAACCCAATATTATCAAATGATTATGTATTTAATTGTGAGCCATGCCTTGCATTTGACCGAACCAATGATATAATTTTATAATGTGAGATTATAGTATCATATGAAATATGGTTAAGTTTTTAACTCTTTAAAATATCTCGTCTTATTGTTTATCTCATCTCTTCTCTCCTTTTTCAAATCATTTTCTTTTCATTGATCTTTTTGCCCGGAAATTTAGTTTCCAGTACTCACTCTTCCCCAATAAAACTCATTATATGCACTCTTCAATCCATGCATCTAATTATATAAATAAAATTTTAATAAAAAAATAGCTTAAAATGTGTTTTGATCAAATTATGTGTTACGGTCGCGCATGTTGATGACACACCGGGGAGAGACTACACTCAGAGGAAAGCGACGTACGTCCCTTAGCCCGCCCTGATTGGAGGAGACCGCAGGAACCATCTTTATTTAAATATTTCTGTTTGAATGTTATTTCTGTTTTTGCTATGCGCACACCGGAACTCTAGCTATTTGCACCCGTTGTTATAAATGGTGATGTATGTCTCATTAGAGATTTTTATGCTTGGATGAATGTGTTTTAGAACTGCTACCTACTTTCTTCTCATTCTCCTTCCCCTTTTTCCTCTTCTCACCTCCACCGGTCCCTCCCTTGTCGAATTCTTCTCCTAGTTTGTATCATTATGTAATTTAGGAAAACTTAAAATATTGAAAATCAAAACATTATCTTAAGATCAATTAATTATAGGTGGTATGGTCAGGTATATATGCTCGTTCTCCCAAAATATATGTCGGAATTAAGCAAATAATATATGCATTTTTTTAGCCAAGAACGAGATCTACAACTTTCATGTTGAATATTTTTCCAAAATATGCACGGTTGGCCGGAATATGGCCCGAAAGATTGCTGGGTTGAAATAAATATAATAATAATAAATTTCAAAATTTGAGCTAGAAAATTTCTGGCCATATTCCGGCCAAACCGTGCATATTTTAGAAAAATGTTCAACAAGAGGCTAGCACCAAGGGAGAGGGGAGGAAACTCAATTGAATGGCGGCTGCTGGATGGAAATTCTCCTTGGTGGCATGGTGGTGGTTGTCTCGGGCAGCTTAGCTCCAATTACAACTCTTGAGCTTGATTTCTTCAGGAAAAAGGCTGGCTTGACTGCTTGAGAGGTAAGGATGAGGAAGGGAGGTTCAATTGAGGTGAATGGTGGCTGAGTAAGAGAATGACAATATGGGGGGGGGGGGGGGGGGGGTTCGACCATGGCTTTGGATGCTCCTCCTCAACTCCAAGTGTCCCTCTTTCTGCTACCAGCCATCTGAGATTAATGGTGGATGCGGTGTGTGTGTGTGTGGGTGGGGTGGGGTGGGGGGGGGGGGGGGGGGGGGGGGGCGACCTTCATAGCTTGGGAGTAAATGTAAGCTCCAAGTGGCCTCCCTTCAAGCTCCACTTGGAGGTGCATAGAAAAAAATGCTATTTTGCCCTTGCATGTGGGCTACATGCCATATCAGTGAGGGCAATTAAGATAATTGACATTTTAATTATGGAATGGGCCTTTATAAGTTGATTGAGCCCAATGGAATTGAGGTTTGAGATTAGGAATTCATTTGGGGGGCTTATATGACCATGGTTGACTTTAGAATTGACTTTGGTCAAATTGATGATGTGGCATGCCCCACACGATGATCATGAGTTCCATGAGACCATATAATATACATTAGGTCATGGTGGGGCCAATTTGATCAAGGAGAGACCAATTGGGTCTAATTGGGGTTAATTGGCTAAGGTTGACCTAGAGTTGACCAAGGTCAAAATTGATGATTTGGCAAGCCCAATCATGTTGGTCATGGACTCATTGACTCCTCATGTGATTTATTAAGTTATGGGTGAGGTAAAGTTGATCAATATAAGTTCAATTAGGGCTAATTAGACAGGGTTGACCAAATTCAGCTAAGTTTGACTTAACCCATTGATGTTGACTAATCAAGTCAATTAGGGTACTGCTAACTCATCCATGATCACCATAGGGTCCAATGACTACTACCTAGTCCAAGCCAACTCAAAGTGATACATGTCACCCAAGCGGATCTAGTGCAAAAAGGGAAGGTTATATTTTATAAGCACGAATGAAATAAATAATTTTAATATTTTGGAATTGTGAAAATCTAAAACTCAAAGTTATCATATTATGTCGATTATAGTTCGTGATATACTAACAATCCAAGCTAGAATCATAACTTCGGAATCTGCTTTTCTGTGAGTGTCAGGATATTGAATAAGCAAAGATCCCGTTTAACATATGAATCACTACAAATTCGCATTTGCTACAAGGACTATCTCGATGCCTTCATGAAACGAGCACAACATATTTTACAAGTTGAGACGAGCGCATCGGAGTTTGAAGACCGCTTGGATTTGATTTTTGTGTCTTTATAGGCCTCCATTCCTATGTGGAGGCCCAGGCCCGTCCTGGGCCCGGTTAGCTCAGGGCCCAACCTAAGCCCGATAGCGCATAGCCTGAGCTAAGGGCCCCTACCTGAAACTTCATTTCCACTCACTCTTCTCCAATAAATTAACTCATTATATGCACTCTTCCATCCATGTATCTAATTATATAAATATTTTTTTTAATAAAAAAATAACTTAAAATGTGTTTTTATCAAATCATGTAATTTAGGCAAACTTAATATATTGAGAATCTAAACATTATCTTAAGATCAATTAATTATAGGTGGAAAAATGATTTTTTTTTAAATGAATTTTTTTCGCTAATTTTTTAAAGAAATAATTAAAAGAATATTAATCTATGCATTTTAAGTTCATTTTAAGTACTAATATGCATATATTTTACGATAAAAATGTGAAAAAATACAATCTTAACGAAAGTGTGTGTTTTTAGCTATTTTACGGCTCTATTTTTGCGGCAAAAATAGGTCTAAAATACAGTCGTAATTACATTACAACTGTAATTTTGTAAGAAAAAAAATCCTGCACGAAAACATCGTGCGACCAACATACCTAAAATTCTCTCTACTTTCAAACAGATTCAAACATATGTTACAAAACACACTTCATTACATCAACCTTACTAGCACACATGTCTAAAGGTGTCCCTGTACAATAACATTCCTTCTATATGTACATGTCTACACACACAATATATATATTGCATCCATCTTATTATTGAAATTACAAAAATCTTCTCTGAATGTTACAAAACATAACATTTACATTCCCTGAAGTTCACATTTCATAGCATCCGTGCACAAAATACCCCCTCTGAAAATGTATTTCGAAGGAGGTATTTTTGTGCATGGATGTTATGAAATGTGAACTTCGGAGAAGGTAAATGTTATGTTTTGTAACATTCGTTTTTGTAATTTCAATAGTAAGAGGATTGCAATCCGTAATTTTCCAAACTTAGAGGGGAGGTCCCGGTAAATGCCCATATATATACATCAGGAGATGCTGCAGGCATTGACGTCATCGTCGTTGAAGATGTTGCTGACGTGATCCTCTCCCCGGTGGTTGACTGGAACGTTGCCGTGCTTCTCGGCGTTGCTGTAGCCGTGGCGCCAGTAGTTGTAGCTCTCTCGGTATGATTCCTCGTCATGGAAGTAATTGGCCGCTGAGGTGAAGTGGCGGGGGAGGTCCGGGTTGGGCCAGAACTCCGCCTTCTTCCCGCTCCGACGAACTGCCTTCAACACCTTGTTGCGGTCCACGTACCCCGTCACGGTCACCTTCTCCAGCGGCAAGTCCACCGCCACTGAATCCACACCTTCATACATATACAATGATATAATTGTCTATCAAAATAGCATTCTTGGGTTTAATATATCATTTAAATGATTATATCTCAGCTGCAACTAGTATTATGAAGCTATGAATACATCTAAGTAAAGAGAGATACCTCTAAGCTTATGGAGGGCACGCTTGACGACACACTTGCAGCCTTCGCAGCACATCCTCACTCTAAGTTCCACGATCTGCTTAAAAATTAAAAAAAAAACATTTAAAAATAAATAAGTAAATAGTTTAGCCGACATTTTTATGAGTTTATTTTACTAGAATAATTTCATCTAATCTTTGGTATACATAAGATTTATTCTAAACTCATTTAAAAATGATTTTATTGGAAATGTTTAAAAGCACTGAAATCAGAAAAATACAATGAATTTGTTAGTTTTTTTTTTTACTTTGCATTTGTGTTTTTATTGAGCTTTATTGCATTTGTGTTTGTGTTTTTTACTTTGCATTTTGGGTGTCAGAATCTCCTCTCCCTGAGACTCCTCCAAATGATGAGAAATATACTGAGTCCACAAGTTTTTGATACTAATTTGATGATGATATCTTTATTTGAAAAGATGATATCTTAGCTCCATAGAAGAGGTTACATCTTAACATATGTTTATGATATCGCTCCAGAAGATTGAAAGAAAATGTTATCTATGCGAAAGTTATTAAAGAATAATCCTAGTGATAGAACCAAGAATTTTCTCTAAGTACGGTGAGAAGATCAAAGAAAAATTACTCTTTCGTACCTATGACTTCCTTGTCAATAACATCTCTAAGAAGTTTAGGAACTGATGAACTTTTTTCCTCTTAATTGTACTTCTACTTTCTCTTCTTTCTAATGTAAAGGTTTAGGATGACATATAATATAAAGAAATGAATTAGAGTTTGGTATAGAAATATGTCTATCTTTCTCTGTGTTTATTCTTGTGCGTGTCTATCAAGAAACTCATGTTTTTTCTTTTTGAAAAATCACTTAAAATCATGTAAAATATGCTATATCAAATAGAAGGAGATTATTGGAAAAAACCCTTATGATTTGATATATCAGATTAAATAAAGTGATTTAAGTAATTGTCTAAGAATGTATAGAAATACAATATAATGTAAGAGATGTAATTAGGAACAAAGCGTACTCAAGAGAAAAATCCAACAAAGTTAAACTTCTGTGCGACGAGAAGTATTCGACGCACGCTCACTTCATGCGTCGAGAAGTATTCAACGCGCGATGAGGAGTTTACTTCATGAGTCGAGAAGTTTACTTCATGAGTTCAAAGATATGTTTCTTCCTTGACACAAGGAGCGTTGTGCTCGCAGGAGCACCGCGTGCGCATGCTCGTTGCGCGGCGTGGGTGCGCGTGCCCTTCGCTCAGGCACAATGCTCCTTGCGTGCACACGCAGTTTGCACGCACATCTTCCGAGTATGCGTCTGGCGCGTGTGCAACTTTCGTGCATGCTCCCCGCGCGTTTTGGAGTCCGGTTGAGTATCGAGCGAAGCCTCCCCCACTTTGTTCTCCGTCCAAATCAAACTCGCGAAACTCGTGATCTCCCAACAACCAAAGCAAAGCCTCGCTTCCCGGCGTTGACTGCCCTCGCCACATAATTCTGCCGTCGAATGATAATGCCCGACGAATATTGCCGCCCGCTGAATGGTGCTTCCCACCGAATGATGTCGTCGGACGCCGAATGCTGCCGCCCACCGAATAGTATTGCTCACTGAATTATGTTAGAATCTACTATTGCCCCGGGACAAGAAAAATTCTTTCCACGTCTACCTACTAACTACCCTTAAAAAAAGGCATTTGTTATTAAATTTGAGCATTCGATGTCTTTGTTCTCCCGAGCAGGGCCCGACAACGAAGGAACATCTCCGACGAACTTCTGAGCACTTCAATGTGCGCATGGATCATGATTCGTAAAATGAATGCGTGGAGAGAGACTGAGTTGAGGAATTTAGTCGATTTCTTTCCTCTTCATTCGATTTCGGTTTGTTTGGAAAGGATTTAATAGTTAGGGGTAGATTTAGATAGCTAGAGTTACTTTCTCCCAGTGATGAAGAAGGCGAAGAGGTCGGCCAAAGTTTTTTTTTTCTTTACTAATCCGTGGATAACAAAAATATAAGCGAATAACAAATTTGACTCTCTTCAGAGCTGCGAATAGACATACGCGGTTTGCGAATAACTACCCTTAAAAAAGGGCGATATTATTCGCAGTCCAATGAATTTGCTCTAAAAAAACGTTTAATTAACCTGCAAAGATAGCTGCCGGTTCTTTCCCATCACACCACGGCCGGCGCTGCTGCTTGTAATATGCGGCGAATAGTAGTTGTAATACTCGCCTCTTCTTTGCCGGCCGCCGAGGCAGCCGAGAAAACTCAAAGCTCTCCCTGCAACTTCCTCCATACTGATATATTAATTAAGAGCAGACCAATTCATTTCTTATTCACAACCAGACATACAGATAAGTATATGTATATATATATATAGCTTCAAGTCCTATTATTCGAATTTAATGTGGAGAACCTGGGCCACATGATCACTTGTTAAAGCAATCTGGGCCACTGTTTTCGGAATAGTTTTCCCTTTATCTTATTTGATGATTGTTTGGCCGAGAAAAGGAACATGCTTTTGGATATAATTATAAGGGCCAGAATAAAACAATGAACCGGATTTAATATAAAGCTTTGGAAAAGAAGAAATATTCTTGGGTTTTTTTCTTCCTGTGAGTAGAGAGTTAAAGTTATTCGGCATATAATGTTGTGATATATCCTATTATTTGTATGTTAAATGTTTTTATTACTTTGTGGCTAAGTTTCCGGAAGAACATTGTATGCATTTGATTCCTGGAGCAGTTTAAAGGCAAACAGGGAGTCTTTAATGCATATAATAAGATTTGAAGAAGAACAAAATCCTATGGAGAATATATATTAAATGAGAAATATGTTAAGATTGTGGATCCTGAGTCACTTGAAAGTACTGGACGCACGTCCCCCCGACTCTCGCCTGTCTGTGATTTTTATGGAAAGAAAAACTAGAGAAGGGAGAGACGGCTCTACAAATTTGAGGTTTTTCCACGTTATAATCTTCTGGTTTCTGTATTTTCTGCGATTCTTGTGCACTGTGGTTCGTGTTTTCTCCGCGTGTTTTTCCCAACAAAATATTCATGATCGATCAATCACCGAGCATTTTATTTGGACTATTTTGAATGTGCACCGGAGAAATGCATAATATATGACTGGGAATGTTGGAACCCGGATACCGGTTCAACTATGTTCGAGACTTGTGGAGTAGCTTGAGTTACTTCTCTCTTCGTCAAATCCCTAGGTCTAAGTACTTCGAGCTGAGAACTGACCATCACCGATTGGTAGGTAGTTGCCTGAAAATGGACCCACTGGCTGCAGCGTGGAGGTCCCATCACTAACCCGAAAATCTCACTCGATTTCCCCTCCCAAAAACCAGAGGTTGAGCCTGTCTCAGACAGACAAGGAAGAAAGCACGGGCTCTCAAGGGGGGGGGGGGGGGGGGGGGGATCTGTGCTGATCTGAGACTTAATGGATCCTATTTATAGGCAAACTCTTCCAAGGGTAAAATGACCCTAAAGGCATGCGGATAGCTTCCTCCGCCTTAACCAAATTACTATATGCATACCAAAATGGTCTGCGAACAGCTCCTCGCGCCTTTTCGCATATACTAACCGCAGCCCCTGCTGGTCTGCGGATAATGAGGGAGGATGGATGAGTCGGGTTGACCCGTACTCGCCTCGCTCCCTCCCTGAGACTGCGGCTGAGGCGACGAGGTCCAGTTCTACACGCCAAGGGCAAGCTCTCTTGAAGCGGGCTCGTCTGAGGCCAGGTCAACTCGCCTCGCCCTGGGCGAGAAGGAGCCTTGTCGCCAAGACGGGCTGTGCCGTCGAGAAGAGATTACGTCGATATGAGACTACGACATGGTGGGGCTTACTCGCTTCGCCTAACCTGGGCGAGTGGGACCGGCATTGGGTCAAACCGCCGGAAGCTGCTTGCCAACTCGCCGAACACCTGATGGTCTACTCGCCGAATACGGGTTGTACAGGAAAATTGTAAGAATACATCAAATTTGATATAATGGAAATTAATTAACAGTTTACATGCATGAGGAATCTTGACAGTGAAATCATTTCTGCCTAAAAAATGTCTCAAAAATATTGTTTCCAGGACCTCAATCAGTGCACCCAAGATCACAAGAAACAAACAAGTAATCTCTTGAACAACTTTTTCCCTAAGATCGAGTTATGACCGGGATCTCCCCTCTAAGTTTCCATAATTACAGCTTGCACCCCTCTAACTTTTGAAACTACAAAAACCTCCCCTCAATGTTTACATTTCATAAAATCCATGCACAAAAGTACCCCGTTGGAGTAAATCTTCAGGGGAGGTCTTTTTATGAAATATAAACATTGAGGGGGAGCTAATTGTAATTTTGAAAGTTAGAGGGGTGCAATCTGTAATTATGCAAACTTCGAGGGGAGGTCCCAGTAAATAACCCTTTATATATATATATTTGTAATATTTCAAACTTCCTCCTTTCTTTCTTCCTTCATGAATGTAATATGATGGTGCCGCCCATCTTCTCCACAATTTTCCTTAATGCTTAAATTTCAGCATGGTATCGAAGATATGTTGCTATGTGCCATCAGATTCATTAGTGATTATAGCTATGTTTGATAAACAAAAGCACAAAACTGTTGGAAACGTCGTATATGGGCACGCGACCACACTCCCTCTCGACACTTCACTTGGCGAGCACGCACAAGCCTAACACTCTCCACTCGAGCACGACCTCTTCTTGCAAGCACCTCCTCTAACTCAGCCCTTCTTGTTCCGGCGAGGTGCCAACTCAGCGAGAGCTCCAACTCACGCACCCTCAACCTCAACTTCACTGCGAGCACCACCTTCCCTCGCACCGGCGAGCTCACACACTCCAGGCGAGATGTGCAGCTCCTCCTACTCCACGTCCGCACGAGACGAATGATGGCTGGCGAGATCCTCCTGCGGGAGGTATGGCGGCGAGCCAAAACTTGCGAGAGAAAGTGGCGAGGGGAATTAAATTCCTGCGGGAATTAATGATGCTCACCCTCTCTCTCTCTACACTCTGCCAAAACAAAGAAAGAAAACTCCAAAGATTTCTATTCTCGCCAACTCACTTTCTCCCTCTCTCTCTCTCGCTCCTGTTCACAGGAAAAAGAAAAAAAACTCTTTTTTTTTCTCTTCCATTCACACTTTTCAAACACAAATACAATGCTATTTATAGGCAAAGAAAATTCACCTACCTTCTCACTCCGCATTAAATGCGCACTCTCTCTCCTCTATTTAATTAATACAAAATACAAATACATATAAAAACACATAAAAACCGTTGACCTGGTCAACACAGCTCAAACCAACAAACTCCCCCTCAAGCTTGGCCGCACATGCCGAGCTTGCCTTTGAGCTTCGCGAACGTCTCCACCTTCAAAGCCTTAGTGAAAATATCCGCGACCTGCTCTCCGGTAGGGCAATACACGACCTCCACGGTCTTCTGCTCCACTTGCTCACGAAGAAAATGGTACCTCGTCTCGATGTGCTTGCTCCTCCCATGTAGCACTGGGTTCTTCGCGAGCTGGATGGCCGACATGTTATCCACTAACACTGTCGTTGGCCAGTCCTGTCCATGATGCAACTCCTCCAATAGGTTCCTCAACCAGATGGCTTGGCAAGTACATGCTGCAGCTGCGATGTACTCCGCCTCACATGAAGATAAGGCTATCGTAGCCTGCTTCTTCGAACTCCATGAGAACGCCGCGGTTCCCATAGTGAACGCATACCCGGAAGTGCTCTTCCGATCGTTCACGTCCCCTCCGTAGTCGCTATCCGAGTAGCCGACTAACTTCAACTCCTCTCCAGTGGAGTACATCAGACCATGACCTCTCGTCCCGTTCACATACCTCAGGATCCTCTTCGCAGCCGTGAAGTGATCCTGCTTTGGCTCCTCCATGTACCTGCTCACTACTCCGACAGCGTACATAATATCTGGTCGGGTGAAGGTCAGATACCTTAGACTCCCAACCAGGCTTTTGAACATGGTTGGGTCAACTCCTTCCTCCTTCGAGTCCTTCCTCAACTTTGTTCCGGGATCAGCGGGAGTGGAGATAGCCTTGCTATTCTCCATCCTGAACTTCTTCAAGATCTCCTCCGCGTACTTCTTCTGCGAGATGAAGATGCCGCCTTCATCCTGTTTCACCTCGACACCCAAGAAGTAGGTCAGCTCTCCCAGATCGGCCATCTCAAACTCCCTATTCATCATCCTCTTGAATTCTTCGTACATAACCGGGTTGTTCCCGGTGAATATCATATCGTCTACGTACAGGCATACGATCATGATATCACCGTTTTCTTCCACCTTGGTGCACAGAGCATACTCGTAAGGACACTTCCTGTAGCCGTGCTTATGGAGGTACGCATCTATCCTTCCATTCCATGCACGAGCTCCTTGCTTCAAACCATATAGTGCCTTGTTCAACTTGCACACCTTCCTTTCCTGGCCCCTCTCTTCATATCCAGGAGGCTGCTCGATGTACACATCTTCCTCCAAGTAGCCATTGAGGTAGGCCGACACCACGTCCATCTGCGAGACCTTCCACCCATGGTGAGCTGCCAGTGCGATGATCAACCTGATGGTGTCAATCCTCGCCACTGGGGCATAGACCTCGTCGTAGTCCACTCCTTGGACTTGCCTGTAGCCCTTCACGACGAGTCTCGCCTTGTGCTTCTCCACAGCTCCTTCCTTGTTCTTCTTCACCTTGTAGACCCACTTCACCCCGAGGGGTTTGTGGCCTGCGGGTGGATCGACCAGCCTCCAGGTGTCATTCTTCTTTATGGAGGCTATCTCAGCATCCATCGCCGTCCTCCAAGTTTTCTCCTGGGCAGCTTCGTCGTACGAGCGCGGCTCGCAATCTGCCAACAAACAATATAAAGAAAATTGTTAAGTGTCGGCGCCGTCTCCTCATAGATCTCCTCCATCCTTCTCATCCTAGGTTGAGGACGATCATCCTTGCTTCCACTAGTGCTTGCTCCACTAGAACTTGCTCCACTTGAGTTGGGAGTGCGAGCTCCCCCTGAACCTCCACTCGGTGGTGATGGTGGCTCCACTCCACCATCCTCGGCTCCAGCCTCATGACCTCCTTCATCTTCATCCTCGAAGAACATGCCCTTCATGCTCCTCGTCTTCTCATCCCAGCTCCAACTGCTGCCTTCTTCAAACACCACGTCTCTCGATATTATGGCCTTCTCAGTCACTGGGTTGTAAAGCTTGTAAGCCTTGCTCTCCAGAGCGTAGCCAACAAAGATACACTTCTCGCTCCTATCGTCGAGCTTCTTCCTTCTCTGTTCCGGGATGTGAGCATGAGCTACACACCCGAAGACCCTTAGGTGCTTCACGCTTGGCTTCCAGTCACTCCATGCTTCAAACGGCGTCATGAACTTCACGCTCTTTGTGGGGCATCTGTTCAGTAGATACACCGCACACTGCACTCCTTCCGCCCAGAAACTCTTCGGTAGCCCCTTCTCCTTCACCATGCTCCTCGCCATGTTCATGATGGTGAGGTTCTTCCTCTCTGCTACTCCGTTCTGCTGCGGTGAGTACGCCGCCGTCAGCTGGTGTGAGATCCCATTCTCCTTGCAGAAAACATCAAACAGCCTCGAGGTGTACTCCCCACCCCGATCTGTCCTCAGCACCTTCAGTGGCTGACCACTCTCCTTCTCTGTCATCGCCTTGAACTCCTTGAACTTGTCAAGTGCCTCAGCCTTCTCCTTCAGGAAATACACCCAACACTTCCGACTGAAGTCATCCGTGAAGGTGATATAGTATCTGCTTCCGCCCACTGAGGTGGTCTCAAACGGACCCACAATGTCCGAGTGAACCAGTTCAAGCTGCCTCCTTGCTCTCCAGGACTTTCCTCCTTCAAAACTCTGCCTCTTCTGCTTCCCCTTCGTGCATGCTTCACACACCTTCTGGGGTGGTGAGATCATTGGCAGATCTGTCATCATCCTTGAGTGAGATAGCAGCTTCAACCCCGTGAAACCCAAATGGCCCATCCTATGGTGCCATAGCCATGCTTCTTCCTCTTCCTCCGTTCTCGCGAGACAAGCTGTCTCTCGAGCATCCATCTTCAGCGTGAAGAGACGGTTCGCCGTCATCTCCACCTTCACTACTTCCTTCCCTTGACCATTCTTCATTGCCAGAGACCCATCCTTCATCTGGACGCAGTAGCCTCTCTCCACTAACTGCCCAATGCTCAAGATGTTGGTCTTCAACCCTGGCACATAGTACACATCGTTCAGGTGTACTCTCTCCCCGTTCAGCTTCGTCTCCACCAAACCCTTTCCTTCCAAGGAGATCTTTGACGCATCCCCGAAGCTAACCTCACCCCCAATGGGTTCAAGGTTTGTGAACATCTCTCTATTCCCACACATGTGGTTGCTCGCCCCTGTGTCCAGGTACCACACTTCACTTCTCCCTTCTTCCGCACCTCGATAGGTTAGGAACATCATCGGGTTTCCACCCCCAGCATTGTTTTCATTATTCCTAGCCTCCGCATAGTGGTTAGCTTCTTCTCTCTTCCTCGAACTCCAGCAGTCGTAGCTCATATGCCCATACTTGTTACAGTTGTAACATTGTATCTGGGACATATCTCCTAGGCCTCTTCCACGGCCTCTTCCTCTTCCTCTTCCGTCTTGCCAACCTCCTTGAGGTCGCTCCGCCTCCTTTTGGAAATTTTGGTTTCTACCTCCTCTTCTTCCTCTACCTCTGCCTTGATGACCTCGACCACGCTGGCCGCCTCCTCTTCCTGAACTTTCCCTAAAGTTCAACTGGGTCTGGAGTGCTTTTCCCAAGCCACTCGCTTCTTCATCATCCTGCAGCATCATGTACTCATGAGCTTGCAAAGAGCCTACAAGCTCATCCACGGTCATCAAGTTGAGGTCCTTTGACTCTTCAATTGCCACCACTATATGACGGAACTTCTTGGCCATAGATCTCAGCAACTTCTCCATGAAGCTCACATCTTCGATCGTCTCCTCATTTCTCTTCATCTCGTTTGTGAGCGTCCGTAGACGAGTCACATAGTCACCGACCTTCTCGGTGCTCTGCATCTTCGTTACTTCATACTCAGCACGGAGGGACTGTAGCTTAACCTTCTTTGCCTTCTCAACCCCTTGCATGGAGTGTTGCAACACCTCCCATGCCTCCTTAGAGGTTCTCGCGTCTGAGATCTTCTCGAAGGTCGCCCCGTCGACCCCTTGGTATAACAAGAACAAAGCCTTCTTGTCCGCCTTCCTCGCTTCTCTCAATGCCGTCTTCTGGGCATTAGTCAACGTCGCCTCTACTGCGGCAGTGCGCTCCTCATACCCATTCTCCACTACATCCCACAACTCCTTGGATGCGAGTAGTACTTTCATCTGGATGCTCCAGTTCCCATAGTTGGTTTTTGTCAGCTTGGGGACTTGCCCCGGCATAGCTCCACCCATCTCCATGGCTCACTCCTCAAACCTTCCGAGTCACCGGCAAAGGTTTGGAACCTAGCTCTGATACCACTTGTTGGAAACGTCGTATATGGGCACGCGACCACACTCCCTCTCGACACTTCACTTGGCGAGCACGCACAAGCCTAACACTCTCCACTCGAGCACGACCTCTTCTTGCAAGCACCTCCTCTAACTCAGCCCTTCTTGTTCCGGCGAGGTGCCAACTCAGCGAGAGCTCCAACTCACGCACCCTCAACCTCAACTTCACTGCGAGCACCACCTTCCCTCGCACCGGCGAGCTCACACACTCCAGGCGAGATGTGCAGCTCCTCCTACTCCACGTCCGCACGAGACGAATGATGGCTGGCGAGATCCTCCTGCGGGAGGTATGGCGGCGAGCCAAAACTTGCGAGAGAAAGTGGCGAGGGGAATTAAATTCCTGCGGGAATTAATGATGCTCACCCTCTCTCTCTCTACAGTCTGCCAAAACAAAGAAAGAAAACTCCAAAGATTTCTATTCTCGCCAACTCACTTTCTCCCTCTCTCTCTCTCGCTCCTGTTCACAAGAAAAAGAAAAAAAACTCTTTTTTTTTCTCTTCCATTCACACTTTTCAAACACAAATACAATGCTATTTATAGGCAAAGAAAATTCACCTACCTTCTCACTCCGCATTAAATGCGCACTCTCTCTCCTCTATTTAATTAATACAAAATACAAATACATATAAAAACACATAAAAACCGTTGACCTGGTCAACACAGCTCAAACCAACAAAAACAGAGTCGGCCTCCTTCTCCGCGACTCGCCTTCTCCCTCCCTCCCGACGAAACAGAGTCGGCTGCTACGGTGATTCATTGGGGTTTCGTGCTTTTGTTTATAAAACATAGCTTATGACTAAAACTTTGTTTTTGAGCTGTCGCACCGGAGGCGATAAGCTGCTCCAAACGCACCCTATATGTAGTATCATTTCCATGAATCATCTTTTGATTCATCTTCTTATCTCCACTTCATCATATGGCATCATCTAGCTAGCCTTCCCTCTCACCAAAATTTTCTGAACTCACCAAGTCGAGTCCCTATATTTGAAGGTGAAGCATTTGACTTTTGGCATGCCCAAAGGGGAACATTGTTTCTTTTCCAAGGTTTATGAAATCTAATTCAACATGGTTACTTTCAACAAATTATAGCCAATCCCATATAAAGATGTGAAGCTGCTCATGTTGATGCATATGCAGAAGATCAAAAGACAGATGCTAAAACTCATCTTTATATTCAAAAAGGTGTTGGTAGGAGCATTTTTTTCAAGAATCATGAGAGCTTTAACCGCCAAGAAAGAACGTGACACTCTCAAAATTGAGTTTCAAGGATCGTCCAAGGTAATTTCTATTGGAAAAAAACTCTTAGTTTGATATATCAGATTATTAAAGTGATTTAGGAATTTCCTAAGTTTGTATAGAATAGCAATATGTTTGTGTCTGTGTTGTCTTAAGTGAACAGGGATCCAAGCTGTCAAAGACTTCAAAGTTCTCAAGAATCTCATTCGACGTTAGTTAACTTTGTGCGTCGAGAAGTAATCGACGCACATAGAAGACTAGACTATTCGACGTATTTTTTATTCTCAAGTTCTCTAGTTAAAGAAAGTTTGCTCAGAGCTCGACTATTCGACTTACGCTGAATTCTCTCTTCTCATCATTTCAACGTACGTCGAGTAGTATTCGACGTACAAGTAACATTACATCGATTTCTCTCATCTCCTCCAAAGATGGTTCCTGAGCTTGGATGGTTCCTGAGCATATTAAGGCCGTGATTAAAATCCGATTCTATTCGTTAATGATGCTTTTCAAGAAATTCATTAAGTTGCTTGACTCATTTCAGGAAGGATTCTATTTGCAGCAGTTTTCATATATATAAATATATATATATATATATATATATATATATATATTTATGTCCATATTTCAAATGAAGGCATGATTCTCTTGACAAAATTCTCCAACCCCCCAAGAAGACCAACATCATGAATTCATCCTTCTCTCTTGTGCTCTCAACCTCTTACTGGTCTTCTGATTACTGTCACTCAGGGCACTTCTCCTTTATATTTAGGATTCATCTCTTCTCTATTGAATCCTTATTCTTAGTCAAGAGAAGTTGTTGCTGATCATCAAGAATCCACATAGTGCATATAAATATTAAGATCCATTTAAAGCTTGATTAAGAAAGGATCTACATTGTGGAAAATCGGCTTCTACAACCAATCATAAAAGAGTTTTTAGAATCCCTTTTAAAGAATTCAATTTTGGTTCTAAGAGTTTCATTGTCAAAGATTCAGTGGTTTTGTGAATCTCCTTATCAAAAGATTCAGTTGTTTTTGTTCTAAGAGTCTCCTTAACAAAAGACTCAATACTGATTAGTGAAATCCTACCAAGGGGTAGAAGAGACGATGTACCCAAATTTAGGGAACCTCTATAAAAATTATTGTGTCTTCTGATTATATTGCTCTCTAGTTTTAGATCTCTTTGTGCTTTTTCTTTTTATTACTTAATTTTGATTAACTATGGCATGTTCTGTGATTGATTGTGGAAAATATTTTTAAAACCCTATTCACCCCCTCTAGAGTAATTCTCAATATCTTTCCCATCACTTTCCATTTGTATCAGAGATATGTTAATCATAAAAAAGCTAACACATTGAATAATCAAGATCTAAAGCCTGAAAATTACTTGTGAGATTATTTATATAAGCATAAGTTCTGCACAGTTTAGAGACTATGTGACCTCTAGACCACCAATGTGTAATCTAGACAATTTTCTTTATGGAAGTATAAAATAAAATTATATATGAACTATACTAATGAAGATATACTTGACCATGTGATTGCACGTCTAATGATGCCCCAGTAAAGATGTTAATGGACTTTTGTCCCTAAGCCAAAGGCTGACTGGAATGATACTGAAAGAAAATCCAGATCCAGTAATGATAATGCCATAAACATCTTGGTGTACACAATGACTGATGACATTCCAAAAGATTGTTGAATGTCAATCAACAAAAGAAATTTAAGACTCCCTTACCAGGATTGTTGAAAGTAGTTCTGATGAAAGAATAGACATGAGATCTCTCTTGATTTCTCAATATGAGAATTTCAAGAAGATTCAAGAAGAAAATGTTGTTGAAATGTACCAAAGATTCAACATTATTGTAAGTGAGTTGAGAGGGCTTTACAATGAAATCTCAACCACTGAGATCAACGATAAGCTTCTCATGTGCTTCCTAGGCTCTTGGGATTCTAGGATCTAGGCTATTAGGGAGGCTGAATGCAACAAGGAGATAACTATTGATGCTCTCATTATAAAGCTAAAGTCTCGTGAAATTCTTTTAAGGACAAAAGCAGATAATGAGGCAAAGGAGAAAACTCCATCTATAGAGAGGTCTATTGCTCTCAAAGCCTCTGATGATGAAAAGGATTAGCCATTTATGAAGAACTGATGAGTTTGATGGCTAAAGATTCAGAAAGTGGATCAAGTGATGCAACCTGTATGAGGCTCCTGAAAATCCTCGAAATAATCCATGTGGTTGTAGTTGTGTCGAGCGGGAGGGGTATCGCGCTCTCTACAGTCAGGATCATAAAAATTCTCTCGATCATGTTCACAGCGATCGGGTGGGGGTTCACGATCTCTCTGTCCATGCGGCTACAAAAGTGACCCATCGTGGTGTAGCAGGTGCCTATATAGGTGGGGCCCTTTCATAGCTTTTGGGTGCGTTCAGGGTTCCGCCTCAGTGGTGGTGCGGGATGACAATGTGGAGCATCACAATGGTGTCGATCAATGGGAGGAACACCTCTAAGACGAAGGTCAGGACGAGGGAGCATGTCGGGAGGGTCATCCTGCAGTGTCAGTGTGTCCCTCAGGTTCTTGAAGTTCTTAATTCGAGTGTTCATGGATGTGACATCATGACAAAGATCCACAAACAGAGTGCATAGGGCATCAAAGTGATCTGAGACTAATCATTGAAATTCAGCGAGGGACATGCCTGAATTCAAGCTAGTCGCCCAGACGTCAATAATGCGGGGATCAGACATAGGGGATCTAAAGGCTCACCACTACAAAGCATAAAAGTGACCCAAATCTTGGGCTCTAATTTCAACTGATTTAGGGTAGGCTACGTGGGTGTAGGAATAAGATGCAACCTTAGATAAAGTGTCAGGAATACAACTCTATAACTTTATGTCACTACATGCAACACAAAAGACCCGAGAGAGAAATCAACAAGTAATAAAAGATTAAATCCAAAAAGTAATTTAGGCAGTGCAAATTCTTTTAGGCAAATCAAACTTAAGCTTTCTTCCTCATGGAGGGCCAAAAGCACGAGCGCACAAACAAATAATTCCTACAAATCACAAAACAATATATAGCAAAAACTACAATACTATATACCAAGAATAATTTGAGTTCACAACACCATATAACAATGAGAAAAATAGAGATCCACACAATAAAGGACACAAAGGGGGTAACTGTAGGCGCGGTAGATCCAGCGGCAAGAGATGTCAGAGTGCTCTCCCCAGGTGGTGCTGAAGGTAGAATGACACCTTCCACACCTTTTCCTATGTGTATTTTAGGAATTGAGAATTTTTTATGAATCTAGTAACAAAATTATATATATATAGATACACACACATTATAATATATAATACAAGGCTGATTTATTAATCCTAAATTAAGTTGGGCTGAGAAATGGAGGAATTGGGGCAGAGTTCATGATTTGAAGATGTCGTTCTTAAACTGGGTCGACTCCTTCTCATGCCAAGGGATTCAACTGGGTCTTCTTCTCTCTGGCTCTCCTCACACTACCGGTCTCTCCTTTTTCCTCTCCTTCTTCTTGGAGAGGGGAACGACAAGAGTCACAGTTGGGCTTCTTCTTCTCTGGTTCCTCTTCCCTAACTCGACTTCTCCTCCTGCTCCCTTTTTCTCATCTAAATTCGGTGGTGAGAAGAGTATATCGAATCGTTGTTGGAATGGGAAAATATGGATTGAAAATGGAACCTTGGGGCTGGTTTACACCATGAATGGCTTAGCTCAAGTAACCTGTGCAATTTGATCCTTATGCATTTTCGATTCCTGGTAACTCTAACTCTTCTCTATTCAATTTATGAATGAATATGAATATTTTCTGTGGCTTGAATGTCGGATTGGTGTTGGTGCGCAAATTTTTTTATTTTGTTAAGGTGGATTATGCAGTTCTCTCCTTCCTACCCTCTTCCTCTCCTTCTTCCTGTTATTTTATGCTAGGTGTAAGCTTGCCAAAATGGATTTACAAATCAGATTGGAATTGGCTATATATTGAGGGAGAAATGCCTTTTGGGAAATATAGGATGTCGTCGAGTTTTACTTTATGGCAACTCGCATGATGGACGGTCTGAAAAGACAATCCATGCGACACTACGTTAAAATTACATGTGTTTGAGGCCATATGCAGGTTGATACAGAGTCCGTAGGCGACTTTTAAGGAAAAATTGTCTCGATTCAAACGATAGTCCCAAAACTAATTATCACCCAACTACACTTGTCATTGTTGAGTATTTCTACTTCATATATTGTATTGATTGATTTATTATGAATGCATGTGACAAGTACGAGCGAACGACAATGCAACATCGAGGTGAAAGCTACATAACAGTTATTAAAGGCGTAACTTAATCTTCCGCTAAAATGTATAATCTGCTTATTAAATCGTTCGCTAAAATGTATAATCCACTTATTAAGTCTTCCCCTAAAATGTAGAATTCGCTGATTAAATCTTCCGCTAAATTTTTTTTTAACTTATTCTGATAATGTGTAAATGTTATTTTCTTAACACCATCGTTGATATGGGGTATCAGAGTGACCAACTGAAGGGGTTGGAGACGATTGTACCTCGCATCTTATATTAGTTGCTTCAGCGTCGCGTTTCGGTGATGGTGTACGATAAGATCTCCTCGGTCGTTGTTGCTTTCCTGAGGGAAGCCTTACAGTTGATTCTTAGGGAGGAGTTAAGGATCAATGGGGAAACATGGAGGAGTGTTTGGAGGGATTGTAGGTATGGTGGAGTTGTGTGTGTGTGTGGGGGGGGGGGGGGGGGGGGGTGATATTTTTCTTCTTGTGTGTGTGCGCGCGCGCGTGTGTGTGTGGTGGTGGTGGTGAGGGGGGGAGGGGGGTTGTGGAACTGTGGGAGAGCGTTACTGGGGAAGATTTTGGGGGATGGATGCGGGGATTTGAGAGGGGATATTGGAGTGGAAGAGCGGAGCAAGGGGATACAAAGGATAGAAACTTAGGGGCCGTCACTGTGAGAGGATCATCGTCAGATTCCTGGAATTCTTCTCCAAAATTTGCAATACCAGCTCGCAACCCCCATGCATCTTATCTACAACTAAACAACATTAAGGCACCTGTCATCAACGACTATGAGCATTCTTGAACTAGACGTGCTTGTAGTGTCACACGATTGTGATACACGCGTGTGCGGCTAGGCGTGCATTTACCTTCCCTTCATCTAGCCAAAACACAAGTCCTGGTAGCAACCGTGAACATCGTGTGTTTTGGGCGCGCATTTCCTCATTTTTGCTCATTTGCCTTATGCTCTAATTTCACCAAAAGTGCTTCCATTTGCTCTCAATTGCTCCCAATTGCTACAATGTGCTCCTTCATCAATGCCTTATTACATAGAAGCACAAAATAATGTGTAAAACCATCTTCATGACATAACACAGATAATCAATACAAAATATGGGTGAAATTAATACTGATGTTATATTCACTTTTATTGCATCTACAACTGTAAGTCTGAACTTCGGTCTCAAATTGAAAGTAAGATAAACTTGTGGATCTAAACAAGTTCAACAACTGCAATTAAACCTGGCAGATCTCAAAATTTTCCCCCCAGTTGTGCACATTCATAGACTATATAACAACCAAACCAACACCAATACAAAGAAAATTCTGCACTAAATAGCAGGAAATAACAATACTGCAGCAAAGCTTTCAACACCTGTGAAGCATGAACATAAATTTCTGGTTTAATAGAACGTATACATTACATAAGAGAAAGTTAATCAACTGAAAATACATACATAAAAGCCGAGAGCGCGGGCAATGATATTGGAACTCTACTAACTGACAATACATATGTTTCAATCAAAGAAACATATGCCATTCAAGGCAGTGGAACCCTCAAAATTGGAAAATACCAGACTGACTTCAAAATGACACTACCTCAAACATTGGACAACTGAAGGGATCCCAAACTAACCAATCAGACATCTGTCAGGAAACTCAACAGCTGAAGCTGTCCTGAGAAATGGGCTCTTAAATACTTAGCCAACTGTTTCTATATACATGGGAAAAAACTTCCAAAGAGAGATTGAACAATTAAGGTCCGTCGCATGTTCATCAGGAGCTTAAGAACCAACTGATTCCAATGCATATTGCACAAAGAATAACTGGTATCACCACAGTTACCCTGCAAAAATAAACTGAAGCCGCTATAGGCTTGGGTGTTTGCGGGTTGTTAGAACATTGGTGCTTCACCTCTGAAAAGGAAGCGGCATCATCTGTAAGGCATGGAAGAGTAGTTAGCAAGGCAGTGACAATACAGTATCTATCCACAATAGCAATTGCCATCTCACCGTTATCAGAAGAGCGAAAAGAAGCTATTTCCATATCCTTCTTTGAAGTTAGTTTTTCCAAATTACACAACTCTGTTTTTTCCCCAA
The DNA here is from genome assembly GCA_033032865.1 of Dactylorhiza incarnata. Classification (NCBI taxonomy): domain Eukaryota; kingdom Viridiplantae; phylum Streptophyta; class Magnoliopsida; order Asparagales; family Orchidaceae; genus Dactylorhiza; species Dactylorhiza incarnata. The sequence goes on from JAWHQI010000541.1 coordinate 221,443, forward strand.
CCTGAAGATCAGAATTAAATTGTAAGTAAATTGCATGGTACAAGAGGAAATATCCAGAGGTCTAGATTGATGAGAATATCCCACCTCAAACATCTCATCTTTCCCATCATGGGTTCCAATAACATTACTTGATTTGTCATCAATATTGACTGCTGATCCGCTATGAAATGTGGTCTGCAGACGGATCCTTCTCATTGCCATGCCCTGAGATAGAATATGGTCAGGATTTGCAGAAATCTTAGGCCGACGATTTCTGATCTTTATTCCACTCCCAGTGGAAGTGTCCACACATGTGGGACTTGGGTCATCTTTAAACAGATCATGAGAGACACTTGCGTGTCCAAACACATTGTTTGAATTCTCGCTGCTCTGAAACATGGCATTTCCATTAAAAAAATCCATGGGTTGAAGTTCTTGTGCAGCAAAGTCATGAGGATAGTGGAAATCGGTACTTCCCATGAAAAGATCATCATCATCATACTGAACTCCTAATTCATTGTATGAGAAAGGTGTACAAGGCATAAAATAGCTTGATGGCCCAGATGATTGGCAGGAAGCTTCTAAATCAGGATCTTCCTGCAGCAAACAAGCGAGAGGAAATAATGGACAAGTCCGATAATTAGATAAAACAAGCATCTTAGAGAAAGAAAAACAAATTGCACATGATTAAGCATTTCTTAAAAATCATACCTGCAGCAATAAAGCTTCAATATCAACATTATCACCAATTACACTAACAATGCCAGGTACATTGTCCAAGGAACGTTCTTGCTTAATAGGGTACACTTGACTGGCCAGCTCAACTTCCGTAGAATTTGCCTGAACCTTTTGAAATTCAGGTGGACTTTCTTCTTCAGTGTTAACAAGGATAGCGTCTAAGAATTTAGCAACAAACTCCCTGTCACCATCTTCATCTTTTGAGGAGAAACAAACACTACTATCATCAAAGGAGAGGTTATCCATGCAATAGCCTGACGGAGAATTGTAGTAAAATTCATCAAAACCACGCTGCTCACTTTCAGATTCTAAATTGAATAAATCACTCGGAACTGGGTCATCCTGAATTTATATTTTAGAAAATAATGCTTAGTAAGGAAGGTACATGAAAATTGATAAGAATTAAACAAGCACAGGAAGTTTGTGTGAGCAACAAGGACAAAACAACTATTTGAAGGAATATTCAATATATTAAATTCAAGTCCTACAGTAGATTTCTCACCTTAATGTTAACTATATCTACATCACTGGCACCAATATCCGATGTTATGTTGCTACAGGTAGGAGTTCCCACTGATTTTGCCCTGGGTTTATTATCTATGTCATGCAAAGAGGGTGTTTCTTCGTGCAAATTTGAGGTTGAAATTTCCTGACGAAGCGATGCAGTAAATTCTTCCAAAGCTTCAGCCCCGTTCAAAGTGACATCTGGCGAAGACCTTGTCACGGAAGGAGAAAATCCACTGCTATCCATTTCCTCAGCATTGGAAGTTGGGAGATTCTCATCTGGCTTCTTGAACAGGCGACAAAGTACGAAGCCGCCCTGTAAAACATGAACATTCTAAGAAGTGTTTGGAAAGCAAATTAATATATATACCACGAAAGAAAATTGACTGTCAATATCTCATCTACATCATTAAGAGAAAAAATAAAGGAATACCAACTGCATGAGGTTCTGGTAATGGGTTCGTCAAAAAATAAGATATAAGCACCCCAATTTTGTAAACAGGTTAGTTTTGTAGTTCAAACTGATAAGCTACGTTTCATGTCAGGCAAGCTTGCTATTACTAAACATACTACAAACACGCACCCACACGGGATCTCCCGTGAGCAATGTGCGCGACGACAGTGTCTGGCTACTGCTAGATATTCCGTTAATGTGTGGTGAAATTTGATTTTTGCATGGAAGCATTGAGAAGCAGTTGGGTATTGTTGTTGTCGCAGACTCCCTCTCGGGTATAATATTAATGATTGCTATTACTGAACCAAATTTACATCGAATAAATAATTTATAAATGCATGATCAACTGCTTCGATTTTACCAAAAAATAACAGAACCATTGATGATCGCAGACGATTATCACAGAACAGGTGGACAAAGAAAGAAACTACAGAGCCGCTCGAAGCGGGCGGGAAATTCAAAGGGCAGAACTTTGAATTCATTGCACATGGAAAATTTGACAGTTGTTGCACATTACACAGGGGAACTGCGAGAGACGAGGTGTATTGTTGTTATCTGTGCAAAGAGGCAAACCGTACATGATTGCTCATAAATATAAGAGATCATAAATAAATTTATATTATTGCTTTTGACGTTAGGTGGCACCCAAAATATACATTTATTTTTTATATGATTTGTACTTTTTTTTTAATAAATATGTATCGTTTAAATAATGCGTATTGTTTATTATAAGCTACTTTTAATTTTCAAATTTTACTTCATAATTGAATAAAATAACATAATGTCACTTTCATTTCAATTAAATTATATTTTCAGTATATTACTATTATAAGTGAAACATTCAATAAATCTCATGAAAATTTAATGACTAAATTTCATTATGTAGATGAAAATATAGTAATAATATTACATCAATTCCGTTTGTCAGCATGACATCATCACAACTTACATTATAGAGTTCATCAAGGTTGTCATGCACCTGATAAGCCACGCCCCATATCACTGCCTAAGGTACTTCCTCGCAGGTCTACAACCCCACATCAGAGCACACAACCCATCCATACTCTCCTGAGCTATGAAGCAAGCTCGTTGCCTCGACAAGGAACTCTTCACAGCCCGGCCTCTTTCCTCTGCGTGGCCACCCGACCAGCTGCTGCCACCAAAAAATCAGTTGTCACTCCATTGACGGGATCCCAGCCTCCAGAGGAACCTCCGTTGATTGGCCTGCCACCACCCCAGCCAATTCTCAAGCAGATAATACCGCCACTACCCCAGTGGCCTCAAGCTTATATAAGGGAGTGAATGAGAGACTTATGGGCATTTTGAGACTTTTAGGTTTGTCTCTCATTTGGAGTGAGGATTTGATGTATTCCAAAATGGAGGATTTGATTTTAAAAATAAATTTGAGATCCCTTCTAAAATAACGCGGCGTAAGCGAGACTTTCATGAGCAAAGTTTTGCGACAATCAACATAAGGATCGCAAACGCGCATAAATGTCTAGCATTCAAACATTAATTTAACATGATTTGCCTCATTCCACAAGCGACAACAAGAAAACATGCACAAGAAGATTTTAAAATTAACGACAAACAGGCAAGTGGTGTTTTTGGCAAACTTTGAAAATTTTAAAGATAAATTATACTTGAGCATAAAATCATAATAACCATAGGTGAGCAATGAGAGTAAGAGATATACCATAGACACATCACAAATAATAGAGGATCCACGAAAAATACTAAACCTGGTCGGATGGAGGCTGAAATGAAGATCGCCACTCGGGTAAGGTCGGGGAAGGGTCGCCGGAGCCCACGAGGGCCGGCGGCGGGGCTGGATCGAGATCAACGCAGATGGATCGCCGGGCGGATGGAAGGAGACGAGTGAAAGAAGAGGAGTCGGGTTGGACCTTTTGGGAAATAGAGAAATGAATTCTCTATTCCCAAATTATGTTCCAGCTGCCCTTTGGCGTGGGAAGTGTGAGTAATAAATAGGAAGGAGTCAAATTCAGGTAAGGGGAAATAGAAACTGGTCAAAGAATAGAAAGGGATGGTAATATTTGGCACATGAGAATTTTGTCATGAGGAGGAATGGTCAAATATACTTGATGGGTGGTGTAAATTAATTCTTGCTGGACAAATGAGGCTCCCACGTTAGACTCTCTGGTGAAATATTAAATGTAATTCAAGAGGAATTACAAAGAGGCTTAACGTAATCAAAGGGGAGGTAAAGAGGTATTCATTTCATATTTCTTTCTTTTAATGACCTTCATTAATTTGGAAATAACATTAAATGAAGGAGGAATTAATCAAAGTTGGCAGGGGCAGTTTTTCAAAAGGTGAGAAGACAAATTTCTTTTTAAAGGGGGTTTCACATAGGAGTGGTGGCTTGAATAAATATTGAGGGTTTCAGATAGGGTCGGCTGGAATAAGAATAGGATAGAGATTTCTATAGAGGATTTTAATGAACATAAATGGGTATTAATTTTTGGCTCTTGAAACTCTACAAATTCCCTCACCATTAAGTAGTCCTTAGATTAAAGTGAATAATTTATAAATTGAAATATTTAATTTCAGAAGTAGGTAATAATATTATAAAATACGATAATATATATATATTTTTAATATTTTTTCTTAAGCTTACCTTAATTAACACTTACAGTTTCATTCCAAGTCTTTATTGTTCTACCCCTCCCCTGTTTAACATGCCTAATGACTAAAGTCTCACAATGCCTAACATGTACCTCCAATGGTCTCCTTTGTACGTGTCCAAACCATCTTAGTCGAGCTTCTCGCATCTTCTCTGCAATTGGCGTCACTCATGTCTTATCCCTCATACATTCATTCCTAATTTTATCCAGTCCTGTGTGTCCACACATCCACCTAAGCATTCTCATCTCCGCAACTCCCATTTTTTGCTCATGTACACAATTCACTGCCCAACACTCAGAACCATAGAGCATCGTTAGTCTAATTGCAGTACGGTAAAACTTGCTTTTAAGTTTTAATGGTACTTTACTATCACATAAGGTCCCTGACGCGCCTCTCCACTTCAACCAACCTGCTTGGATTCTATGTATCACATCTTTATCAACACCTCCATCTTTTTGAACTATCGATCCAAGATATTTAAAGCTCACTCACTGCGAGAAATATCTTGATCACTTAACTTAATAACGAAGTCATCCGTCCTTCTTGCACAGCTAAATTTAAGCTCCATATACTCTGCCTTTGCCCTGCTCAACCTAAAACCCTTCTTTTCAAAAGTGTCTTGCCAAGATTCAAGTTTCGCGTTTACACCCTTGAGTGTCCCATCGACCAAAACGATATCATCCGAAAACAATAAAGTGGTAATGCTTGTTGGATATGTCCGGTGAGCTCATCTAAGATAAGGGTAAAGAGATAAGGGCTTAAAGTTGAACCTTGATGTAAGCCAATATCTTGCAGTGTCCCATCGACCAAAATGATATCATCTGCAAACAATAAACATCAAGGTAATGCTTGTTGGATATGTCTGATGAGCTCATCTAAGATAAGGGTAAAGAGATAAGGGCTTAAAGCTGAACCTTGATTTAAGCCAATAGTGATAGGGAATTCCTGTGTTAATCCTCCATATGTCCTCACCCTCGTCACTGAATTTGTATACACATCTTTGATTATGTCAATGTATGATACATTTACACCTTTCTTTTCTAAGACACTCCATAAGATCTCTCTTGGAACCCCATCATAAGCCTTCTCAAGAGCGATAAACAGCATATGCAAATCTTGTTTTCTTTCTCAATAGTTGTTAATGAATCTCCTCAAGAGATGTATAGCTTCCATGGTCGACCACCTTGGCATGAATCCAAATTGATTCTCCGAGATGCTAGTCTCCCGTCTTACTCTTCTTTCTATTACTCGTTCTCATAGTTTCATGGTATGACTTATTAATTTAAGTCCTCTGTAATTAACACAATTTTGTATATTTCCTTTGTTCTTATATAAAGGAAGACGTGATGTACTTACACATTAGTGAGATTATGACTAAAAATAGGGCACAATGGCGACAAAGGATCCATATAGACGGCCCCACTATAGTGGGATAAATGCTTGAGTGTTGTTGTTGTTGGTGTTGCCTTAATTACAACTTAGCTTAATTTGACGGACCTTTTCATTCATGATCTTATTGGGCGGTCATTCCAATAAGTCGTACAAACAAACAAGAGTACAAACGAGCGCGAGTAACAGGCATGTTTCAAATGCACAATAAAACAACAAGCGCGAAATAAATTAAAATAACATGCACAACACTAATAAAAAAGCGGGAAATAAAATACGATGCGATTCAAGTTGCATCAGGAACAAGAGGGCGCCAACCCCTAGAAGCTAGACGCAAGTTTGCTGTGAGTTTGTATCTTGCATCTTTCTTTTAATGCAAATCGGATTTAATAGTCTGATTTGATACTCTCTCTCTCTCTCTGAAGTTAGGCGCGACCTTGCTGTGAATGTGTACCGTGTACCATTCTTTTAATGCAAATCTGATTTGGTAGTTTGTCTCCTTGCCTCTTTCTCTCGCTCTGCGCGTACGCACACGCACATGCATATTGTTGGGTTTCTAGGGCATCAACTGCGCAACGAAAATACAGGAAACAACCCTAGACATGATCTATGTGAAACACATCAAATCAAGAATAGAGTTTTATACCTGTGTCGAAATCAAATCTCGCGAAGAATAACTAAACGCATAATAGTATCCGCATCTCTAGAGGTATCCACACGAACGCCGAAAACGCCTCGCAGTCTGTCCAACGTGCTCGGGGCTGGAAGATGATCGCCTTATTCTGCGCGAAATGTCAGTTTCGTCTTCTACAAAATTTTCTTTTACTCCTCTGGCGTTTTCTCACTTACTAAAATGAGAAGAACGAATGTTATATTTTTGGTTTCCTCAAGACGTGCTTAAAAAAAACGAAAGACACGCTCTTTCAACCGCCCTAAAAATGTGACTGAGTAGTTTCGAAAAGCACCTAAAAGTATGGCTTTAATGTTAGGGAGAGAAAGAGATCTCTCCCAAATCTCAATGGAGGAATTTAATGGTATTGGAATTCCCATTTCAGTTTGAAAATGAATGTATTAATTCCTTTTATGATTAATTTCTAATTAATCAAATATCATATAGCATATATCTAACACGTGTATTTAGGACTTGGTTTCATAAACCAAAATAATAAATCACTCCAATTTTCGCACGCCCTTATGTGCGACCTTATAGGCTCGAATCACTTTGACAGTAAGATTAATTTTTTGACTACTTCCAGATCACAATATTCCAACGCATATATACACTAGCAGTCTATTATGGACCCACGTTGTGGGTGCACATATCAACGTCACGTTCAATCCACCAAGGATTGCTCGTCTTTTATTCGTTTATGTTTTAAATGTTGTGCACGTTTTAATTTAACTCACCTGTGTCATTTACGCACGTTTTAATTTAATTCACTTGTGTTATGACCCAAGTGAGGGATTTTGAACCTACTTGTGATGGTTTGGACTCATGGGAATCAATGAAGAAGTTATTACCCCAATCTCTCTCTATTTTCTCTTTTATTATCCCTCTCTCTCTAACCCTCTCCCGTTCCCGTATACACACGCGAACGGAATCCCGTGACAGACGCCCTAGCAATCGTATCAACCGAGTTCTACGCTAACCACCATTGTTCATCATCTCTTCTTCCTCCGATCAACTCCTCTACAGCCATAGCTCCACTAGGATCCAAGAAGGGGGACACAAATCCCTTGAAAGACTTCTCCCTCGCTCACCCTAGCACTTAATCTCAAACTGGAGCACACAACAACTTGGTATCAGAGCCACTCCTCATCGACGCTGACACCGACGACACCTCCCCCCGCTACAGATCGTGACACGACCTTTTTCAGCCCAGTTGGTCGACACATACGTACCCAGCGCCGCGTGCTCCAGCTATTTCTCCGTCCCAGAGCTGCGCGAACCACCACGACTACCTTCGCGCCCGCCAACTGCCCTCCGGCCAGCCCCCCGGTCTTCGCTTGCGATTCTGGGCTCTTGCCTCTACCGCGCCCTTCCCTACCGCCGCGTGCAACATTGGAAGACGGTGGTGTGACCATGAACCAATTGATGGAGATGTTCCAATTGATGGTGGACTCCCTCCACGCCCAGATAGATTCAACCCCCACCGCGCGCATCTGGCTCCTCCAATGTTGGCACCTACAACGGCCACCGCACCGAGCAAGGCTACACTAGATCCGAAGAGAGTGGCATTCCTCGTTATATTAATGGATTTCCCCATTTTTGAAGGCAGCGAAGACCCCCTCGTGTGCCTCACCCATTGCGAGCTCAAATTCACCAACCAACAGACACCGTGGGAGGACCGCCTTGCAGGGGCGGACCCACCTTTAGGCATACCCGGGCACTTGCCTGGGTATGAATTTCGGAAAAAGCCAAAGGTATTCATTTTATCGCTATTTCAAAAACCGTGTTCCGAACTCCTTCTGCTTCCGTTTTCTGCCGTAATTCCTGCGGTCCTTCCGCTTCCGCCTTCCACTTACACCGGCTTCCTCGACAGACGACAGCGACAAAAGCCCAGCTTCCTTCCTCTGTTCCTCGATATCGACGAACGAACGAAGCCAACAACGATGAGCTGACGGCGAGTGCTCAGCTTCCTTCCGCTTCCGGCCGACGACGAGTGCGGCGTGCAGGGATCCAGATTTCATTTCAGACTTCCAGAGTTCCAGTTAATACATATCTTTTAAATTTTAAACCCATTTCATTAGAATGATTCCATTTCATTTAGGTTAATCGATTTTTTCCCTATTTCCTCTTTCAGATCAAACTTCAGAACTTCTGTAGACTATAGTCTATAGTGATTCCATATTTCCATTTCAGAACCTGGAACAGAGCGATTTGAGTACTTCCTATTCGGCTGGCTATTCCTCTAGTTTTAGGTAAGCATTATTTTTTGAGCACTTAGTTTTTTTTTTTGTCTTCCTATTCCTTCATATTACATCCAGATTTGATTTTTATAAGTGATTTTTATAGCTTTGAATATTTGATGTTTATTGAATCTAAATGCATTTTTGTGAATGTGAGAATGTATTGCTATGGAGATTTTTTTTTTGAAATGTTTTGAAATGTGATTAAGTGAATGTGAATATCCGATTTGATTTTTTATTTTGAAATGTCAGATTTTATTTTTTGAGCACTTAGTTGTTATTTTGAATTTTAATGATTTTAGATGGCTTAAGTTTAATTGATTTGTTCTCTCTAATGATTTAACAGAACACTCATTCTTCAAATTCAATTTGTTATGGAGAATTTTTTACAAAGGTTGTTCAACCTAGTCAAAAAACACAAACTGTGGAAGAATCATGTAGTAAGAGACAATGGCTTAATTGTGTTGAGGAACTGCTTTCCGATCCTGGGTTAAGACAATCAATTTCTAGTTTTGATGTCAATGATCAAGATAAAATTAGAAGGTATTACCTACAAAAAGGCCCTTGTCAACCACAATTAGAGAATTTTCCCCAAACTGAATTTGGAGCAAAAGCTCGGCGATTCAAAAAAAATTGGTTTCTTGAATTTAAGGGCTGGTTGGAGTATAGTCAAAATAAAGACGTTGTTTTTTGTCTGCATTGTGCCTTTCCACAAATGGGTTGTGATCCAGTAGTTGTTACTCGTGGCTTTAGATATCGGAAGGATAAGACTACACTTGAAAAGCATGTTGGCAAGCATGATAGCGATCATAATGCTTCAAAAAAATTATGTGAACATTTGATGAATAAAAAACAGAGCATTCAAATAGTTTTTGCTAAACAAAAAGAAACTCAAGTTGTTGAATATCGTGCACGATTAAACGCCTCTATAGAGTGTGTTCGTTTTCTGTTACGTCAAGGATTGACTTTTCGTGGTCATCGTGAGTCCAATGAGTCAACAAACAAAGGAATTTTTTTGGAGCTTTTGGAGTTTTTGGCGTCAAATAACAGTGATGTCAAAGCAGTGGTTCTTAAAAATGCTCCAAGTAACTGCCAATTAACAGCTCCAAAAATACAAAAAGATATTGTTTCCGCAATTGCAAGTGCTACAACATGTGCAGTAATTCAGGACATTGGGCAAGATTGCTTTACAATCATAGTTGACGAATCTCGTGATATCTCAAATAAAGAACAAATGTCTATTGTTTTGAGATATGTGGACAAAAGAGGTAAGATTATTGAAAGATTATTTGGTTTTGCCCATGTTTCTGATACTACGGCTATATCACTCAAGTTTGTTATTGATAAACTACTTGCAAAATACAATTTAAGTCCTCAAGACTACGAGGACAAGGTTATGATGGAGCAAGCAACATGCGAGGTGAATTAATGGTTTAAAAACCTTGATTATGAAGGATAATAGTTCAGCTTTTTATATTCATTGTTTTGCTCACCAATTACAGTTAATATTAGTGGCAGTGGAAGAGAGACATCCTGAGATAGCAAAACTTTTTTCCTACATTACCGATGTATTAAATGTTGTCGGTGGTTCTTGTAAAAGACGTGCCTGTCTCAGAGCATTAGAAATTGAAAGAGTTGCTAAAGAAATTAACTGTGGTGATTAGAGTGGTAGAGGGCTCAACCAACCACTTGAAATTAAGAGAGCATGAGATACAAGGTGGAGTTCGCATTATGGCACTGTTTAGAATTTCATTCGCATGTTTTCATCTATTTTACATGTTCTTGAAATTATTACACGCGATGGAGCTGATGGAAATCAAAGGGGAACTGCAAGCAGACTTTTGAAAAATATTCATCCATTTGATTTTATCTTTCTCTTACATCTGATGAAAAATATTTTATCAAAGACACATGAATTATCACAAGCGCTACAGAAAAATGATCAAGACATCATTAATGCAATGAATTTGTTAAAATATCAAAACAATTATTATTCAACATGAGAAATATTGATGTTTATTGGGAGGCTTTCATCATTGAAGTATCATTCTTTTGTGAAAAATAAAATATAGATGTTCCAAACATGGATGACAAATTTTATCCAGCAGGGAGATCAAGACGCATTGCACGAGACATTACAAATTATCATCATTTTCGGGTTGAGATTTATAATACTGTGATTGATTGGATGTTGAATGAGTTAAATGACCGATTTAACGAAGTAAATACTAAATTACTTCGTTGTGTTTCATGTCTTGATCCTAGTAACAAGTTCAGTTGTTTTGATAAGGAGAAGTTGATTCAGCTTGCAAAGTTTTATCCATGTGATTTTAATCCACTAGACTTACAGTTACTTGATGGCCAACTATATATATATATATTTGACGTGCGGTCTAATGAGGAATTCTCACAAGTTAAAGGTATCAATGGGATTCTAGAAAAAATAGTGGAGCTTAAAAAGCATGATCATTTCCAATTGGTTTATCGACTTTTAAAGTTGGCTTATCTTCTACCGGTTGCAACTGCTAGCGTGGAAAGAATGTTTTCTGCTATGAAGATTATAAAGAGTCGTTTACGAAACAGAATGGAGGATAAATTGATGAATGATTGTCTAATAACATATATTGAGAAAGATATTGTGGACACAATTACAAATGAAGAAATTATTACGCGTTTTCAAAATATGCGTCCGCAGAAAGTAGCTCTGTAATATGTAAGTTATTTTGGAAACCTGAATATTACAAGTTTTCATATTTATGTAATGTCTAATATCACTATAAGTTGTTCTTCTACAATGAATTTTTTTTTATCTTTTGTAATGCCAATTCTTCATTTATATTTAATTTCAATTAGTGCCCGGGTTTGACAAAAATCATGGGTCCGCCGCTGCCGCCTTGGCATTGCCCCCTTCCACCTCATGGACCCAGCCCAACCCAACTTTGGTTCACTCAACTGCAAAGGGAGCGACCTCAGCTCACCTGGCAGGAGTTCGAGGACTACTACATGCTCCGCTTCGAGCCTCCGTTACGCAGCAAACCTCTTAGCGGCCTCATTTCTCTCAAACAAACAGGCTCTATAAACGACTACTTGCCCCACCGAGCAAGTCCCATATTTAGTCACGCCATGGATGATCAACCAAAGTTGACTTATAACTTGATGAGCTATGGATCTTGACCCATTGGAGAGAAGCTCGCTTAAACTCTCTGAATTAATGTTAAGGGTTATTAATTTGAAGAAAATCGTGAAAATATTTTCATAAATACCTTATTAAAATAAAATGTATATTTTGAAATATAGTGTTAACTTAAATTTTGCATAATATTATTGTAGAATTTCAATAGCAAGTAACACACATGTAACCTTGTCCTGGTACAAGGAACAAATTTTCTTGGACTGGTACAGGAACTTAAGGATTGTCCTCAAATAGGAGATAAAACTCTGTCTTAGAGGAAGATCCACTTGAAGAGTCACTTAGTAATGCATCTCATATAGAGAAAGATACTTGCAAGAAGTATCTGGATGATTCTTTGGATATCGAATGCCTCATGCTAGCCACCATGACTCCCGAGTTTCAAAAGCAACATGAGAGTATGTCTGGTATCGAAATCATCAAGCACCAAAATCACTGTTTCAAGGCCAGACTCAACAGGAGATGTATTATGTCTCAAAGGCATTATTCTAGTACAAGATGACAGCTCGTGACCTAGTGGGAACTCTCGTGCTCAAAATGATTGGGTACATTGAGATCCTTCAGAGATTGGGTTTTTCAATGGGCTAAGACTTAGATCTCATCTTAGTTATAAGCACTTTGTCATGAATTTTAAAATAAATGAGATTGGCAAACATTGTTCGAACTGCTATATATATATATTAATACATATGGACAAAATCCCAACAATAATGACAATTTACATTGATTCTACAGATATTTTTCAGTATTTAAATAAAAAATCCAATGGCATACTGAGGAAAAACCAAAGAACCAACACCTCATCCAAAACTAGTCTTTGAATACTACAAATCTAAGCAAGCACCACAATCACTGTTGTGAAGAAACTGTTAGAAAATGAATCACTTGGAATAAATTACTCATAAAACTAAAATGGAATGAGCTTGTCACAATTGTCTAAAGCATGCCACCAATGGGATTTTAGCGGTCTATCCTACAAGATTCAAAGGGCTCTTTATGTAAATCTGCACTGATCTTCCGTAGTAATATGAACAACAAATTATTGTATGCTCAAACCATCAATTGACAATTACTCGGAGGGAGAAATAAGAAAGTAAGGGAGAAAAAGGAAATTCAAGTGACCATTACGTATATAATTTGATATGAATATAATGAATCAAGTCTTTTCAGAATGAATGAAATGATTCAAAGAAGCATTATTGAAATGGATTCAATGACGCAAAGAAGCTTTTTTGGAAAGTATGCACAAGTTCAAATGAACACATGGGTTCAGAACACAACAAAATTAACAGAATACTGATTAGTCCAAACAAGAACCCTAACCAGAATTTTGCAACCCCTCTGGATGTGATATGACATAATGCGCCAGCGTGCACCCATTTTTAGACAAGTTCTGATGGATTTAGTTCGGCTGTGTGCATGAGGTCACACCTCCTTCCATCCATTTCTTTCTTATATTAATGGAAAACTTTAATTTGGCTAGGAAATATGGGACTAAAATAAATGAATAAATAAATTCTTAGAAAAACAACAAAACACAATGGAAACATGAGACAATCCACTTGTTTTCAACAATCAAAAAACAAGAAAATATGAAATGCTCCAACAATGGTGGAACAAAGCTTCCTGAACTCTTTCCTATAACAAAATTCACCAACAAATTCAGAAACAATTGCAGTTGATACCTCGTAATTCAGTTAAATTCAGGGAAAGCTGGGGAAAAAATATAGCCAAAAATTATCCTTAACCGGGAAGCTTGAACAAGAACAAAAAAACTAAAGAATGGCACACACCTGCTCGAAATCCGGCTCCGCCGTGCGGTATTCGTGCATAATCCAGCTAGTACGCTCACCCTTGGGGGCTCGGCCACGGTAGAAAACAAGAGTCTTCTTCATGCCAATGAGTATTGGGGACGGAGGACGAGTCTTGATAGTTCTGTCCTTCCCCGTGGCCTTCCAGTATCCGGCCACCGTGGCCCGGTTCGAGCGCTGGCCATTCGGGTACTTCCGGTCCCTAGGGACGAAGAAGAACCATTCAGGATCGTCCGACCTTATCAGAGATTTATCTGCCAACAATGGCGCAACAACACTCTGAGAAATTGTTCTTCCTTCAATTTCAAGTAAGATAAAATAGTGAGAAAGAGAGATGTACTACCAGGGAGGTCCCAAGGTTCGCACTTGCAGACATCCACGTCAGGGATGACGGCAAGTTCAGATTTGATCCGGCCGCTGATCTTACGCTTCAGGTAGTAGTTCACAAGCTCCTCGTCGGTCGGACGGAAGCGAAACCCTAAGGGCAGCGATTCGAGAGGGATAACCTCCAGCCCAGCCATAATTAAGTAGGGAGAGTGAAATCAGGAAGATCGGGTGGCTCTTCTCCTCTGCAATTGCTTGACCGGACAAAACCCTAGGATCTCAAAGCTTGAAAGAGTAGGAAAAAGAGAAGCTTCGGTGAAGCTTGTAGTGGGGTCTTCGTATATAAATCAAGATCAGTCGGAAGCACAAGCTGGGACCGGCCGACGCGTGTTTCAGGCGTTTTTGCCCGTCGGATTGTCATCAAAGATCTGTTTTTTTTTTTTTTTTTGAAACGACTGTGTCCGACTTGGCGGTTCTGTGTTTCCATTTATAAGTGTTGCCGGTGAAAGAATTTTCTCACAATGATAAATTTCTTTCACGGCAAATGTTGTGATTTGACGTTGATTCGTATCTTCTAGCTCTGTCCAAAAGGCCCGGTAGGCCCAGGCCTGAACCGGGCCCGGGCCCGGTTTTAGCCGAGTTTGGCCTGATAAGGCCCCCAAATCGGGCTGGGTCTTGGAAGACTGATTTTTTTTAAAGTTATTTTTTTTAATAGTTTAAATTAAAAAAATAAATTTACAATAAATTTACATCTAAATTTACAACAACTTTTTTTTATTAATCTTCAAAAATGATAAATACATATTTACATTCAAATAAAAATACAAAAAAATAAATTTTATAATAGCAAAAAATAATTACAAATTCAGTAATTTAAAACATTACAAAAAAATTTAGCTCCTCGGGTGCGCCTTGCGAGTGTGCGCGCGCTTAATTATCTCCTAAATTTATTTACGTTCATCTCGTCTTCTACGTCAGTTGAGCTATTCTCGATCGGTGAAATGTGTTGTTTTCTCTTCATAGCATTCAAATCGTCCTTGTAGCATATGCAAATTTCCAGTGATTTTTTTCTTAAACGACTCCTCCGCTCGTTCAAAATTCTGTCACTAAGAGAAAAAATAGACTCAGAAGCTAACGTGCTAACTTCGATTGTTAGTAAATCACGGATCATATATGCCATAAAGGATGGCCTTACATTTCCACAATTTTAGAAGATCAAAATTTTTAATTTCGTTCGTACTTATAAAATCGTGAAATTGTGTTTTAGTGTACAATTATAATTCATTTAAACTACTAGATGATGTGCGTGTTTTTTTTTCTAGAAGCTAATTATAAAAATTTATTTTTAAAACTATCTTTTGTTTTAGATTGTGATATATCTTCTCAGGGTCGCGATCCGTATAATTGATCGTGATAATTATAAAATTCAGTGAAAAAAGAGTTAAATTTTCAAATACTAACGTTATCAAATTCCGAAAAAGTTATATTTAAGTGTAAATTTGTATTTATTTCTTCGATTAGATTTTCTACACCGTCTGCGCCGAATAAAGGATTCAAAGCGGCGACGCATGAAAACATTGCAGACATTTCTTTATAATTTTTTAAAATTTTCGTTTCTATTTTCTCAATTAAAGAACGTCACCCTTCATGTTGCTTATAATAGTTAAATTTTTGTGCGATATTAACAATTTTTTTGATTACTAGAGAGCTAATTTGATAATACACGTCAGATAAATAAATTGTCGCCCTATAAAAACATTTTAATAAATCCAAATAATTTTTGATTACGTCTCAATCGTTATCGTTCAAATCATGAATATTTAACATAGTGTAGTATTCCATAAGAATTGGTTTTTATCTCAACGCTCTCTTTAACATTTTATATGTTGAGCTTCATCTAATTGGTATGTAAAATTGAGGTTTCAAATATTTTTGACCTTAGTCGTTTACGAATTTTTTAAAATCTTGTTTTCGTTGCCTAGAATTATAAATAAATTGTAACATAAGTCGAATTTTAATAATATAGAGTTTCATAAATGATAAATTATCTTGTACAACTAAATTTAAAATGTGACAAACGCACCGAGTATGAAAAAATGCACCGCTTAATATTGGTTTTAAATCGCGTTTTAACCACTAAATTGCGACAGAATTATTAGTGGTGTTATATATTTGAATTGTGTGCGGGACTTCGAAACTTTCAAAACATATTATACGTTTATTTAGATCTCATGAAATGGGATCTACCCAATGACAAGTTATACAAATATACGATAGTCCTAATTTTATGCTACTAGACCAAACGTCACTCGTCAAACTCACACGACCTGCGAAATTTTCAAAATAATTTATTAAAGTTTGTTTTGATTCCAAATAAAATTTGAGCGCGTCGCACCTAAGCGAGGATCTACAAACCTTCTGATATTTTGGTTGAAGCTCATCATGTATGTATTCGGTCTCTTCCTCATCGTCGTTGTGGCTGAACGGTAATCCACGTCTGATGACGTTCTTCACTTGCAGCTCTCATTGTCGACCATGATCGTATGTCCAAATTTGCCCGGTTCCCGATATTTGTGTCTGACTGGACTCCGGAGCTTGTTTCGGAATGCAAGACTTGATGTGTCTTGCTAGTGTCAAGTTGCCGCTCATGGTCAGCAACTTCCCGCATAATTTGCACTTCGCCTTGAATTCGGAGCCAACTTTAACTTTTTCAAAATGCTCCCAAACTAGAGTCTTATATTTGTGTTCCACCACTTCATGTGCAACTGTTGATGATGACGACGTCATCGAAGACGACAATGTCATATTAGATTTGAGAGAGTGTGTGTGTGAGAGAGATTAGAGAGAAAGAGATAGTGTATGAGTGAGAGAGAGAATTGGAGAGAGAGGGAGAGAGAAAGAAAATTGGAGAGAGAGAGAGGGCATGGCCGGTTGGAGGAGGGGGTGTTATAAAAAATCTTTAAAAAAAATTATTATAGCCATGAACGGCTCGTAGGAGCCGTTGTTAACAAGGGCTCTTAGAGCCATTGTTCCAACGACTCTTAAGAGTCGTTGGGCTTCAGGCCTCAGCCAAGGGTGGGTCGGGCTTTTCCGGGCCTGGTTTTCGCCTGGGTCGGAAAAGCGGGCTTTGCCCGGCCCGGCCCAGGTAGCAAATGCTCAATGTGGGGGCCCTGTTAGGCCCCCACAGCCCGACCTGGGATCAGTCGGGCTAGCCCGTGACTGGGCCTCACCGGGCTTTTTTCGGGTCGGGTTCGAGCGGGCCCGGAGGGCCCGACTTTTATGTGCAAGGCTGTCTTCTCAGTTGTCTCACGTGGCGGACGTAGAGGTGCAAATATAGCCTAAGCTCGGGTCTGAGTTAGGCTAGGCTCGGGCCTGGGCCTTACTAAGTCCCTTTTTTTTGCAAGGGCCCGGCTTGGTGCCCAGGCATCAAGTTTGGTATTCTTGCCCAACTGGGCGTAGCCCAGTTTTAAAGTTGGACAGCTGCCCAATATTTATTGTTGGAGACAGGCCGCCCAACATTTATTGTCTCAATTTGTGGACCAGAGTTCTGAAGCACCTCTAATGGCGGAATCCCCTTTCTTCTTCTTCCTCCTCCTCTCATTCCTCTATACCCTAAGAGAGAACTAAGAGCTGAATACTGAAGGAATTCGGCTCCAAGCACAACCTAATTGTAACATCCCATTTCTTACTGAGACCCTAGAAGTTCAATGTCACCCTAAGATAAACCCATTGCACCTTGGAAATAAGGTGGAGCCCATAAGAGGTGAAATGTGCACATTGACCCAAGTTACTTGATCAAGGATTAATTGGCTTCATACATTATCGAATTGACCTTGTTAAGACTTGCCACATGATCAAGTCTTGTCACCCCATCAAAAGTTGACTTTGGTCAACCATGATTAACCGTGATCAAATCATGGTTAAATCAAACTTAAACCTCATTTAGAAATTAACTTAATTAAAACATAAGCCTAATGAGCCCATGGATCAAAACCTAGCCCCATCATGACTCAAACCAGCTAGTCAAATCACTAATAAAGCTAAAAAAAGGTTAACTAAGCTATTGGTGGTCAAATCAAGCTTAAGGCAAAATTTACCCAAGCGTGATGTGCCCTTGCAAGGCAATTTGGAGATAGATATTGCTTGCTCCTGCTTTAGGGAATCCGGGAGGAGTAAAGTGCACTCCCTGCACTTTACGCTAAAGTGCGGGCATCCAACGGCTCGTGTGGATGCCCCCACACATCTCAAAGCGAGCTAATGGTGTGAGAACTTGAAAAACTTCAAGATGATGAAAATAACAAGAATTATTTTATTTTCAAAAAATCTCGTTATTACATGGGGAAACCCCCTCTTTACATAAAAATGTGGAGGTGAGAGAATTTACAATAGACGGTGTGGGATTAAATACAATGGCCGAACACACAAGAACAACTGCGGACACTCCACTAGTAACCGCCGACACATTCAGGTTGTTGCGGACTCTTTTGACTTGATGCAGACACTCTTCCACATCCCAACAAGAGGAACCAAGATGCATCCGCCAGAGAACCATGTGCGGATACACCAGTACATCTCGAGTAGGAGCAGGAAGGTGGACAAAAGCCGTGCAACCAAAGACCTTGGGGAGTAGAGGGAAAGGATTGCCATCTAGATACAGAAGGGAAAAGGGGGTCTTGCCCTGAAGAGTAGCTGACAGAATGTAAGACCCCCTCCCCTAATCGAAACTGGGTCGGGACGAGGACGGGCCTTACCGCCCAAAACGGACACCCTATGCTCTCTGAGTGGCAACAATCCATACTCCAAGCATATAATGATTGCCTTGTCAGACTATGAAAACTCATCACATCATATCACAGTGAAAGCAATTCAGAATTCAAACATACACATGTATAGAAATACTAAGGCCGAAGGCCAACTATTTATACATCAGGCCCCATAGGGCTAATCTACTACAACTTTTACTCCCACTTATTTCTAGGTACTAAGGCTCACATCTCTTAAGACCGGAGGCAAGGTTGGGGTGTCGGATCGTGCGGGCTCGATTACAGGTACCCTTTCATGTAGTGGCGGGGCCTCGCGCTGTTCCATCTCCTGAATGGTGTACGACGACGCATTAGTCAGAGACTAGTGGATTCACTCTTCCTCCCCAAGATCCCTAAGGCTTAGGGACGAGAGTGGGCCTCTAATAAGCATCAACAGCCGAAGCATAAGAGTTAGCAGCAGTATATATATAAGAATCTGAATGAGGCAAGGAGCATAGTAATAAGTAACTAAAAAGAAACAACAATATATATATTTACTAGTTATTTAAATCGAGCTTCTCTTGCTATCGTGCAATCACACGGGTATTCACAACCTGCAACAACATCATATATCGACATAGTTTGACCACTTTCCTTCAGCAAGGTAGCGAACCCTGCGGGCCTTACTGATGTGGCAAATCGGTAACAGCGACCGGTTTATTCGCTTCTGGGTGTGGACGTACTACACCACCCAGGCCCAAATGAACCCGGTATACTCCTGGATGTGAGTGACATCCGACGAACCTGAAATTGGCCAAACAGCGGAGGGACCCAGCATGACATTTATAATACGACGGAGCTCCCGAGGGCACTTCTCCATGTTGCCTAGAGTCGTCAACTTTCCCGTGGCGGTACGTACAGTCTACGGGCATGACTGACTCATCACTTCTTTCTACCAGCATATTACAGCATTTCAATAAGTAAACGATCGACACTCTTCGTCCTTAAATGACTTGCCCTACTTAACACAAAGTAATTTGGGCAAGCGATCGAGGGAGCTTTATTTAGGTCTATCATTGGAGGAATAAAACATCTTCAAGTTATCCCCAACTAATGCTCAACCCCTCAACTCGCTTATCCAAACAGAACCCGAAATAATGTGCAGAAATGAGATTGTTAGTAATTTGCAGTAATTAAAGTGCGGTAAAGGAAGACTGTTGCAAGATTGAAGTACTGAAATAAAGTGCTAAAATAATTGCAGTACGTGAATGTTGAACTGAAATGTTGGAATGAAATGCTGAAAGGAATTAGACCAGTACTGAACTGGAATAAAAGAAACACTAAAGGTTATTGCGAAATAAGAAAGTTAGTAGTCATTTAGTTCCATCTCCATCACAGGAGACAAGTTCAGTTCTCTTCTTTGTTCCTAGGAGACTTCTCCGTTCTAAGGAGGTTTCTCCGTTCCAAGGAGGCTTCTCCGTTCCAATGAGGTAAGTTCACAATTCTACGGTGAATTCTTAGTAAGTTTCAGTGTTAGGGTTTGCCGGTTTAATTAAATCCAATAATCACTTTAGTTGCACCTGTTAGAAATAATTTATCGGATTTGTGTCGATTTTGTAGGAGCTTCGTTATAATTCTAAGTCTTATGATAATTCCTTGATTTAATTAACGAGACTTCAACTCTCCGCAAGAGATCTACAAGAGATCTTTTAACCTCAATTGCTTACACCGGCGCGAATCAAGTTCCGATGTTACAGACGATATTTATTCTTCAGATTTAAACTTCTTTATTTAACCAACACCCAAAAATACTTTTGTTTTTTCAAAAATTGCCCAATTTTGCATGGTGATTTATATTACAATAAGGAAGACTTCCATATTTTTATCAGGCTCATTTCTCAAGGTAGGAGCTCTCTATAATATATAAAATAACACAAATATCACAGCTTAATTTGCCAAAAATAGATAATTTTGAAATAAATCTCTCAAACTTTTTCAGAGGATAGATACTAGGCTTACTGACCTCCAGTGATTTCCTCAATTTTTTCCATCATGATTTAAGATATTTAATATTTTAAAACAACACTTTCTTCATGGTTTAATCTTTAAAAAATATTAGGAGTCAATTTAAAATTTTGATTATTTTTCCTTAGCTGTGTCATACTCTAGTACACAATGTATAAAAATTTCAGCCATGTGGGTCATAAAAATCTTCCCCAAAACAACACTTTCTTCCTCAAATAATCCTTGAAAAACAGCAGGAATCATTAAAAAAATCTAACTATTTTTCCTAGGATGTGCAAAATTTTCAGCCGTCATGAAAATCTCTCCCTGAAATTTTTACAATTAAAGGACCCAGATTGATTAAATCATTAAATTGTCATAATAACTTCTAAAAATTGTCAATTAATCACCACATGTGTACATGGGCTCTTGGAACATTCCCCATTTATTTCATAATTTTCTGATATCATTTGATTCCTCTGATAATTCAATAACCCAAAAAATTGATGTATTTTAATTTCTAAAAATACTTAGCATTTTCCAAAAATTATGAAAATTTTACACTATGTAGCCCTTGCCGAGATGAGCAACTCTTATGTTTATAGATTTCTAATTTGAGGGCTTATGAGACACAGAAAAATCGACTTTCCCCCGCCCTCAAATTATTAAACACAACACACATGTTGGCGCGGATCTACGTCTGGGATCGAGCCGCAGATCCCGCGCTGATGCCCCGCAGCGGATCCGACGATGATCTGTTGCGGGATGCAATGATTACCGAGGTAATCATGGCCGTCTGGTCTCCTCCCTGAGATCAGACGACATCTGTAGCTCGGCGGACGACAACACCTTGCGGGCCTCTACCGCCGCCGTCCACCACCAGCCGGTTCGCCGGTGGCTGGTGGCCGGTTGAACCTTCGGTGGTGGTTCGGCGACCTGAATGTGTCGGCCGCCATCGGGGGTGGGCTTCCTGTGCGTTGTTATCCTAGGCTCTGCTGAAGTTTCTTTTTTCGGAGGCGCCATCGCCTGGTCCCCCTCCGGTGAGGGAAACCGACCCCTCTCCGGCGAGTGGCCACTCCCCAGCCAACCCAGGGAGGCTGGGGAGCCTCACCCATGTCCGACCACCACTTTGCCTACCCGAGCTTGGTGGTGGCCGTGACGGAGCTCTGGCGGTCGGAGCTTGCATGAACGTCGTCTGGGGTCTAGGGAGGGAGGGGAGGAAGGGATTCCACCTGCTGGAGGGGCCTCCTGGAGGGTCCGATGAGATCTTCCCTTGAAGGGTGGTGGATGGAGGAGAGCTCGGGTAGGGTGGTTTCCAGCGAGGTGGGGCTCCGGCAAGGGGTGGTTGGGTTTAGCTTGAGAGTGTGAGGTTTCCTGGAGGGGTAGGGGCCTTTATATAGGCTGGGGAGGAGCCGCCTCCCCCTTACCCGACTGCATGGGAAAAATGGGGTTAGGGTTAGGATTAACCTAAGTGGATTACCATGGGGGGTTGATCACATCATTTAGGCAAGGTATGTGATGTCAGATGTCCTCATCTTGGGGGTTTGGGGCTTGGTGTATTTTCTTTGGGCTTGGGAAGGGAGAAAAATGAAGAGGGTTAGGTTTGGGTTCCCCCCAAGCCTTGTCCTTGGTTTCCAAGCCCCCAGGACAGCTGATCTTTCCTAAATATCAGAGCCCACTTTGGCTAGTGGTGGCATGAGTGGTGGGTGAAGTGGAAGTTTCATTTAAATTTTCCAAAAGATAAGATTTTTTTGAGGGTTTGACCAAAGTCAACCTTAGGTGGGGTCCCTAGGTGGGTCAAGGTCAATGTAGGTCCATGTTGTCGGGTTGCGGGTCAACGTTGATGTGTCGGAGTTATACGGGTGTGTGTATGCTTTCGGTGTATTATAAAGCTTGACGGGGCCCGGTTTGACCAAATTGACCAACTATTGTTGGAATTTAGTGAAACGAGTCTCATTGAACTCGTATTGATTATACGAGTCTAACGCAACTGTCTAGGGTCCATTCCGAGTTCATATGCTTAAATAATAAAAATGATGTTGTCGTGACGCGCTACGATACTTAAAATGGTCGTTTTCTCCAAATGGCCTTGGGTTGGAATAAAACAAGTTCCATTGCACTCGTATTGATTATACGAGTCTAACGCAACTGACGGAAGTCGGTTCGGAGTACATTATGTCACTATACTAAAATGACATCGTCGTGACACGCTACGACACTCAAAATGGTCATTTTCTCCAAATAACCTTGGATTGGAATGGAACGTGTTCCATTGCACTCGTATTGATTATATGAGTCTAACGTAACTGATAGAAGTCAATTCAGAGTACGTATGGTCACTATACCAACCTATATGTGTTTGGTTCACTTTTATTGGGTCACTTATGTTAGTGACCAAATAAAAGTCGGGATGTTACACATAAGCCGATTGATGAGATATGCGGAAAGGATAACAACGTGACCCCAATAATAGCGTGGTACATGCATCTGGAAGAGAAGAGTACAGACAATATCAAAAAGGTGGTGATTCTAGTGTTTAGCGACATCAATCTGCTGGAAAGTATACACACCGCTAGTTTGATGAATAATACCATTAGTCGTATATAAAGAAGAGAAGGCTTGGCTAACATATTCTTTGGCATTGTCAGAATGAAGAACCCTTAAAGCACATCCAAACTGTGTGCGAATTTTATTAATAAAAGCAGTGAATACAGATAGAAGTTTTGAGCGTTCTCTGAGAAGATACACCTAAGTGCAACGAGAAAAATCATCGATAAAAGTTACAAAATACAAACTACCCTACCAATTGTCTTGGTAAGGCACGGACCCCAGATGTCTGAGTGAATAATAGCAAATGCCTAAGTGGAGCTACACTAGAGCTTCACAGGATAGGAGGAGCGATGATGTTTGCCAAACTAGCCAGCTTCACATTCCAGAGTGGAGATATCCATCTTGAAAGCAGGAAGGAGTTGGCGGAGAAGACGTGTTGGAGGATGACCGAGGAGAAGATGCCACTGAAGAAGAGACTCGGAGGAGGGAGACACATAGAGAGCGGAGGCAGATTAAGGAAGTAGAGACCTACAGATTCATTCCCAGTAGCAATCGTCTTCTCAGAGCGGAGATCCTGAAAACAACAAGTAGAAGTAAATGAGACCGCAGACTTAAATTGCTACATAGAGCTTGAACCGACAGTAAATTGCAAGGAAAAGATGGGACATAGAGAGCATCATCCAGTCAGAGAGAATAGGTAGCCATAACCACACCATTCCCGCAGACTGGAGAAGGAGAACCATCCGCAAAAAAAAAAAAAGGAGGCAACTGATTGTGCTTCTCAAGGTGAGAAAAATACACGGGAGTTACCAGTCATAGGATTTATGGCACCTGAATCAATGAGCCACTTACTCTGTTGAGCGACATGAACGCTACCTGAAGAAGCTGCAACAGGGGAAGATTGTTGGGAGGTCCGGAGGGAGGCTTCAACCTCCTCTGATGAGAACCAACGACTAGTGTTGGAGGAAGAAGTGGCCACCGAAGGAGCAGTAGCGTTGTCCATGGTGCCAAGATGGACTTAAGAGCGCAGGTGAGGATACTTCGCAAAGCACTGGTCAACGCTATGGCCAACCCGACCACAATGAGAGCAGAAGGGATGATTTCCTCCACGACCACCAGGACGACCTCTACAGCCATGAGACGAACCCCGCCCAGTAGAGTGAGCAAAACTGTCTGAGGGAGGAGAATGTATTGAAGGTGGTCATTGAAGGAGAGTAGTAACAACAAAGATGTGGGTTGCAGTGGCATCCAAGGTAGGAGAGTCGTCTTCCCCTAAAATCTGCTAACAGATTAGATCAGAGGAGTCTGGGAGATGAAGCAGAAAGCAGATCACCAAAAGCTCCTAAAAGTGGCAGTTTTGGGTGGCAAGGACAAAGAATGTACGATGCTGAATAATTTCAGCACCAAGAGCTTGAACCTCCTGGTAAGCAACATGAGGGGAAAGGGTTGGTCGATTAAAGAGGTTTGCATACAAGGTGTATATGCGAGAAGTCTTTCCACCCTTGGAAAAAAGGGCGGCGAGGTGATCCCAAGCAACCTTGACGGTATCATCATGGTGGATGATGTGAAAACATTCATCAGAGAGGCTATTGACGAGCCAAGTGCGGACAATCGCATCACCTACATCCCAATCAGCAAAGGTAGGAGAGTCAGTAGGATTCAGAGCATCAGTCAGGTGATGACGTTTGTGTTGGGATCACAAGAGGAAAGTGAAGGAGACACTCCAATCAGGATAGTTTGGACCTGTTAATTTAGATAAGGTGCCCAAGTTTCCAGAGGTACCAGAAAAGAGAGAGGTGGGGGTTGGAGCGACTATAGGAGGGACTTCTAGACTACCCATTGAGGCGATGTTGACCACAATTGGCGAGGTCCGGGGCCGAGGTCTTGGCCAAAAAAAAATTCATTAGAGAGAGAGAGAGAGAGAGAGAGAGAGAGAGAGAGCGCATGCACAAAAAATTAACCGCAGATAAAAATTTGTAACCGTAGATACAAGAGCGAAGGAGGATAAAAAGGCAGGACAGAGAACGCGCGGAGACAGAAGAATCAACGCAAATACAAAGCGAGCGAGTGAAGACTGAAGGTTCCATGCGGATACTAAGCCAGATCGCACAGAGTCTGAAGGGTCCAAGCGGATGTTGAATGGACTGTATGGATACTTAGCGAGCACACGTAGACTGAAGGGTCTGTGCAGATGCTAAGAGAGATCGCGCAGAGACTGAAGGCTCGCGCATAGACTGAAGGGTCGTGCAGATGCTGAGCGAGGTCGATGAATTGTTATTGCCTCTGATACCATGTGAGAACTCGAAAAACTTGAGATGTTGAAAATAACAAGAATTATTTTATTTCCAAAAAATCTCGTTAGTACATGGAGAAACCCCTCTTTATATAGAAATGAGGAGGTGAGAGAATTTACAATAGACAGTGTGAGACTAAATGCAATGGCCGAACACACAAGAACAATTATGGACACTCCACTAGTAATCGACGACACATTCAGGTTGATGCAGACTCTTTTGACTTGATGCAGACACTCTTCCACAACCTAACAAGAGGAACCATGATGCATCCGCTAGAGCACCATGTGCGGATACACCAGTAATATCCGCCCATGCTTCCAAACTCCAATAGCCCAAGAAGAATTCGTGGTTGGTACCTTTGCCTTTGTGGACACTATGCATATACTCTACAAGCATCCGCCCATACTCCATGTTCTAACATAAGCCATTAGGAGCAAGGAGGAGGCAACAGGGAGGCAACAAGGTGGAGACTTGGCCGACCAAGCTAAGAAGCAAAGCTTGAAATGGCAACTTCCTCTTCGGCCTATAAAACCACCAATTGACACCTTAGTTAGCTCACACGCCTCCCCAGCAGTTGATACAAGCAGAGAATCACTACTAGAAAAGTGACTTTTAGCCACACTTTTTTTTGCCACGGGTCAAAAATCGTGGCTAATAATGAAGTATTAGCCACGACCCCTAATTTGTGGCTAATGAGCAAGTATTAGCCACGGATGTCAAAAAAGAAAGCATTAGCCACGGTTTACCAAATTCGTGGCTAAAAATATACTATTAGCCACGGTTTTCTAATTCGTGGCTAATATTTTAGCCATAATTCTTAATTCGTGGCAAATACAAAAGTATTTGCCACGGTTTTTGGTCGTGGCAAAAAATTAGAATGCGATAATTTACTAAATTTAGTTTTTTTATTCATAGCATATGCGTAAATATATTAATATTAATTTAAACAATAATTCTCATATACTTAATTAATTTGTGTTACATACAATTCAATCACACCACATTCTATAAAGAGATCAATAACACTTAAAATAAGACCAGAACTATTATTGAACCACAACAGTCGATATCTACTGATGAATGATCCAAAGTGAAGTCACTATAGAACAAGGATCAACATTGGCCTCTAATAGCCCATTCTTTGACGATTTTCATAAGCTCGAGATAAAGTGCCTTATTCGCTGTGTAACGATTATTATATAAGTTATATATACCAATTATGATTGTTATCCTTTTTATAAAAGTAATAAGAACCTAATAATTAAGAGGATTGATATTAGTAGTCCACAAATGGCTATTCGCAGTCCATTGCTATTCGTAGTCCATTGTTATTCGCAATCCAAAATTATATTCGTAGTCCATTGTTCATCATGCTCAACATTGGTTGGGAGAATGGGTATCCTGAGTCTTGCAGTATTCGGCTGTTTCAATTCCGATGATCACCGATTTTAAATCCTGTAAATTTCTATCCTGCCAAGTTGGTCGATGCATTATAGCACTTGATCCAACTGCTTGGAAGACTACAAAAAGTCATCCCCAACAATGGCCACACATATGTTCTCAATTTACCTTGCACAAATTCTGAAGCATCACCGGAAATTTCTCGGTCTGCCAACGAAGCATCGGGCGCCGGAAGGAAAGAGACGGAGATGATTTCATACAATTTTTTGGACTGCGAATATAATGAAAAATTTTACCATTTTTTGGACTGCAAATAGCGAGAATGAGACTGCTAATATCAACCCTCATAATTAATCTACAAACCATATATCGATAGGAGCAGATCACTTTAATAATAAAATAATGAAATCTTTATTTTTTTTGGAACTCTAAACCTAATACGTGCAAACCAAGTAAACTCCCCCCTCTTGCGCTTCTCCCGCATCGCTCCTGAAATCGCAAAACCTATGTCCTGCCGATCCTCGTTCTGTCGTCTCGCTCTTCCCTCCCATCAACGAAGAAGAAGCCTGCCTCACTCGTCCCTCTCGTCGAGGAAGAAGCCTATCTTCGCTCTTCCCGCCGCCGATGACAAACACGTAAAAGCCCTATTCTCACGTCAGCCTCCAGGTTTGCCCACCTCCATTCCAGAAGAAGCCTAGTTTTTTCTGATTTTTGTTAGGTTTTCAGTACCTTCACTCCTCCATTTTCCCCCCTTGCTCCAGGTTTTCAGTCGGCCTCTATTTATTCAGCTTTTTGTTGGCACTAATCCATATACAGTCGGCCTCTAGGTATTCAGAAGAAGTCTACTTTTTTCTTTCTGAAATCCACTTTGAAATTAATGTTTAGCATTAGTCCGTTGTTTTTTCCAGGTTTAATCAATTGTTTACCATAAATCCATACATAAATTCTTATCGGAGTTTTTGCAGATCTTCAGGTTAAGGAAATCCATAGTCATCACTACTGAACTTGCCTCCAATCTGATTGAAGTTATTTTTAGATTAAAGAAAGAGGTATTAGATTCTTTTTAGTTGCTATTATGTTGTACTTATGTTCAAATTCATGATAGTAGATTCAAGTTATAAGGTATTGTATGAATGTGTAGATTGAATGTGTTTAGAGGATAGTATATCCCATATTTTTCATTCTAGTGAAATAGTGTTATCGTGACTCTAAGTTGGCTTAAGTTGATCAAACCTGAGACTTCATTATGGTGGGCCAACCATAGGTAAAATGATCATTTATCTTAGTTGATCGATCAGATTGCGTAAGAACTATTTCACCAAGCCTATCATCCTTGCTGTTAACAAGTGTGAATCTCCACGAAAGGGTCTAAAGTAAGCATCAAAGTTTTGGTCCTTCGGGTCAGTCATGTACTTTTATTTTCTTAAGGATTTTATTATTGCTCGTGTTGTTCTCTTCTTCTTCCTTAGGGTCTTATTTCATGTATTTGCAGGTTACACATTGCTTATATTTATCAATATTCTTACTTGGGTTTGCCCTGAAAACTTCATGCTGGCAGTAATTAGATTTATTTAAACTAGATGCAATGTTATGCTTTTCTGAAAGTGTTACATTTTGTTTTATCAACTAATCCCAAATTATTTTTCTTCTACTTTGAGAATCTAATACTTATCAATTGTTTTACAAGGTGCCTCATTTGGTGTATGTAGGTATTGATTCCCATTCCCTGCTGCGGTGAACTTGCAAGAGCATCTTCATGACGATCTCACGATCCAACCCGCAGCGGTTTGCTGCAGAAAACCACTGCATAGTCGCAGCGGTTTTGCCACAGAAAACTGCTGCATATCGCAACGGTTTGCTACAGCAAAAACCCGAGTAAACAAGCAGCAGATTGATGCAGAAAATGGTAACAAAGCCGCCGCGTGGTCATGGAGCAAAGCCGAATTCAGTTCTAAAAAATTCTTATGCCTTTACTTAAAGTTTGTTCAATGTTCACTTTTGCAAAGCCGAATTTTGTTGCTCTTTGGTCTGGGCTGCAAATATGCATGAAATTTTCTGACTTTCTTTAATTGACGCAACTTATAGTGATTCTAGAAATAGCATGATGAGGCAAGAACTTGTTGATTTCTTGGAACTATTGCCCAAAGTGGAACTGCAAAGTTTCTCAAGGCGTTTAAGGTTGTAAATAAAAAAAGGCATATTTCTATATTCCTAAGATGATCATTTGGACTTGAATTACTTCAAATGTGCTTTTAACATCTTTACCTCTTCTCTTACAGGATAATAAGGAATCTGGTGCTGACAACAATTTAATTGGCCAATTTAGGGTGGGGTTTTATTCAGCATTTCTTGTTTATGACAAGCTATGCTTTACTTAGACATATCTTCTTATAAGGGTATTTAAATGCTAGTCATATTTTCCAAGGAAAATACAACCCAACAAAAACCGCTCAGGCGCTGCACATTGCCCTCTCCAAGCATACTGAGAATGATTTTGTCTATTCTAGAAATTAGATCTATTTTGATGGATTTAATAAATATGATGTCACGTAGATGATAGTTTAAAGAAATATTGTTATACTGCAGAAACTAAATGAATGTGAAAATTAGGTGCCTTAGTTGGTGATCGGAGCTATTTCCCTCTTAACATTGTCCTCTATTGCATATCATACATTAATGTGAACTAGTATGTTTCCTTTTGGTTTTATTAATTAATCATCTCTTTTTTAAACTTCCCTGTTGTGTTTGGTGCAAATTGGGTAACTTTGAGAGTTAGTTGGCACCATGATACTTTGACTGAACTGAAAAAATATTAAGTAGATGTTGAGTGTTTCGTAGTTGCCATTTGAATGAATGTAGTTAGAAATAAACATAAGTTTTTAAAACACCTTACATGCTATAGAGAAATAGTGGCAATTTTTTTTTAATAAATCTGTCAAGAAATTGGCACTGTTTTAAACCGTGACAAATATTTTTTTTATTAAATCTGCCAAGTATTTCCCACGGCTAAATACCGTGGCTAATAATGGACTTTTAGCCACGGCATGAAAATCGTGGCTAATAACTGCTGAAATCAAGATTTTTATCCACGGGTTAAAACCGTGGTTAAAAGTCGTGGTTAAAAAGTATTCGCCACGGAATGAGCGTGGCAAATACTTTTTACCACGCTCGCATTGCCCACGCTCATTTGCCGTGGGCAGGCCGTGGCTAAAAGTCTTTTGCCACGGTTTTGGACTTTTAGCCACGGCAATTTGCCCTGGCTAAAAGTCCATTTTCTGGTAGTGAATGCAAGTTAAATGCCTCGGGAAGCCATAGGAGACCAAAGCTGATCACCACCACCATGCCAACCCGAACTCAAAACATAGGAAATATCCCTCTGGAGGTGAGATTACCGGCCCCTCCCCTTGTGCTAGATATATAGAAGGATTTTGAATCAAAATCAAGCTCAATTAAGATTTGAATTGAGAGAATTTGGTGGAGAAATTGGCAGGGAATGCCCATGCCTTTCCGACGAACACCGGAGGCAATAGACAGCCTGACCACCACCCTTAGATGTGTCGTCCTCTGGCGAAGTGAATAGGGGTGGTGGTGAGTCATGGTGGTTGCCGGCCGGCGGTGGAGGAGTCCTGAAAGCTTCGTCGAGATGGGAGAAATCAGATCTATTGGCTTAAGCTTGAAGATGCGCTCTAAGCAGTCTGATTACCTCAATAACTCCGAGCCAATGATTGACAGCTCCCCACAGCGGATCGACAACAGATCTGTTGTGGAGGAAGGTCAATTCTAGTCTACCACCTTTCTAAGACACTCGATCTATTGTATGATTCATGTCACTTTCATTTAAATGCAAACCAAAAACTATAGTTATGATTAATATCATTTGATTATTATGTCACATTCATATAGTTTTGTTTAGCTCAAAATATAAGTGTCTTAGATGCATAATTAGATCAAGTGGTCAACACAAAAGTAGCCCTCGGTCTGTGTTTTCCAAATTAATATGTCACATTTTCAGGGGATGTCTATATCTCCTTGAATTTAATTTTGAAGTGGCTCTTACATAAACTATAAGGATTATTGTATTTTGTGTATTTTTCTGTCATTTTAAATGCGATGACTCTGAAATTTGAATCATGAGTATGTAATGACATGAGGAATGTACATTTAATGTTTTCGATTATTCAGAGCGCATTTGCCCAATTGTTTAGTTCATAATGCAATCAATTTTGACGAAGTGTATTATTGAAATAATGTGGACTTAATGGTGGAATTAAATCTCCAGATTTTTATGGTGTAAATGTTATAATATGAATTTTTTTGGGGTATTTGGACAAGGTTAGTCGCTTTTATGAATTATACTTTGAAAGTTATAGTTTAATTACTTTCATTTAGTTGTCACACATGGACATTTAGCTCCTTTTTAATTATAAAGCACCTTACTGTGGGAATTGACTTAAATGATCAACATGGAAGTTGTAGCTCTTGGTTTGAGATTTCCAAATGTGTTTGCCCATTTTCAGTGGGAATCTAGAACTCCCTATACATCATTTTAAAGGGTTGTTACATTAACTATATCAAACTTATATTTTATGTATTTTTTAGTTATAAATTATATGGATTTGAAAATCATACCCGAGGTGTGCTATGCTAACATGTATGCCTCCAAAATTTGGTGGAATTTTTAGAGCATATTTGTCTTATAGTTTTCAGATAAAATTTGGCAATCATTAATCATGTATATTAATGAAATTAATTGGACTTATTAATTGAATTAAATTCTAAATCTTTAGGAGCACTTTAATTGAATTAAATTCCTAACCAGACTAAAAACTAACCTTTAAATCACCCTCATCTATAATAGACACCAAGGAGGGTTCAAGAACAATTTTAACGATGCACCAATTAACTTACTAGCAACTGTAGTGATGCCCAATTTAAGTTGCCCATTTGCCAGGTAAATGTAAGATTGATGATCGTATTGTGTACCGTTATACACCACCTTTCTTCCAGGGATAGTGACTCACCCCTAATCACTTTACTAGGCACCAATTAGATGACTTAAATAAAGATATTCACACACATGCACTAAGGTTTATTGGACTATATTACTAGCTAGCCTTATAAATATCCTAACGCTATTACTGAATAGAACTACTTCATAAAAGAGTTAAAGGCATACAAGGTAGTTTTTGCAAAATAGAAACCATACTCAAATAACATTAAGTGATACTTCATTCATGTACCAAAAGATTTCACACATGAGCCAACATCTTTTATGTTAGCCATTTTAGAAGAACTTCACCATATGGTACATTATTTATTCAAGGCAAGTGAGTTATTTTAAGTGTGACATTTGAATGAACTTAATTTAAAACTATACCCTTTTATGTGTAATTCATAATATGAGTTAATCATGACCAAATATCTTCAAATTATAACCCAACGTCAGTTATGACATGATAAGTGTGATATAAAAATATGGGAATTGAATTCAATCATTAAGGTTATATTATTTCAATAATTTCACAGTGTGAGAATTTAATTAATTAAATTATACTCTTCCAATGTATAATTCAAAATATGAGATAATCATGACCAAATATCTGTAAATTATATCCCAAGATTAGTAATGACATGATAAGTGCACCGTAAAATATGGGAATCAAGTTCAATCATTAAGGTCATATTATTTCAATAATTTCAAAATGTGACAATTTAACTAATTAAACTACACTCTTCCAATGTATAATTCAAAATATAAGTTAATCATGACCAAATATCTTCAAATTATAACCCAGTGTACCATAAAATATGGGAATCAAATTAAATCATTAAGGTCATATTATTTCAATAATTTCAAAATGTGACAATTTAATTAATTAAACTATACCCTTCCAATGTATAATTCAAAATATGAGTTAATCATGACCAGATATCTTCAAATTATAACCCAAGGTCAGTTATGACAAGATAAGTGTACCATAAAAATATGAGAATCAAATTCAATCATTAAGTTCATATTATTTCAATAATTTCAATGTGTGACAATTTAATTAATTAAACTATACTCTTCCAATGTATAATTCAAAATATGAGTTAATCATGACCAAATATCTTCAAATTATAACCCAAGGTCATTTATGACAACGTAATTGTACCATAAAAATGTGGGAATCAATTCAAGTATTAAGGTCATATTATTTCAATAATTTCAATGTGTGACAATTTAATTAATTAAACTATACTCTTCCAATGTATAATTCAAAATATGAGTTAATCATGACCAAATATCTTCAAATTATAACCCAAGGTCATCTATGACATGGTAAGTGTACCATAAAAATATTTGAATCAAATTCAATCATTAAAGACATATTATTCACTAATTTAATTTTGAATCAAACTATAGGAAAATGTGTCCCAAAAATCCAAGG
The DNA here is from genome assembly GCA_033032865.1 of Dactylorhiza incarnata. Lineage (NCBI taxonomy): Eukaryota > Viridiplantae > Streptophyta > Magnoliopsida > Asparagales > Orchidaceae > Dactylorhiza > Dactylorhiza incarnata. The sequence goes on from JAWHQI010000541.1 coordinate 254,813, forward strand.
CTTTAGATATACATTACTAACTTTATAGTGAATATATACCCCAAATTTTATATTCATCCTAAGTGAAATGACTGAAAAATACATAATATGATAAGTCATATAATTTATGTTATTAATACTTCAAAATTAAATCCAGAGAGTTATATGTTGAAACATGGTTTTCCGCATTCCTTTGATTTGAGAATAACAAATTCTACTTGTATTTGATCTTATTTGCCATTGTGTTTTTAGCATGTAGGTTTGGACAGATATGACACCAGGTTGCTGCAATAATGGTCTGGCACTAACCACAAGCAAAAGGATTGAAAGTTGTCTAACGCCAGGCGTTAGGTCTTAACGTTGTGTGCTAGCGAATCGACGAAACGAGATGCCATTCGGCGAAATGGCGTTCGACGAGACGAGATGTCGTTCGACGAAATGGCGTGCCAGATGATTAAAAGGAGAAAGAAACTCAACGTCATGCGTTAGGTCTTAACGTTGGGCGCTATTCGTTCGACGATTTTGGCAAGGAGAAAGCAGTCGTGATTGCAGGAGGAACTTTAGGAATGATTTGCCTAACGCCCATGTTAGCCTTAACGCCGGCGTTAGTATTGCCTAAAATAAAACAATTCCTAAAGTGTAGAATCTCCTTCCTCTTCTGAAGATCTGAGCCATCAATATGTTGCTATACATGGTCAACGCCCGACGTTAGCACTTAACGCCGACGTTAGCTCAAAGTCTATAAATTGGATGATTTTGATGTCTCTGACTATTGACTTTGGAGAGCCCTATTCCAGCACTTCAGAAACTTTGTGAGGGCCGTATTTCCAGACCAACACATCTCTCACTCATATTTCAAAAGGAGGAATCAAAGGAGGCTTGGATAAATCAACACGCTAACACAACGCGAAGAACGCACGCTTGGACTTCAACGATCTTCAACAATTCTCTCCTTCAGATTACTTCATAGGGAGTATTATATTTGTATTTTGTATCTGTCTTTTATTTTTATCTTTGCAATCGGTTCGTGAATTCGCCTCGTGTTGGCGACTAGGTCTGGGTAGGACTTAGGGAGTAATTCGCCTCGTGTTGGCGAATAGGTCTAGGGAGTAGGTCTAGGGGGTGCTCGAGGCCTTTCTGGGGATAGGAAGGCTAAAGCGGCTTGAGGCCATATCTGGGGAGAGATCGGCTAAAGCCAACCGGTTTGTGGGGATACGAGTGGATATAGAAAATGAAAAGAATATTTCAGATTTCGCCTTCGATTTCTAGCATCATTGAAATCAGATTTTGTAATCAATTTTATAAATGATAATCATGTCTTTTCTTGTTTAATAAAATTGATTTCATTTCTAATTTCATTATCGCTTTACTTTTTATTTAACTTACTTCTACCAAAATATCAAAAGTTTTCTATTAAAGTTTAAAGTTTTTAAAACCCTTATTCACCCCCCTCTAAGGGCGCCTCAAGATCCAACAAGTGGTATCAGAGCCAGGTTATTCCAAATCGGCTTAACAACCAGGAATAATGGCGTCTCTTGATCATGATCTCGCTTCAACTAGTGGGGAAAATTTTAATATTAATGAAAAAGTATTATCACCGCCTTTATTTATGGGCAGAAATTATAAAGGGTGGAAAATATTAATAAAAATTTTTCTTAAGTCCTTAGATGAAAAAGTTTGGAATATTACTATTGAAAAGCCATCTAGCATACTAACTAGAAACAAAATTATTTTAAATGCAAAATCTATAAATAGTTTATTTTGTGCATTAGATCAAAATATTTTTAAACTTATTTATACTTTACCTACCGCTTATGAGATTTGGAATTTTCTTGAAAGAACTTACGATTTTCCTTCTGTAGGTATGGAACAAACACAAGAATTGGAGAACATACAAGCTTGCACAAATATTCAAGAAAACTACTCAAATGATGGATCCATAAAATGCTCATCAAGCGGAAAGGATGATGGAAACTCTTATTTGGAAGAGGAAGATGAAGAAGACAAAGGAACAATATGTTCAAATCTCCCCTCATCCACAAGCGCTGTAAGGAAATCAATATCTCTTATTGTGTGTAATTCTGTTTCTTCATTACAATTGCTACAAATTACAAAGCACAAAATTAAGAAATAAAAAAATGATAATTGCAAATTGCGCTTTGAAAATAAAGGTTTAAATACAAAAGTTAATGAAGAATCAAATTTTGAGTTATCTCGGTCTACCCATGGCTTCTTAGTTGAAAACATTACACCTTGTGTAGAATATAATGAATTAAAAGAAAAACACAAGAAACTTGAAAAGGAGTTTATTTTTGTAAAAGAACAAAATGAAAGATTATGTTGAGAAAATTCATCTTTGAAAAATGATTGCGCTAAGTGTAAAGACTATAAAATTGAAATTAAAGAGATGGATGAAATATTTGATGAATATAGGAATAACTATCAAAATCATATTGATTCAATTGTTTCCACTCTTAAAAATAGCAGAATCGCTTATAATAAAGCTAGACATAATTTAAAAATTAAGAATAATGAATTAAAAACTAAAATCAACTTGCTTAAGGAAATCATAAAGAAAAATTCTCAAAACATACATTCTCAATATAATGTAAAATCCAAAAGCAAGTTGAATATGATTTCTCAAAAGTTAAATAAGTCAAACAATGGAAATAAAAAACTTCAAAAGATTGAAAATGAAATTCCAAAATACAATCATCATTATCATTTACAACATCAATCTTCTCCCAACATAAAATTAAATGTTCACAAATTTCCAATGAAATATACTTTCAATAATCATTACAATTATAATATTAAAGATAAAGATAATCACAATGGAAATTTGATACATAAAAATAATATTAAACCAAGGTTTGGATGGAGACCCAAAGTTAAAGATGAAACACAAACTCCACTCAAAAGGGCTCATTCATTTCCATCTCCCCAAAATCAAACACGATGTATTTGGGTACCCAAAGGAGCCATCCCACTTGGTCCCCTTTGGATACCTAAATCTCTTATTCATTAGGTATCATACAAATGCATGAAGTAGAAATAATTAAATATGAAATATCATAAACTCTACTTCATGATATGCTTAAACTTTTTTTTGTTTTATTTTTTAACAATCATGTTATGGTCATTTTGTTAACATGTGATATGATTTTCACACATTAAGCCACAATTCATTAATGAATCAAATTGAATGAAATTGAACAAAAGTCATATCATCTCTCAAGTGACCAATCTATCCTTCTTATTTTTAACCTTCTAAATCCATTACCTTTAAATGTCTTATATCATCATTATAAATTAAATGCTAAATGCTTATATGATATTATCAAGACTAATAAAATAATTATCAAAAAGGGATTTAAAGGAAGATTATGGAGTCTTTGGCTAAATGTATAAAATGCACAAGTGATTGATTACTTATTTAATATCCTTATGTCATTTGATAACCTCTAATATGTTTAATCATAATCACGAAAAATCGGAATTGAATAATTGCAAAAATCATATGTTTTTAAACAAAAACCAAAATTAAATTTACAAAAATATGCGCGATTTTGACGCAAACTTCAAACGATCATAACTTTTGATCCGCTTGTCCGGTTTTCGCCCATAATAACTTTTCGGAACGAGGTCGAGATGATATATGCAATGGAAAACAGCTTTGCTAGTTTGAGTTCATTTCGACCCTCAAAACAGCCAAAACTCAACTCCGTTTAGAAGTTATCTCAGTTTTTCCTTTTTCGGCAATTTTTTTAAAGGATTGTACATCACATGCTCCTAAGTACCATTCCAATGACCTTAGAATCAAACTTATACCTATTGAAAATAACTCACAAGGTTAAATCACATCCTTCTAGGTCTATGAATAGTTAGGTTGAAACTCCATGTTGAATATATGCAAATCTAGTATATGCTTCACATAATATTGCACCTTATTATCATAACCTTTCTTCTAGCATCATCACTCACTATAAAATGTCTATGCTAGTTATATCATGTCATGTTATGCGAAAGAAAAATAGAATAATGAAAATTAAAAGTCAAGAAAATTATATATATATATGTTTTTGTTTCATATTCAAAAACCAAAGAGTAAATTTATAAAACCTTTCAAAAATAACCAAAAAAAATATTTCTCATTGTGTTCATTATTCACCTTACAATCTTTCTCTTTAATATTTTGAAAAGGTTGAATATGAATTGTTTTATATATTTCACTTACAATAATTAATTATGAGTATCAAAATCTCCATGTGATACAATTAATGATCATAATTATATTATGTAAATCAAAAGATCTTTTAATTCAAACATTATACGTAACTACAAAAGATCCTTTTGGTTCTATCTTATGATTGGTGATCATGATAATTATATGAATAAATTATGTTTTGTGGTTGCATGTATCTTACTATATCTAGACCTTAGAATCACCTTGATATCAATAACGTCAAATCAAATCATCACTTAATTCTAGGTATACAAAGTGAATTTCTATCAATTTAAAAGACATGCATTATTCTTATGGCATAATATGAACTCATCATACTAGCATTATCAACTAATAAATATTAGCATTCATGTTAGTTATCAAATAATGCCATAATGAATTCATCTTAAAGTAGAAAAATTGAAAGATAAAATAACTATGTGACTTTAAATTGTTTTCATAGGACAAAATGCTTAGGATGTCCATGATCATTCTCCCACATTATGTGTCTCAGAATAGCGAGGGCGTAGGATTGTATGCATTAGAAGACATAACCTCTATGTCATGTCTTGTCCTTAACCAGGGAGGGTTCCAGTGGGGCCTTGCGAGGCACTGGGGGGAAAGAGTGATAGGTTGAGCGTTCTCTAGTGTGTGCATATGGGATTAACACCCCATCCTACGGCATGTGTGCAGCTCCTCATGCCCATCCGTCACTTAGTACGGGGCTAGTGTGTAGGCATATAGTTAGGATATTATTATCTAAGACATTCCTAGATCGTATATTTTGCATGCACTCTGTATGATTATATTATTCATGCATTCTTGGTTTGATCGAACATACTTATCTTGTGTTTTGCATATCTTATCATTCTTTTAACTTTAATGATCATGTAAAACACAAATATATGAAAACCAAATAAAAATATAAAAAACATTTTTGAACAAATAAAACATGCTTAAATAGCCTTCTAATCATTTCCAACTTCTCTGAAATTTCAACACTAAGAAGGTCTATATACATACTATCTATGCCAAAGAAAAGTTTTTCAAAAAAAAAAATCTCAAAAACAGCGTACTGTCTCAGCATTAACTAATTAACGCCAGGCGTTAGCCTTTTTTCTCAGATTGAAATTCTGCTTTCTCTACACTATTTCTGGTATTTTTCTAATGATTTTTCTCTGTTTATTTTCTCAGATTTGAAATTATATTGTTATTAATTTTGTTGTTTTATTCCAAAATACAAAAAAATTCAAATAATTCAAAATGATCAAAAATATGTTTTTGTTATTTGTTTTGCTTTAACTCTTTACAAAATTATGGTTTGACTATACAACTTCATAAGAGCAAACATCTTTGTTATTTTGTTTCCAATGGTCAAAATTGATTTTGGTATACTCACAAGGATTTTCTTCAATGTCTAATTTTAATTTCAAATTTTCTAAACATTGTTTTTGTCATGCCTTGGCCTTAATCTGATTATGTGCAATGAAATAGTCTATAGATAATTGTGTATGATTGCCTAGCATGCTTCTAAGTATGAGTAATGCTTTATGTTAATCAATGATTTATACACTAACTACTTTGGTAATCTACATGTGCTCATAATCTTAGTCTTGCATGAATGTGTAGTGTAATCGTTTCAACACATTAAGTTGTATGTCTAAATTACCTACACCATCTTTCAAAAATAAATTTCGTGCACACATAGAGTGTTATTTCAATAATATTAATGTTTGCAACAACAAGTGAATTCGGAGACCTTTTGGCCCCAACAAAAATCAAATAATAATATGCCAAAGATACACCACCAAGCACTACTTACCCTCCTGATAAGTCTTAATGAGCAATGTGAGGTTGAGCACCTTGGAAAAAATTGTAAAGTGTCTTGTGCAAACATATCTCTTGTTATCACTTCTACTTGTACACCGGATCACTAAAATAAAATTTGTATACAAATGCTTATGTGATCCCCCAAGCAATACTTTGCTCCCTGATAAATCTTAATGAGCATTGTGTGGGCGAAGCACCTTGGTTGTTGTACTCATTATTTGTGCCTTGAAACTTTATTCTAGATTTGATGTGTTAAAGTAATTATAAGATTGCATCCTTAATATTGTTGTCACTATTTCATTATATATGTCATGTGTTTTGATTATTTCAGTTGTATACTTTTATCAAAACACCTTATGCACACATCATTGTTTTTCATAAAGCTTCCACTCATGAGAATTGGATCCTAATGCAAACACTATATAATTCTCTAAAAACTTAAGTAAAAGCACTAGATTGCAATGCATGATTTCAACAATGTTTCTTTACTTGAAATACGAATTGGTTACATTGTAGCTATTATCTTTTTGAATATGCTAAATCATGCTTGCCTATTAGTTATGAAAATTTTCAAAGTTAAAATGCTCAAATGTGAAGAGTCTAGACATATTGTTGGAATGATCAAACTATAACAAAAATACTACTATTATTTGTTTTGTTTTTGTTTTCCGCATTTCTCTTTTGGTCATGTACTTCGTTTACCATGATTTATCATGCTCACTTCTTGGGCCTTTCTTCACTTGTGTTTGTCAAACACTATTGCATCTCTTTCAACAAGTAATATTCTTCCTTAAAAATTAATTTGAAAAGCAAGTGGTAGAATTCCTTTGGTAAAATTATGGAATATTGTTCTTTCACTCTTATCATATATTTTTCCGATGTGCTACTCTCTCCCTTAGCTCGATCATGACTTACTTTATGTTTACACAAAACTCTTAATCCTCTCTTAATTATGTCCCATCTTTTGTCTTCATTATTCTAGTTTTGTTTCACTCCACCCTCTTTTGCTAATAACAAAGGGGGAGAATAAAATGATAAATCGTAATGATTAATGGAGTATGATTCACTAGATTAAGGGGAGCATGAATCTAGTCTATGGGTGCATACACAAAGGGGAAGCATTTTTGTAGGGGGGGCACTTTTAAATGATCTATAATTCTTATCATTGCTTAGGGTCATATATCTTTATAAAAACACAAATTCTTTATCTATGAATCTTATTTATCTCTATTGGATTTGTTATTATCAAAAGGGGGAGATTGTTGGAACATGGTTTTCCGCGTTCCTTTGATTTGAGAATAACAAATCCTACTTGTATTTGATCTTGTTTGTCATTGTGTTTTTAGCATGCAGGTTTGGACAGATATGATGTAAGATCCCCCCCCCCCTCCGGTACTCGACCTTATCGGGAGATCTTACCGCACACCATCGCCAATACATGACTTCGAGATGACTAACGTAGGATCAAAAGAATGACCATCACAAACACTCCTCTCATTGCTCACCCCGAGGCCATATATTAACGATGGTGCTAAGCGATTTCTACTTGTAATCCGAAAGCGTTGTGGTTTAGTAGTAGCACGATCTACCAGGACTAAATAGCTAATATGATATAAACAACTATTTTCGTAGCATAACATGTGGTAGACTATAATTGTTCAATAGGCTCGAGCTATCATTTAAGATATCTTAATTCATAAGGCTAAGGCGCAGCGATTTAGTTTAACAAAGAGTAACGTTGTATATAAAATATATTACTACTCAGTCGATTTCCCAAATGGTAATAAGTGGAGCTTATGCTTAATAAGGCTACAAGGGTCTATCTAGCTTTATCCGATCCAATGTACTATAATTGATGAGATGCTAGTATTTACGAAAGTTCGTAGTGGTTAAATCATATGACAAGACTGTTACTTAACTGATTGTCCTTCGATATCAATTGTATATAACACTACAAAGTTGCAATGCATAAGTGGGGGGGGGGGGGGGGGGGGGGGCGCATTGCCCACGATGACAATTTTAACTTAATTAAAGGTTATCTCATAGGGCCTACTAGCATTTACCAACAAGAGTATAATATTTGCAGCGATACATGTAACACATAATAATAAACCACAATGAATCTCAAGTCATAAATACTTAAATTGTGTCTTAACATAAGGTACCTTGATGGCCATAGCCGAAGTTATCATTCTGGATCCATCCCATTGCCTATCTGTATCCTTAACCTGTAACTCAAGTATAATGTCAATGCATAAAAATAACCGACAAGGAAGTTATGTGTAAAAGTAATTGGGTCGTGGTAGTCTTCCCACGACCACCGCCTACGTACTCCGTATCATCCTGCATACGGCCTCAGACCCACGTAGTTCTATGATTGTCGCATGGGTTGCCTGGAACCAGACCGTCCTCGATGCGGGTTGCCTTAGAGTAACACTCGAAGGCCATCCTAAATTTTCCGAAGGCAACAATTATCCCCGAAGGGATGTATTTTCTCGAAGGGGCAACATTTTATTCCCGAAGGAATATCTTTCTCGAAGGGGCAACATTTTTATTACCATAACGATTATTCGTATTTTCGTGTGAATAACATGAAACGAATATGCTCTTATAATGACATTATTCCAAGCTTATAGCATATGCAGGATTTAGAATTTAGTATATTTTTATAAATCAGCAGAAGCCTCCAATTGTCATCGGCCAATGATCAAGTAATTCATTACGAGAGAAAGAGCAAGAGTATAATATGTAAGAGACTTGCCACCATCTCCTAGGCTCGGCAAGATAAGCTTCATGGCCTCTTTGGTGTCAATATTAAATTCACTGGTAATTTAGCTACGTCCAGCATAATTTCATTATGGGTCCAAGAGATGAACACCACTCTCAAGGGCCTGAACAACCGAATATATACATGCCGCCGCTTCTAAATGAAGGCAGGAAATGCAGTTTTGGCAACAATAAAACAGGGATTTGACCTATCAAACGAACTCCAAAAATTACGTGTAAGTACAATATGGAAAGGTAAAAACATTACCTACACTATTGTTGAAGGGTTCATAAGGTGATTACTACCAAATAAAGCCTAAATATCAAAAAGAAGGTTTGCTGCAGTTTTTAAACAATAGCAGAATTCAGAAAAAGGCAGTACCAAAACGGGGTTTTGACCCATCAAACGAACTCCAAAAATTATGTACAAGTACAATTTGGAAAGGTAAAAACATTACCTACATTAATGATGAAGGGTTCATAAGGTGATTACTACCAAATAAAGCCTAAATATCAAAAAGAAGGTTTGCTGCAGTTTTTAAAACAATATCAGAATTCAGAAAAAGGCAGTACCAAAACGGGGTTTTGACCCATCAAACGAACTCCAAAAATTATGTACAAGTATAATTTGGAAAGGTAAAAACATTACCTACATTAATGATGAAGGGTTCATAAGGTGATTACTACCAAATAAAGCCTAAATATCAAAAAGAAGGTTTGCTGCAGTTTTTAAAACAATAGCAGAATTCAGAAAAAACAGTACCAAAACGGGGTTTTGACCCATCCAAAGAACTCCAAAAATTATGTACAAGTACAATTTGGAAAGGTAAAAACATTACCTACATTAATGATGAAGGGTTCATAAGGTGATTACTACCAAATAAAGCCTAAATATCAAAAAGAAGGTTTGCTGCAGTTTTTAAAACAATAGCAGAATTCAGAAAAAGGCAGTACCAAAACGGGGTTTTGACCCATCAAACGAACTCCAAAAATTATGTACAAGTACAATTTGGAAAGGTAAAAACATTACCTACATTAATGATAAAGGGTTCATAAGGTGATTACTACCAAATAAAGCCTAAATATCAAAAAGAAGGTTTGCTGCAGTTTTTAAAACAATAGCAGAATTCAGAAAAAGGCAGTACCAAAATGGGGTTTTGACCCATCAAACGAACTCCAAAAATTATGTACAAATACAATTTGGAAAGGTAAAAACATTACCTACATTAATGATGAAGGGTTCATAAGGTGATTACTACCAAATAAAGCCTAAATATCAAAAAGAAGGTTTGCTGCAGTTTTTAAAACAATAGCAGAATTCAGAAAAAGGCAGTACCAAAACGAGGTTTTGACCCATCTAACGAACTCCAAAAATTATGTACAAGTACAATTTGAAAAGGTAAAAATATTACCTACATTAATGATGAAGGGTTCATAAGGTGATTACTACCAAATAAAGCCTAAATATCAAAAAGAAGGTTTGCTGCAGTTTTTAAAACAATAGCAGAATTCAGAAAAAGGCACTACCAAAATGGGGTTTTGACCCATCAAACGAACTCCAAATATTACGTATAGTAAAGCCCAAATCCCTTCACAGGACTGCCATTTCAATCCCCCCATGTATATAATAGTTCAATAGCCGGCCAAACTTAGTAAGAACAAAAACCCCTCAAACTTCACTGTGAGCTCTAAAATGATTTGGCCACATCTCTCCTATCAACACTTTACTATAATTTGTAAGATAGAAGCAACAATATAGTTGGTACAGCTTAGGCAAATCAAATCCATATGCCAGATAGAGTTCACAAACCCTTTGTTCCACCAAAGTAAAGCCTATACATGAAAGTCCCCCATTTCTAGAAAACAATATAAAATTTGAACAAGAGTAGCAGCTAGCCTTAACTTAACAGTAATTAATTATAAAGAAGAGTCAAAGCCCAAACCTCCTAATCATAGCTTGAACTGGAAATAGGAGAAGCTACAACCGGCTATTAACCAAAAAAAAGAACATTTCTCCAATCTAGAGCAGTGGCAGGAGTAAGCCCAATACCATAAAATCAATTAAAGTTTGAGCTTGAGATGATATAAAGAAACGAAAATCATAGTTGCCATAATTAATTCCCCCAGCCCCCTAATTAAACGTCTTCATATTGATGGCAGCAACCGGCCAATAAAAACAATCGACTCCCAAACTCGACCACACCAATATTAATGCATGCTCATCTTCATCCATCACTTAAACTCCTTAAAGCAAATCACATAGAAAATCAAACGAGAAAACAGAACAAGGAAGGCTTACAGTGAAGTAGCAGGAAAGGTGAGCACTGCCGCCGAAAAGCAAAACCCGACTAAGCCTCAGGTCAAACAAACGAAGCCGTGAAATCTCCGATTCCAGCACTACCCACTGATTCCAGCAAAACTTTTATGAGATTAAGAGAGGGAGAGGATAAGATTTGAGCAGGAGATCGACGTCGTGCCAGTTAGGGAGAAGGAAGAGAAGTAGGAAAACCCTAGCTGCGAAAAAAAGTCGAGAGCGAGAGAGATGAGTAGTGAGAGATGGGAGTAGCGAAGGAGGAAGAAGCTCTGCCATGAGGGAGGCCGATCCTGCGATTCTTTAAGAGTGTCGATACCTCGCCATTTCCGCCCTTGCCTCGCCATTTCCACCCAGCCATGAAGTTTCCGCCCCTTCTCTTTTTTTTATACCCGTCTCTCTCTCTCTCTCTCTCTCTTCTTTAATTTTAGCCGGTCAAGCCTCTCTCTCTCTCTCTCTCCCCCTCTCTTTAATTTTAGCCGGACAAGCCCCTCTCTCTCTCTCTCTCTTTAATCTATTAAACTCTCATATAACTTATATAAATAAATATATATGAATATATATATATACATATAAAAGTGTGTTATTTTAGGATAAGTTGAGAAAGGTTTGGCTATATATATATACATATATACGTGGATGTTTAGATTTATACGTATAATTATATATATATATATACATATTTTATAAATATTTTATACATACATTTATATATATATGTAAATCTGACACCGTACAAGTATACATGCGTTATAAAAACTTTCCTACATATAAACAAACCTATATAATCAATATGTATGTGTGTGTATTCATTATATAATTCTCATATAAATGTACGTTGGAGTTTGTTGAGATTGCGTCGGTCATTCAAACTAATTAACTTAACTAAGGCGGATTTTCGAATCCATTTACGCAAAAAATTAATTAATTCGCCGCGTTACTGAAAACGACCCGTTTCGTCCAAATTTCCTTAATTATCACCATGCTCGGTCTGGACGGAGGGCAATAATTTATTTCAATAATACGAGTCAAACAATTGTACTGGTTAATTTGGGTTCAACAGCTTAAGCATTCGTGTCAGTCTCGCCCCATTGCCCGATTTATCAAGATCAGTTAATTGCGTCATTTACATCGAAATAGAATGAAAATGTACGTCGTTGAGTCTGTAGTAATATTGTCACTGGTGAACCCCAATTTTAGGGTAATTTGCATGAAGTACATGCTGTGACGTCGCAGTTTAATTCATAATCCGAAGTTAGGTCATGAAACTGTTAAAAACTGGTTTAAACTCCTCAATGGTTCGCATGGCTCTTCTAGGCCCCTAGTGCCAAAATCGGGATGTTACATATGACACCAGGTTGCTGCAACAATGGTCTGACACTAACCACAAGCAGAAGGATTTAAAGTTGTCTAACGCCAGGCGTCAAGTCTTAACGTTTGGCGCTAGCGAATCGACGAAACGAAATGTCGTTCGACGAAATGGCGTTCGACGAAACGAGATGTCGTTCGACGAAATGGCGTGCCAGCTGATTAAAAGGAGAAAGAAACTCAACGCCAGGCGTTAGGTCTTAACGCTGGGCGCTATTCGTTCGACGATTTTGGCAAGGAGAAAGCAGCCGTGATTGCAGGAGGAACTTTAGGAATGATTTGCCCAACACCCGCGTTAGCCTTAACGCCGACGTTAGTATTGCCTAAAATAAAACAATTCCTAAAGTACAGAATCTCCTTCCTCTTCTGAAGATCTGAACCATCAATATGTTGTTATACATGGTCAACGCTCGACATTAGCACTTAACGCCGGCGTTAGCTCAAAGTCTATAAATTGGATGATTTTGATGTCTCTGACTACTGACTTTGGAGAGTCATATTCCAGCACTTCAGAAACTTTGTGAGGGCCGTATTTCCAGACCAACACATCTCCCACTCATATTTCAAAAGGAGGAATCAAAGGAGGCTTGCATCAACACGCTAACACAACGCGAAGAAAGCACGCTTAGACTTCAATGATCAGCGATTCTTCGGCGTCTCCTTCAGATTACCTCATAGGGAGTTTTATATTTGTCTTTTGTATCTGTCTTTTATTTTTATCTTTGCAATCGGTTCGTGAATTTGCCTCGCGTTGGCGACTAGGTCTGGGTAGGACTTATGGAGTAATTCGCCTCGTGTTGACGACTAGGTCTAGGGAGTAGGTCTAGGGGGTGCTCGAGGCCTTTCTGGGGATAGGAAGGCTAGAGCGGCTTGAGGTCATATCTGGGGAGAGATCGGCTAAAGCCAACCGGTTCGTGGGGATACGAGTCGGTATAGAAAACGAAAAGAATATTTCAGATTTCGTCTTCGATTTCTAGCGTCATTAAAATCAGATTTTGTAATCAATTTTATAAATGATAATCATTTCTTTTCTGGTTTAATAAAATTGATTTCATTTTTAATTTCATTATCTCTTTACTTTTGATTTAACTTACTTCTACCAAAATATCAAAAGTTTTCTATTAAAGTTTAAAGTTTTTAAAACCCTTATTCAATCCCCCCCCTCTAAGGGCGCCTCAAGATCCAACATTATATTCATCCCTAGAAAATGTGTCACACCTACAAAGTTCATGTTGACCACTTGGTCTGGTTCAGCCATTAATGCACTTAAAATTCAAGTTGAAGTTTCTGTGTGGGGTGCAGTTTCTGTGTGGGGTGCATATAGAGGAAATTTAATTAATTTGATTTGCATAGCTCTGTATAATAAAAACACGGATCTTAAAACAGATCTAACGACGCAGATACGTGGCAGATTATAAAATGACTTTCCCCGGCAGGGAATTCGTTGTCAATCTGTTGTGGGGATCATCCAATCTTTAGTTTGACAGGTTTAAGGTAATCATGCGGTCACGGGATCGTGTTCAACCTCTGGCCAACTGCAGCGATTCATCCCTCCTGAACGGAGCTTTTGGGGCTCCTCCATCGTCGTCCGGCCATCACCACCACTCCCCACCACCACCAACAGTTTCGCCATAATGAGGGCTACCCATTGGTGGTGGTTTGACAACATATTGTTGCCACCAGCGACTAGAATTATAAGTTCATTCTGATGACCAAACTCCACCAAATTGCATGAAATCAAAGCCCAATCGAGCTCAATTTCGATTCGAAAACCTTATAGGATGCTTACAGAAGTGGAAGTGGAGGAAATCTCACCTCAAATGGCAGTGTTCTCCTGGAATGAGTTTGGGATGACATAGCTTGGTGGTCCTTGTGCTCTCTGCTCCTCATGAGGTCTTCCACTCAATTTATTTGCTTAGAACTGCTGCTTAAGAGTTGGGTGATCTTACTGAGGGCCAATGGGAGATTTTATAGGCTGAGGAGGAAGATGCCATCTTCCACCCCTTTTCCTCCATAGTTAGCTATGTCTATGGCTAGATGCCCCCTTATCCACCCTTGCTGACTTCTGATGAAAATAGAGGCTCTCTCTTGGCCTCCTAAGGAGGAATGAAGTCATGCATATCCCCAAATACCTCTCTTGAAGTATTTCCAAATTGGGTAAATTTTCTCTTAATAGAGCTTTGACTTTTGACTTGGTTTAATTAGCCTAATCAAGGCTAATCTAAAATTGGTCATGTGTTTTGAGTCAATGTGAGGTTAGGGCTTGAATCAATGGCATTTGGGCTAGTGTAGGGTTAAGGTATTTTATAAAGAGGTTTTAGGCTTAATTTTGACCATGGTTAATTTTGGTTGACCATGGTTGACCAAAGTCAAAATTTTGGAGATTAGCTAGCCTTAGTCATGAGGTATGGTGTGGTTAGCTCAATTGGTCAAGAATGGTGTCAATTGGGTTTGATTTGGTCAAATTGTTCAAAGTGCACATTTCACCCCTTTAAGGGTTTCACCTTATCTGTAAAGTGAGATGGTGCATCAATTGGGTGCCAATGGGCTTCAAGGATCCCCATTTAGAATTGTGATGTTACAAAACCTTAGTCTAGTCACCTAACACACAAGGTGAATTCCCGCTAAGCTGCACAAAGACATAGTCGCCAACACAAGGGTGAATTGCTCTACGCTCAAAAATGTTATCAAAATCAAAGAGAAAATACAAGAGAGATAAATAAAAGTATTCTAAAATATAAACTCTCTAGAGAAGCTTTGATGGCGTGGATGAAGGAACATGTGAGATCATCATCATAGATGATTTCATTCTTCATGTTGAATAAGCTTTGATCTTGATCACCTTCAAAATCTCCTCCAGTCTGGAATGGCCTCTTGGAAATTCTTTGGACGTTAGGAATGAAGGCTCCCCTGAAATTAATTAGTTTCGCCCACGAGAGATGGAGCGAAATGTCCTTTAAATAGAACATTATCTATTATCATCTGCGGTAGTACCTATCGCCGATGGTAGTTTATTAATTGAATTTTCGCGCTCAGGCCAGCCTGATTTGAAAGCAAAGCTGCTATCTCAGGCAATGTTTTATCGCGGTACAATATACCTATCACTACACGATAGTCCGATATTGCAGCACGCTAAAATGTGATCTCCTGTTTCATTTGGCTCCCTAATCATGATGTGATTGCCTAGAGTTTCCTAAAGTTCACTGCCGCGTGATAGGGTTATCACTGGACGGTAAAGCTTTACACATTAAGCACTTTGCTTTCGTCAAGCCCCCTTTGAAATGCTTCCAGCTGGCATTCAAGAAAGATAGTTATCACCAGCGGTAGTACATATCTCCGCGCCGTAGTGGCCAATTCAGTCGATGTCTCATATGTACTTCTCTCTATTTTACCTATAAGACCTGCACACTATAAACACAAGCAAAGTAGATCAAATACAAATTAGAATTTATTATTATCAAACCAAGAGATGCGGAATCCATGCTCCAACAACTTAATCTACTAAATAGAGATTGATTGTTGGGAAAATCTATGATCATTTGATAGATCACGTTACATAATGCACTAAGCAGGTGTAGTTTTTATTGCGCCTTTGTCCTAAAATGGCGTTCTTCTGAAGAAGTAATGCAAGTTACTGTAAATTTTATAAGTCCATTTAGAATCATCGATTGGTAGTCAATGATCGCCAACCAAAAGCCCGAATGTCGACTAAGTGTTTGCTGACTGAAGACTTGATCATCAACTGAGCTTAAGATCAATATTTTAGCATTCACCGTCCGAACTTAAGAATCGCTAACCACTAACCTTCCTTTTTCAACATTCCCATAACTCCTTTACAGCTAGCTGAATATATATCTATGATCGTCATTCTTTGATCATGTGCTCAACGATCGCTGACTGAGCCAACCCACTACAGTGCTCATAAAATGAAGACTTTCCTTGGTCGGACAAAACCGTCGATTGTCATTCACCAACCAAGAATATGAATTTGTTGGGATTCAAAGTAGAGTCATTACTATACAAGTAAATGAAGGCATCATTAATGTAGCCATTCTTTGTAGAACTTGATAGGATTAAAGAAGACTACAAAAGGAGACCATCATGACAAATCTTCTTCTTTTTCCTAATTATTTTTATTTGTCGCCTCCTGTCTTAATTCTTCAATTCTGAAACATGTGTCTCCTCTATCTCAAAGAGGCATAGATAAAATCACACTTCTTTGGTGATAGGGAATTCTCTTCTAAAGTCTAAATACACATCAATCTACTGTAAATGAACTTCACATAGAAAGTGCTATCCAACAAGGATTATAGAAGAGTGGACTACCAAGATTTATTGGATAACCTCTATAAATATCTCTTGTGTTCCTTTCTATAGCTAAATTTACTTTATGTCATTTTATTTAATTACTTTTATGAATCTTTACATGTATTGTGTGTGATTTAAATGAAAAAAATATTCTCTATTCATCTCATCCTCTAGAGAAATATTTAATTTTTTTTCCGCATTCACCTTAGACCATTGCCGCTAGAATGGACTCTTGACTCCATCTTTGAATCTGCCCTATGTTGCTCCGCCATTCAGGCTCGACTTCTTCTTTCCATTAAGGTTTGTGGTTCCTTTTTTTAAATGGCCAACAACCAACCAATTGATGCCAACGAAGCATCCCTCTGCCCTCCACATTCGAGTAACAATATGAGACATAACCTCTTACACATTCGATAAATTTAAATTCCAGTAATCAATGGGGGCAAGGCCTCCTCTATGTTCCATAACAAACGTTGGCATGAAACTCGTGACCAGTCACCATTCGTCGAATCCTCCTTGGCTTCTCGTGGATCCCCACATTCCAGTAACCAATAGGGTTTGGTATTCTATAACACTGGTGAGTGGTGACTTGAACTTGATTTCTGATTTCCATTCCATTAATCATTCAAAATTTTACATTTTAGTGTTCAATTGATCATTTCTTAACTCTTGATTCCATATTTTCCAAAAAGTTTGCCGCATTTTTATTCACATTTCAGTGGACGCAAGAATTCTTGAGTTCATGTTTTTTATTTCAATCTTCTAGGAATAGACTAGTCTAGTTTGTATTCCCAAATCAGTGATTTTATGACTGCTTATGTTATTGTTTGTGTAGATCATTATAGTTGTTAACTTGTTTATTATTTTTTGTTATGGTTTGTTGACTTGTTGAGTTGTCCACTTGTCATTCGTTGATCATGAAATCAAAAGTTAATAAATTAAAATAACCACAACTGATGGAGTGAGATGAAAATGGTTAAAATAGTATTGGTGTGTGTGTGCACACACACACATACACATGCATGCACACATTGGGGAGCAAGCTGTGAACGATGAAGATAATTCAAAGAATGTCTCCAAGAAAACTAAAATGGCTGATTCTAATAATAATAAAAATAAATCTATATGAGAGTGGTTTGCAAAGTTTAAAGACATCGAAGGACAGGAAAAAGCAGTGCAAGCATTGTTCAAAGATTATATGTCGATGATCCTAGGAAGAATGGAACAAGTGCTTTAAGAGCAAATATGTTAACATTGGTGTCGCTTTCGAAAAGTAGAGAGCAATCAAGAAAATGTTATTTTGGTGAGAAAATTAGGATGGGATAATAGTAGGAATGTTAAGTGCTTTTAAATTTACTGAAGAGAAATGTCATATTGGTTTAGCAAAAATTGTTGTAGTTGATGAATTATTGTTCAAATTTGTAGAGAATGAGAGCTTTAGAAATTGCTCTAATCAGTTAGAGCCAAGGTTCAATGTGCCATCTCCGACAACTATTTCCAAATATTATAATATTTTTTTCATTTCTGAGGGTAAAAAATTAAAGAAACGACTGTGATTAGAAAGAATATGTTTAGCAATAGATACCTATTGAAAAATATGAAGATATGTGCCTTATTGGACATTTATTAGATGAAGAGTGGAAATTGCAAAAAAAAAATCTTTATTCTGTTATAATCATTGATCATATTGGAGAAGACAGCTGTAATGAAATATTAAATTGTATGTCTAAATGGAAGATGACACAAATTTTCACAATGACTATGAATAATGTATTTGTCAATGTCGCAATTGCTAGATATTTGACGAAACAAATCAAAGAATGAAAAGGCGCCATACTATGGGTTTTTGCAGGGGAAATATTCAGTTCATATACTTAATTAATTGTAAAGGGAGGCTTATTTGAATATAATGAGTTAATCGAGAAGATTCGATTAGCAATCAAATATGTAAAAGGATTTTCTCATGGACTAGAGATGTTACAAAAATTTGTACTAAATGTTGATATAGCTTGTAAAAGTCTTTTGTGCTTAGACATTAACATAAGGTGGAATTACACTTAAATCATGTTAGAGCGGCAATGAAATTTGAGAAGACTTTTAATGAATTAGAAGATGAAAGTTCATATAAAATCTATTTTAACAGTGATAATAAAGTTAATGACCTACCTATTGTGGGATATTTGAATAATCAATTGCATATTTATTTTTCCAAAATATTTGAATGATGGAACATCAATTATTTCAATGTGAGAAAATAACGATTATGCAATGAGCATTCTTGCACAAGTAATATGCTACTATATATTACTTCCATCTTGGACACTTGTACTCAATGTAAGCTAAAAGTACTACTAGCAAAGTGTTTCAAAGCCGTGTATGGAATTGCAAAAGTAAGGACAATGGTTGACTTAACTTAAAATATTCTTTATTGATTATACAATCATACACGATGAATGCAAATCCAAAATCTAGTCAAAAACATGTTTGCGAAACTTCAAGCTCCAGGAGTTGTATGAATCATTACAAGGGGCAGTGCACGAGGGACCCTCCAACAACCGCAATAGTATACTTAATCGCTCGTGTCACTTGTAAACAACATGAGGTGCCGACAGTACTAATTATGTCACATACATCCTATGCACTACCATTTGCACATACATTTGAAAATTTATAACGTTTTTTTTCATAAAAATTATTTAGTTCGATATGGTAAATAATTTTTGTAGAACACTCTTGGTTTCAAGTTCAAAACTCGTCATCTTTGTAAAACTATTGGTTTGATATTTTATTAAAATATTGTTTAAATAAATTATTTATTTTGTATTTAATAAATATTTAATTCAAAAATAAATTTATTTTCTGAGATTAACCTGGTGGTCCTCCCATACCCAGGTACCACAGTTTTTCTTCTTAACATGGTATGGATGATGTACGATTTATCTTGGTTTCATATTAAAAGAAAATGTTTATGGATGATTCTAAAGAGGATGAAGCAACTATTTGTGCATATGAGATTACATTGTTTTTGAATGAAGATCAACTAAAAATGTAAATCAATTTTGGCATCTTGAATTGGTGGAAATTGAACTCTAACAAATTTCCAATATTATTGATGTTTTGGCAATTCCAATTCCTATGGTAGGCTATGAATTAGCTTTCAATACTGAGGGGATGCACTATTGATCCCTTTAGGATTTCATTAGCACGTAAGACAGTTAAAGCTCTTATTTGTGCTCATGAATGGCTGCACTACAAACTAAACATCAATGAGATAGAAATAACAAGACTCTAACAACTAGTTAATTAAATGCGATACAACTTTCTAGAATAAAGTCAAGACTCTAACATGTAGTTAATTCAGTTAAAATTCAAAAAAACAATATCAAATCAAAGTTCCCAAAGTGCGCTATATTAGCCTTTCGTGCAACATTGTATGCCAAAGTGCAAAATTATTTGAAAGAAGGCTAATAAAATAAATACTAAATTTCTGTCACATAAAAATTCAAGCAAGTGACCTTCTTTTAGGCAACATAACAAATCAAAATAAATTGATGGAAATTTAGGTTTCTAATTTTGCCATTTTATTGCCACAAAATACAAGTGATAGTTATATAATTATAAGCTAACTGCTTTTCACTTGGGGAAAAATAAACTACTCCATCATAGTTTTAATAAAAGATAAAAAATGGTAAATAAAGAACATGCTAGATGCTAAAAATGAGAGGAAATGGAATTGCAGAGGAATTTAAACTTCATCTCGATTTCGTTTTTTTCCTTTAAAAACACTACCTCCTTGTCTCAACTGCTCAAAAAACAGTTAAAAGAAATCAAAAAAGTTAAAATTCTAATATAAGGCTAAAGTTGTTGAGTTCATGGCGAAGTTTTTGGAGATGTGTCCCTCGCCTAATCTGGAAGGGGCCATCCAGCCGCTACCACGTGACGTTTTTGCTTGCCCAGCGAGCAAGAAAGGTAAACTAGGAGAGTCAACTGTTCGCTCAGCAGAAATGCTCGCTCAATCAAAATGATATCCCGGAGGGCAAAACACTCGCTCGTAGAGCAAAAAGGCTTTGCCAAGAAAGCAAAACATGGTCATCCCACATTCAAACTTTGGATATGGATCCCATTTCCAAAACTTTAACAAGCAATGCAGGAGATTTTATAATAGAAACTTGAATGCCTTTAATGTTTTCCAACGACTTCAGCTGTAGATACACCGCAGAGCGCACAAAACATAATGTTGGCCAATCTACATAGTTGGAAGATTGGATGTAATGATCAATAGTTGGGTCTATGCACCATTGGGGCATTCAAAGTTATGTTACATAACGAATGAACAAGAGATAAATAAAATAAAAACTCTCTTCCAACAATCCAACTAAGTTTTATGAATAAGCAGTTTACAAAATTTATTAAATTTGCATATTTTTCATTCCAAATTATAATAGGCGGTTGTTATTAGCACCGCACTTTTCTATCCACAATTTTTGTTAACTGCAAATCACTATTCCAAAAACAATTATCCGCAAGCAAAATTGTTATCTACAAAAAAGATTTTAGAAAAAGAAAAAGCCTCTAGTAATAAGAACTCTGCAATTTCAAGGATATGAAAAAACATCCCAAAGCATCATCAAAAAGGTAACTATTTTGAATAGTTTTAGAGAACACTCAAAATTATTCATGCATGTCTTTGATGAACCATCCATAACAGCTTCACTTCAATTATAATGCATGCAAGTATGAATAAAAAATACAATATTAATGGAAAAAAACAATGTGCAAACCCATTTTGACTATGTGCAAACCATGATATGAAAAAAGTTATGTGCAGACCACACCTTTACGGGTTCACATATCGTTATGGTTTTTTAGTTTGATTTGCACTTAACCGGGTTTGCATATAGCCTAAATCGGGCTGCACATAACAACATCCTATTAATATAGCTTGCAAATTAAAAAGCTACAAGTGAAAAACCTTATGAGATGTCATTCTTCACTCAACCTTTTTTTTAATTCTTTCGATACTGACCACTTTTATCACAACTTAACATTATCCAACAACTTTATAAGATGTTTTTGTTGTTACAATAAAGCCAAGACTTTTGTTAACGCGAGCTCAATCTATTAACTCTTCTTTTAAGAGAAAAACTGTATCAGTCTAAATGAATGCTCACATAACCTTCAATCCTTTTCATCATTTGCAATATTTGGATCTTCATATTACACAAACAAGTTAACAATAAATCACAATTCCAACGGAATAGAGAGAGAGAGGGAGAGAGAGAGACATTACACTAAGAAAGAGATTAACACTTAAATTGTTTGAACTCATCTTAAACCAGCAAATATCCCAAGCTTACAACGGTTAGGAATGATTGTGAACTCACTCAATATTCCAATTCGACTGTTGAAACCAAACTTGGTCTTTTGTGGAGTTCGGGTTCTCAACAAGTTGGGGGGTGACCTCACACTTACTTCTCCCAAGGGAGAGCGCTAGGTTGAAGGCTTAGGAAACTAGGAACGGGACCGAGGGCTCAGCGAGGAGGTCCCACCACACACCCGGAAGATCTTAGAGCGCTTCCCCTCCCAAGCCAATGTTGAGCTTGGGAAACCTTTGGAGGCTCTCTTCCCCCACCCAAGAAACCTAGGGGAGAGTAGTCAAGAGAGAGAGAGACCTACCTTAAAAGGTGCCCCCTTGGTCCTATTTATAAATTTCTGAACTTGGTCTGCCAATAGCCATATTTTGGCCTAAGAGATTACGAAAATACCCCTAGATTTGGCCTGCCAACAGCCAAATCCCGCCATTCCGAGACGATAAGCGCAGACCCCCCTATGGGGTCGGGCGAGCAGGGGACAGGCCGCCTCCCTTGCTCGCCCCCTAACTGAGGCTGGGCGAGAGGGGGCTAGCCGCCCACCCCTCTCCCCCCTTATAAGGTTTGGGCGAGAGGGGGCTAGCTGCCCACCCCTCTCGCCCGCCTACAAGGGCTGGGCGAGAGGGGGCTGGCCGCCCACCCTTCTCGCCCCCCTGCAAGGGATGGGCGAGAGGGGGCTAGCTTCCCACCCCTCTCGCCCCCCTACAAGGGATGGGCGAGAGGGGGCTAGTTGCCCACCCCTCTTGCCCCCCTACAAGGGCTGGGCGAGAGGGGGCTAGCTGCCCCCCCCCCCCCCCCCCCTCTCGCCCCCCCTACAAGGGCTGGGCGAGAGGGGGCTTGCTGCCCACCCCTCTCGCCCCCCCCCCCCCCCCCCACACACACAAGGGCTGGACGAGAGGGGGCTAGTTGCCCACCCCTCTCGCCCCCTACAAGAGCTGGGCGAGAGGGGGCTAGCTGCCCACCCCTCTCGCCCCCCTACAAGGGCTGGGCGAGAGGGGGCTAGCTGCCCACCCCTCTCGCCCCCCTACAAGGGCTGGGCGAGAGGGGGCTAGTTGCCCACCCCTCTCGCCCCCTACAAGGGTTGGGCGAGAGGGGGCTAGCTGCCCACCCCTCTCGTCCCCTACAAGGGCTGGGCGAGAGGGGGCTCGCCGCCCACCCATCTCGCCCCCTTCTGGGGCTGGGCGAGAGGGAGGCCGCCCGCCTCACCCGCTCTCCCCCCTTAGTGGGTGTTGGTGCCAAAAATGGTACCAACTCCACACTCGCTCGAGCTGAAGGATGGGGGGTGAAACTGTTGGGTGGCCGGTTACTTTGAGCTGGATGAAAGACTATTTTATTGATATAAAGCTTGAGTTACAGCTGAGGTTACAACAAGAAAGAATGAAAGAAACAGCATAAAACATGAATAAAAAGGGGCTTGAAGGGAGATCGGAGAGGTCTCAGCGGTCACTCAAAGTTGAGACCGCTCAAACCACTGGCTGGGACTGGAAGCTCTCCAAAAGTCCTCCAACTGGTACCCCCACCCCTCTATTTATAGACGCGGGGGCCTGCCCGAACGGGCAGATCTGGAAGGTAACGGGCTGCCCGGAACTGCTGAGACCGGCTGAGACCGCTGAGATCGTCAGCTGAGATCGCTGAGATCGTCTGGACCTGCTGAGATCGTCTAGACCTGGTGCACCTGAACAGATCACACAAATAGGGATTTCAGAGGGGAGACTTCACAGGGGAGATCGCCCAAGGGGCGATCTCCTCCTCGCGGAGGCGAGGTCGCCCAAGGGGGCGACCTCCTCACAAGGGAGATCGCCCAAGGGGCGATCTCCTCCTCGCGGAGGCGAGGTCGCCCAAGGGGGCGACCTCCTCACAGGGGAGATCGCCCAAGGGGCGATCTCATAGGGGGAGATCGCCCAAGGGGCGATCTCCTCCTCGCAGAGGCGAGGTCGCCCAAGGGGGCGACCTCCTCACAGGGGAGATCGCCCAAAGGCCGATCTCACGGGGGGGGGGGGGGGGGGGGGGGGGGGGGGGGGGATCGCCTAAGGGGCGACCTCGCCTCCGCGAGGAGGAGATCGCCCCTTGGGCGATCTCCCCTGTGAGGAGGTCGCCCCCTTGGGCGACCTCGCCTCCGCGAGGAGGAGATCGCCCCTTGGGCGATCTCCCCCCGTGAGATCGCCCTTTGGGCGATCTCCCTTGTGAGGAGGTCGCCCCCTTGGGCGACCTCGCCTCCGCGAGGAGGAGATCGCCCCTTGGGCGATCTCCCCTGTGAAGTCTCCCCTCTGAAATCCCTATTTGTGTGATCTGTTCAGGTGCACCAGGTCCAAACGATCTCAGCAGGTCCAGACGATCTCAGCGGTCTCAGCTGACGATCTCAGCGGTCTCAGGCGGTCTCAGCAGTTCCGGGCAGCCCGTTACCTTCCAGATCTGCCTGTTCGGGCAGGCCCCCGCGTCTATAAATAGAGGGGTGGGGGTACCAGTTGGAGGACTTTTGGAGAGCTTCCAGTCCCAGCCAGTGGTTTGAGCGGTCTCAACTTTGAGTGACCGTTGAGACCTCTCCGATCTCCCTTCAGGCCCCTTTTTCTTCATGTTTTATGTTGTTTCTTTCATTCTTTCTTGTTGTAACCTCAGCTGTAACTCAAGCTTTATATCAATAAAATAGTCTTTCATCCAGCTCAAAGTAACCGGCCACCCAACAGTTTCACCCCCCATCCTTCAGCTCGAGCGAGTGTGGAGTTGGTACCATTTTTGGCACCAACAGTGGGTTCGCCCAGAAAATCTCCTGCCCCTCCTAACCTGGGGCAGTGCTAAGAAATACCGGGCCTAAAGACACCCTGGGACCCGGGGACCCACTCGGTGAATACAAGGTTGTATGCAATCCCCGCTCTTTTCGAACGGGTTACACCCTAGCGGAGCCATTTTGGGGGATAAACTACTTAGCCTCCCTGAGAGGTCATCCTGCCCTGCCGGCTAGTGAGAGCTCGGCTAGCGGAGCCGTTTTGGGGGAAAAACCACTTAGCCTCCCCGAGAGGTCATCCTGCCCTACCGGCTAGTGAGAGCCCAGCTAGCGAAGCTATCTCGGGGGAAAACCACTTAGCCTCCCCGAGAGGTCATCCTGCCCTGCCGACTAGTGAGAGCCCGGCTAGCGGAGCCATATCGGGAGAAAAACCACTTAGCCTCCCCGAGAGGTCATCCTGCCCTGCCGGCTAGTGAGAGCCCAGCTAGCTGAGCCATCTCGGGGGAAAAACCACTTAGCCTCCCCAAGAGGTCATCCTTCCCTGCCGGCTAGTGAGAGCCCGGCTAGCTGAGCCATCTCGGGGGAAAAACCACTTTAAAAACCTCCTGCCACCGAGCGGTTCCCGGCCCTGCCAGCTTGGTGGTAGCCTGGTCAGTGGTCCAGCGTCAGGGATAAGTTCTCTTGAAAACCTCCGGCCACCGAGCAGTTCTCGGCCCTGCCAGCTTGGTGGGAGCCTGGTCAGCAGGCCAACATCGGGGCTAAGTACCTTATAAACCTCCGGCCACCGAGCGGTTCCCGGCGCTGCCAGCTTGGTGGGAGCCTAGTCAGCGGGCCAGCATTGGGGCTAAGTACCTTGTAAACCTCTGGCCACCTAGCGGTTCCCGGCCCTGCCAGCTTGGTGGGAGCCTGGTCAGCGGGACATCATCGGGGCTAAGTACCTTGTAAACCTCTGTCCATCGAGCAGTTCCCAGCCCTGCCAGCTTGGTGGGAGCCTGGTTAGCGGGCCAGCATCGGGGCTAAGTACCTTGTAAACCTCCGACCACCGAGCGGTTCCCGGCCCTGCCAGCTTGGTGGGAGCCTGGTCAGCGGGCCAGCATCGGGGCTAAGTACTTTGAAAATCTCCAGCCACCGAGCAGTTTCCGGCCCTGCCAGCTTGGTGGGAGCATCGTCAGCGGGCTAGCATCGGGGCTAAGTATTTTAAAAATCTCCGGTCACCGAGCGGTTCCCGGCCCTGCCAGCTTGGTGGGAGCCTGGTCAGCTGGCCAACATCGGGGCTAAGTGCCTTGCAAACCTCCGGCCACCGAGCGGTTCCCGGCCCTGCCAGCTTGGTGGGAGCCTGGTCAGAAGGCCAGCATTGGGGCTAAGTACCTTGTAAACCTCCGGCCACAGAGCAGTTCCCGGCCCTGCCAGCTTGGTGGGATATTGGTCAGCGGGCCAACATCGGGGATAAGTACCTTGCAAACCTCCGGCCACCGAGCGGTTCCTGTCCCTGCCAGCTTGGTGGGAGTCTGGTCAGCGGGACAGCATCGGGGCTAAGTACTTTGGAACTTTTCATCACATTAGTCATCATATTACATGTGAGAAAAAACTATGTATAAAAGTAAACCATCGTACTACATGGACTTAAAGAAAAAACTAAGTATGGAGACCAGAACTTGGTCTCCTACTCCCAGGCCTAGTCTTCCTCGGCCCCCTCCGGTTGTTGTTGTTGCTGCATCGTACCCCTTGCCCCCCTCATTTCCAAAAACTCAGGGCAGGTGGACGTCGTGTGACCTTCCTCCTTGTGGAAGTCAGAGTAGGGTAATGCCACCATATCCCCTCCTCTTCCTCTTCTTTCTGCTTTCCTGGCTCTCTTCCTTCTTCCCCAGCCAATCACCATAGTTTGCTGAGGTGGTGGAGGGGTGCTTTCGGTCCCTGCCTCCAACTTGGGGGGGGGGGGGGGGGGGGGGGGGGGGGGGGGGGTCGGGTCTCTCTCCTTGGAAGTTACCCTCTTCTTGGACAAACTTCTTTTTGGGATCCTCCATCCCCTCTCTCTGTTGCCTTGCCTCCGGCTCACTCAACTTTGCCAACCTTTTTGCGAACTCAGGGTTGGCCTCCTCACTCTCAATTTCTTTCGCCGTCCTTTCTATCAATTCTTCGAAGGATAGGGGGTCTTCCGCTTTAAGCTCATCTTGAAGAACCCCTCCCGCAACCCCACTATGAAGGCGAGCTGGAGGGTGAACCCGGGTACCTCCTGGGTGAGGAGGACCTCTTCCTGGAACCTGTCAACATAGCGAGCCAGCGACTCCCTTGGCTCTTGCTTAATCTTGAAGAGTGCCTCGACATCCTTCTTCCTCTTCTTCGACGTCGAGAAGCACAGCAAGAAACCTCGACGCAAATCCTCGAATGCCCAAATAGACCCCATGGGGAGCTGGTGGAACCAGTCCCTCGCCTTCTCCTTCAGGGTTGTGGCAAAAAGCCGACACTGGAAGGCATCTGACATAGGCCTGATAGAGACCATGTCCTTGAACCATTGCAGGTGCAGGACTGGGTCATCCTTGCCAGAGTAGTAAGACATCTACACCCCCCTGAACCCCTCTGAAACCGGAGTCGAGAGGATCAACTCACAAAAGGGACTTTCCCCCCCGACTCGTCCACCCGCATCTGCTCGACCCCCTTTGGGGCGGGGCGAGTGGGGGTCGGATGCCTCCCCGCTCCCCCCCCCCCCCCCCCCCCCCCCCCCCCGCTTTGGGGCGGGGCAAGTGGGGGCCGACCGCCTCTCCACTCGCCCCCTTGGGGCTGGGCGAGTGGGGGCAGGCCGCCTCCCCACTCCCCCCCCCCCCCCCCCCCCCCCTTTTGGAGGTCGGGCGAGTGGGGGTCGGATGCCTCCCCACTCGCCTCCGCCGACACCTCCTTCCCGGACTACCGGCCGGGAGTGCTCTCGCCCATACGCCGGGGAGGGACCTCCGGACCGCCACCTTCCTCGCCTTCGCCTCTCGCGGCGAAAGCTAGTTGCAAGGTCTACAGGACCTCCCGCTTGAAGTTTTCGAACATCTCCATCGTCACCACAGCCACCGGCAGCTGCGAGTGGCATGGGTCGGATCCATCTCCTCCACCTCCAGCCATAGGGCTCAGCTTAAGATTTTCCGTGTTGGTCACTCTTCGCGCTCACTGCACCATAATGTTGAAACCAAGACTTGGTCTCTTATGGAGTTCGGGCCCTCAACAAGTTGGGGGGTGACCTCACACTTCTCCCAAGGGAGAGCGCTAGGTTGAAGGCTTATGAAACTAGGAACAGGACCGAGGGCTCAGCGAGGAGGTCCCACCACACACCCGGAAGATCTTAGAGTGTTTCCCCTCCCAAGTCAATGCTGAGCTTGGGACACCTTTGGAGGCTCTCTTCCCCCACCCAAGAAACCTAGGGGGAGAGTAGTCAAGAGAGAGAGATCTGCCTTAAAAAGGTGTCCCCTTTGTCCTATTTATAGATTTCTGAACTTGGTCTGCCAATAGCCATATTCTGGCCTAAGAGATTATGAAAATATCCCCAGGTTTGGCCTGCCAACAGCCAAATCCCGTCATTCTGAGACGCTAAACGCAGACCCCCCCTATGGGGTCGGGCGAGCAGGGGGGCAGGCCGCCTCCCTTGCTCGCCCCCTTACTGAGGCTGGGTGAGAGGGGGCTAGCCGCCCACCCCTCTCGCCCCCTTACAAGGGCTGGGCGAGAGGGGGCTAGCTGCCCACCCCTTTCGCCCCCCCCCCCCCCCCCCCCCCCCCCTACAAGGGCTGGGCGAGATGGGGCTAGCTGCCCACCCCTCTCGCCTCCCTACAAGGGCTGGGCGAGAGGGGGTTGGCCGCCCACCCTTCTCGCCCCCCTACAAGGGTTGGGCGAGAGGGGGCTAGCTGCCCACCCCTCTCGCCCCCTACAAGGGTTGGGCGAGAGGGGGCTAGTTGCCCACTCCTCTCGCCCCCCTACAAGGCTGGGCGAGAGGGGGCTAGCTGCCCACCCCTCTCGCCCCCCTACAAGGGTTGGGCGAGAGGGGGCTCGCCGCCCACCCCTCTCGCCCCCCCCCCCCCCCCCCCCCCCCCCCCCCCCCCCCCCCCCCCCCCCCCCCCCCTACTGGGGTTGGGCGAGCGGGAGGCCGCCCACCTCACCCGCTCGCCCCCCTTAGTGGGTCCGCCCAGAAAATCTCCTGCCCCTCCTAGCCTGGGGCAGTGCTAAAAAATACCGGGCCTAAAGACACCCTGGGCCCCGGGGACCCACTCGACGAATACATGGTTGTACACTGACTACGCCTAACAAAATTTGTCCAAAGCACAAACTATTTTTCAATTAACAGCTTCGCTTACGATCAACCTTGATGCGTCCATGATGGTGTATCCATATATCGACGATATCCTTCGTAATATTTACAAAAAAAAAACTTAATACAATTTAGGGTTCTATAAAGAGAAAGAAAGGTAAAAGAGAGCTGGCACCGATGTAATCATTGGGCATTCACGGTTAGGAGTGGCTAGCAATGCGGCATGCGTTCACGAGGAGGCCGGTCATCGTTCGGGAACGGGAAGGAAGAAAGCGAGCTAGAGGAAGAAGCGCAGGTTCAGGAGTCAATGGACACGGGTTTTGCTCAGTGCAGATAGACATTGAAATGCCCTGAAAATAAAAATTTTGAGACCAAATAACCATTTTGGCAGTACTAATAACAATCACCTTATAATACAATATTAATACTTCACTGCCTACTTTTCTGGGTTATGGAATATACCAAATGGAGCACAAGATCGAGGAGCAAAGGCCCGGTTTGGTGCGGCAGATTTCCGCGGAGGAAATCCGCCCAAAGGCGACCGCGGTCACCTCAGCGCGGATGAAATCCATGATTTTAATGGGCGGGGCAGATCTCCGCCGCCCGGCCGCGACACCGCCAAACGGCCCGTGGTCACGACTGGGCGGAGCCGCCCGCATAACCACGGTTGATCCGCCCTGCCAAACTGGATCTAAATAGCTAGTCATTTGTAGCAAATTATTATTATTCCAATTTTCTGTCTCTTCTATAATAGGAAAAAGTGAAGAAAAAAAAGTTCTTTTGTATGAAAGAAATACTTTTTTCCAACGACCAATCTATATGGATTAACATTTTGTGAAAAAAAAAATTCAGCAAAACAAAAATCAATGCAAAATGTACACTGAAAAGATAGTAACAAAACTCATTATAGAGCTAAATAAAAGGAGATGGGAGTTCAACAAAAGAGTTAGAAATTTCATAAAACCATCAAGGAGAAAATATATTTAGACCATCAGAAGCAGAAAAAACATTCAAATGTTTCTTTTCTATAGGAAATAAAACAGCGCAAACACTATTTTATTTCCAGATGGATTATATTTACATAAAAAATGAATAGACAACATGGATAAAAAAATTACAACTTATATTAATGTAATTAAACTCTACACACCACAAGCAATCCTGAACACAAAATTGGTAAATCATAAGAATAAAAATTAGAATGTAGTGGCATCTTTAGAATCAACGGCTCTTGTCCGATGCTTCCTAGACCCAGACTTCTTGTGCCTAACAGGGAGGAGCTTCCTCATTGGCGGAGATCTTGCAACTCCGTCCTGGTGAGACGGCTTATTCCGCGGCTCTTTTGTTTCCATTGATGAAGGAGGCAGTCTCGAAGCGGAAATTGCATTCCACTGCTCTAACAAGTCTCTATGATAAGCCTGCGACATACATACAATCATAGTAAGGAAAGTTTCTGCCAAAAAATTAGTGCAGGTCACTTTAATTAGCATTTTGTTTGTTTGTTTGTTTTTGTTTTTCCAGATTATGCTTTGTTCGGGTTCCACCGTTAACAAATTGGAACCATCATTTTCAACCTTTTGAAGAAAACTGAATTGAGAACAAAGCTGGTTGGATAATAAAAGAGCGCACCTGAACAACAAAGTTCCGCCTTTCGCAGTCCATAAACATGTCTACAGTCCAATTTACACTCAGCATTATTCTGTCCCTAACAGTGCTAAAACTGAGTTGGTCCCTTGATGTGAAGCGATCCACCTCGTTAAACCAGAGACAAGTGAAGAGATTGGTTATTGGAATATGTTCCCTGATGATCACACAACCTTCAGGAACGTCTGCAGGCAGCGTAAATGAAACAGAATCAGTCTTCGGAGTTTAGTTGTTACCAGCACTCAATGTTTCGTTTACTTACCACTGGTGATGGGAAGTTTTTTATCTGAATAATGAGTCAGACCTTCTCTCTTATAAAACCCAATTTGAGAATCAATAGAAGCATTGTCATACTTCCCCGCAGCTTTATTTGCCTCAGCTTCCTCGAAAACATCGAAACGTCTGTAGTGCCTCGATATAGCAAAACTGGCATTTCTACGCCACAAGAATCTGAAAGACCGCATGAACGTAAAGAATCAAATAGTGCTAAAATGGCTGAATCAACATCATTGTCAACCATACAATTATCTCCCGATTATTCAGGGTCACAATGAAAGTGTTACTATTATTGTGAGATTAACCATTACAAAGTTATCTAAACTTTCACTCAGAAACACTCCAGAAGATAGTTATCTTATAAAGTGTGTACAGTAAACATTGGTAACTGACAATTTATTCGCTAAGTTCTGGTGCTACACGCGAAGCATTGGTACAGAATTTCTTTTCTCATCTACTCGCTACTTTTTAGAGTTTGCTTCTCTACTTTTTTGAGTTGGTTAGGTCAAAAGTCATTAGTAGATACCTATATGGGGCAGGGGAGGATCCAGAGGGAGGCCAAAGGGACACTGACACCCCCATTTTTTTTTACGTTTTGTTATAAGCAAACCAAAATTTAGGGTTCTGTAAAGAGAAAGAAAGGTAAAAGAGAGGTGGCAAGGGCGCGTCTTATGGCGTTGAAGCCGAGCGCTCGGTTTCTGCCAATCTTCCGAAAAATATGAAGCCGCAACCTTGAGATGTCTCACATGAATTAGATTTTCATTTCCTTGCATTCTTGTTTTGGGTTTGCATCAATTTATTATCAGAACCATTTTAACTGACTTGTCACATGAATTAGACGATCCAGTGTTTTTTATTAAAAATGCTTTATTTTCATTTAAAAGAGTTTAATTTAAACTAGTTTTTAATTTGAAGATTTTAATAATAATTAAAAATATATTAAAAAAGTATTTTCTTTTTAATTTAAATGAAATTTAATTTATAAAATAGTTTTACATGTCATGTTTTTTAATATAGTATGCCTTAATTTAAAATATTTTTAAATACATGATATTGCCCACTCTTCAAAATTAAAAAAAATAATTAAAATAATTTGTTTTATATTCTCTCGTATTTAAAGAGTAAAATATTTTCAAATATGTTAAAACTCAAAGAGGCATTAAAATTAATTTTTAGAAAATGAAAAATAGTGTAGGGCATTTAGAGAGTAGTGTATGTTCACTCAAATGGAAAATATGGTAAAAATGATCTAAACCCTCACCTTCGACATAAAGCACGACATGAAAGGGTTGCGCACGAAAATCAACAACACTCAAGTCACCACACACGTGAATAATTTTGATGGACATCTGAGGGATGTTTAGATTGTTATGATAGTGCGAAATATTTCAGGTGTTGGAGTCAGCTGCCTTAAATAGGCAAGTTGAAAACGCGGCACAGATTTAAGGGAACCGCGTTAGTTTGATGTAGTCAACTCAAACACATGAGAATCAAGTTATGGATGTCTCGCATCACTACTTAGATTGAGTTTAAACACAAATTAGGAACCGTTATGTTACCGATCGAAAATGGAGATTCATGCGGGGGAAATGAAAGGACGTGAAGAGATAAGGAGGAGAAGAAATTAACCCTTAGGGTTACCCTTTTTCATTAGACTTCAAAGATAAACGAAAATACATGTCTCTCTCATGCTTATATAGTGCTCAATCCAAATACAACATAGCAAAATAAAGATACAGGTCGTTGCCCGACTCTTCGCGTCACTTAAGAACCTTCCGTCGACGTGTCGCTCGCGGGTACCTCGCGGCGTCGGTAAACCCGCCACACCAACGGACATCCTTCTCCCTCCTCCGCATCTATAATAATGTCGCCCTCTGGAAAATTCGCTTTGTGCTCAAGGCAAAAGTATGAAAAATGAGCACAAAAATCTAACTTATCGACCTATGTGGCCTTCGAAGGTGCTCGATCATGCCAGAGCACCAACACCTGCTGGACCGGAATCTTTACGCGCTGGATCGTACATGTGAGTTAAATGCGATGGGGAAGGAAAACTAATGGTGTGTCACCGAGAGCGGGTGGAGGCAACGCCACCTCGATAGGATGGTCAACAATGACCCACTTCAGTTGGGACACGTGAAACACCGGGTGGATACGACTGTGAGGGGGAAGGCGGCGACGGTATGCCTGCCTTCCAACACGGGTTAAAATCTCAAATGGCCCGTATAACTTGGCCGCTAACTTGGAATGGGCCCTTGGGGTCACTGAAATCTGGCGGTGTGGGCGGAGCTTGACGAACACCATATCTCTGTCTGTGAATTGAACGTATCGGCGGTGGCGGTGGCGGTTGGCCGAGGCCACTATTCGGTCCTGTGCGCGCTTGAGGTGTTGGTGGAGGTGGAAGAGTATGGATTCCCGATCGAGGAGATTGGCCAGAGAAGCAACAACGCATTCGCCGGGGAGAGCGCGAGTGAGGGAAGGTGGTAGGCGGCCATAAACCGCCTCGAAAGGGGTTGTGCCGACACTGGTGTGGAAGGACATGTTGTATGAGTACTCTGCCCAAAAAAGTCAATCCACTCATTCTCGCGGATGGTCGCATACAAAACACCGCAGATAAGTCTCCAAGCCGCAATTCATCACCTCGGACTGCCCATCCGTCTGGGGGTGGTAAGCAGTGCTCGTGCGAAACTGGGTTCCCTGCATCCTAAATAATAACTGCCAAAAAGAGCTTAGAAAGAGGGGATCGTGATCACTGACAATGGAGAGTGGAAACCCATAAATGGAAGCTGCAGCAACCACTGGGGCCGTAAACGAGTGGCGAAGGGGAATGAAGTGCGCATATTTGGGTAGGCGATCCACCACCACCAAAATGCAATCCCATGTCTTGGAATGCGGAAGCTTTGAAATAAAATCCATGGAAATGTCTTCCCAGATACGGGCCGGAATAGACAGTGGCTGGAGGAGACCCCTAGGGAAAGTGGCCTCGTACTTGGCCCGTTGACACGACAAGCAAGCCGCCACAAAAGATTTGACCAGTTGAAACATGTCGCGCTAGTAAAGAGAGGATGTGAGGCGGCGGTATGAATGAAAAACACCGGCATGGCCCCCTCGGGGGTTCGAGTGGAACTCTGTGAGCTGGCGGGAAATGAGTTGGTCGTAGCTGAAAGCACCAAACGGGCGCGGTAGTTGAGGCGATCTCTTGTGAGATTGTATGGCGGGGGGGAGGTGGCATCCGCCCGGAGGGCCCACAACAATCTGCTGCAAGAGGGGGTCGGCCGCCACCTCACGCTGGAGAAGAGAAACATTCTCCCAAACCGGTCTGGAAATGGCGGCTAGATTAATCGTTGGCAGCTGCCGAGACAGAGAGTCGGCAGCGCGGTTGGATAAGCCGGCTCGGAACTCTGATAGAAAAATCATAGCTTAACAGTTTGACCACCGAGACTTGCTGAGCCGGAGTAACAATCCTCTGTTGGAAGAGGTACCATAGGCTATGCTGATACGTCCGGACTGTAAAGTGGCGGCCAAGCAGGTAGGGACGTCAAAGCTGAACTGCCAGAACCAAGTCCATGAACTCAGACTCATAGGCAGAGCGGGGCGAACGGTGGCGGCAAATAGAGGGTTGAAGTATGCAATGGGTTGTCCCTCCTGCATCAAAACTGTCCCGATGCCCGTGTCGGAGGCGTCGCACTCGACTACGAACGACTGTGAAAAGTCTGGAGAGTCAAACCAGGGGCGATGATCAGGGCCTGCTGTAGGGCCTGGAAGGTCGTGGCTGCAACTGATGGCCGATGGAACGTGCCGGTATCCAATTTCTTCAACAAGCTGGATAGGGGTTTGGCAATTTTTTCATAGTCTTGGATGAACCATCGGTAGTACCCTGTGAGGCCCAAGAAGTCGCGGATGTCGCGGAGGGATCGAGGGGTGGTCCACTAAAGAACAACGCGGACCTTGTTAGGGGGTATGGCTGGGGGATCCCAAGGTAGAGGCGACATTAGGCCCGGAGTTTTGGCCTGGTAGCAAGTTGTGGAGCATGACCATAATCAAAATGAACTGCTTTGGGTCTCGAGACGAGAGTTGATGGTGGTGAGAGCGTGTTCAAGGGCCTCCACACGAGCTTCCATCGAGTGACGGCCATTTGACATAAGAAGAAGAGGGCATGGGCGGAGGTGAATAAGAAGGGCGCGGACGAAGCACAACTGTGGGAGAAGCCCACCCGCCGGAAGCGCATGAGCAGAAGACGCAGGAGCTGAGGTGAAAGAGGGCGCAGGAGTTGGTATTGCCGATGGTAAGGCGCTTCTGTCGGGGCGCCTTGAGTTGGCGTACAAGCGGGATCTGGCAGACGATCGCGGAAGAAGCAGTGGAATGGCGGACAATCTACGTAAGAGGGAGCCGGCGGAAGAAGTGATCGACGGAAGACGGATCTGGCGGAAGAGTCGTGAAAGGCGTAGTTGGCGGAAGACGTATCTGGCGGAAGAGGGATCGACGAAAGAGATCCCGCCGGGAGATGGGTCGGGCGGAAGCAAGATCAGTGTACAGACTGTCACAGTAAACGCAGTAGGCAATGACGTTGTCGGCGGTACACGATGCACAGTCGTATGGCGCGTTCTGCGGAATCGGAATCCGCCGGTAGGCGAACGACGCTTGCGGCAATAACGGAACCGGCGGACGATGCTTACGACGAAAATGGAAACCGGCGGCACACGATGAGCAAGCGGGGAGGCCAGATCAGACCAATGTTACCAAAGAGAAACAACTTGCAATAAACACGATGCACTTGAATACAATCACGAGTATGCTCGTGTCTAACCTAAGGAGGTTGGTTCCTCCTAGAAGTCTCTCTCCCAAATGAGAGATCTCAAAACCCTAAACATCAAAGATAACTAAAAATCCCAAGCCACCTCCTTATATAGGGAGAGGGGCTCACATACAATTTACCCTAATGCCCTACAAATTAAAGATACAAAATATAACAGGATGTCGCACGCGCGTGCGTAACACTCTCCCTCACATTCACATCACTCCCAGCCCTGTCATTCCGTTGTTTTAAATGTCCATTGACATGTCTGATATATCTGCGAACATGTGATTTCTGAAGAGAAAACGATATTATTTTCTAAAAAATTAGTCTTTTTTGAAAAATATAGACCGACATATCCGATTTTTCCCACACATCATCAGACACGACTTTTGAATATATCATCCGCTATTTTATTATATTATGTTAGCAGAATAGCAGTATATGCTTATATGTATTATATTATAAATGCTTAAATCGATTAGACTTATTGTTTTGTTCTCTTTAATACATGTTATTCTTACAATCAATTTTGTATAATTATTTCACATGATATTGTTCTCATTTCATAAAATGATAAAATGTTCACACATTTATTAGTTAATTATTTTTATATTTTTAACATAAATTTATTAAGCTTAAAAACTTATAATAAATCAATAATATTTAGCTTTTAAATTTTCTTTATTTGCTTTAAAAAGGGCAGTTCCGGGGAAGGGTCCCACCACAAGGGTGAAATGTAGGCAAACAAATTTGTTTTATTTGCTTTATCGAAATAAAATTATTATATAATATTACACAAGTTTTATAATGTATATATCTGTACTTATTAATAATATTTTATTTTGAAAACTCTTCGAATTTATTTTATTATATACAAGACTTATTGTTTGTCTACCTGTTATGTAATTTTTTTACTTTTAGAACATAAAATTATACTTGGTATATAGAAAAATATTTTTTTAATTATAAGACATGGAAATTCGATATTTTAAAATATCCTCAATATGTCTCCGGCTTCAAACTTCCGACATCAGAAATTTACAAACTCAATCCGACATATCACCAACATCTGATATTTACTACATTGGTCATTTCCACCCTTCGCGCTCCCACTCTTGCTTAATGTCTCTTAACCTCCATAGTCCTCGACCTCCTCATATACCTCCACCTCCCTCTCCCCAACTTAGCCCCCTTTAGCATGTTCTTCCCTATATGTCCTATTCTCCCACTCTGATCCTTTGCTCCTCTAGCCCTCTCCTTCACCCTCATCATCGCTTTCTATATATATCACCCCACTTATGTCACCACCCAACACTTTTTTCTCCATCTCTCCATCTCCATCATATCTGTCTTTCATGCTTTCTCTCTGACTCACTCCTCTTCCTCGCATTCACGCTCCTATACCCCCTCGCTTCTTTCACTCTCCCTCAATATCCCCTTGTCACTCTCTCAATTTCTCCCTCCTTCAATCTCTCCCTCCTTCCCTAGTCCTTGTCCCGACACCCCACCCTCCCTTCTTCTCTGCTCCTTGTCCCCACCCCGCCCCAACCCACACCACCCTCTCTTCTCATCTCGCTCTCGTTTCACTTTCACTCTCTCCCATCCTACATAATTACATTTTTCAGTTTTTTAGATTCCGAATAGAAATAGATCTATTAACTTCTAAAGATAATGCAAAAGGTGATTAGCAGCATAACTCTATACCTCTTAGAAAGGTTCATCATTCAATATTTTATCCAGCTGTGCATCAGAATAGACTAAGAAGACGCAACTTCATGAGAAATTCGAGTACTATGTTGTAGCTTATGAGTACTCCAATGCAAAATGACTGAGTAAATCGGGTAAAGCAAATATAACTACCATGACCAAAAGATACAAGCATACTTAAGAAAATTAAAATATCAATACTTGAAGAAAAATCAAATTTTATGATTAAAAATAGATAAAAGAATGATATTAACATTGAGATGAAGCACTATGCATACCTTTCAAGGATCTGATATGGATCCACAACAAGCTCCAGTTTTCCATCTACCCATAGAGAAAACCGGGCATTTGGAAAAAGCCTATGAAGTAATAGCTTGGGCACCTGGCAATAATGTATATAATTAGAACGCGCCTTTTTAAGTTTGCTTTAATAAATGGTAAAGAAAATCATTATGACGTTAGATATTTGCTTACAAAAAACCTTGCATACTTAGAATTTCAATTTAAGGTTACTAGATAAAATCTACATGAACTTACATCTTTTAGGTTACAAGATAATATAAAGAATTTTAAATTCAAAATTAGACAGTTCCTCAAAATTCTAATTTAGAAACAATTCTAAAATATTCCTGATGTATGTCTTGTACTGCATCAACTCTATAGGGACAATAAAACTCTTCAACTGAAGAGTGATGGATAAGTATTTTGTTAGAAGTATGCTTTCCATGTGGAGGTGGACGAAACTAGTTCATAAACATCTCTTGTATCATCAACATTAGCAATTTAACTATCCATAGGAAGTAGAATCTGCAGACTTTGGATGTTAGAATCTGCAGACTTTGGCTGTTAGAATCTGCAGACTTTGGATGTTGGCATCTGAATGAATCATAAATCATAGTTCAACTGATGCCATAAAATAGGATTGTATAGACGCATGGAGAAAGAACTACAAATTCTACATGTCTTTTTGCTAAGTATTAGAATGCTTACAAGTTGTGAAATAACTTGCATACCTCGAGAAGAAACTTGCAAAAATATAGGGAACAATAAACTCATCTGGTTATACACCTCAATTATAGTAGTAACAGTAGATCCCCAATTTCAAATTCAACTCCGGCATGATCTCAAATTAAAGCTCAGTTATATTCCAAGACATAACTTCAATGTTGCTCATAAAAAGCTCAAAACCTGGATAAGCATAGCACATATCCTCACACTGAAACTCTGTATGAAGATTGATTTTTTGAACTAATTAAGGAGACACGTGCTTGAACTTTTGTAACTAACATAGATAACAAACCTTCGGGTTTAAGAAATTGGTGTAAGATATGATCTTTTGTCAAAATAAAATAATTTAGTATAGGGATGATCATGTAACCATCATAAGATATTCTGATGATGAAGTTTGTTTTGCATTATGTAGTCGACCAGTATAGGAATATTAATGATCATATGAATCAACATCTACATATCTTGAAGCTGACATAATAGCAGTTGTGATGCAGGACAGGCGTCACACCTGCCTGCCACCCTGGAGTCCCACCGGGGGGGGCCCACCCGGGAGTCTACCCGAGCGGCTTTATCAGGGCTGCAACCCGTACACCCCAACTCATCTCTGGCCCCACCACAGGGCACAGCGAGTCGCTGAGGCCGGGGATCGAACACCCGACCTCCTTGATAAAGAGTCTTCAGGCAAACTCTCATCACCAACTGATCAATGCATGAAGCTCGTAGATGGTGGAACAGTGCGGCGATCAATGCATGAAGCCTTCCTATATCTTTTTCAACAAAGCTCTGCACGTTCCCAGAAGAGCTAGCAGACTTCGAAATCGAAGGTGGGGAAGAAAGTGATTGCTTATCCAGTAGAATCTTGAGACCACCCGAAAGATGTGCAATCTCCTCAGAATGTTGCTTACGTTTTTTCTCCACACTCTGAACACACTGCCACAAATAATTATTGTCCACCAGGACCCGCCTAAATTCCTAAGCGGAGTGGCCACTTCACATCCTCAACATTCAAACTTGCAGCTGCAATACGAAAAATCCCAGAAGAAATTAGTAATCTTTGGAAGAGAAATAGTTGCAATAAAATATAAGTTTTTCAATTGTACTCGCAGGATCCCGCAAATTGGCGCCAGTAACACCAGGAGAATGTCATTATCAGCCTTTGATGATTCCCCCGGTTGAACAAGCTTTCGCAGATGACCAACATCAACATCAGCAAGCTTTCTCTTCTCTCGTCTTCCATATTAAGACGTCGTCGCTTCAAATCCTCCCCGATCAGAATCTCGCCTTATTCCTCAATTAAAATTCTATCCCTCTTCACTGGGGGTTTAGTTTGGGAACCCAGCGAACCCTTCTTACTCTGAGCCTGCGAGAACATAATTATTTGCTTCTTGCTCTCGAATTTGTTGGCTTTCCAAGTTTCATCTAATTCGTTTTTTTTTCTTTTTAACTCACTTGGAATTGTAGGGACTTGATCCAGGCGGCCTCAGCTCTTGCCGCCTCATGTGCCTCTTTCACTTTTGCAGCGGCAATCTTAGCGGCGGTGAGTTCCTCCTTGGCCTCGACAGACTTCCTAGCATTGGCAGCTTCTTGGATCTTTTGGGCTTCCGCTTCAGCCTTCTTCCACGCGGCTTCCTCAGCCTCCTTTCTCTCTGCTTCCTCGACCTCTTCCTTTCTCGCCTTTTCCTCAGCCTCTTTCTTTCTCGCCGCTTCCTCGGCCTCCTTCCTTCCCGCTGCTTCCTCGGCTGCTCTCTTCGCCATCGCCTTCTTCCTCGCCGCTTCCCCGGTCGCTCTCGTCGCCACCTCTTTTCTTTCGATGTATTCCTCGCAACCGCCTCCTCCTTTTCCTGCACTTCCTTCCTCACATCCTTCTCCTCCTTTTCTTTCACTTCCTTCCTCACAACCTCCTCCTTTTATTTCATTGCCTTCCTCGCAGCCTTCTCGTTTTTCTTTGCTACCTTCTACACAACCTCCTCTGCCCCTTTTTGCTGCCCTCATCACAGATTCCTCAACAGCTCTCGCAGCTTCTTCCTCCACAGCTTTAGCAGCTCTCACTTTTGCAAAACGAACAGAGGCCACTGCTGCCTCTGCCCGTTTCTTCGTTGCGACCTAGGCAACCCTCCTGAACTCGAGTTCAGCCTTGTCGGTCTCCTTTTTTCAACCTGATTTTTGAATATGTGACTTATCATGGTGACTTTTCCCCTTTTTTGAGCTCTCCTTTGGTGACCTCTCCAAGAGCTTGATGAGATCATCCAATGTAAAGATTTTCCTAGGGCCATCTTTAAGACCCACAAGCTTCAATATGGCCACTGACCCAGGAATCACAGACGCCTCGGAAACTCCTTCCCCACTATCGCCGCTACTAAAAAGATCGGAGAAACCGCCTTGTGGAGGATCCAAGTCAATATATCGATTAAACAATGTAGTATCTGAAATACTATAGGAGTTCACAGACACTGACACGGTCTAAAAGGACTAGAGAAGTTCTAACTCCAGCATAAGTTGTCACCGATCTAGTAATGTCGATCACAGGAGATGACACGGTAACATTCGCAAGCCCAATAAATTCACCAACCATCAGAGATATTAATTTTTTAGACGCTTTCGCTTTCACCAGATTGCGAGTATGAAGGTTAGCCAAAAATGAAAACTTGCAACCCGCCATGTCTTTAAGAGTACTCGCACAACCATTGGAGAGAATCGTGCCATTGTCAATACTAAATTTTCATTCAAATGACCGGCTTATATATAGATGTGGGGGACATTTATGGCAGAACTGAACTCACAGACAATAGTTTCTTTTGAAATACTTTGTCAAGATTTAAAAAAAAAGGGATTCTATGTTAGGAAGCTACTAGAGAGGGGGAAGAAACTAGAGAAGAAGGAGGCTAGGGTTTAGAAGAAGGAGAATACCTTGAGATTATCATGCATGCCAACAAAAGAGGGGGTCCAGGTATATTTATACCCGGGCCCAGGGCCAGTCAACCAAAGGGCCGGCCGGCCCCAATGGGGGCTGAACCGGGTGGGTTCAGCCCCCCCTTGGGCCGATTCTATAAAGAGGGGGCTGAACCAATTGGTTCAGCCCCGTCGCCGCCTCCGTCCTGCCTCTGCCGCCGCTTGTATTGCCGGCCAAATAACCTGGCCTCGTCCGGGGGCGTAACATTCCCTTCCCCATCAAAAACCAGCTTGTCCCCAAGGTGGTAATCGGGGTAAAGCTCCCTGAATTCCAGCAAATCCACCCAGGTGTTGTGTTCAACGGCCAAGTCCATCCACTTGACCAGCAGCTCAGGACAGTACGACGTGCCTCGCCGTTTCCACTTGATCAACAGTACATCCTCAGGAATCGGGCGCAGCTCGCCCCCACTAGTGGCCTCGGGAAGATGGGGGTTGACATGGAGAGTATCACCGATCTTCCGCTTCAACAAGGAGACGTGGAAGGTTGGATGTATCTGACTCCCTTCGGGCAACGCCAACGTATAAGCAAATGGGCCAACCCGTCGGGTGATCCGAAATGGACCATAATAACGGGGTGCCAGCTTCTGATTCGACCGCTGTGCGACGGACAACTACCGATAGGGGCGGAGCTTGAGAAACACAGCGTCCCCCACCTGAAATTCGCGCTCTGTATGATGCCTGTCAGCCTGGGCCTTCATACGATCCTGTGTTGTCCGGAGATTCTCGCGCAAGGTAGCGAGTGTGCGGTCACAATCACGAAGTGCACGGTCAACTGCTGCCACTGTCGTACTACCCGGCTCATAACTGCTCAGAGAAGGGGGTGGTCGCCCGTATACTACCTCAAAGGGAGTGAGCTTGCTGGCGGAATGATAGGAAGTGTTGAAGCAGTACTCAGCCCAATGCAACCAACTCGTCCAAGTCCGCGGCTCATCCATAACAAAGCATCGGAGGTATGTCTCGACGCCCCGATTCAACACCTCAGTTTGACCATCTGTCTGCGGATGGTGATCCGTGCTGAAACGCAAGGAGGTCCCCTGTAGACGAAAGAGCTCCTTCCAAAAGTGGCCA
The DNA here is from genome assembly GCA_033032865.1 of Dactylorhiza incarnata. Classification (NCBI taxonomy): domain Eukaryota; kingdom Viridiplantae; phylum Streptophyta; class Magnoliopsida; order Asparagales; family Orchidaceae; genus Dactylorhiza; species Dactylorhiza incarnata. The sequence continues at coordinate 297,420 of JAWHQI010000541.1, forward strand.
ACAAAGGTCGGATCACGATCCGAGATGATCGCCCGAGGGATGCCATGAAGCCGGACAATATCTCGAGCAAAAAGAGCAACAACAGACTCACCCGTGTAAGGGTGGCTCAGTGCGATGAAATGTGCGTACTTGGACAATTTATCAACCACCACCATGATGACTGTCTTACCCTTAGACCGCGGCAAGCCATCAATGAAATCCATGGATACTATATCCCAAATCTGGTGCGGAATCTCCAAGGGTGTAAGTAGCCCGGCCGGGGAAGTGGTCTCGTACTTCTGCCGCTGGCAAACATCACACTGCTGAACAAATAATTGGATATCCCGTCGCATCCCTTTCCAAAACACATTTGCCCGTGCCCGCTGAAGAGTACGGAGAACACCGGCGTGACCGCCCGTCGGGGATGAATGGAACTCATGCATCATGACCGTCCTCCAAGTCGACTGAGAGGGTAGGACTACCCGTCCCAGATAGTATAGCCGGTCATTCTGCAGATGATAACTGGGGGCTGTCTCTCGTGCCTGCCGCAGATCCTCCACAATGCCCCGCAACTCGGGGTCTCGCTGTACCTCCTCCTGAATCTCGTCAATAGAGTCCAACTGAGGTGTAGAAAGTTGGGCTAGAGCGCCCTCAGGCAAACGGGATAATGCATCAGCAACCCGATTGTCCTTCCCTTGCCGATAAACAATCTCGTAGTCGTACCCCAAAAGCTCGGTGACCCATTTCTGTTGGAGAGGGGAAGAGACCCGCTGTTCCAAAAAATGCTTCAAACTCTGATGATCAGTCCGTATTTTGAAATGACGTCCCAGCAGGTATGGTCGCCACAATGCCACCGCGTGAATAACCACCAACATCTCCTTTTCGTAGGCGGATAGGCCTAATGTCCGCGGAGCCAAAGCCTTGTTGTAGAAAGCTAACGGCCGTCCCTCCTGCATTAGCACGGCACTTAGTCCCACTCCCAACGCGTCCGTCTCCACGACGAACTCCTTGGAGAAGTCCGGGAGTGCCAAAATTGGAGTCGTCGTCATAGCCCGTTTGAGTGCATGAAAAGCTGACTCGGCCTCATCCTGCCAAGAAAAGGCGTCCCTCTGTAACAACTGTGTTAACGTCCTGGCAATCTTCCCATAGTCCCGCACGAAACGCCCGTAGTAGCCCGTGAGCCCCAAGAAGCCTCGCAAAGCCCGAATAGTCTGAGGTCGTGGCCACAACACCATGCTCTCGATCTTCCGAGGATCGGCCTTTACCCCTTCAGCCGAAACCAGATGCCCCAAATATTCCACCTTCTGGCCAAAAGAACACTTCGACCGCTTCGCAAAGAGCTGATGCTGGCGCAAAATGGAGAATACCTGTGCAACGTGGCTCAAGTGGTCATCCCAGGTAGCGCTGTATATGAGTATGTCATCAAAAAATATTAGCACAAAGAGACGAAGCAAAGGACGGAAGATCTCATTCATATTAGCCTGGAAGGTGGACGGTCCTCCCGTCAACCCATTGGCCATCACCAAGAACTCATAGTGGCCGTCATGAGTGCGGAATGCTGTCTTGTGGACATCTTCCTCTCGCGTGCGAATCTGGTAGTAGCCTGATCGTAAATCAAGCTTGGTGAACAGAGTCGCCCCATGTAGCTCGTCTAGCAGCTCTTCAATCAAAGGAATCGGAAACATATCCTTCACAGTGATGCTATTCAAGGCCCGATAGTCCACACAAAATCGCCATGACCCGTCCTTCTTCCTAACGAGAATGATCGGAGCCGAGAAGAAACTAGTGCTAGGCCGTATGATGCCGGCATCGAGCATCTCCCGTACGATGCGTTCAATCTCGGCTTTCTGCATGTGCGGGTACCGATATGGTCTGATGTTGGTAGGCTCCATCCCTGCCTTGAGGATAATCTGATGATCCCAAAACCGTGAAGGTGGGAGTGTACGTGGCTCCTGAAACACATCAGCATACTGCTCCACTAATGCCCGCATCGGTAGAGGTACCTCAACTGATCCTGCCGCATCCGTCCGTACCCCCAACAATACCGCCATCAAACTCCCGGGCCCTTCAAGTTGCTGTAGACTGCGAAGAGAAATCTCCTTGACTGGTGAGGACGTGAGGCCCTTCAAACAAAACTGTTTCCCGCTCTGCAAGAACTCCATTATCATCTGATCCCAATCAAACGTAACCCTCCTCAACTGTTGTAGCCACTGAACTCCCAGCACCATGTCCGAACCCCGAATGGGTAGAAGATAGACATCTGTGCGACCAACGTACCCCTGCATCTGAAGCTCTACTCCCTTGAGCACACCCTGGCACTGTAATTTACTGTCATCCGCCACCATGACCTGGAAGGCAGCTCCAGTATCAATCAGATGCCCCACCTTCTGTGCCACATCCGGGTGGATGAAGTTGTGCGTACTTCCGCTGTCCACCAGAATAGTCACCTTCTCTTGTCGGACCCTCCCCGCGAGCCGCATAGTGAGCGGAGGGGGATGACACTCTTCCATAGCATGTATCGAGACCCCGAGCTCGGTCAGGTCCCAATCTCCTTCAGAATCCAGCTCCTCTGGCGCCAACCGGTCATCCGCGTCCTGATGTAACATGAAGACTTGGACCTTCTGACACTTGTGACCTGGAACAAACTTCTCGTCACAATTAAAACATAATCCCTTCTCCTTTCGGGCCTGAAGCTCGCCCCACGACAAACGAGTCACAGTAGGCCTCACAACCGCCTGCGGGTCTTTCCTGGCCACGGCCGGGGTGGCAGCAGGTCTCCCTGTCGCAACCGCTGCCGATTGAAGTGCTCGTCCTGAATGCGGGCTAAGCTGATGGCGTGGTTCAAACTCCGCGGCATATATGCGTGAACCTCATCCCGCAGCTGCTCCTTCAGACCTGACACAAAACAACTTAGCAATGTCTTCTCCTCCCAGTGTACTCGGTTTGCCAGCTTCTCGAACTCTGTCCGGTACTCCATCACCGTACCCTTCTGTCGTAACTTCTGCAGTAGCGCCTCAAAGTCCTCGTACTCTAGAGGTCCAAATCGGGTGGTGAACCCTTCCACAAAATCAGTCCAGGGCACATAATCTCGATCTCTCATGAACCACTGAGTCCACTGGAATGCGTCGTCTTCCAGATGAAACGATGCTAGTTGCACCCACTGCCCTTCTGGGACCTCCTGGTAGCTGAAGAACAACTCCGCTTTCTGAACCCACTCCAGTGCATCCCCCCCTTTGAACTTGGGGAAATTCATGCGTGTCAACTTCGGTGGCATGTGCGCTCAGGGCCCTGCCTGCCCTTGCCAGCCCTGTCCATGCCCATTTTGCCCCGGTCTGTTCCACGCCTGCCGTCCCGGGCCCACATGACCTTCCTGTGCCCCCGGGTAGCCCGGAGGTGGCTGTCCCGGGTGAGGAAAATGATGTCCGGCCCACGGAGCCCCTCCTCCATAGGCGTCGGGAGGAATGCCGCCCCGCGGAAGAGGAAGAATGCCCGCCGCACCTCCTGGAGCCCGCACAGTCGTACCCTGCCCTCCATCCATCTGCTGCCATGGCTGCCGGCCACAATCGACTCCCCCAGCAAAAGCCGGAACGACGCCTGGAAGTCTGGATGGCCCGCAGTCGATCGGTCCCGTGTAGCTGGGGCCGACACCTCCAGCGCCTCCAGCTGCGGCTGCCGACCACGCCGCCCCTCCTGGTGCCTCGCTGGTGGTCCCCCAAGGTCGGGGCAAGCCGCCAGCAGCGTATCCCCCCATTCCCGACGCTCCCAAGCCGACGCGCGTCGGATCGGGCGTTCCTGATGCTTCCGCCGATCGGCTCTTCCTCGCTCACGGCCTTCCCTCTCAACATCGCCTTGAGCTCATCCATTCGCGCCTTTATACGATCCTCTAAGCGCTGCGTAGACGTCCGCATCTCCTGCTCGATGGCTGTTACCGAATCAGCCAGTCCGCCATAGTTCTCCTCCAAGGTTTCCAAGCGGGTGATCTCCTCTTGCGTGCGAGTGGTGACCATCGTCGTAGGATGAAAGCTTTGATACCAATTGTTAGGAAACTACTAGAGAGGGGGAAGAAACTAGAGAAGGAGGCTAGGGTTTAGAAGAAGGAGAATACCTTGAGATTATCATGCATGCCAACAAAAGAGGGGGTCCAGGTATATTTATACCCGGGCCCAGGGCCAGCGAACCAATTGGGCCGATTCTATAAAGAGGGGGCTGAACCAATTGGTTCAGCCCCGTTGTCGCCTCCGTCCTGCCTCTCTCGCCGCTTGTATTGCCGGCCAAATAACCTGGCCTCGTCCGGGGGCGTGACATTCTATCTGCCCGAGTTCCGCAATACTCGTTATTATCGGTTGATTCTACACGGATACCTCCATTATATGGATCTCATTAATTCATGAAAGAACTCGCTGACCGTCTGAAGGATTCATCAATCATCTGCAGGGTCTCGCCAACCATCAACAAGAATTCACCTACGATATTAGAGAACGTGCCAACCCTCCTTTATTCTCTGTACTTAGTATTTTTCTTCGTTTTACCATATTTTGTAAGCGGGCAGCCCGTCTTTTTAAAGAGTGCCCGCGGGCAGGCCCCCTATCCCCTATAAATAGGGCATGACAATGGCCAGAAAGGCATCGGAATCTGTGCAGGAGTCTCCATAGTATTCGCATACCCTAAAGTTGTGTCTGTGAGTACTCATTTGAAGTGTCAGAGAGACCTGTAAACTATCTGTATTTTAAACTTGTAATCAATACTATCACACACAACTAAAGGTTCGCGTTGTGCGACACCTGGTCTTGTTGTCCTCGACATCCCTTTTTCTTACTCTGATATTCATAACTCGTAATAACGTTTCAGTCACAATATCCCCTAATCATTTCATTTTACGTGGGAGCGAGTAGGGGCATTTTCTACCCCAACGCCAACACTAGTCATCTAGCTGACCGCTCTGCCCTGTCAACTAATTTAGACCCGACCGGAGGATGCAGTCATGGAAGCAATTTAGGTCAAGGACGAGTAGGTGATTGAGGTCATCCTAAGTGTACCCACTGTGGTAGAATGGGTTACACTAAGGAGCCTGATATAGTCTTCACAGATTCTCAGCACTTGGTCAATCGCAACCTCTTCATTCAACCCACGCATCAGTCACTTCACCGCATGGTGATTCCTCTATTCCTATCACAGCCGAAGATTACTCTCATTTTCTAAAGTTTCAGGCAATTCGGTCACAGATTACTCGTGCTACACAATTAGCTCCAAGTACATCGGATCCCTCTGCTTTCATGACTCAATCCTTGGCTTCACCCACATGGGTCATTAACTCAGGCGTTTCAAATCATATGTCTGGTAATGCAATTTTATTTCATCAAATGCAGCAACATGCTTCTGCAACTCATTTCACCATTGCTGATGGATCTATTTCCACCGTTCAAAGAATTGGCATTATCAAACTACTCACACTTTATCTCTCCACTTTGGTTTGCTTGTTCATGATTTTCCATCATTTTCATTCATAAGCTTATCCAACATCACAAATGCATTGTAACTTTCTTCGTCTTGTCTGTGTATATACAAGATTTGAAGATCGTGGAAGTGATTTGTGCAGGATGTGAATCCAAAGGCGTATATTACCTTGTTATAGGTCATTCTTCGGCGACTACCCTGACTGCTACAGGGCCTGGACTGCAGACTCATTATCAATTGGCATATATTAGATTACCAAGTCTGCAACGAATAGATCACACTCTATCTACTCTTAAAAAGCTCGAGTGTGAGTCATGCCATTTAGGTAAACACCATCATACATCACTTCCTAATGTCCATAAACATGCTTATGCACCTTTTTCTTTACTTCATTCTACCGTACGACTAAGTGGGTCGCGTCAACAATTAGTCTCTGGTATTAAGTATCTTCTATTGATGACTATTCTTGTATAATATGGTTATTCTTTCAGAATGATCGTAGTGAACTATTTCATATATTCCAAAAAAATTGTATGGAAACTAAAACTCAATTCAACATTCATGTGCAGACTCTTCGATCAAATAATGCTTTTGATTATTTTGCTAGCGATTTCTAGTATTTCATGTCCTCATATGGAATAACTCATCAATCCTCGTGTCATCATACTCCACAACAAAATGGGATTGCTAACAGAAAAAATCATCAATTAGTCAAAATGGCTCGTACCTTGCTTATCCATATAGATGTTTCCTCTTTATATTGGGATGAGGGTATATTAACAGTGTGTTATCTCATTAATTGTACATCGTGCTCAGCACTTCAATACCAAATGTAATTTTCAATTATACTTCCTCAGAATTTTCTATCCTCAATTGTTCCTGGTTCTTTGGCTACACATACCTTATTCATAATCATTCACCTAGTCAGGGGGGAGTCTGATGGAGATCCAGGATGATATTGACGATTAGTTGAAAAACTAAACTATCTAAATGTCACAAGACCAGATATCTCATTCATTGTTAGTGTGGTCAGTCAATTCTCAACACATCTTGCAAGAGCATTGGAAAAATGTGGTCTGGATTGTTCGGTATTTGAAACAAGTAACAGGTCAGGATTAGCTTTTTTAGAACAGAGGTCATCAATAGGTTGTGGGAAATACTAATGCAGATTAGGTAGGATCCCCTTTAGACAGACGCTCCACATCAAGATATAGCATCTTACTTAGAGGGAACCTGATCTCCTAGAAAAGTAAGAAACAATCAGTAATGGCAACGAGCCAATGAAGTTTGTGTAATAACCATGTGGTAATGCTCACCGTAGCGAATCATTTTTCCAAGAAAAAACTAAACGCATTTTCCAGTAATGTAAAATAATTGGCTTGAAATTGATGAAAATGAAGGTTTCCAAGGAAAATATCATATGCTACTACTTTTATCATAGTTCTAGAGGAATAAACATGATAATAACATGACTATCATATAGTAAAATCTCTTTAGTAGTAACCCAATCATTTATCTTATAGATGTACTTAAAAATTGCAATCTATAATTCTTTTTGATAGAGGATTGACGTGACTAAAAATAAAAATTGTAAGTAACTAGGATAAAATGGAAAGTAACGAAAAATAATAAGTCAAAGGACAAATGATTATCATCCCTACAGTAGAGACAACCAAAAGATAAATAAAATCAAACAACTCGATACCCAGATAGAAACTTAGTGCTTCTACACAATAGTTATGACAACTTCAAAAAAAAGTAGTATGAGTTGTACTAAAGAGACTAAAAGGGCATATCCAATGGATGGAGCTCCATTTAGTGTCAATTTATTTCCCTGTAAGTATTTGGAAGTATTTAAATCTCAGGTTGGAAGTCACAGTGAATTGAATTCTAGCAATATTTGTTTGTTTTATAGAAACTCACTTTATGTGAACATAAATTTTGTTTTCGTTTGGCTAAAGCAAGTTTCACTCTTATCAGACATGAAGAATTAGTCCAATACTATTATATGTCAAAGTATCCTTCTAAGACACCATGTCAACAAGTAATATTGAAAGTGACTTCTTAGTTCCTAATACTGAAATTCACTTCTCAATTTTTTTTTGGAACGTGAATTTCCAGAGTAAGAAGTCAATTATGTCTGGTATCAACCAAAAATTTGTTGCACGTCACTTCGAAAAGTGAGATTTAATTACTTTCAGACATTTACAATAAAACAGAGTGGTCCTTAATGTATAGTCTAAAGAGGTACTGATCTATAAAGCGTAATTGCGGAGTGGCTACTTTGTGGCTCGAATTTGGGGCCTCTAGAATATACTAGAGGAAATTTTACCATTTCTCTAGACCCAACCTCCCTTAGTCAAAGAGATTGTGCAACAAAATAAGCTAAATTGGAGAAAAGAAGACCAAAGAGAATAAAGAGATACCTTCCCATTACGTCTTGCATCTGCATAAGGGGGGTTTCGAACAACTACGATTCTCCATAGTCCCACTCTTTTTGTGTTATCCAAGCCACTAGAATTTTTTATGTAGGCTTCTGTTTCTTCGTCGAGAAACATATAAAAGCAAACAGTTCTCTTGGAAATTTCGCTAATATTTTTTGGTTGTTGCATTACATCATATTTTCCTGTCCAGCGGGACAAACATAATTGGCATGCATATGATGGATTAGAAGAAGAAAAATACTGGCCAATTTAGCATACCAAATATTGCTGATGCTACCACTACGCCATGACATTTATCCATCTCTACAAGATCATCATAATCAATGTCAAATCCAGTCCCTTGCCCTGGTTTCTTGCCACCAACAAATCTGATAAAAGAAACAAACCACCGGTTATACAAGACTACAATGACTTAAAAGAGTGACAAAGGTGAACAAAGTGTTAACAGTAATGTAGATTTATACAAAAGTTTCAGACAAAAAAGATTAAAACTGAAATTTATGATCATACCCGCAGTGCACGGTCATCGATTCTTTTATATCAAAATATTCGTTTCTCTGGTTCAAGGATGGATGTCCTCCAAAAACAAAGCCACCAGTGGACTCATTAGAAATTGAATTTTCTTCAATAACATAACTTAAATTCTTTAGGACAGGTGACTTTGATGGCCAAGTTGGCATGTAGAACACAACTTGCTCAGCAGGAACATAACAGACAGGACATGCTAAAAACAAAAAACAAAAGAAATAATTAGTGTAATAACCTAGTCACCAATTTAAATCAAAATAGCATAGAAGAATTTCTAAATATTTTCTCCTAAAACTTACGGCGTGGACCCGTGCGCTTCTTGTCAGTGTGTAACGAAGGAAGTGAAAATTTTTTGCAAGGATGGGGCACAGGAATAATACTAGGAGATTGTGTTTGAACAGGAAGATCAGCTGCATCAACCCTCTTCGTAGATGATGATATGTTTTGTATATGATTATTTACTGAAACTAATGGATAAACAAAAGCGCTTGGGGATTTTATGCTATAGTTCCCCATGGTCCAAACACGGTCCGAGGAAAAAAGATTGATCTCAGGACCTGCAGGTGCATCTTCATTCGAAGACAAACAATAACAAATCAAAATCAACCATCTTATGAAAAAACAAATATTTGCTACTATCCAGAAATAAGAGAGAAAATTTCAAATAGCAGATCAAACTAGAAACAAAAAGGATAATAGTATTATAGTTCCAAGGGACAGTTGCATGTAACCATTATACGGCCCAGCAAATTACTCCCAACACACCTGTTAAAACTACATAAATTACATCATTTAAATGCTTCAACCATAGTCCAGTCAAGTGAGTTTGTTTCAAATGTCATCCATTAAAGCAAAGTCTCATGCCAAACAACCTAGAGATTTGATGTGATGATACTTTGCAAAACTATAAAGCAATCTGCAATGGGTTCAATACAAGTGCAAGACTACACTACATTTACTGCATAGTGATCAGTAACAAAAAGAAGAAGAAAATGCCTCTGATGCAGCTCATGAACATGTAAAGGAGCAACAAATGTTATACTCAAACTGTAAGCAATGTCAAAGAGATGAAGAGGAGAAGAGAAATCAAACCTTTATTGAGAATGGAAACAATTGACAAGATAACTACAACTGAAGTTATGAGGAGAAGTAGCATTCCAACCTTCCTCCTGCCACAGAACTTACAAATCCAGGGCAGAATAATCCATTCCTTTTCTCTTGATCCAGGAGGAAGCATCTTAGGAGGCTTGCGGACAGAGATCGGTGCTGATTGAATTGGCAACGCAACAATGTTCTGTAGATGTTGTTGCAATGATCCATAACTACCCGTGCGAAGATTCAATGACCCTCCAGTCATTGTCCATTCATAGTCACGAGTCTTTCTCTCATCTTCCCCTTTCTTTCAGTTCCTATTTTACGCCATCTAGAAGCAGAAGGAGGAGGTTATAATTGATATAACCTTCGTCATCCAAAGATTTTCCCCAGAAATATACAACCTACGTGTGAATCCGAACACCTGCATCCATCATTTGAACATTTCACCTCTGTTCCTCAGATAAAAACACAAAAAGGATAAACTGGGAGATCTCCCATCATGTTGGAGTAGAAATTGGAAGAGTAAGGTGGAAAGCACGTACCTTCCGTCAAAATGCGACGGTGGTAGAAGACGGCTGCAATTTTGGAGATCGTGGTAGTGGCAGGACGAAGGAGCCGCGGCTTTTTCGCTTCGTGAGTTTGGACAAGCCAGGTATGTTTGGCATTCCAGCGGTTATGACGGCAATCAATGATGAAATTCTCTAGGATTCGTTTGGCGCGGCGGTGGCAGTCACGAACGCGGATATATCTGCTGTTAGAATGGGGTGATCGTCATACAAAAGCCGATGAGGAACAAAAAAGATTTAACGGAGATCATCGACTGTATGAGCAGCGAACCCTAGCGGCGTGTGCTCGACGAGGAAGATCGCAAACTCCACACCCACCAGTAGAAAAAACGGATTCTTTTCAGGAATTTTGGCATTTAACACCCTCTAATAAGAGAATCAGGATACTCTTCATTTCTCACAAAATGGATACTACTCATTTCACGATATAGATGTACTGTGAGCAGGGGCGGATTCAGAGGGGGGCCCGAGGGACACTGGCACCCCCATTATTTTTCAAAAGTGTTAGTGGATTTGGATTTCTCTCGTCGAGTTAATGAATTTTGACTACTTATATGTCAAAAACGGTGGGCAGATGAGGGAGAAACAACTCCGATAAGATGGAAGCGTCCTCACGTCACGTAACTAATTTGTTTTGGACAAATATTGGCTATTCGCGGACCAAAGTTGGCTATTCGCAGACCAAATTTGGCTATTCACAGATCAAGTTCAGCTATGTGCACCCCCAAAATTAATTTTCAACATGTGACCCACGACCCTCCTACTCACCTCGCTAGCATTTGTGTTAAATTTTTTGTGCACCCCCATTTATAGTTTTCTGGATCCGCCACTGACTGTGAGATGATCCGACGGGCTGAGTAATCTTATACTTTTATATATTTTTTAATCAAAAAACATGCACCACTAGATTAAATGAGAATGAGTCTTGTCCATTAGATGGAGAAATAGATATTCATTTCGTCGGAAATGGAGAGAATTTGGTTCCCTAATATGGGGTGTTTGGCACATTGCACCCCAAGATTTAATCTTTGACACTTTCCACCCTCCAAATCTTTTAAATGAGCATATTGCACGCTCTTATTTGAATATCTCGGTTTTATAAATTTAAAAACTTTTTTTCTTAAATACCAAAGGGCAGTTTCGGTATAACCTAAAGAAAAAAACTAACTTAACAAAGTCGGTCAGCATACATCCTGTAAATTTCATTTCGGCATCGAGCAAAATTTCTAGGAGGAGAGCGGCATTGACGACGAGCGATCGACAGCGGCGATTCCTTGCCAGCGAGCGACAATGACGATTCCTTTAGGTGAGTCCCGACTCTTCCTCCCGGCTTGAAGTTCACCGATGACATCTCCTTTTTATTCCATCTTCTTAACGGACAATTTTTCTAGGGTTGCATTGTTATTTGCCGGCGTGGTTCCAGTATTCTTCCCGGCGATGCGAGTCTCGTTTCTTCTTCCCGTCGACAGTATCGGTGACATTCTACACCTTCCTCACTAGAACCCTAGATTTTGATTCATGACTTTGAGGTAAAACCTTTAATTTTACTACATTTATTACAGCAATAGCACTTGTTTTTGACGTTTTATTCACATCAAAAACAGAAAGTTTTAATCTTTATTGGCTATGATATGTAGATTATGGAAGAAATCACTATTTTTTTAAAAAATCATTTATTACAGCAAAAACACTTGTTTTTGATGTTTTATTCACATCAACAAGCAGATATTTTAATCTTTATTGGCTGCGATATTTAGATTAGGGAAGAAATCACTAGTTTTTGTTGTGTTGATGTGTTATTTTTAGTGATTTTGATGTTGTTTTATTTCATTTACATCATTTAGAATGAGGTGGATTTTAAGAGCTAAAGATTCCGAAAATTGTACATATTACACATTTGTAGATGCTTCATTGTTTACAATCAGAATGCTCCATTCACGATCGCATATTGGTTCTACCAGATTAACTTATATGTTGAATGAGATTAGTTTTTTTACTACTGTGATTACACTAAAATAATGTTAAATAATTTGCATGGCATGACTACTTTAGTGGGTGGGGCACATGGGTTGGGTCAGATTTTATTGTTGTTTATCAGAGGACTTCAGTAATTTCGTCTTAATTCTTAATGATGATGATGTCAAAAAATTGTCAATCTATGTTAATACTGAAAGAGAAGTTGATGTTTACGTTGAGACCATTGAAGGTCGAATCCACAATGAAACTCTTATTGAAACTACAATATTTGAACTTGAGTTCACAAAAAAATATAGTGATAAGATACAAGTCACTTGTGAATGTGGTTGGGTTATGTATGCATCTATCATATCTAAAAGTGGTAGAACTTTTCAAGTAAAAACCATAAAAGGAGAACCCACATGCTATAGAGCCGCAAGCTCTAAACATTGTACTTCAGATTATCTTGCAAAGAAATATCAACCCCACCTTAAGAGTAACCGTGAGTGGCCTGTTACTTCAATGCAAGAAACAATGCAAATGAAAAATAAGACTTCTCTTTCTATTTGGAAAATGTACAAAGCATAAAAAATATTTTAGCAAGATCATTCATGGGACATAGTTGGAACAGTACGCTAGTCTTTGGAATTATTGTGAGGAAATCTGTCAAACTAATCCTAACACAACAGTGAAAGTGCAATGTAAACATCGATCTGAATCTCAAGCATGTATTTTCAAGAGATTATATATATGTTGGGGTGCATTGAAGGTGGGCGTTCTTGCTGGATGTCGACCCGTTATTGGTCTAGATGGTACGCACTTAAAGACCTTAATTGGAGGAGTTTTATTATGTGCAGTCAATCTTGACGACAATAATGGTATGTATCAAATAGCTTATGTAATGATATTAAGGGAAAATAATAAATCTTGAGAATGATTTATTAGTCTACTTATACAAGATTTGAATATCATTAACAATTATGTTTGGACTATCATATCGGGCAAACAAAATGGTCTTATACGAGCAGTTCAAGAGTTACTACCGAATGCAGAACATAAGTTTTGTCTACATCATATGTATAGAAATTTCAAGCAAATACATAAAGAACTATATCTTAAATCTTTGTTATGGAAAGCTGCATCCGCACGAGACTTGTTGATTTTAGTAATGAAATGGAGAAGCTGAAAGTGTTCAATGTGGAGGCTTATAATTGGGTAAGGGCAAGACATCCTAGAAATTGGGCAAAGTCTCATTTTAGCACATTGCCTAAGTGTGATATGCTACTCAACAATTTATGCGAAAGTTTCAACAATGTGATACTAAAGTCTAGAGGCAAACCGATCATAACAATGCTTGAGATTATAAGAATAATTATGATGAGAAGAATGCATACACAAAGAGATAAGATGTTGAGATCAAGTGGAGACATTTGTCCTAACATTCAAAAAATTCTAAAGAATAACAAAATAGGGGTTCATGACTACATTCTGGAATGGAATGACAATGATAAATTTGAGGTGAATGGACGAGCTGGTGATAATTGGACGGTTGAATTAGCAACTCAACGTTGTAGTTGCAATAAATGAGATCTTAGTGGAATTCAATGTGTTCATGTCATTGCATGCATCTTCTACAAAAAAGAAAAGGTTGAAGATTATGTGGATTATTAGTATAAGAAAAGTACTTACATGAATGCTTATGAACATATGTTGAATCTTATTAAAGGACAAAGGGAATGACCTCATTCCAACCTTAATCTTCTAGTACCATGATATGTAAAACCAAAAAATTGTGGAAGATCATCATTGCAAACAAGGAGGAAGGAAAAGGATGAGTTGGATATCCAAAAGTATGGTTTAAGAAGATCATGCATGCACAAAATATGCATGCTCCAATTGTGAAATGAAGGGGCACAACAAAAAGAGTTGTGGTCAATCATCAAAGAATACCGAACCGACATTGCCAACAACATCAACATTTAAATCAAAATTACAAGTAAGTAATAGTATTATTATTTCATTTTGATTCTTTCTTATATATGTACGATCATCCATACAAATTTTTTTATTATCATGTAGGTAAGGAAGAAGGATGCAAGTTCAAAAGAAGCAATAAATTTTGTTCATACACAAGAATCATTTTATGCACCATTTAGTCAAGGTGAGGATTATCATACTCACGCGTTTCATTTACTCTTTTTAAATCACATCCATTACAAAATGAATTGTTATTTTGCAGGTGAGGAACATGTTCGGGAAGACATCAAATAAGGAGAGCCAAATGTTCACTGTCTAGATTTATTTACTGATTTTGACATTGAATAGGACCGGCCCCACTATGGTGGGATAAAGGCTTGAGTGTTGTTGTTGTTTGACATTGAATATGATGAGGTGGTGTATGTTATATTTCAAACAATTTTCATATATGTTTGTATTGGTGATGATAGTATCCAGTTGTATGTGTTGGACGATTCCACATTTACAACTCATCAGATTTGACTGCATTACACAATTTATCGGATGAATTCTCAATTCATGCATTGCACTATGGAATTATTTAAAGACTCCAATTATTTTTATACTATATCTATGAAGATATAATCTCACAAACTATATTTTGGATTTAAAAAAACCTAAATTATCTTTGTTTAAAAATTTTGTTAAAAATAACACATTATTCTAAAAAAACACTCTACATAAAACGATCGAGGGACTTTGGATCATTTCTTTTTTGCCAATCCTGCTCAGCATGAATGGAAATTTAATTTTTTGATTGTAATAACAATCATTACTCATCAAAATACAATTAATTGGAAAAACTACAAAAAACATTTGAAGATGCGTAGTCTACGGATTCATGGAAATCAAATTTGTAGTTGCTTGTTATTCAAAAATATCCATCCATCTAATAGTAAAAAAATTGAATAATTTTTTTTGTCTGCGGATAGTATTAGGGGGAAATAAATTGGTTAGAATAAACCGCTCAGCATAATTACTTGTAGGTCTGCGGTTAACAAAGAATGGAATGCACTGTACAATTAAAAGAATAAAACTAAAAGGATTAAAAGATCAAGGGACCAAAGTACCTCTCCTTTTAATTTTCGGATTTAATAAATGAAAATATAATTATTAAATGACTAGAGGGTGCAATGTGCGCATTTAAAAGGTTTGGAGGGTGGAAAATGTCAAGAATTAAATCTTTGGGTGCAATGTGTCAAACACCTCATATTAGGGGGTGCTAAGTGCCAAAAAAAATCAAAGACGAGAGTAGCGCACAAGGAATATGAGGTAAAAAACTGAACGTGCTTTTTTCGTTTAAAACGGTGAGTTACTGCGACGGTTGAAACCTAGATTTTTTTTCGTACTGCAGATATACCAAATGGAAAAATTAGTTTGCGACAGCGAAAAATTTCTGTGAGAAATTAGTAATGACATTAGGGGCCAGTTTAGCTTAGAGATGCAAATTTGGTCCGGGCCCGATTGCCCGACTCGGGTCTGCCCAGGTCTGAGCCCGGTAAAGCCCAGACCTGATTAGGCCCAGACCCGATTAGGCCCTGCCCAGGCCTAAGGGGGCTCACCAGGCCCCCTTAATTGGCTAAGGCCCGGCTTACTGCCTGGCCTAGACCTGAAAGCTCATTGGGCATAACTGGGCTCCCAACATTTTTTTATGTTGCGCCCAACATTTTTTAATGATGGGCAAAACATTTTTTAATGCTAGGCAGCATGCCCAACATTAAAAAATGTTGGGCATCGTGCCAACATTAAAAAATGCTGGCAACCGTCCACCATTTTAAAATGTTGGGCGTGCCTTTTGGTCGACTGCTTGGGCGCGGTCTGGTGGGCTCAGGCAATCCCCCATATTGTAGCAAGGCCCGGGCCTAGCATGAGCCTGATTTGAGCAGGGCCCGACTTGGGCCTGGCAACAAAAAAATTTGGCCCAGGGGGCTCGAACTCGGCCTGGGCCCGTAGGGCTTTCTTTGCACGCATAGTTTGGCTTGACAAATAATAATGAGAAGTAGTGTTTTGTCAAAATTGATTGGAAGAATTATGTTTGTGGTTTAAAAGAAATATATGTATATCCAAAATTATATTAAAAATTAATATATCTATACTATCTATAAAGGAGAAGTGGGTTTTGGTGCAACATATGCATTTCCGAAATTACCCCTGCCACTTTCGAAATTCACCCTTATGCGATCGAAAAGACGGTTGGGCCGGGCGGGCTCCGGACTGGCTTTGCAGGCCGCTTCTACTGCTTGGCGTAGCCTGTGCGGAGGCGGCCGTAGGCCGCCGTCGAGGCGGCCGCAGACCGCCGTCACGACGGCCGAAGGCCGCCATCGGGGAGCAGCGAGCACGGGCGAAGCCCGTGCGGAGCTGCTAGTGTATATATATATATATATATCTTTATTATATAAACCAATATACATATTTGGAAGCACACCAAAGATCTCATCTGGACCGTCCGATCAAACAACTTCAAAAACTGGTTGTCCGATTCAAAGGGGGAGGACTGCGAATATCGATTCCTAGATAATCACGTTTTTTAGAAATCCTGAAATCCCGTACCTGCTTCGCCCCTACCCGCAGCTTCACTGTTTCACCACGCCGCCGCCGGCGGTTTGACCGGAGGCCACCGGTGGGTTCGCCGGCCTCCGACGAACCCGTCGGGGGTTGTCCGGCGGCGAGCGGGCAGGGCCACCGCCGGTGAAGCTGCGGGTGCGGGCGAAGCAGGTATCGGGATTTTTATTCCTTTTTTTTAATTCTTTTTTTTATAATTTATATTTTAATATTTAATTAAATAAAATACATTTTTTAATAATTAAATTCTAATAACTAAAATTTAGATAACTTTAAAATTTTAAATATTCAATAACTTTCGGGGCGGGCGAATCCCACCGAGGGGGCGGGCGAAGCCCGCCTGAATGCGGCCGAAGGACGCAACGCCGCATTGATAATATGCGAATCCCGCTTGAATGTCAAGCGGACGAAACCCGCTTGGTTACGGGCAAAGCCCGCAGCGACGCATCGAGAACGGGCGTAGCCCGTTCGAAGATGCTAGTATATATATATATATATTTAACTAAATAATATATTATATACAAACTTAATAATGAATAATAAATAATATATTATTTATAAACTAATATAATTTTAATAAAAATAATTACAATAAATTAATATATTATTTATAAAATAATATAACTATGATAGAAATAATGCATTATTTATAAAAATAATGTTTTATTTTGGGGTGTGCAAAAGTAACGGAAGTACTGAGAATCAGACTGAAACTGAACCAAACTGATCGGTCTGGGGTCAGTTCTCTTGTGCCCTTTGATCGGGCATTAGAGAATCGATCTAGAATCAGATTATTAAAATTAGACATTTGCTCTCTTAGAGCCATATGATTAAACCAATTCCAGCCTATAGTCGATGAGGTCCTCGTGAGTACGAGCTTGCGGAATATAAGAGTACCATGTGGTCATGAAGCCGTGAAGTATCAACTGTTGAAGAGATTACCTCGCGAGTATAAGCTCGTGAAATATAAGAGAATTCCATATGGTCATGAAGTCGTGGAGTATCAGCTGTTGAAGTGATTACCTTGCGAGTATAAGCTCGCAGAATATAAGAGAATCCCTCGTGAGTGTGGACTCGCGGAGTATAAGCTTCATCGTGGCCCTATTAGGTGGATCATTCATTGACGATTGTCATCGTGGGTGAAACATAAAATTCAATACAATTTGCAAATTATATGAAGGCACTCATGGGTTTTACAAAAGCACCCATAAGCATTAATATGTACTACGTATGAAAATGTGTTAGCACTAAAAAGGGTGAAAACGAGGTCAGAAAGTGTCACATTTGACCTTATGACCCCCTATGCAGAGTTTTCGAGGGGTTCCGCTGCCCGGTCAGCGGACGGGGGTCAACGGGGGCAGCGCCCCTTGCAGGGTCCGTGGTAGCATATTCGAGCTCACCTGGCCTTGAAATCACTTCTTGTTGGGCTAGAGAGCACGCAAGCCCGACCAGAGCACCTGCAAATTAGTTCGAGCAAGTACTTGCACGACCGCTTAGCGGTATGCCGATACACAACCAAAAACACAGCACAAAATAACAACAATAAAGGTGACACACAGATATAACGTGGAAACCCAATAGGGTAAAAACCACGGGACGATCGGAGTCCAACCCGGAAAGCCGCCACTAAAAATATGTAAAACAGATAGGCAATTACAAGGCTTTCCCTCCTCGATCCACACAGGATCTTCACCAACTTCGCACCACACAATATTACACAATAAACAGTAGCAGAAAAATTGCAAGTTACCGTCAGTGGCGGATGAGACGGATTACACAAATCCTCTCCAAGATGCCTCTTCGAATCCTTGCCAAAGTCTGCTCCAGATCCAATTCGTGTAGGCGAAGTATTCCTCGTCAACGTCACTGAGACGTCTGAAAGCTCTCTCCAAACTAAGACGCTTGCCACAAAGGCCTCACTAGAAACTCTTTCAATGCTTGAGATGGGAGAGAAGTGGATTGCTTACCCCTCCTCCTTCATGCCTATTTATAAGGCCAAAACCAAGGGGTAGATGGTGGTAGATAGCATGTGCATGAAGCTTCCATGAAGCATCCCTCGGTCAAAAGCACATGTCATGAAGCTTCCTCTGGGCACTTTCCTAGAAGCTTCCTTTAAGATCACATGTTGATTTCTTAGTCAAAGGCGGCTACCCCTTTTCACACTTGCATGAAACACATGCTTGAAAAGCATGGTCAAAAGGTGGCTAGCCCCTTTCACACTTAGGAGAAAATACCTCATCAAATCTCCCCCTTTTCGACTAAGTGAAAAATATGTCCTTCTAATTATCTTAATTTGGTAAGACCTTAATGTCTCCTTCATATGTCGATAGATCCAGCACCACCAAGTTCAAGTTAGTAAAACTCAAATCCACAGTTTTCTCCACAAAGGACGGGAACTGTACCCAACAATTTATCCCCTTTGCATTTATGTGGAAGAGATCGCCATGCCAGCGATCCTCACACAATGTTCGAACTCCCCCCCTCAACACAGTCTTCGTAAGCATATCCGCTCCATTGTCATCTGTGTGCACCTTCTGCAAATCCAGCTCTCTCTGCTCTAGAGTATCGCGTATCCAATGATACCGCGTATCAATATGCTTGGATCTCGAGTGGAAGGTGGAGTTCTTCCCTAAATGAATCGCGCTCTGACTGTCACATAAGAGTGTGTAGCGCTCCTGAGTGAAACCCAACTCTTTGATGAAACGCTTCATCCAAAGAAGCTCTTTTCCTGCCTCAGTGACTGCAATAAACTCTGCCTCCGTAGTCGACAGTGCAACGCACTTCTGTAGTCTTGACTGCCACGAAACAGCTCCCCCAGCAAATAGGATCAAGTACCCAGAGGTCGATCTTCTGGAGTCCAAATCTCCAGCCATATCAGCATCAGTGTAGCCCAGAAGCTCTGGCTCACTATCTCCAAACCTTAACGTCAATTCTGACGTCCCATATAGGTACCTTAGAATCCACTTGACAGCATTCCAATGTTCTCTCCCAGGATTGGAGAGAAACCTACTAACAGTACCAACAACATGCGCTATATCAGGGCGAGTGCATACCATGGCATACATAAGACTGCCAATGGCAGAAGCATATGGGACCTTCTGCATCTCCTCTTTCTCCTCAGGTGTGCTCGGGCACTGGTCAGCGGTAAGTCTGAAGTGAGCTGCAAGCGGCGTGCTCACCTTCTTCGTCTGATCCATACTAAATCTCTGTAGCACCTTCCTGATATATCTTTCCTGCGACAACCAAAGTAACTTGGAGCCTCTATCTCTCCGAATATGCATCCCTAGGATGGTCCTCGCAGCTCCCAAGTCCTTCATCGCAAATGTGGAGCTCAATTGCCGCTTCAGCTCGGTAATGCGCGTAGTGCTCCTCCCGACTATCAACATGTCGTCAACATAAAGGAGTAAAATAATGAAATCTTCTGGAGCGTACTGCTTCACAAACACGCAGTGATCAAGGGTGGTCCTCCTGAAGTCGATCTCCCCCATAAAAGCATCGAACTTCTTGTACCACTGTCGCGGGGCCTGCTTCAGGCCATATAAGCTCTTCTTTAGGCGACAGACTAGACTCTCCTTCCCTTTCACCTTAAAACCTTCAAGCTGCTCCATATAAAGCTCCTCCTCAAGATCACCATGCAGAAAGGCGGTCTTGACATCCATCTGCTCAATCTCCAGGTCTAGCCTTGCAGGAAGGCTAAGGACAACCTGGATAGACGACATCTTCACAACAGGAGAGAAGATCTCATCAAAATCAACTCCCTGTTTTTGACTGAAACCCTTCACCACTAATCTTGCCTTGTATCTGAGTGGTGTCGAGGGGTCTCTCTGCTTTACTCTAAAAATCCATCGATTCTTCAGAGCCTTCTTGCCCTTAGGTAATCGTACCAGCTCATAAGTATGGTTCTCATGCAGAGACTGCATCTCCTCCTGCATAGCAACCATCCACTCTTTCTTCTCTGAGCTCTGCACTGCTTCATCAAAGCACTCGGGCTCACCCGCATTAGTCAACATAATATACTCAGTAGCAGAGTATCTCGAAGATGGTTGTCTGACTCGATCAGACCTCCGTGGAGCGAGCTCAGCTGCTGGTATGGGCACATCATCAATGATGTCATCTGTAGGCTCGCCATCATTCATGTCCTCATGGCCTAGAAGTGGCTCAATGCCCTGCATTGGATTAGGCTCTACGACCTCCTCAGTATCATCATCTCCAGTCACAGGAGACTCTTCATCAGTGCGAGAGTCAACCTTCTCAGTCTTTTCAGGATCAAGCATAATCTGATCCTCAGAAAATATGACATCGCGACTGCGTACAAGCTTCTTCTCAACCGGATCAAAGAACCTGTAGCCAAACTCGCCGCTGCGTCCATATCCCAAAAATATGCATTGACGGGTCTTAGAATCTAACTTCGATCTTTCATCCTGAGGGATGTGCACAAAGGCTTTGCAGCCGAAGACCCTCAAGTGACTATACGAAGGGTCCTTCCCATACCAGACCTTATCAGGAATATCCTCCTGCAATGCATAACTGGGAGATAGGTTGATGACGTGTGCAGCTGTGTATAAAGCCTCACCCCAAAACATGCCAGGTAGCTTTGACTCAGATAGCATGCACCTCACCCTCTCCGTCAAGGTCCTGTTCATCCTTTCAGCTACGCCATTTAGCTGCGGCGTCTTGGGTGGAGTCTTTTCATGTCTGATCCCTTGCTCTCTACAATACTCATCAAAAGGACCAATATATTCTCCCCCGTTGTCGGACCTGATGCACTTTAACTTCTTCCCAGATTGCCTCTCCACCTCAGCGTGGAATCTTCGAAAAGTATTGAGAACCTCACCTTTGGTCTTAATAGCATAGACCCAAAGTTTTCTCGAATAGTCATCAATGAACGTCACGAAGTAAGATGCTCCTCCTCTCGTCTGGACCTTTAGTGGCCCGCAGACATCAGTATGTACGAGCTCTAGTGGCTCGGATCTCCTGGTGGAGCTGTGGCTGAATGAAACTTTATTCTGCTTTCCAGCCATACAATGATCGCATCTCTCCAACTGATCCTCAGATAGATCAGTGATCATTTGCTTCTTGGAGAGACATCCTAGCCCTTTCTGGCTGATGTGACACAATCTCCTGTGCCATAAAGAGGTGGATGCTCCATCTCTGACAGTGTTGACCTGAGCAGCTTCAGACCTCCCCTCCATGTAGTATAAACTAGTCTCTCTATAACCTCTGGCCACTACTAGCGACCCTTTGATCAGCTTCCAAAATTTTCCACCAAAGACACTTAAGTGTCCCTCATCACCTAGTTTTCCAACTGAAACTAGGTTGAAGCGAATGTCAGGAACATGTCGCACATCTCTTAGGATTAGCAATCCTCCCGTGCTCGTCTTCAGGTGCATGTCTCCCCTCCCGATGACTTTCGACGTGTCACCATTGCCCATCCTAAGCACTCCACAGTCGTGAGTCGTGTAGGTGGCAAACAACGCTCTGTTGTGGGAGACATGTGCAGAAGCACCCGAATCAACAATCCAGCTTCGGTCATCACAAGAGAGTGCAGCTGTGACGTCATCTCCAACAATGATGACATCATCCTCTGTAGATGCAATAACTGCAGTATGACTCTCCTTCCTATCATCAGTAGCCACTCCTTTCTTCCTTTCGTCATTCTTTAGAGAATAACAGAACTTCTGAATATGCCCCTTCTTATGACAATAGTGGCACTCCACGTTTTGATAACGTGACTTGGACTTCCCCCTGCTTTGTCCTCTCTCGCTCTTCCTTTCTCTACTCTTGCTCCTGCCTCTCCCCCTGGGCTCAGTGTAGAGGATGTCAGCTCGTGAAGAAGAGTCTGATATCCCTTGAGACTTTCTTCTCACCTCTTCGTTCAGGATGCCACTCTTGGCAATCTCCATAGTAATGATGCCCCCGGGAGAGGAGTTGATTAGAGAAACTCTAACCATCTCCCAAGAGTCTGGAAGAGACTTCAGCAGCCATAATGCGTTGACCTCGTCCTCGAAGGTCACCTTCATAGCAGTAAGTTGATCAATAATACCTTGGAACTCATTCACATGATCCAGGATAGGGGATCCTTCCCTGTATCTGAACTCACCCAGCTTCTTTAGTAGATATAGCTTGTTGATGCCAGTACTCTTGGCATACAACGTCTCGAGAGTCTTCCAAAGTATCTTTGCATCAACGATACTCGCGACATGATTGTAGACATTCGGTTCCACGAACCGTCTGATGAATCCGCATAACTTTCGGTGCTCCACCTTCCATTTCGTCAGATCTGTGTCCTTTGGCATCTCCTCAAAGACAGGAGCATGCCAACCCTTGATGTAGATGAGATCTTCCATCAGTAAGTGCCACTGATGGTAATTTGCGTCGTTTAATTTCACCATTTGCTCGGAACTCAAACCTGAAGTAGATTCCATTGTGCTCTGTCACTGATCGGACTAACCTCAGTTCTTTGAGTCGACTATTTCCAAGAAAGGAATCAAAGAGGATAGGGAGCGGACCAATGGTCGTCACCTACCGCACCCGATCACTAACTCGAAATATCTGATCGACTCGTCTCGAATCCCAAATAGGTCAGCCCGATACCAGCTCTGATAATGAACCTCCCTCTGATACCACTTGTTGGGCTAGAGAGCACGCAAGCCCGACCAGAGCACCTGCAAATTAGTTCGAGCAAGTACTTGCACGACCGCTTAGCGGTATGCCGATACACAACCAAAAACACAGCACAAAATAACAACAATAAAGGTGACACACAGATATAACGTGGAAACCCAATAGGGTAAAAACCACGGGACGATCGGAGTCCAACCCGGAAAGCCGCCACTAAAAATATGTAAAACAGATAGGCAATTACAAGGCTTTCCCTCCTCGATCCACGCAGGATCTTCACCAACTTCGCACCACACAATATTACACAATAAACAGTAGCAGAAAAATTGCAAGTTACCGTCAGTGGCGGATGAGACAGATTACACAAATCCTCTCCAAGATGCCTCTTCGAATCCTTGCCAAAGTCTGCTCCAGATCCAATTCGTGTAGGCGAAGTATTCCTCGTCAACGTCACTGAGACGTCTGAAAGCTCTCTCCAAACTAAGACGCTTGCCACAAAGGCCTCACTAGAAACTCTTTCAATGCTTGAGATGGGAGAGAAGTGGATTGCTTACCCCTCCTCCTTCATGCCTATTTATAAGACCAAAACCAAGGGGTAGATGGTGGTAGATAGCATGTGCATGAAGCTTCCATGAAGCATCCCTCGGTCAAAAGCACATGTCATGAAGCTTCCTCTGGGCACTTTCCTAGCCTTTAAGATCACATGTTGATTTCTTAGTCAAAGGCGGCTACCCCTTTTCACACATGCATGAAACACATGCTTGAAAAGCATGGTCAAAAGGTGGCTAGCCCCTTTCACACTTAGGAGAAAATACCTCATCACTTCTCATCGAGATCGATTTCATCTTGTCTGGCCTTAAGCTTCCCTAGAGGAGGTCACCTACACAGGGTCGCCTCACATCATGCGAGTATAATACATGCGAGCAGAATATCTGCGAGTAGGCACCTGTGAGCAGAATATCTGCGAGTAGAACACCTATGAGTTGATTGAGCTCGTTTGAGTTGGAACTCGCCTGAGCTGGAACTCGCCTAAGCTTGAACACCCCTGGGTTGGAGCTCGCCTGAGTTGGAACAAGCCTGCGTTGGAGCTCGCATGGGTTGGAGCTCGCCTAGGTTGGAGCTCGCTGGGTTGGAACTCGCCTAAGCTGAAACTCATCTGGTTGGAGCTCGCCTGAGCTGGAACTCGTCTGGGTTGGAGCTCGCCTGAGATGGAACTCGGCTGGGTTGGAGATCGCCTGAGCTGGAACTCGGCAAAGCTGGAGCTCGCCTGAGCTGGAACTCGCCAAAGCTGGAGCTCGCCAAAGCTGGAGCTCGCCTTGCACCCTTCTCATCATGGCTCACCGTGAGGTATCACACAAAAGTTTCTTACTCTGATCACAGTCAATGCTCACCGCACCAAAAATATTGAAACTCGGATACCTGTTCAACTGAGTTCGGACCAAGGGGTGACCAAAGGTTACTGGTTTAGTGGTCGACCCACATGAGACAAAGCGATAAGAAGCTGGAGAGCACAAAAAACAACTCTGAACTGCCTATAAACAAGACTCGCATGCTACTGCGAGGAGGTCACGCAACACACCCGGAAGTCTATAGGAACTTCCCCTCCTAAAGCCAATGTTGAGCCCGGCATAAGAGAGGCGGGCACTGAACTCGCCCACCATGGGGGGATGAAGACACCTTCTACTTGTGCCTTGGGGTCCTATTTATAGGCAAATCTAAGGAGGAGGGATGGTCTGCGAATAGCTGCTCTCACCTTTTGAAATGGGTTGCAGATAGCTGCTCCCGCCTTTTAAAATGAGCTGCAGATAGCTGCTGCCGCTTTTTGATGGGGTGGTCTTCAAATGGTCGCCCTCGAGCGAGGTGAAAATCTGTACTCGCCCTACTTGGGCCTGAACTCGCCCCACCTGGGTAGGGTCTCCTGAACTTGCCATACTTGGGCCTGAACTTGCCCCACCTAGGCAGGGGCTCGTGAACTCACCCCACCTGGGCCTAAACTCTCCCCACCTGGGCATGAACTCGCACCACCTGGGCAGGGTCTCCTGAACTCGCCCCATCTGAGCATGAACTCGCCCCATCTGAGCATGAACTTGCCCCACATGAGCCTGAACTCGCCCCACCTGGGCATGGTCGATCTCCTGAACTCGCCCTGTCTGGGTCTGAACTCACCCCACCTAGGCCTGAACTCGCCCCACCTGGGCAAGGTGATTTTCAGATAGTCTCCTTCTGAGCATTTTTGACCTCGACGAATTACGGGTTATACAATAAATCTGTATGTGGATTCTTATATGATAAGTTATCATTCAGTTTCTTTACACCACATTTCTTACAGTCTTGATTATATACTATCGCATATGCTAACATTTGCAACTTCATTATCCTTCGTTCCACCTGGAACCTTAGGATGCATTGGGAAGACAGATGGAAACACTTAGTTTTTTAAGACTAACGTTTTAGTTATCACCACCCAAGGAGCAGGAGCAGCGGATGCAACAACACTACTAAGGGATTGTGGTGATATAGAGACGACGACATGCAGTACCCTTAGTGGTTGCTTCTATCACCACTCTAGAGTACTTGTGAGAGTATGTAGTTTGTGAAATACCTTAAATCATATATACTTGTTGAAGGGCATGTACCAGCCCAAGCTTTCTTTTGTACTTGGACTCTTATGGACATTTTAGTATATTTCATGTTGATACTGTGTATTGGTTAATGATACTTTCTGTGTCCATTAACTTCTGATACATAAATGATTATGTGATATGACGATGATTTGACGGTAGGGTAGGCACCATACAGTAGGGGTTAGACTATGTTCTAGCGTTATTGTAGGGCGACTACTCTAGGATAAAGATCCTCCCCAATCGTTCCTAGTTTTCGAGAGGGGGGGGGGGGGGGGGGGGTTCTTACAATGAGAATCTCTCTCTCTCTCTCTCTTCTCTCTCTGTAAACTGATTCCTCTCCTTCTCTAGTATTCAACTAATAACTCAATTCTGGTGATAATATCTGTTTGATCTAAATCTTTCAAATACACAATCAACTGTTGCAAAAAGTTATCAGGCTCTCCCTTCAAAAGAGCTACTTGGGTTCTTGAATTTCCAAAGAAAAGGCTCGTCTCCTTGGTGAAGAGATACTGCTAGCCAACATATTTGTGGAAAAGAGGACGTACCAGTTGATTGGGGAACTCTATAAAATCATATCTTATGAATGCTTTCCTTCTATTTCTAATTATTACATTGTTGTTTTTGTGTTTTATATTTTAATATTTCTCTTGCCGTATAGTCTACATCTAATAAATCCTAACAAAATATGTGTAAACATCATAAGACAAGAATTTAAAATAGGTTATTTGAGTGGCTTCTCTATTTACCCCCTCCCCTCTAGAGAAGTATTTAGAGATTTTATTCGATACATTCAACTAGTGTTTGTGATTAATTATAAACTAAATAGTCGAGAAGCAATTAACTACGGATTTTAAAATTAATGAGATATAGAGTTGTTGAGGTTAACGTGAACTATTTCATTTATTTTTTGAATGTTTGAGCTATATTTGTGTCTAATATGTACTCTAGATCAGTTAGTCGTTGCTCTAGCTTCATTCATTATCGGACCATGAATCAATTGATTTATAGATCTCGCGAATAGAACCATAGATTTAAATACATATATGTCACATGGTACTAATTTATGCGGTAGCTTCATTAAATTGAGTAAAATGAGTTTTTCATGAAGCTATAAGCTTTTGCTATCATTCTAGATATGCTAGGACTACGAAATATCATTTGCTAATGAATATAATCGATTCATCCGAACCAAGGTTTCAACATACAGTGGAAAAATCATCGTCAAGGATTTCTATTAAATTACATTTTTTAGTCACGATCAATCTTAATTAATAATCATTGTATGAAACAATTACCATAACACTGTAATTTTCGGGAGCGCCCAATATCATTGTCCCGATAGTTACAAAAGTTGGAGGAACGAAATTTTCTTTATTTTAGAGCAATGTTATAAGCAGTCCTATCATGGCTAAACGCATTCCATTGATATCCGCAGTCCAATAAATTTAAGTATTTTTAATACCGTGAATAACCATTTTAAATGTTTTTAGGTCTACGAATAACCGTCGTAGGACTACTAATAACATCGCCCTAATTTTATTGGTCCAATCCCAAAAAACTATCACCACTCAATGTTATTCTATGATAATATCAAAATTGCATGCTAATATAAAACCAAAGGCGCCCAAATTCCTTAAATTTCTTCAGACAACATTTCAGAAATCTCAAACAAACATCACGATCAAAGAGAAAAGAAAAATACAACATACAAACATGAAAAAAGAGCAATGTTATAAGCAGATTTATCACAGCTAAACGCAGTCCATTGATATATAAATTTTAAGTGTTTTTAAAGTTGTGAATTGATGTTATAATTGTCGTAGAACTGCTAATAACATTAAACTCCAAGTCAAAATTTAAGGCTCAGTGTGGCATGATGGTGACAGTCATGAACACGAGAGTTAAACAGTCATCCGTTAACGTCCATGTAAGAAACTCCATCCACTTTTATGTTCAAACGGATGAAATTTTTTAAATGATCGTTAACGAATGACGATTTAACCCATGCGTTTACGGCCGCCACCGCTGTGCCAAACGGAAGCTTAAAGCAAAATGAGAGCAAAATGTGGATTAGGATGACAAAGGTGATGACCGCTACCAAGAAAATAAACTAGTTTTGAGCATAAAATGCATAAAGTTTTTTAGGTGAGGTCGGGAGTTCACGAACAACGGTTCATGACCACCGTGTTCACGATCGCCGCCACCGCGCCAAACGAAGCCTACATCCCGAAAATCTCAAGCAAACATCATGATCAAAGAGAAAAGAAAACACAACGCACAAACATGAAAAAAAAGGCAATGTTATAAGCAGCCCTATCACGGCTAAACGCAGCCCAATAAATTTAAGTGTTTTTAAAATTACGAATAACCATTTTAAGCGTTTTTAGAACTGTGAATAGCCGTCGTAGAACTGCTAATTAACATTAAAGCGAAATGGGAGCAAAACAGTGGATTGAGGATCAGGTAGATGGAGAATTCGCGGCGGCCTGAAGCATCGACCGCACAAGCTTGCAGAACTCCACCATTTCGTCAACATCAATCACTCCCCTCACCGCATCGCTGGCGCAGAAGCAGTCAGCCCACTTAACCAAACGCGGAATCCTGGCCTCATCCAAAAGCTTTATTCCGGCGATCACCTCCACCGCTCTGAACCCGCCCAGGAAAGATCCGAGGGCGATATCTACGTAGCCGACGGTGTCGCCGCCGAAGAAACTCTTCTCCCCGGAGCACTTTTCGAAAGCCCCTTCCAGCTGCTCCAGCGCTTCGAACAATTTCATCTTCGCCTCCTCTTTCCTCGCTTCATCGGCTTGATCGATGAACAGCACCGAAGACTGCGCCGGCAGCTGTGAAATCGAAGTTATGGATTAACCCTAGAAATGCTCGTAATCAACTCATCTTGTCGAAATGGTACCTTGTCGTCGATGTAGGCCGCCCAGAAGCGAGCGACGGCGCGGTCGTATGGATCGGCCGGGAGGATTGGCGGACCGGAGGCAGCCCAAACTTCATCTATGTACTGGAGGATGACGAGGGACTCGCAGATCGGTTTGCCGCCATGGATGAGGACGGGAACCTTCTTGTAGACGGGATTGGATTCGATGAGGAGTTGGGTCTTTTTTCCAAACTCCTCCGGGAGAAACTCGTAATCGATTCGCTTCAGATTTAGGGCTACTCTTGCTCTCGCAACATAGGGGCTGGCTGAAAATCCGACGAGCTTCACACTCTTTTCTGCCGCCATTAATGATTTAAGGGATTCACACATCAAGAACTTACACAAATGTAATTGCTTTGTATATTTCTTCCTAGGTGCTTAAATAACCTTTTTTTTTCAACGCCGGCCGGCGGATCCGAGCGATCCCCTGTCTATTTTTCGATGATTTTAGGAAACTAAGCTCTAAAAGATCCGATTGGAAACTAAGCCCGGGGCGAAAATTTCCTTATTTAATAAATGATAGAGATGCCCTTGTGGGTTTTTTTGGCATTAAGCAATAAACCATAAGTAGAAATAAACTTCCTGGCTGGTCTTTGGTATTATTAGTTGTTGGTTTGTTGGAAATCTGATAATGAGCTAAATTTTATAAGCACAAGTGGATTGAGTCATGAATTTAAAGGTGTATTTAGTTCTTTAAAACTAATTGAAAAAATATATTGTTTTTGGGCGCTGCTATACGCAGTGCAGTTTTGGCTATCCGCACTTTATTGAAGGGGAGTGGGGCCACTCATAGGCCGCCATGCCCACTCTACGCGAGGTCCAATCTCACTCCTGGCCACTCCCCCAAAGGGCTGCAGCCCAACCTGGCCCAACCCGTCTTCATTACTGTTCTCATAATGGCGGGTTGTTGTCGAAGAGCCTCGAACCCCTGACCTCGATAAGAAGCTCTCCTAGCAGCCCTCATCACCCAACTGCGCTGCAACGCAGATGAGTGATAGGAGGGGTTGAGTGCCCCTCTTATGGAGAAGGAGGTCGGGGGATCGAGGCCGAGCGTGCAACGCCTCGCCGACCTCAACAACCCGCCACGTGGCAGAAGAGGGTCTGTGTGGCCCGATGGCCAGTGGGCCTGGAGGAGTTCCTGCCACGTGGAGAGGGGTTGGATCGGTGGACTGCAGTCAACCGTGGAGAGAGGTTGAACGCCCCTTCTAACAATGTATTGGCTAATGATACTTTCTGTGTCCATTAACTTCTGATATATAAATTAATGATTATGTGATATGACGATGATTTGACGGTAGGGTAGGCGCCATACGGTATGGGTTAGACTGTCTGCTAGCGCTACCGTTGGGCGACTACTCTAGGAAAAAGATCCTCCCCAGTCGTTGCTAGTTTACGAGAGGGGGGGGGGGGGGGGGGGGGGGGTCTTACAATGAGAATCACTCTCTCTCTCTCTCTATCTCTTCTCTCTCTGTAAATTGATTCCTCTTCTTCTCTAGGATTCAGCTAATCACCCAATTATGGTGATAATATCTGCTTGATCTAAAGCTTTCAAATACACAATGAACTGTTGTAAAAGGTTATCAGATTCTCCCTTCAAAAGAGCTACTTCGGTTCTTGAATCTCCAAAGGAAAAAATTCTATGGGTTGGAGTATCCAGTGGAAAAGGCTCGTCTC
The DNA here is from genome assembly GCA_033032865.1 of Dactylorhiza incarnata. Taxonomy (NCBI): domain Eukaryota; kingdom Viridiplantae; phylum Streptophyta; class Magnoliopsida; order Asparagales; family Orchidaceae; genus Dactylorhiza; species Dactylorhiza incarnata. The sequence goes on from JAWHQI010000541.1 coordinate 327,868, forward strand.
CTTGGTGAAGAGATACTACTAGCCAACATATTTGTGGAAGAGTGGACGTACCCAGTTGATTGGGAAACCTCTATAAAATCACGTCTTTTGGTTGCTTTCCTTCTATTTCTAATTATTAACTTGTTTTTGTGTTTTATATTTTAATATTTCTCTTGCCTTATAGTCTATATCTAATAAATACTAACAAAATATGTGAAAATATCATAAGACAAAAGAATTTAAAATAGGTTCTTTGAGTGACTTCTCTACTTACCCTCTCCCCTTTAGAGAAGTATTTAGAGATTTTATTCTATACTTTGAACAAGTGCTTGTGATTAACTACGTATTATAAAAAAATAATGAATTTAGAGTTATGGTAATTGTTTCATACAATAATTATTAATTAAGATTGTTCGTGAGTAAAATAATGTAATTTAATAGAAATCCTTGCATGTATGACAGCTGATTTTTCCAATGTATGTTGAAACCTTGGTCCGGATGAACCGATTATATTCATTAGCAAATGACATTTCGTAGTCCCAACATGTCTAGAATGATAGCAAAAGCTTATAGCTTCATAAAAAAAAACTAACTTTACTCACTTTAATAAAGCCACCGCATAAATCAGTACTGATGCGTATTCATACAAGGCTCCTGCTCATTTATATGCGTAAGTGGAGGTAGTTACTTAGGGTCACTGCCATGACGAGGGGAGAATGGGGGAGTGGGCAAGTCCACTCTCTCCATGGCCAACCGCCCTCGCCGAACCGCCCGGAAGCGCTACCGCGCGGCGCTACCGCACGGTAGCGCGCAGGCCGCCCCCTCACGGGGGCGCAGCCTAACCGCACCCCTAGTGGGGTGCGGCCAAGCCGCACCCCCTTAGGGTGCGGCCAAGCCGCACCCCTAGTGGGGTACGGTCAAGACCCCTTCCCCTGAAGGGGTTCAGGGGTGTCCGGCCTCTCCAGGCTCGCTCGCCCTTTGGGGATAATGTATTTAAATCTATGATTCTATTCACGAGATTTATAAATCAATTGATTCATGGTCGGATAATGAAAGATTACACATGAAGCTAGAGCAATGACTAACTGATCTAGAGTACATATTAAACACACGAATATAGCTCAAACATTCAAAAAATAAATGAAACAGTTCACATTAACTCACTACAGTTACAGAATCAATTCGTCAAACATCAAAGAATAAGAAAGAAAAGATAAAAATATCATAATTTATAAATCAATTGATTCATGGTCGGATATGCCAAAGTGCTCTAGAAACGAAACAAATACGGAGCCCTCTAATGTCTCTTACAAGAGAAAGCCTTATAAAAAATAGTAAAATAATCGTTGAACTAGTGGAGAAAATGAGGAAAACACGTGTTTGTGCGTGAAACGCGGGAGCGTGCTACCTGAAGAACACACTCGTTGAAATGATGAGAACAAGTATCACAAATTTGATGTTTTCAGTGAGGCTGGCCGAAGTGAGTTGGTCAAGTGTCATGACCGCCACATTGGAAATTCTCCGATCATGTTGAAAGTTTCAAGTAAGCTTTGTCCCGTTGCTACGAGCATACCAATGTAGATGGTTCATCAATTTAAATATCTCGCAATATTCGTCGGAAGGTCAATTTATGGTGTTTTTTTAGATCCGTTAAAATTTCATTGAATCCATCGATATTCTACCAGTCAAACAATACTCGTTTCGGCCGTGGTTTGGCCAAGTTTAACTCATTTAGGTCAGAAAACTCGAATTTGAATGTTTTTAAGTTGGTATTTTCAGAATCATCTCACTGAGCTCATCTCAATCGTAGCACTTCAAATCCAACCCGAACACTTTAATTTTCAGGAGCGCCCAATATCATTGTCCCGATAGTTACAAAATTGGAGGAACGAAATTTTCTTAATTTTATTGGTCCGATCCCAAAAACTATCATCACTCAATGTTATTTTATTGGCGCAATGAATTTAAGTGTTTTTAGAACTGCGAATAACTGTTTTAAGCGTTTTTAAGCCTGCGAATAACTGTCGTAGAGCTGCTAATGACATTAAACTCCAAATCAAAATGTAAGACTTTGTTTGGCATATAGTGGTGGCGTTCGTGAACATGATGGTTAAACTGTTATTCGTTAATCCCCATCTAAGGAACTTCATCCACTTTTATGTTTAAACGGATGAAATTTTGTAGGTGACCGTCAACGAACGACGGTTTAACACATGCGTTTACGACCGCCACCGCCGTGCCAAACAAAATCTTTTAAAGCAAAATGAGAGCAAAAAAAAGGATTGGCATGACAAAGGCTATGACCGCTACCAAGAAAATAAACTAGTTTTGAGCATAAAATGCATGGAATTTTTTAGGTGAGGTCGGGCGTTCACGAATGAATCGTTCATGACCACGACGTTCACGACTGCCACCACCCCGCCAAACGAAGCCTAAATCCCAGAAATCTCAAGCAAACACCATGATCAAAGAGAAAAGAAAACACAACGTGCAAACATGAAAAAAGGGCAATGTTATAAGCAGTTCAATCACGGCTAAACGCAGTCCATCGATATTCGCACACAAATGAATTTAAGTGTTTTTAAAATTGCGAATAGCCATTTTATGCATTTTACAACTGCGAATAGCCGTCTTGGAACTGCTAATAACATCAAACTCAAAATTTAAAGCGAAATGGGAGCAAAAAGTGGATTTAGGATCAGGTAGGTGGAGCAAGAAGTGACCGCAGAAGCCTGCAGAACTCCACCATTTCGTCAACATCAATCACTCCCCTCACCGCATCGCTGGCACAGAAGCAGTCAGCCCACTTAACCAAACGCGGAATCCTGGCCTCATCCAAAAGCTTTATTCCGGCGATCACCTCCACCGCTCTGAACCCGCCCAGGAAAGATCCGAGGGCGATATCTACGTAGCCGACGGTGTCTCCGCCGAAGAAACTCTTCCCCCCGGAGCACTTTTCGAAAGCCCCTTCCAGCTGCTCCAGCGCTTCGAACAATTTCATCTTCGCCTCCTCTTTCTTCGCTTCATCGGCTTGATCGATGAACAGTACCGAAGACTGCGCCGGCAGCTGTGAAATCAAAGGTATGGATTAACCCTAGAAATGCTCGTAATTAACCCTCGAAATGCTTGTGTGTACCTTGTCGTCGATGTAGGCCGCCCAGAAGCGAGCGACGGCGCGGTCGTATGGATCGGTCGGGAGGATTGGCGGACCGGAGGCGGCCCAAACTTCGTCTATGTACTGAACGATGACGAGGGACTCGCAGATCGGTTTGCCGCCATGGATGAGGACGGGAACCTTCTTGTAGACAGGATTGGATTCGATGAGAAGTTGGCTCTTTTTTCCAACCTCCTCCGGGAGAAACTCGTAATCTATTCGCTTCAGATTTAGGGCTATTCTTGCTCTCGCAACAAAGGGGCAGGCTAATAATCCGACGAGCTTCACGCTCTTTTCTGCCGCCATTAATGATTTAGGGATTCACACGATGAAGAACTTACACAAATGTAATTGCTTAATATATTTCTTTCTGGGGGCAAATTTTTTGGTCCGTGAATCGGACAGCAAAAGCAGTCCGGGAATAAATAGCGCCGGGCCCACTGTATTTTTCGTTTCGATTTTTCTTTCCCTCCTTTTTTTTCCTCGTTCTCCCTCGTAATCGCCCAGATTGCTTCTCCCGCAGAGGTTAAACCTGTACATCAATGTCGGCCTCCTCACAATCTTTCTCGAAGCAGACCGCCTCGCAGCCCGACCTCCTCGAAGACGCCCTACTCGAAGCTTAGATCTCCTCGAAGCCGCCCTCCTGGAATCCCGACCTCCTCGAAACCTAGATTTTCGCAGCCTCCACCATGTTCAAAGCTAGAGCTTCTTCCGACGACACTCCCACTGTTAAATCTTCCGACGACAGTCCCACTGTTAAATCTTCTGACGACACTGTTAAAGTAAACATTCCTTTTTGTTTTCTCCAGATTGTTTTATCCAGTTTGTATTTGCTAACTACATTTCGGCTGATTTGTAGTGTAGAGTTATAGTATACTGTAAAATTTCTTGAGCACCTCTATGATTAGCTATTCTTTGAATTATCTATGAATAGTTTAGTTCAAATAAAATCCGACCGGAGTTTGTATAGTATTTAGAACAACACTGCTATTTTACGGCCGGATGTTTGACAAACAGTATCCGAAACAACACGATGTTTACCTCTTATTAATCACATAATGTAATTGTCCACAGGCTAGTGATGCTGTTGTATTTCCTACTGTGCACTCAGATGAGGAAGCATATCAGATGTACAAAGATTATGCACACAAACTCGGATTCAGTGTGCGCAAAGAACATATCGTATATTGGACACATACTCGGATTGTGAAGGCGAGAGAATTTTCATGTTCAAAAGCTGGGTTCAAGCGTTCAAATCCAGTGAAAGATCCAGAGAAGAAATTCCGCAAACTTGATACTCGTACTGGTTGCTTAGCTTGTCTGCATTTTAGGGCTGATAAAGATGGAAAAAATTGGGAGGTGATAAGGTTCGTAGAGGAACACAATCATTCGCTTGCTCCAGAGAATGATAGTCATTTGTTGAGATCTCATCGTAACATATCTGACGTTCAAGGTAGCTTATTGAGGAACATGTCTGGTGCTGGAATCAGAACAGTTGATGCTTATAATTTTATAGCTGATGAAGTTGGCGGATTTGAAAACGTCGGGTTTTCTAAAACAAATGCTTATAATTTTGTTCACCGTGAAAAAAGAGAATTGATAGAAAGCGGTGACGCCTCGAGTTTGTTGAAAAAATTTCAGGAAAGGCAAATGGAAGATAGCATGTTCTCGTACGATGTCCAGACAGACGAGTTTGGCCACCTTAAAAGTTTTTGTTGGATGGACGGACAGAGTAGGATTGACTACGATTCATTTAATGATGTTATTACATTTGATACCACGTACCGGATGAACAAATATAACTTGGCACGTGCTCCATTTATAGCCATAAATCATCATTGGCAAAATGTATTTGTAGGGGGAGCGTTCGTTGCAGAAGAGACCATCGAATCCTTTTGCTGGGTGTTTGAAACTTTTTTGAGATTTACTGGTGGGAAACAGCCAAGCACTATGTTTACAGATCAGGATCAGGCAATGGCCGTTGCGATTGCGAGAGTTTTCAGTAGTACTCGGCATCGCCTATGTCAGTGGCATATTTCTAAGAAAGCACCTTCAAAGGTGCCAACCTTCAACAACGACAGAAATATTAGAGCTTTATTTTATCAATGCATGAGCAAATGTGACAATGAGGCCGAGTTTGATTTAAATTGGAGTGCAAAGATTATAAGGGGTAAGTTGGAGGACAATAGATGGTTGTCTGATCTATACAAAGTTAGAAATAAATGGTCCACAGCATTTAATAAAGACATTTTGGACTTAGGAATTCTATCAACTCAAAGAAGTGAATCGGCTAACAATGTGTTACATGGTTGTACAAAACTAACAAGTTCTCTTGTTGAGTGTTTCAGTGGGATGGAGAAGATGATTTCATCTTGGAGGAGATCTGAACATGATGAGGATTTCAAGTATAAGCAAAGTTCTATCACCTTAAAATTTCAAAATTGTCCCCTACTAAAACAAGCCTCGAAGGTTTACACAAGAAAAATGTTTTCCATTTTCGAACAAATTTTTATTAGTGGGGCAGTTAGTGTGAGCATCACCGAAGAAATTAAATATGATGATCATATGTTATACATCACAAGACATTGTGATGCAGGCGTGGACGACGACAAACAATGGTTAGTTAAAGTTGATTGTAACACATACGATGTGATGTGCTCTTGCAAGGGTTTTGAAACAAAAGGAATTTTGTGTAAACACATATTACGAGTATACATTTCGAAGAATCTAAGACAAATTAATTTTAAATACTTTCTAAAGAGATTTACACTAGCTGCCAAGAAAGATTTATACCTCTCAAAGAGTACATGCATGAAGGAGAACCAATCCAACCTGGTGTTTAGAAACCATCTTATGAGGTTCACGTACGAGTTAGCTCAACTAGTAGATAATTGCCCACCAGCCCAGCAACATGTGCTTACCGCCATGAATGAATTGAGGAGAAGTGCAGAAGAAATAGTAGACTATGAAGGGGGCTTGAAGACACAAACTGCAGAAGGAAATTTTCAGGGGACAGACTTGTTAAGGGATCCAAGGGCAGGACGTCGTAAAGGTTTGTCAAAAGTCCGGTTGAAGAGCTTTTTTGAAAAGCCATCAAAGAAACAAAGTAAGCTTCCACCGCATTATTAGATAAATTCATTGTTTATGATTGCTGATTCAAATAAGTATATTAATTCCATGTGCTTTTCATACAGAGAGGAAACAGACCCCTAAGGTTAAGCCGGAGTTTGAAGATCCCTCCCCTAAGGAGTTCGACTTTATGGGAAGTGCCAACTTTGAAACAGACTCTTCCACATTGCCTGGCAATATATTCAGTGGATTAAAAGATGAAGTTTCTCCGTCTGTTCCATTTAATTTTTGTAGTGTCCCTGATGTGCTACGTTGGTGATCTACTTTTGTAATAGTTGTGTATTGTCAATCATTGTAATTAACATTATATTAGAATTACATAATTCTGTTTTTTCTGCTATCAGATTACGGTCGTATTAATTGATCTGATCAAACAAATAAAGTCAGATTACGATCGGATTCACATGACAGATTAAAAGGCTTATAACTTCATATCACAAATATGGGTTATTTTAAACAACACACAACCTCCTATCACATACGAAAGGGAGCATCATCACTTATGCTGACTTCCTTGTAAGCACCCACAGACTCGGCTAGCTGAACTACTATTTGGTGATTACATCCAACAAACACAAATTATTAAACCAACAAAAATGTAAGATCAAATACCCTAAGGTGTTGGATCAGCTGGGTAATTATTTACCCACCAAAAAATATTGTTTGTGGTACATAGTACCCAACAAAAAATTGAGTCAGGACACCAGATTGTTAATTAAGGTTACAGAAACATTGAATCATTTCAAAACCAATCTCGGCTCTGAATTTAGGCATATCTTTTTGCCACCCTCTGCAGTCTGACCAAGGGATGATATTCTTGCTAGCCTCCACTTCCATGTACTTTAGGACGAACACACCACAGTCGTGGCCGTTTTCTTGCGTCGGTACTTCACTCATTATCCTTATCTCCCAATCTGAAATATGAACTGGAAGAGCATCCATTTCATCCTCGTGCAGCCCTTTAATTTGCAGAAATTATAATGCATTTTAACAAATTATAAAAATTCTTAATCAAAATAAAAATACAAGGTGCCGAACTGAACATACCAATGAAGGTAATGTGGTCCTGTGCATTTTGTTGGGCAATGAGTCATAAAAGTACCAACAATGATGTTTTAGATTGCATATTAATAAAACCCAGTGGCTTTGCACATTCACAGGCATCATAATCAATTCACAAGCTTGGACATTAGAAGGTGTGAAGTGAGATAACAAACGATGATAAGGCACTTTACAGCTCTTATAATACTGCATGTATCGAACAAAAAATATATAATGCATGGTTAGGTTACCTCTTATAAATTACCATAACATAGAAATTAACTTTACAGCTCTTATAAAATTAACATGCACAATTGTTACCGCATAGTTTGGTGACACGTAGAGAAATGTTTTCCAAGAATCAAGGGATGCACTCCTACGGTGGTTTATAAGGACGGCGAAAGCATCCAAGTGAGTATCCATCAGCCATCCGTCCCGTAATAGATCTTCCATCTCTGATCTTTTCATAGCAATGTTGCCACTCTCAAATATACTATCACTGCATCAAGTTAAGATTTCAAATTTAAATCCTATAAGACAATTTGAACAGGGGTTTCTTTTGAAAATAAAGTAATCAAATTACCCCAGGGCAAAACGACTCAAGGTAGAGTCTACAAGTACTCTTGCAGCAGCAGAAAGATTTGATCTTCCTTGGAACTGAACCTCAATTTTAGATTGTCTTCCCATAGAGACACACACCTTAACACGTCGTTTTTTATGACCTTTGGAATCTGGGGTAGACTCGCTATTAGAGACATCTACATGCTCCTTCAATAAATGAATCTTTGTTGTTGGTGTGGCAGCGGATGGATTGTGTTCTTTAGCTTGCGACATGCTTTGAATTAGAGTAAAAAGAGAGTCGAGTCTCTCCTTGCAGTAGCTTCGCACACCACTAATTTCTGCAACTAATTTTTCCTCCAAAAGGTTAATTCGTTTTTTGATAAAAGATTTTAACTCCTTCTTCTTCCTCTTTTCCTTCTCTTTCTTGGCCTTTTCCTTCATTCTCAGAACTTTCTCCATATCAACTGACTGCTCAATCATCTTTTTCTTCTTCAACTTCACTTTCAATACCTCCTCAAAAGATGATTCTGAGTCCTCGGGACCAAGAATCTGTTGCTCCTCGGAGGTTAGGTAAGTAAAGGTAGTCCTTACCTGCACATAATATATTAGTAATCAGCAATAAGAGAAGATTAATGTACTCTAAACATCACTAAGTAGTTACCTGATCTTTTTGGAGCAATTTCTCGGATAATTGAGAATAGAACTTCGAACTGAAACCACCTTTGCAAGCCCATCGACACAAGCGTGGTCGACCTAACTTATCTACTGGAACCTGAAGATTACTATGTTCGAAGAACCAAACCTAAAATGTAACAATTAGTAACAAATAAGATGATAAATAAGATGATGATATACTAATAAATAAATAGAAAAAAATATACATGTTAATCCCTTACCACAAGAACTATAGAGCACCCTTCGAGGTAACCCAGGCTGGCTTGTTCATTCCTAGTGCAGCTGAGATTATACAGTGACTCGAACTGCTTATGTAGAAAAGTGTGGACTGCTTTTGGCCAGTTAAATCTTTGGAACTCGTCCAAGCCTCTAAAATCTTTAAGACACATTGGGATTCTAAGAGACTTTAGGGGAAATAAAAACCGGATAAGGACATACTTTATAAGAGCATCTACTCTCTCCATATCATCTTCATATGAAACTGCTTCTGTATGGGCTAATGTATTAAGCTGCTCCACAATATCTGCTTGTGTAATTTTTGAGGCTGGAGATCTTCTAAAATTGAAATCATCTCCACTATTTGGGAGACCGAGTATTAAAGCCACCTCGTTAACACTCATTTTTATATAATATTTTCCTAACAAGAATGCATTTTTATCGGGCCTATAAAGCCTGATCAAACGATATAATAGAGGGACATTTTGTGGTAAATCAGGAAGTGAGAAAAAGTGAAAAACTGAAGCGTTAATGAGTAGCTGTTTGGCTTGATCAGAAATGACAGCCAACAAAGGTTCGGCTTGCCTCTTGAAGGTGGAGACAGCGCAACGTGTATTCAAATATGTTCCAGTGGAATAACCTTCCATCTGCATTAAAACCGACAATTGCTAAGAACTACACAACAGTACTTCGCCATATGCTTACAACAAAAAGAACTAAACAGGAGTAATCCGGCCGGACAATTGATCTGGAATATGATAAGATACAATGAATCCGGCCGGAAACATGATCTTTTATGTGATTATACAACACATTAAAACCGACAGCCCTACACAGTACTTCGACATATGCTTACAACAAAAAAAACAAAACAGGAGTATGTTTACAACAACATAAATCTGGAAGGCAGCCAATCTGGAATATTTTTACGTTTTGCAGGTTTTAGGGAAAACCTAAACTATAACACAGAGGGGAGAAATGCCTACCCCTACCGCAAGTAGACCCTTTGTAAGAACTCGGAAGCACAATGTGGCGTCGCCGACGGGAAGTTCGGGAGACTTTAGAACCCCAAAGACTGCCGGAAACAAGTTCGATTTTCCGGAGAGCGACCTAGACCTGGAAGAGGAAGAAAGGGATTCGATTTTCCGGAGAGCGAGCGAACAGGTTTCCAATTTCGAAAGGGCGAAAAATGCAGTGGGCCCCGGCGCTATTTATTCCCGGACGGTTTTTGCCGTCCGATTCACGGACCAAAAAATTTGCCCTTTCTGGGTGCTTAAATAACCTTTTTTTATCAACGCCGGCCGGCGGATCCGATTGATCCCCTGTCTATTTTTCGGTGATTTTTAGGGTTGCAGGATAAATCCAATTTGTTTTTAAGTTGATGTCTATGTAAAATTGGGATCTGGATTCTCTCTATTTGGGTGAAATGAATAGTATTTATTTTGTGGTGTGAATGCATTCTCACCTGATCTAATGGTGGAGAATTTTTTAACTTAAAAAAAATATAAAATGATGAGATTAGTGAACTCGTCGGATCAGAAAGAAATAGATTTGGACCGTGAAATGGATACTATTCATTTCACTCCAAATGGAGAGGATCCTCATGGGTAAAAATAAGTCCGTTACGACTGGAAAAATCCGACAGAAAATATAATCGGAAACTTTTTAGCCTAAAATCAAACTAAATTTATATTTCACGCACAATGAATGCTGAAAGATATGATATGAATGTTAAAAAAAGTGTGCCCGGGCGACACTAAAATTCTAGTTTCGCCACAGTGCATGAGTGAGTTTACAAATGAAGCACGCGTCAAGGAATCACGAACTCGTTACCCACGAGCCCGGTGATTTTCTCCTCATCGGATGAGAACTACACCCAATTCACTTTGCCACGGCGAATCACGAACCTCTAGCTACTTCAACGCGAAGATTGCTGAGATATTACGATCTGCCCCTAAAGAATTTTAGTATTCAATAAATGAATATTTTTTTCATGTTTGCGCATAGCCATATTAGATCTGCACTTAACATTGCTCTAAAAGATCCGATTGGAAACTAAGCCCGGGGCGAAAATTTCCTTATTTAATATATGATAGAGATGCCCTTGTGGGTTTTTTTGGCATTAAGCAATAAACCATAAGTAGAAATAAACTTCCTGGCTGGTCTTTGGTATTATTAGTTGTTGGTTTGTTGGAAATCTGATAATGAGCTAAATTTTATAAGCACAAGTGGATTGAGTCATGAATTTACAGGTGTATTTAATTAGTTCTTTAAAACTAATTGGAAAAAAAATATTTTTTTTATAGAAAATGCAAGGAAAATATTATTTTTTATAGGCAAAACTATGAAATCAGTCTCTATATTTTACATGCTTTATCAAATCAGTCTCATAACTTTGCTTTGATTGAATTTGGTCCCTAAAGTTCTCAAAATATTTGAAATCAGTCCATACTTTACATGCTTTATTGAGAAGACGAGTGCTTGCTTTACACTATATATAACCACTAGTAACTAATAAATTGTCGTAGTAGATGTAGATGTGGAGGTTTTTTTTACATATTTTTGGAACTTTTTTACTCCAAATTTTACATCCCGGAATCTGAATTCTCATAACCACTAACGCTTAACCAAGTATGCAAAACTATTGTTGATGTAAAAAATGTCGTCAAGCCACAACGTTCGAACGAAAGAGTTTGAGGATAACTGATGAGTGGTCGGTTACTTCGAGCCGCGAATGAACGAGCAAGCGAAGGGGAGTTCGCGGTCACCAAGGAGAGGTCGCCTAGACCGCTCGCGCGATTTAAAAAGGAGTGTCCACCCTGGCCGCCTATAGAGCTCATCCAGACACTTAAACAGAGCCCGCAGCTCCTAGCCTATGTTCTCATTCTGGCTTGGATCTGGCCACTATTTATAGGATTATGGAGCTGCCCGGACAGGTAAGCTTAGGAATTACTTGCTGCCCTACAAAAGGAGGTCGCGCAGATAGGACGATCATCGAAAGGGAGTCCGCGAGCACTCCCGCAGACCGATCATCGAAAAAGGGTCCGCGGGCACTCCCAAAGAGGGAGACCTCGCGGACAGGGTGATCACCGAAAAGGAGGCCGCGATCTAAATTGTATTTTTATATTTAATACATTACAAACAACAACGCTCAAGCGTTTATCCCGCTATAGTGGGGTCGGCTATATGGATCCTTTGTCGCCATTGTGCCCTATCTTTAGTCATAATCTCACTAATGCATAAGTACATCATGTCTTTCCTTATAGTTTCATTCCAAGTCTTTATTGGTTTACCCCTCCCTCGTTTAACATGCATAGTGACTAGACTCTCACTAATGCCTAAGTACATCATGTGATTTTATATTTAATACACTATATTAAAAAAAATTGTTTCACCTTTTGATTGGGCTCCCTAGTCAAAGTTCTTGAATCCGTCCCTATTTTCAGCAAAATAGCTGTGTTATGCAGGAGTTTTGCCTAACATTGGAGCACAGATTGTAGCTGGTGGACATAAGGAATTTGTAAATGGAGCTCCATGGTAGATCCACTGCAAATCTGATTTTGCGTTAGTAGGGATCAAGGGGCTCCAATTCTGGACTAAATTGTTTGTGTGAGTAACGCGCCCAATTAAGATCACGGCGCGGAACATCCAATCCCGCTGTCTATTTTCGCTAGCACGATTTTCTGCGTATGATTGATCTAACATACGGTCAATATTAAATACGACCGTATTTTATAAATACGGGCGCATATTTTCATAGATAATCTCCGTCATTGGAATCACAATCATACGGCTCTATTTGCTTCCGCACGGCGATCTTTTTTTATCGCAGTGTGTTACACGCACGTAAGTATTTGGCTTGGGGATGGCTTATTAACGACATTGTGAACCCCTTCTACTTGGAATTCTTGATGTGTTTTTCGGTTTATTGTTAATATATATAAAACAAGCAAGCTTGCTTCATAAATTCAAGATCAACTTTCCATCACAAGTAGAATGGGATTGAAGGTTAATTAATTTAGGGAATTGTTAAAAGCACCGCAGTTTTGGCTGTGCACCGCATTTTTACGCGCCTTTTGGAAATACGTCTTGTGCGTGCATCCTTAGGAAAAGTGTTCAACACGAAAGTTGTAGATCTCGACGAGATCTACAACTTTTGTGTTGAACACTTTTCCTAAAAATGCACGCACAAGGCGTATTTCCAAAAATTCGCTATAGTTACGCCCATGTTTCAATCAGGGCGGCAATACACCTTGTGCGTGCATTTTTAGAAAAAGTGTTCAACACAAAAGTTGTAGATCTCGACGAGATCTACAACTTTCTTGTTGAACACTTTTCCTAAAAATGTATGTACAAAGCGTATTTCCAAAAGGCACGTAATAACTCGTACAAATTGATGTGCACGTAGCCAAAACTGCGGTGCTTTTAACAACTCCCTTAATTTATGTGAACAAGTTCAATATTAATTAGTTGACAGAATATTTAAGTCCTCTAAAATTTAAGCTGAATTTGAAATATCTCCTTTCAATTTTATTTGTATGATACACTTTCCGAAAATTTTGGATTACTTTGAAAGCAGTCACTACACTAACTTCTATTAGTTTCTTAGGGGTCCGTTCGTTTGGTCAGAATTAGCTTTCTAGAATTAACTTTTCGACGAAATATCTGTAGAAATTGACATTGCGCAGCATTCCAATTATGTTGTACGACTGCAAGATTGAATTCAGTCAACAGAATTGGAATTGATGCACAAAAGCTGTTCGGCTGAATAATGGAATTGGTATTGAAATTTACATTATATAATAATTTTATAAAATCCAAGACGCGCGCCAGCGCCGAATGCATTAAAATGCATAAGATGTTTTAAGGCGCGCGTTTTTCGTCGAAGCGCAATTTTTTTGCCCGGACGCGCGTTTATCGGCCCGTGTCCGCATTTTTCGCCCGATCGCGAGTTCTTCGCCCGGGAGTGTGTTTTCGGCATGTGAGTGCGTTTATTGTCCGGGCACAAGTTTTTTGCCCCGACTCACATTTTTTCACCCGAGAGCACATTTTTCAGTTCAGGCAAAAAAAGCAAGGTGGGGCGAAAAACACTAGGTGGAGGGAAAACGCGTGTGTAACACTCCATTTCCCAATGGTAAGAAAGTCCGCAAAATCGATTTGAAGAAAGTCAGCAAAATCGACTTGAAAAAAGTCAGGAAAATCGACTCGAAGAAAGTCAGCAAAACCGGCTAGAAGAAGTCAGCATGTCGATTAGAGATCTAGTCGACATAGGCTGTTTGTCGGCTTGAAGGAAGCCAGCCATGTCGACTAGAGGTTTAGTCGACATAAGCTGCATGTAGACTAGAGCGCTAGTCGACACATGCAGACATCAACTGTCAACTAGAGGTCTAGTCGACAAGCTCTAATCGACACATGCATATATCGGCTTGTTGACTAGAGGTCTAGTCGATATTTTCTGCAGACAGATGGAATCTATTATGCGAATTTCAGGATTTCTTCCGTCAAACCTTCTTGAAACTCGTACCTTTTGGATAGGGCTTGTCCACAAGGTTAAATACGGCTGAGGATAAGACTTCAAGTCATTTTTACCTTAACTTTTCTCTCTCCAAGACAAGAAAGAAGAAAGTCGAAGAAGAGGAAGAAGAGTTATTTTCGGCCATTGTTGGAGTTTCGGAGCTCCGAATCACGAGCTGAGTCCAGATCCATGGAGAGGAACCCGCAACAGTCATTTCCATCTGACTCAAATCTTAGATTCATGGCGCCAAAGAGATCGGCAAAGGTAACGACCCTTCTTCCCGGTCTTAGGACGTGTTTGGTCCTTTCATACACTTTTATGTGCTTGCATAGGATTTGTCTTCTCCTCTAATTAGTGGAGTGCAAGACTCTTCTTGGTTCTTTGGAACTCTGGGTAGATTGTGTTCGTTCCCGACGTATATTGCATATAGAAATCTGGTAGACGTGCAGATTTAGGCATTTTCTGTGAAGCCAAGCCGTGTTAGCCCGGATCGGTGATGATTGTTTGTGACGTTACATTTAGGTTAAGCCTGGAATGTGTGCCAGAGAATGATTCCTTAGAATATGTCATATTGCTACGGGACTTGTTATTTATGTGTCTCTTGGAGTACCTATCAGAAGCCCCATGATTGTGATGTGGTTGAACGCAAACCTATACCAAAAATTTATAGTGGAGTTGACTTGGACCTCCTACGTTGAGCTTGCGAAGCCTATGTCCTCTTTTATGAATTAGATGCGTAGTTATATGTTGTGGTAGAACTTGTATGTGTTAAACGATGTGGTTGAATGTAAACCTTCACTACAGATTCGTAGTGGAGTTGACTTAGACCTCATACGTTGGTTGTTCTTGTGAAACCTAAGTCCTCTTGTATGGATTAAGTGCGTAGCTAGATATTTTGATTGCACTTGTATGTGTTCAACGTGCACGAGACGAGTGTCATAACTGTTGATTTTTGTGAAGTGGCCAGGGTAGTTTCTGATTGGTCGAAGTCGCTGGTGGCTGTTCTAGGCGGATCCGCTGTGCAGAAGGATGTTTGGTGTTTTGTTGCATGACATTATAAATAGATGGTCTCTTCCTGTTTTCAAACATACAGGAAAAAATAATAATTCCTGCGGTCAGGAATTGAAGTTAGGCGATCTCTCTCTGTCTGGGTTTATTCTTTGGAGTTCAGCGAGCTGGTTGGAGGTGCGATCAGAGCTGATTAGAAAGTGCGATCAGAGTTGATTGTAGGTGCGATCAGAGCTGGATTGGAGGTGCGATCTGAGCTACTTGGAGGAGCGGTCTGAGCAGCTATCCGAGCGGTCTGCTTGGTGGAGCGGTCTGAGCAGCTATCTGAGCGGTCTGCTTGGTTGAAGGAGCGGTCTGAGCAGTTTGGTGTCTGGGAAAGCTCTCAAGCGGCCTGCTGTTTGGAGGAGCGATCTGAGTGGTCTGTTTGGAGGTCGTGCGGTTAGTTGCAACAGTCAATATGTTAACTTGCTATCTAGCTTTGTAGTTGGTTCCTGTTTCTCTGTGCAATACCACGCTAAAGTGTCTAGCGTTTTGTTGTTCTTTTGAGTTGCCATCTTTTATGTTGTTGTTGTTGTTCAGCAATAAAATGTGTTTGTTCAGAATGTTGTTATCTTGCAACCGAATTTTTTAACATGGTATCAGAGCCAGGTTCGTATTAGCCTTGGTTTCGTTGCATCATAACAGTGTGGAAATGGAAGGTGGTGGATTTGCTAGAGGCTTTGGCATGGAGATGCTCACACACACTAACTATAAGAAGTGGAGATCTTGCCTGGAAAGTTATCTCCTTAGTGAAGACCTTTGGGAAGTCGTTGGCGGAACTGAACAAGAGGAAGTGACTGTGGACGCAAACAATGGCCCTGCCGTGCGAACTTGGAGAAACACAAATGCGAAAGCAGAATTTGTGTTGAAGAGGTCCATATCACCAGAACTGTTTGACCACATTCTGGGGTGTAAATCTGCCTCCCAGATTTGGTTGTCTCTCGATGGGTTATTTAACAAAAAGAATGTTGCGCGCCTTCAATTTCTGGAGAACGAGCTGGCAAAGGCAAGCCAGGGTGAGATGACTGTGTCCAACTTTTTCTTGAAGATGAAGAATCTCTGTGCTGAGATTTCTGCTTTAGACCCCGATGAGCCCATCTCTGAAGCAAAGCTGAAAAGACACATTGTTCGTGGTTTGAGAAAGGAATATGTGGCCTTCATAACCGCGGTGCAAGAATGGGCTACTCAGCCGTCCATACTTGAGCTGGAGAATTTGTTGTCCTCTCAAGAGAGTCTGGCAAAACAAATGGCAGGAGTGACCATCATGGAAGGAGAAGGTGAGGCTCTCTTTTCTGGAAAAAAGAAATCATGGGATAAATAGAAGAAGAACTTAGGAGGCGGATCGTCTTCATCCTCTCAGGGAGACAGGAGAAATCTCCTTCCTCGTTATGATGAGCAAAATAGGCCGTTGTGTTTTGCCTGCCATAAGTACGGGCACATTGCAAAGTACTGTCGATCAAATCTCAGGGCTGGACATATTGCTGAGAAAGAGGAACATCCAAGGCGAGGAGAACATGAAGAAGAAGGAGAACGAGGTGGATCCAAAGGAGATCGTGATTGGGGAAACTGCTTCATGGCGGACATGACAGCGAAGTCGATCGATGCCCTTGCCTCCATTGATTTTCGGGAGGACTGGATCATTGACTCGGGCTGCGGGCACCATCTTACAGGAGATGAGTCGAAGTTCTCCTCGTGGCGTCCTTATAATGGGAATGATGCGATCGTGACTGCTGATGACACGGTGCACTCAGTAGAGAAGGAAGGTTGTGTATCCTTGAGCAGTGAAGGAAGGCCCCTCTCGATGAAAAGTGTGTATCATGTGTCAGGGATGACGAAGAACCTATTCTCGGTAGCAAACGCAGTGGATGCAGGTTATCATGTTCTCTTCGGACCAAAAGAGGTCAAGTTCCTACGAAACTTCTCTTCAATGAGGGGTGATGTGACTCACACGGGGCGACGTGTGAAGGACCTGTACGTTCTATCTTCAAGCTCCTATGTCGACAAGATGAGGACCAATGACAGCGCTGTCATCTGGCATGAGAGATTGGGGCACATCGGGATGGACAAGCTGAGGGCTATGGCAGCGAAGAGCTTGGTGAGAGGTCTGCCCAAGCTGACCTCGGTTGGTGATGGACACGTTTGCGAAGGATGTCAGTTTGGGAAAGCTCATTGCCTTCCATATGACAGATCTACCTCCAGGTGCAAGGCACCACTAGAATGCATACGCAGTGATGTTCTGGGTCCGTGCTCCACCCCCACCTTTGGCGGGAACAGGTATATGCTGGTACTTGTTGATGATTATACTCGGTTTACGTGGACGTATTTTATGAAGGAGAAATCGGAAGTATTCAAAAAAATTCAAGAGTTTAAGGAACTTGTTGAAGGCAGGTTGCGGCTGAGAATCAGGAAGTTGCGAACAGATAACGGAGGAGAGTTCACCTCGACAGAATTCGTCAACTTTTGCAGAAAGCATGGGATTCAAAGGGAACTGTCGTGTGCCCACACCCCTCAGCAGAATGGAGTGGCAGAGAGAAAGCTGAGACATCTGGCGGAGACATGCCGCAGCTGGCTACATGCCAAGGGAGTTCTCAGGGCCCTATGGGCAGAGGGAATGACATGTGCAACGTATGTTATCAACAGGATGCCGCTGAGCCCTGTGAACATGAAGTCCCCCTTTGAGATGATGTGGGGGGAGAAGCCGAACGTAAGTCATCTTCGGGTGTTTGGATCCACGTGTTATGTGCACGTCCCAGATGCGACAAGAACGAAACTGGAGGCAAAAGCCCTCAAGTGTATCTTCATTGGTTACGATGAACGCAAAAAGGGCTGGAAGTGCATGAATCCTGAGACTCGGCTGTTCCTTGTTTCGAGGGATGTGGTGTTTGATGAGCTGGCGTCACACAGAGACGTTCCTACTATTCCAATACAGGAGAGCAGGGAGGAAAGAAGAGTTGAAGAGAGGAGAGTTGTTGATGACTCCTTCGTGGAGCTACCCTTGTCCCCAGGTGCTCCGTCTCCATCAGACTCAAGTGCCTCAGAATCCAGAGACAGAGGGAGCATTGCTCCAAGGCAAGCTGAAGTAGAGGAAGAAGTTACCACTGTTGCTGCTGAGAGTGGTACGGGGTTGAGAAAGTCCAAACGGACTATCATACCACCAGCTCGCTACAGGGAGAGCAACTTGGTAAGCACTTGTTAATGTTTCTTTGCAGGACCTCTGGATGAGCGAGAGCCGTCGTGCTTCGAGGAGGCCACTGGAGTGAAGGAGTGGGAGGAAGCCATGAAGGAGGAGATGTCTGCCTTGGAAAAGAATGAGACTTGGGACCTTGTGCCCAAGGTCGACGACATTACTTCGGTCACATGCAAGTGGGTCTACAAGGTGAAGAAGAAGGCGGGCGGAAGTATAGAGCGATATAAGGCTCGTCTTGTGGCTCGAGGCTTCTCGCAGCACTATGGAGAGGATTACGATGAGACATTCAGTCCTGTCGCCAAGATGACTTCCGTCCGGATGGTGATTGCGCTGGCAGCGTGCCAGAGTTGGAAGATCTGGCAACTCGACGTAAAGAATGCCTTTCTTTATGGGGAAATTGATAAGGACATCTTTATGCTGCAGCCACCGGGTTTTGTGTCCGAATTGCACCCTGGACACGTGTGCAAGCTAAGGAAAGCGTTGTATGGACTGAAGCAGGCACCTTGAGCCTGGTATGGAAAGATCGCAGAGTATCTACAGTTCTGTGGCTATCTTGCATCTGATTCTGACTCTAGCCTTTTCGTAAAGAAGAAAGGGGAAATGCACGTGTTGGTGTTGTTATATGTTGATGACATGATCGTAACAGGTAATGATGATAGAGAAGTGGCAAAGCTTCGGGCGGAGCTATCAATACGGTTCGAGATGAAAGATCTTGGCGAGCTGTATCATTTTCTTGGTTTGGAGGTAGAGAGGGAGGAGAGCGGAGTGCTCATATCCCAGAAGGCTTATGCGAAGCAAATTGTGGAGCGCTTCGACATGAAGGAGGGGAAGAGTTGCTCTACTCCGCTTGAGGTCGGGTTAAAGCTGGGGAAGGATGAGGGAAGAATCCTTCCAGACCCAAAAGTGTTCTGAGCCCTGATGGGTGATAAGCTTTTTAAATATGACTTTTAATGCTTATTTAAACGTAAGAGAACGCGTCGAATCAAGTTGTACAAAGTGAGTAAATATCGTCTCCACAAGGAGGTGATGAATTTAGAGCGTGCAACTACTAGCTAAGGCTTTTCTTTAAATCCAAGCGAATTGATAACATCGATTTATCTTACTTAAAAACAACTAAGAGTAATTATTTCTAATTAAAACCAACTATGCTATTTGAGAAATTGATTTCTAGTATTAGGGGAAAACAATCTTGTATTGCGACTTCCCTTGTACAATGCATTGAGGTTATGAAGGTGACATTGTGACTAACGTTTAGTGAAGTGTCTTGCAACGATTTGAAATTAGAAACCCGTATCTCTCGATATCAGAACTCCCTAATCCTTCCTTTCCCTCGTTATCTCTAACTAAGGTGAATTAAAAGATCGCATAACGCCTACAAATCCAAGTTGCTAACGCCAAGAGGAAATCTCTTTCACTCTTCAAGCGGTATACCAAATCTACGACACACTTGCGCAACTCGTCTCTCGATTTATGGAGCGCAGTAGAATGATACAACTTTGGCCAAAAGTTATAAGATAAAGATCATAGATTTGATAAAGCCACTCACAAAACCATTCACAAAGCGAAATTAAAACATCCTCATTACATCATTCAAAGTACCATCACAATACAAGATAAAAGAATTAGTTCATGCTCATGAAGATACAACCCAAAATTAAAACGATCTTACAGAGCATCATGGAAATGCAAATCCGGAATGAAGTCTCCTTCCTTCCTGGTTAGCCGATACTCCTCTTCCTCCTTCTTTGTTCCTCAAAAATCTCCAGCTCTCCTCTGTTCCTCTCTACAACCCCCCTCTTTTTCTCCTTCTTTTTTTATATCCCCTAGATAAATTAATTCTCCCCCCTTTCTCCAAGCCTCCTCCATGGCTTTCACTTGTCAAATCAATCAGGCCAGCCCACCTTTTCTCTCTCCATCAAAGCTGGATTCAGATTTTATCCTCTCTTTATTCAAAGAAAAGGCGGGCCCACAAGATCTGAGGGTTTTCTTTGTTAAATGCAACCACCAGTTCGCAATAATTCGGCAGATTTGTTGCAAATCCTGCTACCAATATGCAGTTTGGACAGCACCCACTTTACAATAAAGCTCAGCATGCGACCCACCATAGGAGTTCTTCATAATACCTGAGATAAATGATATAAAAGTGCGAATAATGACTACAAATAAGAATATTTTATTATTAACTCCTTCATGCTCTTGTATAATGCATATCATGCTACAAACTAAATAAAAAACGGGCACAAGATAACTTCATTTTGGAAGTTATCACACCCCCATGCTTAGCTCTTTGCTAGTCCCTAGCGAAGTTATATGATTTGTGATGACAGCAACTCAATAATTGTCAAAGCATATTGATTCACTCTACTCTCGATCATAAATCAAACAACACATATTCAAGAAATTCAAATAAAATACAAGTATGCTTGTCAATAACTAGAGGTTAAGAAGTTCACTAATCCGTTAGTTCAATTTAAGATAAAGTTCCTTTAAAAACTAGAATGGCGTGCGCTATCCCTTATAAAATTATTCATTTCCAATACTTATTTCATTAAACTTCCTTGCCAATAGAAAGAAGCAAACATAAGCCGAGACTTTGAGGTGGCTGCCACAAGAAAGAAAAAAACGAATTTCTCCCGGTATACAATCATAGAAGCTCTCCAAATATGGGGTTTAATATAAATTTTTCATTCATTCATACTTTTTTTCTCATAGTCGGGATCATTCCAAGTATGTGGAGACATACCTAGGCCACGTATCACTACGATATATATATTTTTTTCTCATAATCGGGATCATTCCAAGTATGTGGGGACATACCTAGGCCACGTATCACTACGATATATATTTTTTCTCATAGTCGGGATCATTCCAAGTATGTGGGGACATACCTAGGCCACGTATCACTACGATATATTTTTTTTTAATACCCATACTGGAAAGCTCAATAAAATACGAATGATACCAACTTTCTACGTCTTGGCCAACCTCATTGAATCAATTATTGTTTACTCTTTCGCTATGGGTTCAGACGTCTAAGGAATAAACATAAAATAAGCAAACTCTTTTAAGGGAATAGAGTGCCAAAAATAACTTTTTAAAGGAGCTTATAACAAATCTTACTAACTTAACAAAAATCAAAATCTGACATTCTAAAATTGCATAGCATCTTTAATCAAATTAACTTAAAAATACTTGAATATGTGACTAATTTCATTCATATGGTGAACTCGAATAGAGTTCGTCAATTTGTCTTTGAAAATTATTGCCACGCATGCATTAGGAGAAAATGAGTTCATCACATATGTCGTAGGAATATACAAGGCATAACCACCCCCATGCTTAGACGTTTTGCTAGACCCTAGCAAAGTTATATAATATGCTGAATTTTAAACAAGCTTCTAAAAGAGAATAGAGATACGTCCCTGAAAATTAAGATCTGGAACTTTCAGCTCCCACGTCTTGCCTTGATTGTATGAACCTTGGGGCTAGTACTTCTCCTACAGAACAGTCTAAAGCAAGGAAATAATATTGTTCGTTGTATAACTACGGGTTAACAAGGGTGTGAGATGTTTAGGAAATAAACAATCATAGACATATAAAGAGCAATTTCTCATGACAATACTAAATTAAAACATACCTATAGTAGCACATGAGTTGTAACACCGTGCAATAGTAACAAAACATGTGAATAGGTAGCAGATCATCGCAATTCTTAGCATTGTCCATCATAATAATATAACATAAAACAAAAAGAAAATAACATTGTTCATTCCAATAAACAAAAGTAAATGAACTTCCAACTATTCATTCGTCTTCACCGCTATCGTCGTCATCATCATCTCCTTCTTTCTCGGTCTCACCTTCCTCATCAGAGCTGTCTACCGCATCTTCAAACGGACGCATTCGCTTCTTATCGAAGGCAAGGTACCCCTTTTTGTCGAATGGGCTGTCGAATGGAAATACCCCCCTTTCCACCGTTAGGTTTGCATGCTCCATCAGCCGTATTTGCTCCTCCCGCATGATATCCATGTATGCATCCATGTGACGGTGGTGATATCGCTGAGCAGCGGCCATATACTTTAAATACTCCATGATAGAGGTGAACTGTGCATCCGAGGTGACGACATTCTTGACGGCCTTTGGGGTCTTGCTGGAGGAAGCCTTAGGGGATGAAGGGGCAGCTGCCTTGGACGCAGTGGGGTCCCTTTTGTGCACTTTAATGTAGGATGAAATCACCTTCTGGGAGATTTGGTGGCCCACCGGAATGCTAATGTCGCTGCCTTCAAACGTAACTCCCGCATGACGACAAAGTTCGGTAATGAGAGTGGGGAACCACAATTGCCCTCCCCCATCCGTCTTGACCTTCTTCTTCAGCTGATCAGAAATTACCCGCCCCACTCTGACCGGAGTACCACGCAGAATACAGTATATAATATAAGCCCGCTCGATCGACACATGATTTGAGTGCTTGGTGGGCATGATGTTGGTGTTCACAAACATCAACCAAGCCTTTGCCGGACGAGTGAAGCATGCGGAATCGAGCACGTACTTCCCTTCGTTTGCCCACCGAACATCGTCGGTGGGGCACAGAGCGGCGGCGACATCATGGGGAGGGGTGATTGCTCTAAACTTCTCAAAATCACCCCCCCCCCCCCCAAGATCGGGAATATCAAAGAAACTACTAATTGCAAGCTCAGAAAAATCCACAGTTTTACCTCGCACCATCGTTTTTCCAGCGGAGTGAAACCGTGCATTGGCGTAGAATTCGCGTACCCACTCCAGGACGGCTTCAGTTCTTGGATGACAGAAGGAGGACCACCCTTGTTTTTCGATTTGCTCGACATAGCTTAAGCTCCAACCGCTCTTCTCGATTTGGAAGCCTCGTTCGAGGATCACCGACTTTGTCTTCAGGATTTCGAACCTCTCCAAGGCTTCATCGTTGACGAAGTGGGGGATCCTCTTTGCGACGGCCTTCTGCCTTTGCTTCTTCGGCGCCATGGCCTTCTCCTTCAGCAGGGCAGCAGCTAGTCGATGTCGGAATCGACCTACGCGGTACACTTCGTGGCCTCTTGGACGAGCGGCGAACGGCGACGGTGTAGGGTTACGCGCTGAGGACGCCAGGCGGGTTGCGGCTCGAGGGAAGAGGCGACAGGACTTATGCGGCAGATGAGGAGCATGCGCATTTAATAAAATGATGGGCAGGTTTGTCCAAACCGGAGTGTCAAGTTCAACTGGACCGGCTGGCACGTTTAGTCGAACTGGATTTGGTCGAACCGGCTAGCCGAACTGGATTTTTCTTAAAACAAATGCGTCGGTTCAGTTAAACCAGCCCAGCTGCTCCCTTCTAGCGCAGAAAATGGCAGAGAAAATATTGTTAAAACATTTCCGCCGAAATGTTACAAAGTGTTGGAAATTTTTTGAAACTCAGCAGATATTGACAACAGAAAATGTTCTAAACATTTCTGCCCAAATGTTAAAAGGTGTTATCAAAATTTTAGTGCCCAGCAAATGAAAGCTAACTAAACAAAACACAACCAAACAAATTCGCGAAAACTAAATTCTAACAGATTGGGTTGCCTCCCAATAAGCGCCATATTTTCAGTCCCGGCAGGACTTTGTCCTTCTTATGCTGCTAGATCAACCTGATTGATGACACCATTCGATCGGTGACGCTCCCTTTATAGATTTTTAACCTTTCACCATTTACCTTAAATTCAGTATTATCCTTCTCATTCACAACAGTCACCGCACCATGAGGATACACTTCTTTTACCTTAAAGGGCCCTGACCAACGAGATTTTAACTTACCGGGAAATAATTTTAGACGAGAATTAAACAAAAGGACTAGCTGTCCCGGCTCAAATTGTCTTTCATTTAAACGTTGGTCATGCCATTTTTTTGTTCGTTCTTTATAAATTTTCGCGCTTTCATAAGCATTCATCCTAATCTCATCCAACTCATTGAGTTGCAACAATCTTTTCTTGCTAGCATCTTGGAAATCATAGTTTATTTTCTTTATGGCCCAATAAGCTCGGTGTTCCAATTCCAAGGGTAGATGACATGCCTTTCCATAAACCAAGCGGTATGGGGATAAACCTATGAGTGTCTTGTATGCGGTTCTGTAGGCCCATAGCGCGTCGTTAAGCTTTTGTGACCAATCATTGCAGTTTACACTAACAGTCTTAGCGAGTATTTTCTTAATTTCGCGATTCGATACCTCAGCTAGCCCATTAGTTTGGGGGTGATAGGCTAGTGCAACCTTATGCGTGACCCCGTATTTTTTTAATAGCGCCGCAAATTGGGTGTTACAAAAATGACTCCCCCCGTCACTAATAATAGCTCTGGGGGTACCAAATCGGTTAAAGATATAATTTTTCAAGAAATGTAACACCACCTTGGCATCATTTTTCATTGTCGCTACTGCCTCTACCCACTTAGATACATAGTCTACAGCTAGAAGAATATAGAGATTTCCTTTTGAATTCACAAATGGCCCCATGAAGTCTAGGCCCCATACATCAAAAAGCTCTACTTCCAATATTGCATTCATTGGCATAGCATCAGCTCCCTTAATGTTCCCGCTGCGTTGACATCGATCACATAGCTTTACAAACTCATTAGCATCATGGAATACATTGGGCCAAAAAAAATCTGCTTCTAGAATTTTCATTGCAGTACGATTACCCATGAAATGTCCTCCATAAGGAGAATTGTGACAACTCTCCAATATAGATTTCATTTCTTCCTCAAGTACGCATCTTCTCACCACTCCGTCTGCCCCAACATTGAATAAATAGGGATCATCCCAAAGATAAGAACGGACTTGGTGTAGGAATCTCTTCCTCTGTTGGTAAAGTAATCCCGGTGGAAATATATTGCTCACAATATAGTTCACATAATCTGCAAACCAAGGTGTAGGTTTGTCGGATATGGCTAACAACCATTCATCGGGAAATCTCTCGTCAATCTCGGAACGTGGTAACGAATTGGGACACTCGATCCTAGAAAGATGATCTGCGACCGGGTTGTCTACCCCCTTCCTATCTTTAATTTTTAAGTCGAATTCTTGTAATAAGAGTACCCACCGAATCAGTCGAGGTTTGGCATCTTTCTTATCCATAAGAAAGCGAATGGCGGCATGGTCGGTATAAACTATGGCCGTGGTGCACAAGAGATAAGACCTGAACTTCTCAAAGGCGAAAACTACAGCAAGTAACTCTTTTTCAGTTGTGGTGTAGTTGATTTGGGCATCTATTAAAGTTTTATTAGCGTACGCTATTGTGTGGAAGATCCTCTCCCGCATTTGCCCTAAGGCAACTCCTACCGCATAGTCACTAGCATCACACATTAATATAAACGGTTCGCCCCACTCCGGAGAAACCACAATAGGAGCCGTGATCAAACAAACTTTAAGTTCTTCAAAAGCACGCAAACAAGAATCATCAAAATGAAATTTTATATCCTTTTCAAGCAACCCACTCAACGGTTTAGTTATTTTTGCAAAATTCTGAATGAATCTTCTATAAAACCCAGCGTGTCCTAAGAAGCTTCGCAACATTTTGACATTTTTGGGCTCCGGCAATTTTTCAATTATTTCAATCTTCGCCCTATCTACTTCCAACCCGCTCTTAGAAACACGATATCCTAAAACTATCCCCTCTCGTACCATAAAATGACACTTTTCCCAGTTCAATACAAGGTTAGTTTCGACACAGCGGATGAGCACTTTTTCTAGACATCTTAAGCATTCATCGAATGACTTTCCAAAAATTGAAAAGTCATCCATGAAGATCTCTATTCCTTCATCCATGATATCTGAGAATATCGCTATCATACATCTCTGAAACGTCGCCGGAGCATTACATAAGCCAAATGGCATTCGTCTAAATGCGAAGGTTCCGAATGGACATGTGAATGTGGTCTTGTGCTGATCTTCAGGATCAACGGTGATCTGGTTATAACCAGAATACCGGTCTAAAAAACAGAAAAAGTCGTTTCCCGCCAATTTATCCAAAACTTGGTCGATAAATGGTAATGGGAAGTGATCTTTCCTAGTAGCTGTGTTTAGCTTTCTATAATCCATACAGATGCGCCAACCCGTGACCGTTCACGTAGAAATCAATTCATTCTTGTCATTTTTGATTATAGTCATTCCTCCCTTTTTTGGAACGCATTGTACCGGCGAGACCCAAGCACTATCCGATATAGGATATATAATTCCTGCATCTAACCACTTGATGATTTCTTTTTTAACCACTTCTTTCATGGGTGGGCTTAAACGTCGTTGGTGCTCTACCGATCCCTTAAATGACTCTTCTAATATGATTTTATTCATGCACAAGGAAGGGCTAATTCCCCTAATGTCGGCGATGGTCCACCCTATTGCCAATTTGTATTGCTTTAATAACTCTATTAACTTATGATATTGTTCCGGAGGTAACTTCGAATTAATTATGATGGGCAAGGTGTCATTTTCTCCTAGGTAAGCATAAGTGAGATGATCCGGGAGAGGTTTTAATTCTAATGTGGGCGGATTTATAAGAGAAGGTTTGTCCGCCAAAGACTTTTCCGGCATCTCAAATGCTTCCGGTTTTCGGAAATATGTAGATTGACCTTCAAGGATTTTAAGACATTCATGTTCTTCCTCCTCATCGTCAGATATCCCCTCATTGGTTAACACCCGATACAACGTAGCCTCTTGACTACCTAATTTAAATTTTGAATTGTAGTCATAAATGGAAATACTCCGCACGTCCTCCATATCATCTTCCTTCTCATGAGGGTACTTCATAGCCTTGAGGACATTAAAAGTAACATGCTCATCATTGACTCTCATAGTCAATTCGCCTTTATGCACATCGATCAATGTTCTTGCGGTTGCTAAAAAGGGTCTCCCAACAATGATGGGGACCTCCTTGTCTTCCTCCATTTCTAATACTACAAAGTCCGCCGGGAAAATAAATTTTCCTACCCTCACAAGCACGTCTTCTATGATCCCCTTAGGATAAACAAGAGTTTTATCCGCTAATTGCAAGGTAAGCGATGATTTTGTGATTTCTCCCAATTTCAACTTCCTAAAGATAGAAAGCGGCATTAGATTAATGTTTGCCCCAAGATCACATAATGCTCGTCCTTCAAATAGATACCAAATAGAACAAGGTATAGTAAAATTTCCCGGATCTTTTAATTCTGGCGGAAGTTTTTGAAAGATTGCGCTACACTCGTGAGTGAGTGCCACCTTTTCGTTCACTCCAAATTTCCTCTTTTTCGTAAGGATGTCTTTCAGAAATTTGACATAACTTGACATTTGTTCAAGGGCCTCCACAAAAGGAATATTAATTTGCAATTTCTTAAAAATTTCTAAAAATTTCTGAAATTGGTGATCCAACTTGCTTTTTCTTAGCCTTTGGGGGAAAGGCGGCGGCGGGTATACCATTTCACTTTCTTTCTTCTTTATGGATTCAAATTTTGTTTCATTCCGATTTCCCTCTTCTATTTCTACTTCTTTCCCATCTTTACCATCACCATTATGCCTAGGTTCCTCATTCATCTTGCTAGGAATATCATTATCACACATATCCTCGACACTACTTTTCTTGGGGTACTCCTTCACATTACCATTTTCTAGCTCTTTCCCACTCCGTAACGTCACCGCTTTACATTGATGATTATCACCCTTTGGATTTGGGATTGTATCTGAGGGGAGTGTACCTTGTGGCCTAAGGCTCAACGCATTAGCTATTTGACCCAATTGAGATTCAATTATACGCAAAGACCCTTCTAAACTAGATACGCGAGCATCATTCTTGTGCATGGATTCTATTATAAGGTCATCTGTTAACTTCCTAGACACCCCTTGTTGATTAAGAGTTTGATTTTGAGGTTGATTAGGATTTGAGTTGAATAAATGTGGTGGGGTCATTCCATAATTACTTTTCCATGAAAAGTTGGGGTGGTTTCGCCACTCGGGGTTGTAGCTGTTTGAAAATGCGTTATTGTTTTGTCTTTGAAGACCGCTAATGTAGTTGGCTTCTTCATTATGGCTGATTAGTTGTTCGACGGTGAGTGAGGGACTAATAGCGGGCAAGGGGTTGGATATACTATTTGCTTGGGGAGTCATTTGACTTTGGTTTAATGTTAAGACATATAATCGCTTGTTCATTGAGTTAAATTGAGCGGTCATTAACGCTGCAAATGATGTCAATTGATCTACTTAGTATACGCCTGATGAAGAAGGTCCTTGTCGTTCTAGCGAATGATAGTTATTGGAAGATAAGTCTTCCAATATCGAGTAAGCATCCTCCGGATACTTATTCATTAGAGAACCTCTTGCGGCTCCGTCCACTTGAATCATTGTGGACGTCTGGAGACCATTGTAGAAGGTTCATACCTGCTGATGAATGGCTAAGCCATGATGGGGACACTTTCGCAATAGCTCCTTGAACCTTTCCCACGCGTCATACAACGTTTCCCCATTCCCTTGCATAAATGTAGATATATCACGCATTAATTTTGCAGTCTTAGAGGGAGGAAAATACTTAGCTAAGAATTTTTCTACCAAAGATGTCCAGGTGGTGATAGAAGCATTAAGCATTGAGTTTAGCCAATCTTTTGCTTTTCCTTCCAATAAGAAAGGAAACAAGCGAAGTTTGATTGCTTCTTCAGACGCACCATTAATCTTGAACGTATCGCATATTTCAATAAAAGTTCTTAAATGTGAGTTGGGGTCTTCATGATTTAGTCCGCCGAATTTATTATGTTGAACTAATTGCATAGTAGTTGAATCGATTTTAAAGTTGTTAGCTTCAATGGCGGGTCTAGTAATGCTAAATTGAATTCCCCCTCTAAAAGACATGTTGCACTCGCGACACGTTCTTCTATTCTTGATTGGGTGCCCATTGTGTTCTACCTGACAACCTATATCTTGACCTTCGTCATGAATATTATCATCATTGTTATTCTGACCGTTTAGATCCATAGTGATCTGCCTAGTGTTTTCCAACCTTACTGACTTTCGATTTTGTCTACACGTTCGTTCAATTTCAAAATTTAAAGGGATTAGTTCTACTGAACGATACCTGGACATGTACCACCGAATAACAGCAAACAAAAAGAACAATAACAAAAATAAACAAACTAAAAATAAAACTTGAGCTCCAAATACTAAGCGTCACTAATATTGCAAGACAAACACTAAATTCGTTACGCCTCCCCGGCAACGGCGCCAAACTTGATAAGCTTTTTAAATATGACTTTTAATGCTTATTTAAACGCAAGAGAACGCGTCGAATCAAGTTGTATAAAGTGAGTAAATATCGTCTCCACAAGGAGGTGATGAATTTAGAGCGTGCAACTACTAGCTAAGGCTTTTCTTTAAATCCAAGCGAATTGATAACATCGATTTATCTTACTTAAAAACAACTAAGAGTAATTATTTCTAATTAAAACCAACTATGCTATTTGAGAAATTGATTTCTAGTATTAGGGGAAAACAATCTTGTATTGCGACTTCCCTTGTACAATGCATTGAGGTTATGAAGGTGACATTGTGACTAACGTTTAGTGAAGTGCCTTGCAACGATTTGAAATTAGAAACCCATATCTCTCGATATCGGAACTCCCTAATCCTTCCTTTCCCTCGTTATCTCTAACTAAGGTGAATTAAAAGATCGCATAACGCCTACAAATCCAAGTTGCTAACGCCAAGAGGAAATCTCTTTCACTCTTCAAGCGGTATACCAAATCTACGACACACTTGCGCAACTCGTCTCTCGATTTATGGAGCGCAGTAGAATGATACAACTTTGGCCAAAAGTTATAAGATAAAGATCATAGATTTGATAAAGCCACTCACAAAACCATTCACAAAGCGAAATTAAAACATCCTCATTACATCATTCAAAGTACCATCACAATACAAGATAAAAGAATTAGTTCATGCTCATGAAGATACAACCCAAAATTAAAACGATCTTACAGAGCATCATGGAAATGCAAATCCGGAATGAAGTCTCCTTCCTTCCTGGTTAGCCGATACTCCTCTTCCTCCTTCTTTGTTCCTCAAAAATCTCCAGCTCTCCTCTGTTCCTCTCTGGTTTTTCTCTCTACAGCCCCCCCTCTTTTTCTCCTTTTTTTATATCCCCTAGATAAATTAATTCTCCCCCTTTCTCCAAGCCTTGCCGTAACTCTTGTCCCAAGGTCAGCCTCCTCCATGGCTTTCACTTGTCAAATCAATCAGGCCAGCCCACCTTTTCTCTCTCCATCAAAGCTGGATTCAGATTTTATCCTCTCTTTATTCAAAGAAAAGGCGGGCCCACAAGATCTGAGGGTTTTCTTTGTTAAATGCAACCACCAGTTCGCAACAATTCGGCAGATTTGTTGCAAATCCTGCTACCAATATGCAGTTTGGACAACACCCACTTTACAATAAAGCTCAGCATGCGACCCACCATAGGAGTTCTTCATAATACCTGAGATAAATGATATAAAAGTGCGAATAATGACTACAAATAAGAATATTTCATTATTAACTCCTTCATGCTCTTGTATAATGCATATCATGCTACAAACTAGATAAAAAACGGGCACAAGATAACTTCATTTTGGAAGTTATCAATGGGGAGTTTGATCTACTTGACTATTACTCGGCCAGACATCGCATTCTCCGTGGGCCTAGTTAGTCGATACATGCAGGAGCCACGGGTGCCTCACCTAGAGGCAGCAAAGAGTATTCTGAAATATGTAAAGTCAACCTTGAAGTTTGGGTTGCTCTACAAAACGAACGTTGATTTCGTTCTGAATGGATTCACAGATGCGGACTACGGGGGAGATGCGGATGGTCGGAGGTCAACATCTAGCTATGTCTTCATGTGCGGATCGGCTGCCATCTCTTGGTGCAGCAAGAAGCAAAACTCGGTTTCAATATCAACTACAGAGGCAGAATACAAGGCGTCATCCTTGGCGGCTCAGGAGGGCGTTTGGTTACGAAGATTGGTAGGGGACATTCACGAGGAGGTGAGCATGCCTACCTTGCTTCGTGGTGACAACTCGAGTGCCTTGAAACTGGTAACCAATCCAGTATGTCATGCGCGTACAAAGTACATCGAGATTGAGCACCACTTCGTTCGAGAGAAAGTGCTGGATGGAACATTGAAGGTAGAATATGCGCAGAGTCAAGACAACGTTGCTGACATATTCACAAAGGCTCTTGCAAAAGGGTCGTTTGAGCGTCTTCGGTCCCTTCTTGGCATTGTCTCCGGGGATCACTTCAAGGGGGAGTGTTGATTTTTGTGAAGTGGCCAGGGTGGTTTCTGATTGGTCGAAGTCGCCGGTGGCTGTTCTAGGCGGATCCGCTGTGTAGAAGGATGTTTGGTGTTTTGTTGCATGACATTATATATAGATGGTCTCTTCCTGTTGTCAAACATACAGGAAAAAAAAAATAATTCCTGCGGTCAGGAATTGAAGTTAGGCGATCTCTCTCTGTCTGGGTTTATTCTTTGGAGTTCAGCGAGCTGGTTGGAGGTGCGATCAGAGCTGATTAGAAAGTGCGATCAGAGCTGATTGGAGGTGCGATCATAGCTGGATTGGAGGTGCGATCTGAGCTGCTTGGAGGAGCGGTCTGAGCAGCTATCCGAGCGGTCTGCTTGGTGGAGCGGTCTGAGCAGCTATCTGAGCGGTCTGCTTGGTTGAAGGAGCGGTTTGAGCAGTTTGGTGTCTGGGAAAGCTCTCGAGCGGCCTGCTGTTTGGAGGAGCGATCTAAGTGGTCTGTTTGGAGGTCGTGCGGTTAGCTGCAACAGTCAATATGTTAACTTGCTATCTAGCTTCGTATTTGGTTCCTGTTTCTCTGTGCAATACCACGCTAAAGTGTCTAGCGTTTTGTTGTTATTTTGAGTTGCCATCTTTTATGTTGTTGTTGTTGTTGTTCAGCAATAAAATTGTGTTTGTTCAGAATGTTGTTATCTTGCAACCGAATTTTTTAAAAATAACCTGCATTTTTCTGATATATTTTACGTATTATCAGAGTAGGAGAAAATACGCATCATGATGTCACGTCATGCAGGGGACAACTGCAGATGCTCAGACACACACTATTTACGCACATGCACATAAAAGATAGATCCTGTGCACCACCTCGACCATCCACTCTGTCGGCCGCAGAAATCATGGACACACCACCTCGCAGCGTGGTCCCCATTAGCCGGTACAGACTACCGCGCTGCTCAGCTCGCATGAGCATGGTGCTCCCCCGCATTATCGTTAGAACTCCACCTTTCACTGCAAAACTGCATCCACCGGAGTCCAGTCTGCCCAGCGATATCAAATTCCTGCGCAGCTTGGGTACCAGCTATACCCGCTCAAGCATACGCACTGCTCTGTCACGCATCTTGATGTCCACCGTCCCTGTGACCACACATGCTGAGCCATCACCCAGAAAGACTGACTCAGTCGTCACCTCCAGTGAACTGAACATCCCTGCATCTGAGCAAATGTGTTGCGAAGCACCAGAATCCAATATCCAGCTATCCGAGTCACATGGAATCTCAGTGATGAGGAGAGACACATCACTATCATCTGTCGTGACTACTGCCGCCTTGCCCGCTCTATGGGTGTCCCATGAACTTTGCGCACGCTGTGGACAATGCCTCATGATATGGCCGCTCTGCATGCAGTGGTAGCACGTCACTGCCTTCCTCGAAGCGGATCTGGCTCGTGCACTCCCTAATCCCTTCTCGAGATGCTTCCCTTGCCCATCTACTGTCAACGCTTGCTCACCTCCAGGATTGGGGTCTGACAACATCTGGCTGGACAGTAACGCAGATGTGATCGACTCTACGTCTATTGTATCCTTCTCATACAACAAAGTGGTCTGCATATGCTTATACGACGCCGAGAGCGAGATAAAAAGCAATAAGGCTTTGTCTTCTTCCTTCACCTTCACACCAACTACATGCAGTTGGCTGAGAAGGCCATTGAACACGTTAAAGTGTTCTTACAGGTTACCACCCTCCTACATCTTCAGTCGGAACAGTCGCTGCTTCAGTAACAGCCTCGTGATCAACGACTTGCTCATGTACAGTCCCTCAAGCTTCTCCCATAGCTTGACTGCAGAATCTTCAACACCGATGTTGAACAGCACCTTGTCGTCGACGCACATCCTGATAGCGCTGGTGGCGCGCTCATCCATCTCCATCCACTCAGAATCTTTCACCGGAGCGGGCAAAGAATCAAGCCCCCGCAACACTTGGATCAATACCGGCTCAACCAGCATATCCTTGACCCGAATCTGTCATAGGCGAAAGTTCCCGCTACCGTCAAATTCCTTCATAGAATACCTGACCAGCACAGTGTTCTTCGCTGTCATAGCTGCATGCAGTACCTCTAGGTAATCTGATTAATTCACGGATTAGATCTGGGAAGATAGGGAGCGGACCGATGCCGTCACCTACTGTTGACTCAAACCTAAAACCGGAACGTCCAATCAGTAACCTACTCACAACCTGGCTCTAATACCACTTATTATTAAATCCGGTACAAACGCAGACACAACTATAAAATCACAGACAAAACAAGAACACAAAACATGCCAAATCTGTGTCTGGCAAAACCCACCGGCGCACAATCTAAAAAATATATTAAATTAAACAGTATATAAATGGAATTACAAGAAAATAACAGGAGAAGAAAAGACCGTCCGGTGAAACACCGCAGATACGCCGGACGCGCACGATCCGCCAAAAGTAGAACATATAGACTGCAATCCGCCTAGTGGACGCACATGATTCACCGGAACCTTCAACATCGAAGTCTGACGTTCAACCGCACCGCCACTGGAGACAAAACTCCACCACCGGAACTAAAATATCTCTATTAAATAAGAATCTATCGAGCTGCTCCTTGGCTCGGTCACGGGGTGGTTTCCCGAATTCGCAGCCGTTCGATCATGAGATGAATCACAGCCATCCAATGTTTTTCATAGGTCTCCTAAATCTACCCCCTATGGGTGTCCTAAACCTAGGATATTACAATTTTACCCCCTATAGGGGTGAAAATTTTAG
Source organism: Dactylorhiza incarnata (assembly GCA_033032865.1). Lineage (NCBI taxonomy): Eukaryota > Viridiplantae > Streptophyta > Magnoliopsida > Asparagales > Orchidaceae > Dactylorhiza > Dactylorhiza incarnata. The sequence continues at coordinate 362,427 of JAWHQI010000541.1, forward strand.
GCAGGTGACGAGGGGGGGCGGGCGGGCTCACGCGGGGACGGGGCGGGACGGACGGGCTGGGGCATGCGGTGTTCGAACATGCAGCGGGTTTCCGCTATATAAACAGCGGAAACCCGCTATTATTGGCGATGTGGGACTAAACGTCCCACATCGCCATGACAATTAAGCGGGCAAATATTTTTTTAAAATTAAAAACTGAATTTTTTTGCTAAGTTTTTTTTACAAAAATAAAATTGCGGATGAACGCAAATGTTTTTTTAAAATTAAAAACTTAATTTTTTAAAGTTTTTTTAAAAGTTTTTTTCACTTTTTTTTTTAGTTTAAAAAAAAAAATAACTTTTTTTAAACTTTTTTTTTCGTTTTTTTTAAATGTTTTTTAATTAAAAAAATGTGGGTGGGTGAAGCCGCCGGGGGGCGGGCGAAGCCTGCCGCAAGCAGCTGGGTACTGCCGCGGGATTTTAGGGGGTTAGATTTTTTATTATTTTTAATTTATTTTCTATTTTAATATTTAATGAATGTAAAATTATTTAAAATTTTAAATAGGTGACGAGGGCAAAGACCGTCGAGGGGCGGGCGAAGCTCGCCGACGCCGAGGGGGCGGGCGAAGCCCGCCTTGAATGCCAAGCGGGCGAAGCCCGCTTGATTGCAGCGAAGCCCGCATTGATGCGGCCGACGCCCGAGAGCATAAGAGAGAGAGAGAGAGAGTGAGAATCGTGCATCGCTAATATATAAAATAGAAATGACAAAAAAAAGAAATTTCCACCTACTCTCGTGTTCTTCGATCGCTGGCATTTTTTAACGAATAAAAGATCCGTGGAGCAGTTTGTATGCTGCTCAGAAAAATTTCTGCCCAGCTTTGACTCAACAGCGACGTCAGTGCTGACGACTCAATTCGAAAACAATATTTATTTATTTATTTAGTGGTTGGATAGTTTTGAGCTATAAATAGCAAATCAAGTTCATTCCTTAAACTTAAAATCAAGCATCCGAAAAGCGAAAAATGGCGGTTGAAGAAGAGGTGAAGTTGATCGGGAGCTGGGCGAGTCCCTACGTGGCGAGAGCAAGGATTGCGCTAAATTTGAAAGGGATCGAGTACGAATTCCTGCAAGAAGTGCTCGGCAAAAAGAGCGATCTGCTGCTCAAATCTAACCCGGTGTACAAAAAGATCCCCGTCCTCATTCATGCGGGCAAACCCATCTGTGAATCCCTCATCATCGTAGAGTACATTGACGAAGTGTGGCCCGCATCTAGCCCGCCCATCCTCCCATTAGACTCCTACGAACGCGCCATCGCCCGCTTCTGGGCCGCCTATATTGACGATAAGGTGATAGTTTTTTAGTCACGGATTTTTTTAAGGGTCATGTTAATTATATTCATGTCAATTTTGGTTGTATGCAGTTCAAAGATAAATGTAGGTCAAACTAAAAACTCATAGGAACCTATGAATCAATTCAGAAATTGGCCTGCATATAAACATTTTCAAATTACGTGGCTTGCATATAGTCAAATTAAGCTGTGATCTACAACTTTCGTGTTGAACATTTTTTCTAAAAATGCACGCACAAGACGTATTACCGCCCTGATTGAAACATGTGCGTAACTATAACGAATTTTTGGAAATACGCCTTGTACATGCATTTTTAGGAAAAATGTTCAACACAAAAGTTGTAGATCTCGACGAGATCTACAACTTTCGTGTCTACAACTTTCGTGTTGAGCATTTTTCCTAAAAATACATGCACAAGGCGTATTTCTAAAAAGGCGCGTAATAACTCATACAAAAAAAGTGCGGATAGCCAAAACTGTAGTGCGGATAACAATCACCAAAATATTTTGTAAATTATGTGGGTCCGGGCAGAATTTAAATAATTCTATTTTTTTCGTATAAACAAACTAGATTTCACTCTTAGATAAGTAAGCATTGGTTTTGACCTTGAAATTTACCCCCTGCATTTATGCTCTGTTTGGCACGGCCGTGGCAGTCTTGATTGTGGCGGTTATGAATCGTTCGTGAACGCCCGGCCTCACGAAAAAAAACTTCATCCACTTTTATGTTCAAAACTAGTTTTCTTTTCGTGTTGACGGCCATAATCGTAATCATGCCAAACATACGCTCTGTGACGGTGAGTTCTGTTAATGTATGTTTGGATGCATAACGGTTCGGAGGCTAATTAACGGGTTTGGTTCGGATACCGAGATATCTGATGCTCATATTAAACTCAGGGTTTGCCTATAAAACCCAAACTAGGGGCAACGAGGAGGATGTTTCACTTTGACTAACACGGGATGCTTCAAGCAACCTTCACAAGTTCCACAACCAAAGCCTTAGTTTCAAATGGAGAGCATCTGCATTCATAATTAGGGCATGAGTAGTTCATGGAATAGGTCGTAGAGATTCTATCGACAATGTGATTAACTTGATTTTGTATGCAGCTAGCTCCTCCGATACGGCTATTTTTGGGGGACGTAGACGAGGAGAGCAAAAAAGGCGCAAAAGACCAAATGTTTGCATCGTTGCTGCAATTAGAAGAAGCTTTCGCGGAGTCTAGCAAGGGGAAGAGCTTCTTCGGCGGCGACCACATCGGCTTCGTCGATATCGTCCTTGGTTCCTACATTGCTTGGCTGAAAGCCATGGATAAGATTGCAGGCATAAAGTTCCTCGATGAGGAGAAGGTCCCTCGCTTGGTTGAGTGGGCTGAGCGCTTCTGCTCCGCCGCAGTCTCAAAGGATGTGGTGCCGCAAACTGAAGAGTTGGTGGAGTTTAGCAAGGTTGTATTGACCTTTCGTCGTGCTGCTGCTGCTGGATCTTCTTCCCCCGAATGATGATGTTGTGCATTTTATGTTGCTCCTCTCTTCACATGTTATCGATGAGATGTTGATTGTCGTTTTCTCTTTTAGTGTTGTCTTGTTCTCGTAATCAAGCATCTACTTCATGATAAATAGAATAATGCGAGTTCTTTTGCGGTGTATAGTGCTTTTCTTTCTCATCCCGACTAGTTCGATTCTTCTTGAAAAAGCATTTCTATAATTTTTTTTTCTTAAAACAAGTTTTGAGGATCGAACGGGACAACGAATCGATAGGAGAAAAGGTTCGAGGTCTCACTGATATGATTGTGATTAAACCATGATAATGCAATTTTTACATACTTATATATCCAACTATTAAAATTTACCTACAAAATCAAAAAACAAAACATATAATAAATTCATAAAAATATAGAAATAATTACCCGTACCTCCTCTGTAAGTTAGCATAATTACAGAGAGTACCTCTTTTATTTTTGAAATTAAAAAAACCTCCTTTGAACTTTTAATTTCATAACACCATGAACAAAAGTTCTGGGTTTTTTGTAATGAAATTGCATCACGGATGTGGTATTTTGTAATGAAATTAAAACTTCAAGGGAAGTTTTTGTAATTAGGCTAACTTATAGGGGAGTTTTTTGTAATTTCGAAAATAAGAGGGGTGCTTTCAGTAATTTAGCAAAGTTAGAGGGGAGGTCCCGATTAATGGCCCTAAAAATATAGGGGTAACAAGAACACAAATAGTAATAGCGATCGGCAAACATCTCGGAAGTCATCATATTCAAATGAGCCTAAGCCTTCATAACATTCATTTTTAATAGCTTTAAACTATTCATTGTGTTCATATCCAAAAGCTCCAACTCGTTCTTTGTGACTTATCTCAAATATCTCGGAAGTCATCATGCTTGAGAATTGGTTCAATTGTTTGACTAAGGTCTCGTTTGGCGCAACGGACTGTTGTAAAATTAGGTACGTAACAGACACACCTATAACCAATACAGGTAACAAGAACACAAATAGTAATAGCGATCGGCAAACACGTCGACGCCCACACAATTATATATGTGAAGATTTTAAGATCGATGGAACACCGAAACAAGCACACCAAGAATGAACAAAAAAACACCTCTTTATTGCTTGGCAAATAGTTACAAATTACAAGAGGCGGGACTGAATACAAGTAGCATACAACTTGGTTTACAACAACCGAATATAAAGAAAAACAACTGGTCGTGAACAGTGTCCGCTTCTACTCCTCTCCACTACTGCCGACGCTACCTCCTAGCGCCCGCGCTAGCTTTCAGACCGCGATCTCGCTGCTCGCACACTCCACTGACGAGACCGCAGGTTGCAGACCGCCAGACCGCTTCAGCCACTACCGCCTGCGCTAGATCCTAGCGCCCGTGTTAGCTCGCGATCACCCACACTCAAGAAACCTTCTCTAGGTCGCTTGCCGAACTCACTCCGAGTTCGCTCTATCTGAGACCGCCAAGTTGAGACCGCTCAAGTCTCTATTTCTCTCTATTATGCTCTGCAGGGGAATTAACCATCTATTTATAGATCTGGGAGACGCCATCTTGAAGCTGAGCTATCACGGGCGGTAGCGCTAGCGCCCGCGGTAGCTCACTTCAAAATTCTAACACTCCCCCTTGAAGTGAGCTCCGTCAACAACTCCGAGCAGCGTGCGAAGCTTCCTGAACGGCCCCGCAGAAAGGGGCTTCGTGAATATATCCACAATATTGTCTTCGCTCCGCACATGCTCCACCGAAATCAAGTCACCAAACACCTTCTCTCTGATGAAGTGATGCTCGATTTCAATATGTTTTGTTCTTGCGTGACGCACTGGGTTGGTTACCAGTTTCAAAGCGCTCTCATTGTCACCGCGAAGAACCGTGGGTCCACTGACCTTCTCGTCCACATCTTCCACCAGCCTCCTCAGCCAGACACACTCTTGAGATGCTAAGCACGACGCCTTGTACTCAGCTTCAGTGGTGGAAAGGGAGATAGAATCCTTCTTCTTGCTACACCACGAGATAGAAGCAGCTCTACATAGAAACGCATAATCTGATGCCGACTTGCGATCATCAGCATCACCTCCGTAGTCTGCATCCGTGTACCCATGCAGCTTGAAATTAGCCTTCTCTTAGTAAGACAACCCCATCTCAAGGATTCCTTTCACGTACTTCAGAATCCCTTTAGCTGCCTCCAGATGAGGCTTCCGCGTCTCCTGCATGTACCGACTCACTCGACCGACGACAAAAGCGATGTCAGGTCTTGTAATAGCCAGGTAGATTAGACTCCCCATCAGTACCCGGAAGACCATCAGATCAAGAAGAATCCTCCATTCTTCCTTCCGAAGCTTCAACCCAACCTCTAGTGGAACGGAGCTGCTCTTCCCCTCCTCCATGCTGAATCTCTCGACGATCTTCTCAGCATAAGTCCTTTGGGAAACGAACAACCTGCCTCTTCTCTTCTCTACTTGAGGCCAAGGAAATGGTGCAGTTCACCAAGATCCTTCATCTCGAATCGAATGGATAACTGTTATCTCAGCGACACGACCTCCTCATTGTTGTTCCCGGTCACGATCATGTCGTCGACATACAGCAACACCAACACATGAAGATCTTCACTCTTCTTCACAAACATGCTAGAGTCTGAGTCTGAGACATCCTAACCACAAAACTGCAGGTACTCCGCAATCTTCCCATACCAGGCTCTCGGTGCCTGTTTCAACCCGTTGAGGGCCTTCTTCAACTTGCACACATGATGCGGCTGTGATTTGTACATGTGTCCAGGTGGTTGCACCATGAATATGTCTTTGTCAATATCTCCGTACAGGAACACATTCTTCACATCAAGCTGCCACAACTTCCACCCTCGGCACGCTGCCGGAGCAATGACCGTCCTCACTGACGTCATCTTTGCCACATGATTAAATGTCTCCTAGTAGTCCTCTCCATAGGTTTGCGAGAAACCCCGAGCGACAAGCCTAGCCTTGTACCGCTCTACTCCTCCGTTAGCTCTCTTCTTAACCTTGTACACCCACTTGCAGGTGATTGGTTTGATTCCCTACACCATGTGAACAAGGTCCCATGTCCCATTCTTCTCCAAGGCTTCCATCTCTTCATTCATAGTCACGTCCCACTCATTAATGCCAACTGCATCTTCAAAGCGGGCAGGTTCCCTCTCGTCGAGTGGTCCTGCGAAGAGCAAGAGACCAAACTCACGAAGTTCCCCTCCTTATAACGAGAAGGCTGGACGATGGTCCGCTTCGACTTCCTCAAGGCTTGGTCACTCTCTACCACTCTGGTAGACTCCTCCTCTATAGCTCTTCTCTCATCATTTCTTGGAGCACTACTCCACCTGCTTGTCGAACTCGAAGCTTCTCCTAAGCTGGATGACGATGGGGCACTGGGAGATAACTCCAACTCCACAGTAATGTCCCGAGTGACTTTCTCTTCTCTCCTGCTTGAACCTTCACTTTCCGGCAGCACCACAGAAGAGACTCCCTGATACAATATCAGTTTGTCAAACACCACGTCGCGCGAGACGACGAACTTGTGGGTCTGCAGATCCATGCACTTCCACCCTTTCTTCCGCTCATCGTAGCCGATGAAGACACACTTCCGTGCTTTCGGCTCCAACTTGGTTCTTTGAGCATTCAGGATGTGCACGAAGCAGGTAGAACAAAAAACTCTCATGTGACCCACATTTGGCTTCTCCCCGAACATGAGCTGGTGTGGAGACACCATCCTATTAGGACTCAGAGGTAGCCGGTTGATCACGTGGGTTGCACACGCCATTCCCCCCGCCCACAAGGCCTTGGGAATCCCTTTGGCATGTAGCCAACACCTGGTTGTCTCCACCAGATGGCGAATCTTCCTCTCTGCGACCCCATTTTGCTGAGGGATATGGGCGCAAGAGAGCTCTCGCCGAATGCCGAATTTTCTACAGAAAAAAACAAAATTGTTAGAGGTAAACTCCCCCCATTATCACTTCTCAGCTTCTTCACCCTTAGGTTCAGCCTCCCCTCCACTAGTTTCTTCCACTCCTGAAACTTCATAAACACTTATGACTTCTCCTGTTGAAACTGATTTCTCGGTCTTTTCTGAAGCTAGGGCCCTCAACAAGTTGAGGGGAAGATATCCCTTACTAGTCCCTCGAAAGGAGCAGACTGGGGACTCGGAAACAGACTAAGACCTTAGTCACAACGAGGAGGTCCCACCACAAACCCGGAAGATCGTTGAGCGCTTCCCCTCCCAAGCCAAAGCTGAGACTTGGGCACCTTGGAGAGCTAGAGAGCTGAACCAAAGTAACCGAGGGAAGAAGAAGCTCAGAGGACTGAGATTGGAATCCTCTCCCAAGGTGCCCTTTGAGGTCTATTTATAGTTTTCTTACTCATGGTCTGTCAATAGCGGGATTCCGCCTTTTGGTTACTAAACGCACCCCAATTTGGCCTGCTAACAGCCTAACTCTGCTGTTTGGATGGGCTAACGACAGACCATTGGGGGGAGGGGGTAATTTCACTCCCCGTCGAGCTGAGCTGCAGATGGGGGAAAAACCGCTGAGACAACTCTGTTCCAGCGGATCCGCTGAGACGGGGCAGAAGTGATCGCTGAGTCGGCTGATCCTCTCAGCCCAACTGCTGAGACAGATTCAAAGGTGTCGTTCGTCGGACGCGGGACAAATTTCGTCGAGCGCCGAGCCGAGTTCGTCGATCTTAACTTAAGCTCAGCGTTCGTCGAACGCATAACAAATTTCGTCGAACCCTGAGCTGAGTTCGCCGAATGCGGACGGGAGCTCTGCCTTCCTTTGAGCGATCGGCGAGTGCCCGGCTCGCCCGCCTTCTTGCGAGCTGACCTTGAGGCTTGGGCTCGCAGGGACACGATTCGCGTGCCTTCCTGCGAGTTCCCCTTGGCCTTATGTAAATCTGCTGAACCGGCGGGACGATCGAGTTCGCCGAGCTGAGAAACCAAATCGCCGAACTAAGAATATGATGCGAGTTCGTCGGACGCGGAACGGATTTCGTCGAACACGGACATTTGGAAGAAATCCGGCCCGTCTGCTTTCTCGCGAGCGGTCAGCGAGTACCTGGCTCGCCTGCCTTCCTGCGAGCGACCCTTGAAGCCCTGGCTCGCCTTCTTTGTTACCTCTTCCCCCTGTTGGACCTGAAACCCCACTTAGGTGGGCGGTATGTGAAGACTCCGCTCGCACCTCTTCCGGCGACCTCCACCGGGGCCGAGTCTCGCACTTCCTCCTGCGAGCTCTCCCGTTGAGACAGGGCCGGGAGCCGCTGAGAAGGTGCCTGAGCCCGCTGAGACAATTGCTTGTCTCAGCGGGCCCGCTGGGACGGGACAGAAATGGCCGCTGAGACGGCCGGCCTTCCCAACCCAGCCGCTGAGATGATTTCGTCGGGGCTAAAGCGTGGCACTCGTCGAACTAAGAACGGCCTTCGTCGAACTCAAATTGAAGTTCGTCGATCTCAAAGGGAGCTCGTCGAACTGAACGACGAGTTCGCAGATCGCGAAGATCTGGATCGCCCGCCCTCCTATGAGAGGACCGCGATAACCCGGCTCGCCCGCTTCGGCTCGCCCGCTTCCTTGCGGGTTCTACGGCGAGTGCTCGACTCGCTCGCCTTCCTGCGAGCTACCTTCGAGGTTCCGTCTCGCTTTTCCTGTCACTTCCTCCGCCTGCTGATTTCATGCATCTCTTCCTACCTCCCGGCGAATATCGGGGTTGTACACAATCCCCGCTCTTCGCGAGGCTCCCCGGGCTCGCGAAGATTCATCCAACGTCGGATATTCGCCAGCCTTTCGACTACGTGGCGCGAATCTTTTGGTGGGGCCCATGCCCACCACTATAAATACCCCCCTTCCCGGCCGGCGTTCAAACTTTTTTATCCTTCTCTCCTTTTTCTTACTCGCTGCGAGACCCAACGCGATGTCCAAGAAAGACGAAATACTGGCTCGCCTGAAGGCCTCGCAAGCGGCCCAGAAAGGGAAGGCCGCCGCTATCTCCTCTTGGGCTTCTCCGCAGCGTACACCTCCTCCGCCCTCCATCAAAACGACGAAGGTCGTTCGACGCTCGCCTGGCGAGGATGGGTCTTCTTTTTCGTCTCCCTCCTCCCATGACGGGCTCGCCTCGCAGGTACTACTGTCAAGTTCACCGATTTAATGTCTTTTTCTTTCGACATTGCTTCCTCACTCGCAGAACACTTCTCCGGGAGAGAACACCCTGTGGAAAGCAATCGCGAAGACCCACATTTCTCTCACCGGCGGGGTTGGTACTCTTCTCGCAGACGCGAGGGTCACGGACCTGCGGGACTCGCCTTCGCGACGAGGTGAGTGGTTTGCATTGCCTTCCTTCATACTTCTTTACTCGCTAATTCACACTTATTCCTTATGCAGTGTCCCCTCTCGCGAACCTGGAGGAGCGAGTTCCTCCTCCCGCAGACCCGCCGGCCCCGCCGAATCAGACTGTCACCACTCCTGCATTCGGTGTTATGGGACAAAGGAGCCCTGGAGGAACACTATTGGGCGAGTCCCGAATCGCCGCCAAGACCACGCTCCCTCTCGGTCTGGGGAAGGCCGTTACCCCCGCCTTCGTTGAAGCGTTCACGGGTCAGCCGGGCTCATCTCATCAGAGGCCCAGTGCCCAAACTTTCCCACCAGGTTAAGCCTTCCTTGCCGAGTGCCATTTTCCACCTCCTTGCTGATTTTTACCTCGCAGGTGATCCCCTGACCCCGCTCACCGAGTCGGAGCCTGGAGCGTTGGAGATCGTTTCCCTTGTCATTTTTTGTACCTTGCTGTTTTCGTAATTTCGGGCCGAAATTCTGTTAAGGGGGTGGAGTTGTATCACCCCAAAACCCTAACAAAGAAATATGCTGCTGGGAGCTAGCGCCGGCGGTAGTCGATACCGCCTGGCACTAGCCTAGTCGTCGGGAGCTAGCCAAGTCGACGAAGACTTAGCTGAATCGACGGAAGCTAGCGATGGCGCTAGCGTTAGCGCCGACGGTAGGTCTTTCTGTCGATTAGCTGTGCGGCGAGACCATGAGGAAACCATCGAGAGCAAGCGCTGGCGCTAGTGCTAGCGCTGGAGGTAGCTTGCGATACAGATCCGTGGTTTGAAATCGTGGCCGTCAAATCCAAAGGGTTTTAGATCTGATGGTCGTGATTTATTCCGGGAATCCTTAGGCCTTGACCAGAAGAGGGTTTATCATTATTACTCTAAGTCTTATCTCTCTTCAAGCTTGAGAAAGAGGAAAGTCAAGGAGGAAGAAGAAGGCATCTTCCTCCATTGATGCGAGCCGTTTACAGATCTACGGAGAGCAGCACGGTGCGGTCCTTTCCAACCGACTGGAATCTTGGATTCTCGTGATGTCGAAGAAAATGACAAGGGAAACGATCTTCTACTTGGACAAGTGAAGTCCTCCTTTCTATTGGCATGATTGCATGGAAAACCCCCCACCGATTGTTGGAGAAATGAAAGCTTTCTAGTGGGTTGATCATTTCGATCCCCTTTGGTTACTTGCATATAACATCCAGAATCGTAGTACGGACATAGGCATTGTGTGTGAAACCCATCCGGACAGGTTGGTCTGGATTGCTGATGGCTATATTGTCGATTGTGCCGGAGAAGACTCTGTGATCTTGTATGCGCTATTTTCGGGTTTTGTGTATTGTAGGGTACTGCAGGGAGTCCTGGAGTTAACCTCCAGGAAATACCCGAAGTTGTGGGCAGATTTGATGATCTGTCACTACCCGCCCGGCGCTAGGGCTAGCGTCGGCGGTAGCTCCCAGGGAGTTGTTTGTTGAGGTGTGAAACCTCCTTTCGTTGCTCGGGCTGAGGTGAAGCCGTACCCGCGTCAGATGATTGATGCCGACGAGTTGAGCATGGGCAAAGCTGATCCAAACCCGCCCCCATACCAGATCGGTGAAGAGGTAGCCCCTCGGTGCACCGTAAGATGTTGGGAAGGGTCCGTAAGACAAGGTAGTCTTGACGGCCAAAGCTCATGCGAACTCTTTGTTTAAGGAGTTGTTAGGTGTGGCTCGGGGAGTACACTGTGAGAGTGCCTTGAGAGCACGAAACGTGTGGCCGTGTGTGCCAATGTTGGTGTTGATTGCTTATACATGTGGTGCTTGAACGCACCTTGACAATCTATGCCTATACTGTCTGCCTGCAGGGAAGGAGTACCGCCACCCCGACTATAGGGGCGGGGCGTTATAATATTGGTCAGTTTTAGCTGACCGGTTACTTGTTTTCACGTTTTGGTGGATCGTTGTTGCAGGTGTAGGTGAGCCAAACGGGAAATAGCTTGCTGGAGCTTATGCTGTGTTGGCCCTCGAAGGCCAACCTCCCCTCTTTTGCTTTCCTTAAATTGCCGGTCTGCGTGCCGTTATATGTTTTGTTGTTTTGAGATATTATTTTAATGTAAGGCTTTAAGGCCATAACTCTATTGTTTCATTCCTGGGATAGTGGACAGTTCTAAAAGATGTTTTAATCAAATGCTTCCGCTTACGTTTTATTCACTCTGGTGTAATTGTAGCTCTTTTTTGTTTAACACCTTATGATGCCTAACTAGTATGCATAGTATGGTGTGGGGTCCCGACCGGACCTACTGTTATATTATCTGTACTGGCCGGGTGTTATAACTTTACACCCCGATGAGCTCATCTCTGAGGCGAAGTTAAAAGACACATTGTTCGGGGCTTGAGAAATGAATATGTGGCTTTCATAACCGCAGTGCAAGAATAGGCTACTCAGTCGTCCCTGCTTAAGCTGGAGAATTTATTGTCTTCTCAAGAGAGTCTGGCAAAATAGATGGCAGGAGTGACCATCACGGAAGGAGAAGATGAGGCTCTTCAATGCTCTCTGCTCAAACACAATCTGTTCATGCATACGATTAGAAGAGGCTTTAGTGGATGGTTCATCCCAATATGGTACCCCCTGCCTAACCCAATTTATATAATCACGTTCAAACCCTCTAGAGATAAGGTGAAAATTAACCATATCAGGCACAATAAATTTCAAGCTCCTATAATCACAACATAGGCATCAAATTTTACCTTGATACATATATCTTGGATATTGATGACACAATTTTATGAATCCCTTCACCTCCATTATGTACTCATCTGTAATACCATATCCTCCTGGACAAACACGATTTTTAATTCATCCCCTATCCTGATGCATGATTGTTATTCTGCATATACAACATACAAAATTACCATTCACTACACATTTATTATAAACTCTTGTACAAGTCATCAACTCTAATTAAAGCTCACATAAAGCTGCATTATAATTTTCATACTAAATGTCTTAACTGTGCGTGATTTAAATACTAAAGTCTAAATATATGATGACTAACAAGGAAGCCATTAGAGACATTTGTTAGGCGTTGTGAGAGTTTAGTCACTAGGCATGTTAAACAGGGGAGGGGTAGACCAATAAAGATTTGGAATGAAACTATAAGGAAATGCATGATATACTTAGGCATTAATGAGATTATGACTAAAGATAGCGCACAATGGTGACAAAGGATCCATATAGCCGACTCCACTATAGTGGGATAAAGGCTTGAGTGTAGTTGTTGTTAACAAGGAAGCATACTAAAGTTTAAATATATATATATATATATATATATATATATATCCAAATATAATATCTTAAGTGAAAGTAGTCCATTGTAGCTTTGCACATGCTTGCTAAATCAATTTATGAGAAAAAACTAGCATAATGAAACATATCATGAAGTTGTAGTGTGGTTTAAAACTAAAGCATGATTCGAAAAATTTCGCTTATCAAAACATTTATTTTGATCTCGTCTACTTGCAGAACAACAATGAATTTGTGTTTTTCTTCTATCATCAAAACATAAACATAATTTAAGAGATTCAATTCAGAGGAAGACCTCTCCTCCATACCCTTAGATTTGAAGATTCTCATCAATCTTTCATACCATTACTTTGAAGGTAAACATAATTCTTGCTTACTAATTTTCCATTTCAAATGGAATGAAAAAAAAATGCCCCAGAGAGTGTCGATCATGTGTGATGTCCATGAAGAAAAACATTGGAGCATATATGAACAAATTAGGGCATCGAATGAAAATGGAAGTGGTGAAAAGGAGAAATTAAATATAGGAATGGAGTGCACAAAGTATCAAATATTCTCTTGGGAGATCGTCCACCTGAGAATGGCGGCACTGAAGGTTTTTTTTCGGATAACTGGGCGGCTCTTCTAGGGCGTGGCGACGGGAGCAGAGCAATGGGAGGGGGCGACTAGAGTAGGCCGACGAGAAGATGTTGTGTGGAGTAGAGCAACTGGAAGTGGACGGAGTAGGGTAGGGCGACACGAGGAGGGAGACGACAGGAGGGCCACTTGAGTACGACGACGGAGTAGAGCGACGGGAGGGCGACAAGAGTAGGGTGACGACAGGAGGGCCACAGGAGGAGGGCGACTGGGGCAGAGATTAAAAAATTGGGGGGAATTTTTTTTATTTTCCCTCCATACATTTTGTGGGAGATTAATCACCAACAAATTATAAATACAAAATATTTTATTGCTAATTAGCAATAAATTATAATGTCTTCCTATTTTTTGTTCATAAATGACATTTTTGTTGCAGTGATAAACACAAGACAAGCATGATCAAATACATAATGAGATTTGTTATTCTCAAATCAAGAGATGCAGAACGCGTGTTCCAACAGTCATGCGAAGAGCACGTGAGCATGGGTGAGATACGGTGCATTGTCATATATATAGAATCGTGCATGGCTAATAAAATAGAAATGAAAATATGAATTTTCCTTTCCGGCTTTGACTCAACGGCGACGTCAGTGCTGACGACTCAATTCGAAAACAATATTTATTTATTTATTTATTTATTTAGTGGGTGGATACTGGATAGTTTTGAGCTATAAATAGCAGGAGAGGGACCAAAGTATATGAAATCAAGTTCATTCCTTAAACTTAAAATCAATTAACCGAAACGCAAAAAATGGCGGTTGAAGACGAGGTGAAGTTGATCGGGAGCTGGGCGAGTCCCTACGTGGCGAGAGCAAGGATTGCGCTAAATTTGAAAGGGATCGAGCACGAATTCCTGCAAGAAGTGCTCGGCAAAAAGAGCGATCTGCTGCTCAAATCTAACCCGGTGTACAAAAAGATCCCTGTCCTCATTCATGAGGGCAAGCCCATCTGTGAATCCCTCATCATCGTAGAGTACATTGACGAAGTGTGGCACGCATCTGGCCCGCCCATCCTCCCCTCAGACTCCTACGAACGCGCCATCGCCCGCTTCTGGGCCGCCTATATTGACGACAAGGTGATAGTTTTCTAGTCATCTGTTTTGATGATCGATCATTTGTTGTATATATTGTTGAATATTTCGTGTATGTTCGCGCGTGTCGAGACCGACTCTGATTGAGATATTTGTGTCTATCTAGGGCAAGGCTCTATGATGGAGATACTAGCTATAAATACCTATTTCAAACTCTGATTGAATATTCGTAAAATAGATTGAGCGAAGCCGACCTAACATATATATATCCAGTCGTAATATATTCTGGTAATTCGAAAAGTGAACATGCGCTTTTATTCCCTTGGTGGACCGTCGTTCATGAATGTCTGACCTCACCTAAAGAACTTCATCCAGTTTTATGTTCAAAACTAGTTTTCTTTTCTTGGTGGCGATCATAATCGTTATCATGCCAACATATATACACTCTGTTTTCACCGGAGCAAAAACGCGGCCACAACCAAAGCCTTAGTTTCAAATGTAGAGCATCTGCATTCATAAGGGCATGAGTAGTTCATGGAATAGGTCTTAGAGATAGATTCTATCGACAATGTGCAGCTGTCTCCTCCGATACGGCTATTATTTTTGGGGGACGCGGACGAGGAGAGCAGGAAAGGCGCAAAAGACCAAATGTTCGCAGCGCTGCTGCAATTAGAAGAAGCTTTCGTGGAGTCTAGAAAGGGGAAGAGGTTCTTCGGGGGCGACGACTTCGGCTTCGTCGATATCGTCCTTGGTTCCCACATTGCTTGGCTGAAAGCCATGGATAAGATTGCAGGCCTTAAGTTCCTTGATGAGGAGAAGGTCCCTCGCTTGGTTGAGTGGGCTGAGTGCTTCTGCTCCGCAGCAGTCGCCAAGGATGTGGTGCCGCAAACTGAAGAGGTGGTGGAGTTACGCAAGGTTGTATTGTCCTTTCGCCGTGCTGCTGCTGCTGCTGGATCTTCTTCCCCCAAATGATGTTGTTGTGCATTTTATGTTGCTCCTCTCTTCACATGTTATCTATGAGATGTTGATTGTTGTTTTCTCTTTCACTATTATCTTGTTCTCATAAACAAAAGCAGCTTCTTTTAATGTTATCTTGTTAATGAAAAAGCATTTCAATAATTTTGTTTTTTTTTTCTTATAACAAGTTCTGAGGAGACGGTTGGCTGCTTGGGATAGGGGGAGGGGCCAATTTACTGTGGGCTGCTTGGGAAAGAAGAGTGCGGTTAGTCAATTTGAAAAGCTCTAAAAACAGCTAATTGTGAGTGCTGATAGTCAAAACTGTGGTGCGAATAACAATCGTCTTTCTTTTTCATCCTGACTAAAATTTTCTTAAAATAAGTTCTGAGGATCGAACTGACAATGAATCGATAGGAGGAAAGGTTCAAGGTTTTGCCGATATGAAGAGCGCGGTTGGTCAATTTACTGTGGGCTGCTTGGGAAAGAAGAGTGCGGTTAGTCAATTTGAGAAGCTCTAAAAACACCTAATTGTGAGTGGTGATAGCCAAAACTGTCGTGCGAATAACAATCACCTATCTTTTTCATCCTGACTAAAATTTTCTTAAAATAAGTTCCGAGGATCAAACTGGACAATGAATCGATAGGAGGAAGGGTTCAAGGTTTTGCTGATATGAAGAGCGTGGTTAGTCAATTTACTGTGTGCTGCTTGGGAAAGAAGAGCGCGGTTAGTCAATTTGAAAAGCTCTAAAAACACCTAATTGTGAGTGGTGATAGTCAAAACTGTTGAATTGAGAAATCTGCGCCGCCCATTTATTGCAGCCGACTAAAAAGAGCTTTGAGAAGATAATGAAGTATTGGAAATAGATTAAGCTTTAAATGTATGAGCACATTTAATCACTAGTATAACCACCACCCATCACCTGTTTTATCTTTATTATGCTGTAATATGCCCGTTAGGGCTCAGCCTATATATTTGGTTGTTCTTTTCTGTAAGCATTAGTGCAAGAAAATCAAGTTAGTGAAATCAGGTTTTATCCATAAACTTTTGAGTATTTGCTTATAGTACTTTTGAGTATCAGCCTTCAGTGGTATCAGAGCATTTTGAGTTTCCCGTGGACCTGTTCTTCCACCTTTCCCACCCATGACTTCATCATCTACCTTCCCTCTTCCCCACTACACCCAATCCTCTATTCCCATCTTCAATGGAGAGCTATACGACTTTTGGAGTGATAAAATGGAGTCTTTATTGAAGTCTCAGGCCCTTTGGACTATCGTGAAAGATGGACCCCAACCTGATGAAAAGGCTGCAGAAGGAGACAAAGTGGTGTACAAGAAGGAAGAACTCCAGCAAGATGCACTTGCCCTTCACCTCATTCAACAAGGCATTACTCCCACCATCTATCCAAGAATAATGGGCTCAAAAACAGCACAAGAAGCCTGTCAGAGGCTAGAAGCAGAATAAAAGGGCTCTCGTAAGGTAATCAAACTTAAACTTTATTCATTAAGACGCAATTTCGACACAGTCAGCATGAATGGAAATGAAACAGTCCAGTCATTTTTTGCAAGAGTAAATACAATTGT
The DNA here is from genome assembly GCA_033032865.1 of Dactylorhiza incarnata. Lineage (NCBI taxonomy): Eukaryota > Viridiplantae > Streptophyta > Magnoliopsida > Asparagales > Orchidaceae > Dactylorhiza > Dactylorhiza incarnata. The sequence goes on from JAWHQI010000541.1 coordinate 379,058, forward strand.
AAATCAGATAAGAACACTTGGGGGTACTATAGAGGAGCAGCAAATTGTAGAGAAGATCTTAAGATCATTGCCACACTCTCATAAACACATTGTCTCAGCTATCTTAGAAGCACATGACCTTGACACCTTACCTGTGATAGATCTTATGGCCTCACTACAAACTCATGAGGACCTACTAAGCCATGAGGAACCAACCATTGAAAAAGCTTTTCAAACCAAAATGACTTTCAGAAACACTCCATCAGATCAGCAGAGAAATAGTAACCAAAAGGATAACAGAAATATCTACAATACAGGACAACAAAAACAAAACAATATAAGGTAAGGTGACCACACCTATTGCATCATTTGCAAGAAACAAAACCATGATACCCTTAATAGTTTCTGGAGATGCAGAACTTGCAAAAACCAAACCACTCTGATGGAAGATGCAGAAATAAAACTAAAGAGGAAGCAAAAATAGTTGAGTCTGAGGGGGACCAGTTCCTTTTCACCTGTAACACATCACCCTCACAAACTGACTCATCCATCTGGTTTGTGGATAGTGGGTGTTCAAACCACATGGTTCATAACAAAGCCTTTTTTAAATCACTAGATGGCAAGTGGAAATCTGAAGTTACACTAGGAGATGGAACTAGAGAGAAGATTGAGGGGAGAGGAACTATAGCAGTAATAACCCCAGAAGGCACCACCAAATTAATTGCAAATGTTCAATTTGTGCCCACACTAACCCACAACTTGCTAAGTGTTGGCCAACTGCTGAAAGGAGGGTACAAAGTATTTTTTTTAAAAACAGGACATGTGACATTGTTGAACCTAAGGGTAACACCACCATTGCCATAGATGAAATGAATAGCAACAACATATTTACACTACATCTCAAGCCAGCAAACCAATATGCCTTGAAATGCTTCAAGGATACACCAATTCCCACAAACCAACTATGGCACCACAGACTAGGGCATGTCAACTACCAAACCCTACATAAAATGCAAAGAGAGCAGTTAGCAGATGGCCTACCAATCTTTACAAACCCTACTCAAACTTGTGCTTCCTGTGCACAAGCAAAATCCCATAGACAACCATTCCCCCCTTCAGCCTATAGAAGAGCCACTGCCCCACTTGTTTTGCTGCACATGGATCTGTGGGGGCCAGCTTCTGAGCCATCCTTAGGAGGAAAAAGCTACTATTATCACATTGTAGACGATTTCAGCCATTTCATGTGGATATTCCACCTTTCCTGCAAGTCTTAAGCATTCAACCAATTCACCATTTTCAAAAGGGAAGTAGAAAACCAGTTAGACAAAAACATCAAAGCTGTAAGAAGTGATAGGGGAGGGGAATTTGTAAACAACAACTTCAAGAAATTATACACCAATACAGTCATCAGACAAGAACTCACCACCCCCTACACCCCCCAACAGAATGGGGTGGTTGAAAGACGCAACAGGACAGTAGTAGAAATGGCCAGAACCATGATGCTGCACACTGGCTGTCCAAAAAAAACTGTGGGGAGAAGCCACTGCAACTGCCGTATACATCCTCAACATGTTACCCACAAAGGCTCTAACCAACTCTACACCATATGAGACCCTATACAACTGCAAACCAACAGTTTCACACTTAAGAATTTTTGGTTGTATAGCTTACTGTCACTCAAACAAACCTGGAAGAGACAAGCTTAGTAGCAGTGGAACAAAATGTGTATTACTGGGTTATAGTAAAGAAAGTAAAGCCTACAGACTTATTGAGCCAATCACAAACCAAATCAAATATTTTCCATGTGGCATCTTCTTCTCGCAGGAACTCTACATAGCAACCCTACTGAAAAAGTTCCAGATGGAGGCATGCAATTCAACATCGACACCTATGTCTACAACAGAGAAGTTCAGAGTAAGGGGAAGTGAAGAAGAGAAAGCAGACGAAGAAGAGTACAGAAGCCTTATCGGCTCGCTGATTTACCTCACCAATTCCAAACCCGACATCGAGAACGCCGTTAACATTCTGGCAAGATTCGTCAGCAACCCCTCCAAATCACACCACTGTGCCGCAAAAAGGATTCTCCGCTACCTGCAAGGAACCAAAACCTACGGGATTCTGTTCAAACATGAAGACAACACAAGACTTATCGGCTACTGCGGCTCAGATTGGGCAGGTTGTTTGGACGATAGGAAGAGCACTGATAGGTACATCTTCTTCCTGGGATCCAGTCCCATTTCCTGGAGTTCCCGGAAACAACATACCATAGCACTCTCCACCACCGAAGCAGAATTCATGGCCCTCAACACAGCGGCCTGTGAAGCTATTTGGCTACAAAGATTGAAGAAAGAGTTCGAGAAGAAAGAAGAAAACGAAGTAAAAATACTATGCGACAACACTTCAGCCTTAGCCCTGGCGAAGAACCCTGTTTTTCATGCGAGGAGTAAACACATCGAGATCCGCTTCCATTTCATCAGAGAAGCAGTCGAGAAGAAGCTCATCCAGCTCGAATTCTGCCCCACCGAAATCCAGAAAGCCGACCTAATGACGAAGCCGCTGCATCGATCGCGGTTCGACGAATTGCGCAGAGCTATAGGAATCGTGGACGGCTGCGATTTAGAGGGGGTGTTGAATTGAGAAATTTGCGCCGCCCATTTATTGCAGCCGACTAAAAAGAGCTTTGAGAAGATAATGAAGTATTGGAAATAGATTAAGCCTTAAATGTATGAGCACATTTAATCACTAGTATAACCACCACCCATCACCTGTTTTATCTTTATTATGCTGTAATATGCCCGTTAGGGCCCAGTCTATATATTTGGCTGTTCTTTTCTGTAAGCATTAGTGCAAGAAAATCAAGTTAGTGAAATCAGGTTTTATCCATAAACTTTTGAGTATTTGCTTACAGTACTTTTGAGTATCAGCCTTCAAAAACTGTGGTGCGAATAACAATCGCCTTTCTTTTCCATCATGACTAAAATATTCTTAAAATAAGTTCCGAGGATCGAACTGGACAATAAATCGATAGGAGGAAAGGTTCATGGTTTTGCCGATATAAAGAGCATGATTAGTCAATTTACTGTGGGTTGCTTGGAAAGAAGAGTGCGGTTAGTCAATTTGAAAAGCTCTAAAAACACCTAATTGTGAGTGGTGACTGGTGATAGTCAAAACTGTGGTGCGAATAACAATCGCCTTTCTTTTCCATCATGACTAAAATATTCTTAAAATAAGTTCCGAGGATCAAACTGGACAATGAATCAATAGGAGGAAAGGTTCAAGGTTTTGCCGATATGAAGAGCGCGGTTAGTCAATTTACTGTGGGCTGCTTGGGAAAGAAGAGCACGGTTAGTCAATTTGAAAAGCTCTAAAAACACCTAATTGTGAGTGGTGATAGCCAAAACTGAAGTGCGAATAACAATCGCCTTTCTTTTTCATCATGACTAAAATTTTCTTAAAATAAGTTCTGAGGATCAAACTGGACAATGAATCGATAGGACGAAAGGTTCAAGGTTTTGCCGATATGATCGTGATTAAACCATGACAATGCAATGTTTACATACTTATCTAACGATTAAAATTTACCTATAAAATCAAAACATATCAGGGATTCATAAAAAATATATATCATTTTATTGTCATAACAAGCAACATAACATAATCCATCTTTAAATAATAATTTTTTTACAAAAATTCAAATCATATTCAAATGAGCCAAAACCTTCATTACATTAATTTTCAATAGCTTTAAACTATTCATTGTGTTCTCCCTTCCCTACTCTCGCAACCTCCTTCTCGCTCTCCTAATCCCAGTCAAAATCTTTGCCGCCGCCATGGTTTACTATTCCGGTCTACCTTTTTGTGATGCCAAGTAAGGGAAAATTTGTTGGTGTGCGTAACGCACCTTAGATCACCGTGCGCGACCGCCTATCACGCCATATATTCCCTTCAACATGAATTTTCGCACATGATTGATCTAAAATACAATCCCTTTTCAATACAATCGTATTGCACGAATATTGTCGCAAGCGAAAGAAACCGTTGAATCACGGATCATATGACTGTATTTGCTCCCGCATGATGATCTATTTTGATCACCGTGTGTTACACGCACCTAAATACTTCTCGAAGTAAGGACACTTCTGTTTTTTCCTCTATGTTGCAGCACCTATGGTCAGATGTTCTCCCGCCAAATCCCACGACCTCGTCTATTCCAAGTGGAAAGTTGTACCGACGGAAGCAATGAGCCAGATTAAGGGCATGTTTGGGAGAGCAGTGGTGGTGGGAAAAAGAGTGGTAGCAAAAGAAGGGTAGAAAAAGAGTTATTGGAAAATATCTATTGCAAATGAAGATCTGTTTAGGTATCTCAGTTTACAGAGTTTTTCAGAAAGTAGAAGCACATTATAAACTGTTTGGCAAAACTGAATATAAATGAATAAAATAAATTCATAAATGTGCCATAGGGCTAGGGGTGTAATGGTTTGGTTTTGTTTGGTTTGGTTCGGTTTTGGAGCAAAACCTCAAACCGAACCACCGCTACATGGTTCCAAAAATTTGGAACCAAACTGAACTGCGCAAATCATTGGAACCGAACCGAACTGGTTCGGTTCAGTTCGGCTCGGTATATGCGGTTTAAAAAAATTAAAATATAAATACATAGTCTAGGACTGAGAATAAAAATTAAACGGTATACATAAATACATTTTTATATTATTTGAAATGAAAATCATTTATATAAATAATTTTATGATATGATGTTATTATTATATTATAGATATATAAAAATTTATATTGTAATACCTATATGGTCCGGTTTGGTTTAACATTAAAAATAGTGAACCGAATTGAACAGTTCGGTTTGGTTCTGTTCGGTTGGTTTTTACTTACACCCCTACCTAGGGCGGAATAATGCTTGGTCGGGCCGAAAATGCGCGCATGGCTAAAAATGCATTTTTGGGCGGAAAAATGTGCGCCCGGACGAAAAATACGCGCTCGAGCAAAAAATGCGCTCCCGGGCGGAAAATTCAGCACCTGCGGAAAATGCGCGCCCGGGAGTAAAATGCACACCTTTGCAAAAAATGCATGCTCGAACCCGAAAATGCGCGCCCAGGCGAAAAATGCACGCCAGGGGCTGAAAATGCGCGCCCCACCTGTGTAGAATGATAACCTTAAAATCCACAGTCATGTGTTTGTTATGGTGCTCAAAGCATCCCGTGTGACCGTCTAGTATGGAACGATCTCCACGTTGCCCCCAACAAGGGGTATTTATAGGCTGAAATCCTAAATCCCCGACGACCCGTTAAAGACCCGTTACCTAATATAAAATATACCTTAACATTCTCCTCCTGTATTTTATATGAAGGGTAGCACATAACATGTTAAACCATAAAGAGTAGATAACGACAGAATTGAATTTTTCAGTAACAAAAAATATGAGTTTTAGACAAAACTAAACTCAAACCATAGTTCCAAAACATGAAAGGAAATAACTGAAAACTCAAAACAGATAACTGATCTTCAGTTTATTCAAACATCAGATCGTCATTATCAGGGTCGAAATCCACTTTCTCTCCTCCATACTCCTTTTGATCTGCAAATACTTACAACAAGAATGTCATGAGATTAAACTCTATGAATTCAAACATTTGCTATCAAACGGTGTACCTCATAGTATCGTTAGTGATTGAGATGGGCATTTGAGGTCAAACGATTGTTGACAACTTGACATATTCATTAACTAGTGGACACTAAATTGAAATTTTGTAATGCATACCACCCGCAAACATATGGACAGATAAAAAGGACCAATATTATGAAGGAGGATATATTGCAGATGTATCCGTTGGATTTTGAAAAGAGATGAGGGGGACCATCTCTACATGATTAAATTTGCTTACAAAAACAATTATCAAACTAGCATCCAAATGGAACCCTTTGAGGTGCTTTATGATAGATGATATGTAAAATTTAAAAGATATTTTCTCCAATTCTATGAACTATATGGAAGTGTACCTCTCGTTCATAGCATATGATATTTAAAATAAATACTAAGTGTCGTATTCCACGGGTCTGTCGAGTACTTCTACTCACTTATATTCTATTATTTTATCGATCAAAATATTAGTTGGTTTGCAAAAGTGAAATAACATTTCTAAGCTAGTAAAAGAAGAACAAGGACACGAAAATGTAAAGGAAGACAATAATTATATACGAAATATAAACTTTAAACTAATAATTGAAAATGCGTTTCTATGCTAGGAATTGAAAATACAAGACTTTAAGTAGAGAATACAGAAATTGAAATAAAAATGATCCAATCTAAAGCAGAGGCTGGATCCAGAACTCCAGGAATCAGCTGGATTTTATAGGTGAAAATTTCAAAGTACACGTCTCAGGTCCACGACCTGACATGGGGGCGTAAATTGGTGAAAACCCGCCAAATTTATTTCGGGAAGCAACCGCTAAAATCTTCAAAAACTGATGAGTCGCGCCTAGGAACACTGCTTGGCCCTAGGGCGTGCCTATGCACGCGAATATGGAATGACATGGAAAACAGTAGGCGTGACTGGCTTTAATTATCTTCAGTTTCTGGATGAGTCACGCCCCATGGTCACGTTGTGACCATGCGCGTGTAATCTTAATGTTGAGGTGGAAATGTCATGGGCTGAAAGAATGAAGTTGGAGGCGTGACTGGAGTGCACGACCTCGGGTCACAGCGTGACTCGACGGCGTGTAATTATAATTTGAGCTAGAACTGGTCACGGGCTGATGGAATGGCGTGGGGCGTGACTCTGAAGTACACTGTTGAAACCAGAGAACTGGTCTAGACGTTCGAAAGGGGGATGCAACTAACTCTTACTTGACCCGAGCTAGAACCCTTGACCAGTTGCTAAGAACCGAGAGACCTTGCCTTTGAAGAACACTTGAGTCCAGAAACAAACCCCTTAAGCTGCAGCATGGAGGTCCCACCACACACCCGGAAGTTCAAAGAGAGCTTCCCCTCCCAAGCCAATGCTGAGCCTGGGCACCTTGAAGGGCACTAAAACTCACCTCACCACCAACCTTCACTGACAAGGGGGGGGGGGGGGGGGGGGGAGAGGGGGTAGTGCTTGCTCACAAGACACACGCGAGGGAGAGGGGGTAGACCAACCCTTCCCAAGGTGCTCATGGGGGTCTATTTATAGACTTCCCAAAATTGGGCTGCGGATAGCCAAAGTTATGCTATCCGCAGCTCAACTACGAACCCCAACGACCGAAACAAGAAGGATGGTAAGGGGGGGGGGGGGGGGGGGGCGAGTGGAGGATGAGACGTCCACCCCCCCCCCCCCCCCCGCCCCCCCCCCCCCCTTGCCGGGGGTCAGATGGGTGGACCAAGGTCCACCACCCGAACTGGGCGAGTGGACCTTACGGTCTGCTCAGCCTACCGGGCGAGTGGACCATGGGGCCACTGGCCCAACTGCCCGGGCGAGTTGACCCATGGTCTACCCGCCCCCCGGGCGAGTGGACCACAGGTCCACTCGCTCGTTGGCTTGGGGGAGAGTGGACCTTGGGTCCACTCGCTCCCCGCCCAACTTGGGCGAGTGGACGTAAGGTCCACTCGCCCCCCCCCCCCCCCCCCCCCCCCCCCCCCCCCACTCGGGCGAGTGGACCAGTGGTCCACTCGCCAGGGGCCTTGGGCGAGTGGACCCAAGGTCCGCTCGCCCAAGAAAGCTTGCCCCCCGGGCCTTCTCTTTTCGATCTTCACAACCTCCGACGGGTCGGTCTATTGTGCCATGGTCACCCCTCTCTACCACGACCTCATCCGCGTCGGGTCACACCGACTCGGAAAATATGAGGGTTGTACACAATCCCCGCTCTTTTCGAGCTTGCCTTGCGCTCAGAAAGAAAGTCCAACCCACCTATTTGACGAGTAGGTGGGACCTTAGGGGAATCCACGAAGGGCCCTGCCAACGGGTAACTCCTGCCGAGTTTTTCAGCTAAACCTGACTTGAGGCGGAAGGCGAACCATTATCCACTTAACAACCCTCCTGTGAGCTGAGCTCAATTGGAGGTGGAGAAAGATCAACACCTTAGGTCGAACGGAACTTGACCTGAGGTGGAGGAAAACTCAACACCTCTAGTCGAGCCAAACTCGACCTGAGGTGGAAGGCAAACCTTTCTCCACTTAACAACCCTCCTGTGAGCTGAGCTCAACTGGAGGTGGAGAAAGCTCAACACCTTAGGTCGAACTAAACTTGACCTGAGGTGGAAGAAAACTCAACACCTCTAGTCGAGACGAACTCGACCTGAGGTGGAAGGCAAACCTTTCTCCACTTAATAACCCTCCCGTGAGCCGAGCTCAACTGGAGGTGGAGAAAGCTCAACACCTTAGGTCGAACTAAACTTGACTTGAGGTGGAAGAAAACTCAACACCTCTAATCGAGCCGAACTCTACCTGAGGTGGAAGGCAAACCTTTCTCCACTTAACAACCCTCCTGTGAGCCGAGCTCAACTGGAGGTGGAGAAAGCACAACACCTGAGGTCGAACTAAACTTGACCTGAGGTGGAAGAAAACTCAACACCTCTATTTGAGCCGAACTCGACCTGAGGTGGAAGGCAGACCTTTCTCCACTTAACAACCCTCCGTTGAGCCGAGCTCAACTGGAGGTGGAGAAAGCTCAACACCTTAGGTCGAACTAAACTTGAACTGAGGTGGAAGAAAACTCAACACCTCTAGTCGAGCCGAACTCGACCTGCGGTGGAAGGCAAACCTTTCTCTACTTAACAACCCTCTTGTGAGTCGAGCTCAACTGGAGGTGGATAAAGCTCAACACCTTAGGTCGAACTAAACTTGACCTGAGGTGGAAGAAAACTCAACACCTCTAGTCGAGCCGAACTCGACCTGAGGTGGAAGACAAACCTTTCTCCACTTAACAACCCTCCTGTGAGTCGAGCTCAACTGGAGGTGGAGAAAGCTCAACACCTTAGGTCGAACTAAACTTGACCCGAGGTGGAAGAAAACTCAACACCTCTAGTAGAGCAGAACTCGGTCTGAGGTGGAAGGCAAATCTTTCTCCATTTAACAACCCTCATGTGAGCCGAGCTCAACTGGAGGTGGAGAAAGCTCAACACCTTAGGTCGAACTAAACTTGACCTGAGGTGGAGGAAAACTCAATACCTGTAGTCGAGCCGAACTCGACAGGTGGAAGGCAAACCTTTCTCCACTTAACAACCCTCCTGTGAGCCGAGCTCAACTGGAGGTGGAGAAAGCTCAACACCTTAGGTCGAACTAAACTTGACCTGAGGTGGAAGAAAACTCAACACATCTAGTCGAGCCGAACTCGAACTGAGGTGGAAGGCAAACCTTTCTCCACTTAACAACCCTCCTGTGAGCTGAGCTCAACTGGAAGTGGAGAAAGCACAACACCTTAGGTCGAACTAAACTTGACCTGAGGTGGAAGAAAACTCAACACCTATAGTCGAGCCGAACTCGACCTGAGGTGGAAGGCAAACATTTCTCCACTTAACAACCCTCCTGTGAGCCGAGCTCAACTGGAGGTGGAGAAAGCTCAACACCTTAGGTCGAACTAAACTTGACCTGGAGGGGGAGGGAACTCCACACCTACCAGGGAGCCGAGCTCACCTGGAGGGGGAGGGAACTCCACACCTACCAGGGATCCGAGCTCACCTGGGGGGGAGGGAATTCCACACCTACCAGGGAGCCGAGCTCACCTAGAGGGGGAGGGAACTCCACACCTACCAGGGAGCCGAGCTCACCTGGAGGGGGAGGGAACTCCACACCTACCAGGGAGCCGAGCTCACCTGCAGGGGGAGGGAACTCAACACCTTCCCGAACTATCCGGGGGCGGAGAACCAGTTTACGTCCCATGTGCCTATCCTCACCGAGGGACGGAGGGATTCAACCACCTTACCAAACCGATCGTCCTTCCTGAAGTCTTGCCCGTAGCGAGTCGACACGGTAAGTCTCCTATCTGCTGGCATGACTGAGCCCGGTGAATGGTCTCTAGTAGGGGATCTTATCGATTGGAGGCGGAAGTACCCGTCCGCGTCATAGGTGTCTTGCTTACTTGGAGGCAGAGGAACTCAATGCCTTCCCAATCCAATTGGAGGCGGAAGTACCCATCCGCGTCCTAGGGGCTTAACTTACCTGGAGGCAGAGGAAATCAACACCCTCCCAATCCAGTTACCAAGTAGCGAGTCAACCCGATGAGTCTCCCATCTGCCGGCATGACTGAGCCCGGAGAATGGTCTCTAGTCGGGGATCTTACCGATTGGAGGCAGAAGTACCCATCCGCGTCCTAGGTGCTTACCTTCACCTGGAGGCAGATGAACTAAACACCCTCCCAATTCTGCTACCAAGTAGCGAGTCGACCCGATGAGCCTCCCATCTGCCGGCATGACTGAGCCCGGAGAATGGTCTCTAGTCGGGGATCTTACCGATTGGAGGAGAAAGTATCCATCCACGTTCTAGGTGCTTACCTTCACCTGAAGGCAGAGGAACTCAACACCCTCCCAATCCATCTACCAAGTAGCGATTCGACCCGATGAGCCTCCCATCTGCCGGCATGACTGAGCCCAGAGAATGGTCTCTAGTCGGTGATCTTACCTATTGGAGGCGGAAGTACCCATCCACGTCCTAGGCGCTTACATTCACCTGGAGGCATAGGAACTCAACACCCTCCCAATCCAGCTACCAAGTAGCGAGTCGACCCGATGAGCCTCCCATCTGCCGGCATGACTGAGACCGGAGAATGGTCTCTAGTAGGGGATCTTACCAATTGCAGGCGGAAGTACCCATCCGCGTCCTAGGTGCTTACCTTCACCTGGAGGCAGAGTAACTCAACACCCTCCCAATCCAGCTACCAAGTAGCGAGTCGACCCGATGAGCCTCCCATCTGCCGGCATGACTGAGCCCGGAGAATGGTCTCTAGTCAGGGATCTTACCGATTGGAGGCGGAACTACCCATCCGCGTCCTAGGCGCTTACCTTCACCTGGAGGCAGAGAAACTCAACACCCTCCCAATCCAGCTACCAAGTAGCAAGTTGAAAGAAATCGTTGTCTACCTAAATCACCTAGAGGGGGGTGAATAGGTGATCTCTACTGCGATTGCGGAATAAAAAATTTTGCACACACACAACAAAAAAATCACAGCACAGAGACACAAGATTTATAAAGGTTCCCCAAGGGTGGGTACTCCTCTCTCCCGCTCTGCCTATCTAGCACTTCGGGCTAGCGTCGACAACTTCACCAAAACTCGGATTTATCAACAAATCCTACACTCGGAGACAACGGCTCCTACAAACTCGGAGTAAACAACTCCTACAACTCGGAGTAAACAACTCCTACAACTCGGAGTAAACAACTCCTACAACTTGGAGTAAACAACTCCTACAAAATAACTCGGAGTAAGAACTCCTACAGGAATTGAATAAAGTTTAAAACAAAACTTCTCTTGAATCTCAATAGAGATTAACTTCAGATCTGGAGAGACTGAATCTTCTTCTTCCTTTAGAGTGAAAGCTTGGATCTTCAAGGATTAGGAAGAGTAAAGAATCGGCAAACCTGATCTGAGTAGGCCCTTTGATTAATTTGAAAGGATCTTCAATAAAGAGAGCAGCAACTAGATCAAAGGCCTTCTTATATGAGAAATCATTAGCAACACTGAAGAGCGAAACTTAAGCGCGCAGAAGTTAGATCTCAGAAACTTTTCCAACGAGAGAGAAAGAAAATGGCTGCTTCTTCTTTCACAATCGGGTTCTCTTTTTCTTCTTCTTGGTTTGCCCTAAAAATAAAGGATTATTTATAGGGAAACCTCCAACGGTTCGGGCGACAAACAAGGAGGGATCACCACGTGTACTGGACATGGCAGCCAACCCTACATTTCAAAAATGAAACATAAATTTGAAATCCGTCTGTCCGTCATTCGTCGAGACTTCACGTGAACATTCGACGAATTGACTTAGCTATTGGAAAAACTGATCAAAGCTTGAAAACTGTCTTCTGTTTTCATTCGTCGGAATTCGTCGGGAGTTCTCGAGAACATTCGATGAATTGACTTAGCCGCACATTTTCCTTCACAAGTCTGCTTTTTTGACTTCTGTCTGCGTTCATCGATATTCGTCGGGAGTTCATGAGAACATTCGACGAATAGACTTAGCCACAGAAATTTCTTCTTCAAACTAGAAATTTAGCTTCTGTCTGGATTCGTCGAGATTCATTGGAACTTCACGAGACATCTCGACGAATTGACTCAGCAAAAATTTCTTTTCTTCTGAAAACCTGCTCCACTGCTTAAACTTGAAAACCTCCAGTTATGAGTATATGAAGTACACCCCAATAGAGAGATTACACATGGACCAACACTTTGTTCTACACAATGAGGGATTACATTGTCTAGAACTGTGTTTGGTGATCCATTGCAATCTGACTTTGGTGTGCACTTAACAATTTAGAACCTGCAAACACATAACTAGAGAACAACATCAAATACATCTCAATTCAACTTAGTTTAAAGAAACACTTCTTCAAATCAAGGTAATTGTGGCTACAATACCCAACAATCTCCCCCTATTTGAAGAAGTCAGAACCTATGTACTGAGTTGAATTGCACTTAAATAAATATATATCAAATAGATAAGGAGAGTTAAAAACTTAGCTTTTTCAACTTTCTCTCCATTTCAACTTTCTCTTTCAACTTTGCCAATTCTAACTTTGTCAATTCCTCCCAACTTCAAATTCTCTTGCAATTTCAACTTCTCTCCCCCTTTCTGACTACTTCAGATAGGGAAGAAGAAGCATGAGAGCTCAAAGCTCCCCCTCAGCAACTACATAGGAGTACACATTTGGGAGTATATGTAGAATCAGCTCCCCCTCAATCTTTTCTCCCCCTTAGTCTTATCTCCCCCTTAGAATTTCAGTGCCTGGACTGATTTCCTAAGCTTTTCAGCAACCTTACTATATTTCTTCTATGTTCTGGTCATGTACCATGAACATCCACTTGTCCAAATGCCTGATTAGAGTTTTGGTTGGCCTTTGGACATACCTGCAAACACAGATTAATTTCCCTTAGGAACCCAAAAGGATTTGGGTCCTAGGTTTCTGGTTAGATCAACACCACTCGGAGTGTTAACATTGCAAGGGGTCATTCTTACATTGTTAACTCGTGGAGTTCTTGGCACAGTATGATTGAACCAACAATCTATGGCGAAGTGACCAATCTTGCCACAACACCAACAATCAAATCGATTGTATCTTCTCTTGTTCTCCTGTTTTAACTTTTGAACGGGGAGTTTAGCAGGAGCAATATTCTTAGAAGTAGAAGCCTCGTGGTTGCAACACACACATGACTCCTTCTTCTCTTCATGAGATTTAACAACAATTGATTTAATCTTTGGTGCTTTCTTAACAACTGATCCATGTACAAATGAACCATAATCCTTGGGGATTACTTTTTCATAAGGTGCCTTGAAAGCAGTTGTTTCGAAGCATCGGGGACGAGTTTGATTTTGGTCAACCTTGCCCTTACCTTTAACAGCTCTTTTCTTAGCAGCCTTACTACTTTCAGCCTTATGACCAAGGCCACTAACCTTCGCAGGAGCAGAAAATCTTTCAATGATTGGAAGAATAGTTTTTGGTTTGGAGAAGCTTTCAACTATCTTCCTTTCCACCACTAACTTTTCTTCTAATTCATTTATAAACTTCTCCTTAAGATTTAATAATTCAGTAGAGCTTTGAAGTTCATCTTTCAAGATTTGGACTTCATCTTTGAGAGGAGTTAAATTTTCAATTTCCTCCCTCAAATCTGATTCCATCATCTTGAGAGATTTAATCTCTTTTGCTTGAGATTTGACTACCTTGCGGCATTTGTCAAATCCTTCCAAAACGGCTTTGTACTGAGTCATTAAATCTGAATCTACCTCTGAAGAATAGCCTTCATTTGCATTGGAGTCAGTTTCAGATGCAGAAAGAGGAGTGTGCGAGTTTACCTTCCCTTTGTATGAGGAGACACTTCCTTCCTCGTCTGAATGTGCCATAAGCCCAAAATAGGCTTCTTCATCTGAGTTTGACTTCCCTGAGTCACTGTCACTAAGAGTCTTAGTCTTCTTTGCTAAGAAGCTCTTTTCTTCTTTCCTTTTCCCCTTGAAGGATTTCTTCTCTTTCTTCTTTTTGTATGGACATTCCGTACTTATATGTCCTGGCTTATTACAACAATAACAGACAATATCAGTCGAAACATGTTTATTCGGTTTGGTTTTATACCTGTCGTTGCTGTGTTCTTTCTTGTGATGTTCATCATCACGCCTTGACCTTCATTGGCTCCTTTTTCTGAGCAATTTCTTGAATTTCTTGGAGAGTGAAGAGAACTCTCCATCGGACATGTCTGAGCTTGATGAGCAATCCACATACTCATCGTCTTCATCTGACGGCTGTGTCCTTTCAAATGATCTAGCTTTACCTCTTCTTGACTCTTTGGTCTTCAGTGCCACAGAGTTCTCCCTTCCAGAAGTGGAGCATCCTTCTTCTTTAGCTTTTCTAATACTCAGCTTTAGCTCATGGGAGAGCAGCTTCCCATACAGAATCTGTGGCTCCATAGTAGCCAACTTACCATATTCTCTTATAGCTATCACCTTGGGGTCCCATTCCTTAGACAGGGATCTAAGGAATTTATCATTTAGTTCACCCATGGTGAATTCCCTTCCATAGTTTCTCAAACCATTTACAATCTTGAAGAATTTCTCGTAGGTGTGAGAAATTGTGTCTTTGCCTTATTGCTTGAAGGCTTCATATTCTTGGTTCAGCAAAACTTCCTGTCATCTCGAACTTCTTCAGTACCTTCCATCAGAACCACAATAGAATCCCACATCTCTTTTGCAGACTTGCAGTGAATCAGATTTTGTAACATTGAATCATCAACTGCACCTGCTATGATGTGCTTTGCTTTCTTGTCTAGAGTGACAAGTGCAATTTCATCCTTTGTCATGTCCATCACTTTCTTTGGCACTTGTTTGGTGGCATCACTGGTAGAAGCAACCATGGGAATATGGGGACCTTCCTTAACTATCTGGGAGATTCGGGGATCATTTGCTTCCATGTAGAAGATGACTCTTTCTTTCCACATGGGGAAATTCTCCTTAGTGCAAACTGGGAGCTTGGAGGAAAACCTTTACATGCCTCTGTCCATAGATAGAGATCTTGACAACGTTGAAGGATCTTTAATCTAGGTGTTAACCTCTTAAAGATAACCTCCCTCTGATACCAATTGAAAGAAAAAATGTCTACCTAAATCACCTAGAGGGGGGTGAATAGGTGATCTCTACTGCGATTGCGGAATAAAAAATTTTGCACACACACAACAAAAAAATCACAGCACAGAGACACAAGATTTATAGAGGTTCCCCAAGGGTGGGTACTCCTCTCTCCCGCTCCGCCTATCTAGCACTTCAGGCTAGCGTTGGCAACTTCACCAAAACTCGGATTTATCAACAAATCCTACACTCGGAGACAACGGCTCCTACAAACTCAGAGTAAACAACTCCTACAACTCGGAGTAAACAACTCCTACAACTCGGAGTAAATAACTCCTACAAATCGGAGTAAACAACTCCTACAAAATAACTCGGAGTAAAAACTCCTACAGGAATTAAATAAAGTTTAAAACAAAACTTCTCTTGAATCTCAATAGAGATTAACTTCAGATCTAGAGAGACTGAATCTTCTTCTTCCTTTAGAGTGAAAGATTGGATCTTCAAGGATTAGGAAGAGTAAAGAATCGGCAAACCTGATCTGAGTAGGCCCTTTGATTAATTTGAAAGGATCTTCAATAAAGAGAGCAGCAACTAGATCAAAGACCTTCTTATCTGAGAAATCTTTAGCAACACTGAAGAGCGAAACTTGAGCGGCGCAGAAGTTAGATCTCAGAAACTTTTCCAGCGAGAGAGAAAGAAAATAGCTTCTTCTTCTTTCACAACCGGGTTCTCTTTTTCTTCTTCTTGGTTTTCCCTAAAAATAAAGGATTATTTATAGGGAAACCTCCAACGGTTCGGACGACAAACAAGGAGGGATCACCACGTGTACTGGACATGGCAGCCAACCCTAAATTTCAAAAACAAAACATAAATTTGAAATCCGTCTGTCCGTCATTCGTCGAGACTTCACGTGAACATTCGACGAATTGACTTAGCCATTGAAAAAAACTGATCAAAGCTTGAAAACTGTCTTCTGTTTTCATTCGTCGGAATTCGTCGGGAGTTCTCGAGAACATTCGACGAATTGACTTAGCCGCACATTTTCCTTCACAAGTCTGCCTTTTTGACTTCTGTATGCGTTCATCGATATTCGTCGGGAGTTCATGAGAACATTCGACGAATAGACTTAGCCACAGAAATTTCTTCTTCAAACTAGAAATTTAGCTTCTGTCTGGATTCGTCGAGATTCATCGGAACATCACGAGACATCTCGACGAATTGACTCAGCAAAAATTTCTTTTCTTCTGAAACCCTGCTCCACTCCTCAAACTTGAAAACCTTCAGTTATGAGTATATGAAGTACACCCCAATAGAGAGATTACACATGGACCAACACTTTGTTCTACACAATGAGGGATTACATTGTCTGGAACTGTGTTTGGTGATCCATTGCAACCTGACTTTGGTGTGCACTTAGCAATTTAGAACCTGCAAACACATAACTAGAGAACAACATCAAATACATCTCAATTCAACTTAGTTCAAAGGAACACTTCTTTAAATCAAGGTAATTGTGGATACAATACCCAACACAAGTCGACCTGATGAGCCTCCCATCTGCCGACATGACTGAGCCCGTAGAATGGTCTCTAGTCGGGGATCTTACCGATTGGAGGCGGAAGTACCCATCCACGTCCTAAGTGCTTACCTTCACTTGGAGGCAGAGGAACTCAACACCCTCCCAATCCAGCTACCAAGTAGCGAGTCGACCCAATGAGCCTCCCATCTGCCGGCATGACTGAGCCCGGAGAATGGTCTCTAGTCAGTGATCTTACCGATTGGAGGTGGAAGTACCCATCCGCGTCCTAGGCGCTTACGTTCACCTGGAGGCAGAGGAACTCAACACCCTCCCAATCCAGCTACCAAGTAGCGAGTCGACCCGATGAGCCTCCCATCTGCTGGCATGACTGAGCCTGGAGAATGGTCTATATTCGGGGATCTTACCTAAGATACTATCTCTAAATATTTCTCACTTATAACGAGGAGGTTACATATTACAACGCATAATCTTGCGCCTACTTGGCCACATGCAACTCGGCCATCTACTTCATCACCTCCTCTACTTTCTTCATCTTCTTATTCCTTCTCTTTCTCTTGGTCCCTCCTGCTTCTCTGGTCAGCTTGGAGGTGAAGGACTTGTTCCTAAAACTGACCTGCGTAGCCTCCCAGTGTCTCCCCGCGCTTTTGTTGAATCAAGAACAGGGATTCTGGCCCTTTCCTCCCCTTCTCTAAGGTGGAGAACCTCAATAAGAAACTCCGACGCAGGTCCTTGAAACTGTAGATGGTACCTGATGGGAGCTGGTGGAACCAGTCTTTTGCCTCTCCCTTGAAAGTGATGGCGAAGAGCCTGCACTTGGAGGCGTCTGTCATCTGCCTGACCGAGACCATGTATTCGAACCACTAGAGGTGCTGGAGAGGGTCATCCTTCCCTGCGTAGTAAGACATGTCCGATTCACTGAACCCGTCCGGAACGGGAGCTGAGATAATCAGCTCGCAGAAGGGACTCCCCCACCCTCCTTGGCGAGTCGAAGGCATTCTCTCTGCCTCTCCACTGGGGTAGCCGGTCCCAGGAGAGCTGTTGAAGAGCATTCTTGCTTGAAGACCCGAGCCTTCACCTGTGGCTAGCTCCTTCCCTTGCCGATGTGCTTGCTCCGCCTCCATCAGAGATGGCGAGGCGAGCATGGGTGTGGCTGGTGTCGAGCACTCACCGTGATGGGGGAGTGCGACCCGCAAGAGTTCCAAGATTGACTTCCTGAACTCCTCAAAATCCCTTTTCTTCACGCACTTGCTGGTAGGGGGTGAGTTCCCCAGCTCATTGCTTCCAGCCATGGGACTTGCTCAGGGCTTTCCGAACTAGCTGCTTCCACGCTCACCGCACCAGAATGTTGAAACCATAGAACTGGTCTCCACGTTCGAAAGGGGGATGCAACTAACCCTTACTTGACCCAAGATAGAAACCTTGACCAGTTGCTAAGAAC
Source organism: Dactylorhiza incarnata (assembly GCA_033032865.1). Taxonomy (NCBI): domain Eukaryota; kingdom Viridiplantae; phylum Streptophyta; class Magnoliopsida; order Asparagales; family Orchidaceae; genus Dactylorhiza; species Dactylorhiza incarnata. Next base: position 397,258 of record JAWHQI010000541.1, read on the forward strand.
CGAGAGACCTTGCCTTTGAAGAACACTTGAGTCCAGAAATGAACCCATTAAGCTGCAGCGTGGAGGTCCTACCACACACTTGGAAGTTCAAAGAGAGCTTCCCCTCCCAAGCCCATGCTGATCCTGGGCACCTTGGAGGGCACTAAAGCTCACCTCACCACCAACCTTCACTGACAGGGGGGGGGGGGGGGGGGGGGGGGGGGGGGGGGGGGGAGGGGGTAGTGCTTGCTCACAAGACACACGCGAGGGAGAGGGGGTAGACCAACCCTTCCCAAGGTACCCATGGAGGTCTATTTATAGACTTCACAAAATTAGGCTGCGGATAGCCAAAATTTTGCTATCCGCAGCCCAACTACGAACCCGAACGACTGAAATAAGAGGGGGGCGAGTGGAGGATGAGACGTCCACTCCCCCCCTTGCCGGGGATCGGATGGGTGGACCAAGGTCCACCACCCGAACTGGGCGAGTGGACCTTATGGTCCGCTCAGCCTACCGGGCGAGTGGACCATGTGGCCATGCGCCCAACTGCCCGGGCGAGTGGACCCATGGTCCACCCGCCTCCCGGGCGAGTGGACCCATGGTCCACCCGCCTCCCGGGCGATTGGACCACAGGTCCACTCGCTCGCAGGCTTGGGGGCGAGTGGACCTTGGGCCCACTCGCTCACCACCTTGGGCGAGTGGACCTTGGGTCCACTCGCTCCCCACCTTGGGCGAGTGGACCCAAGGTCCACTCGCCCCCCCCCCCCCCCCCCCCCCCCCCCACACACACACACACACACTCAGGAGAGTGGACCAGTGGTCCACTTGCCCGGGGCCTTGGGCGAGTGGACCAAAGGTCCGCTCGCCCAAGAAAGCTCCCCCCCGACCTTCTCTTTTTGATCTTCACAACCTCTGTCGGGTCGGTCTACTGTGTCACGCTCACCCCTCTCTACCACGACCTCATCCGCGTCGGGTCACACCGACTCAGAAAATATGAGGGTTGTACATACGACCTCATGTTACGCCGTGACATGAGGGCGTGATTGGTTTCGCTATCCACAGACCATCATGTTGATTTTCTCCAAATGCCTCCTTATCACGGTCATGAGCTCCAAAATGCTATTGGATGCTCAATTATTCCTGAAAATACAAAAAGAAATAAATTATACTATTATTAAGACATAGTATTAAAAATTTTTATTTAATTAATAAATATTATAATAATATATATTTAAATATACAAGCCCGATATTCGCCAGGAGGTGAGCGGAGACTAAGGGATCAACAGGCGAATAGTAAGAAGGAGGGTGAGCCAGAGTCTCAAAGGTGTCTCGCAGGAAGGTGAGTGAGCCGGGCTCTCGCGGGCCGCTCACAGGAATACGGACGAGCCAGACTCTCGCCGTCCGCTCACCAGAAGGTAGGCGAGCTGGGTTCTCGCGGGCCGCTCGCAGGAAGGCGGGCGAGCCAGGTTCTCGCGGGTCGCGAGTGGAGCCCCCTGGGTGGCTCGCCTAGTAGGGGTCCAGGGGTGTTTTTACCTGGAAGCCCCTGGTGGTCTGCAGTTAGCCTCTCCAAACAGCGGAGTTTGGCTGTTGGCAGACCATTTTGGGCTGCGCATAGTAAAAGTGTAAGGCGGAATCCCGCTATTAGCAGACCGCAGGTAAAAAACTTTATAGACCTTGAAGCGCACCTTTCGAGAGGATTTCAATCTCAGTGCTCTGATCTTCCTCCTCCCTAGGTTATCTTGGCTTAGCTCTCAGGCTCTTCAAGGTGCCCAGTCTCAGCTTTGGCTTGGGAGGGGAAGCGCTTAAAGATCTTCCGGGTGTGTGGTGGGACCTCCTCGCTGCGACCAAGAGTCTGTGTCTAGTTCCGAGTCTTCGGTCTGTTCCTCCCGAGGAATCAATAAGTGCTAGTTGCCCCTCATCTTTGAGGGCCCGAGCTCCTCAAGAGACCAAGCTCTGGTTTTAACATTTTTGGTACGGTGAGCATGGAGTGAAACTAGTTCAAGAAAGTTCCGAGGAAGAGACATGGCGGGGGACGACGAGCGAGAGGCGGGATACGGCAGCTCGCCGCCACCCGGCGCTCCAGCAACGGCGGAGATGCTGGCAGACCTCAAGAGGGACCTGCTCGGGGATTTCCAGTGCGCTCTCTCCACGGCACTTGGGGGTCTCGCAACACCTGCGCCCCAGGTGCCCCCCAGCTGGAGTTAGCGAGAGCGCCCCAGGGCAGAGGCCAGGAAAGGAGGTGATGTCCCAGATGCCGGAGCGAGGCCTCGCAGGGCGGGAGCTTTTCCCCGACCTAGCGAGTGCGAGCGGAGTCCTGGCGAATGCCGCACATGCAGGCGGGATCCCATCCAATAGGGTCCCGATGAGTGGCCCCTCGGTGAGCGCGAGGCCGGTAGGAGTCGGGTCGCCCGGGGAGCTCGCGGGGCGAGTGGAGCAGGCCAGGGGAGTGAAGGGAGTGAGCCCATTCTGTGAGTTGGTGCTCTCGGCACCACTCCCCGAGGGGTTCAGAGAGCCGGCCATGATGTTGTATACCGGCAAGGATGACCCCATTCAGCACTTGCAGTGGTTCGAAGACATGGTCTTTATCAGACCTATGTCCGACGCTTTCAAGTGTCGACTCTTTGCCCCCACCCTAAAAGAGAAAGAAAGGAACTGGTTCCACCAGTTTCCCTCAGGGTCGATATATGCTTTTGAGGATCTGCGTCACGGCTTCCTGCTGCGCTTCTCGACCTCAAAGAAGAGGAAGATGGACCCTGAGGCGCTCTTCAATATCAAGCAGAGACAGGGGAGTCGCTAGCTCATTACATGGATCGGTTACAGGAGGAGGTCCTCCTCATCTAGGAGGTGCCAGGGTACACCCTTCATCTTGCCTTCATAGTGGGATGCGGGAGGGGTTTTTCAAGATGGACCTCAAGAGGAGGGCTCACTTGTCCTTTGAGGAGCTAATGGAGAGAGCGACAGAGGAGATAGAGGGGGAGGCTGCCAACCCAGAGTTGTCGAAGAGGCTGGCACGGCTGAGTGAGCCGGAGGTTAGACAGTCAGAGGCAAGGAGAAGAGAAGAGGCGAGGGCCCCGGAGTCGGAGTGAAGGCAGCAAGGGGGAATGCAAGGCCAAGGAAGGGGTTTCCACCAGGGAGGCGGCAACTTCCAAGGAGGGCAAGAAAGACCCCACCAGCTAGGGTGGAGGCAGGGCCCGATGCCACCTCCTCCCCCGCCTCACAAGGCAATGGCGGTCGGGCGAGGAAGAGAAGGAAGAGGAAGGGGAGCAGGGGTCGGAGGAGCCGATCCTAGGAGGAGGAATAGAGGGGCGGAGGTCGAGAGGAGGGGGGTGGCGTTGCCCTATTGTGACTTCCACCGGGAGGAAGGTCACACAACGGCCACCTGCCCGAAGTTCTTGGAGGTGAGGGGATCCAGAGCGTCGGCGCCGCGGGAGAAACGACCGGTGAGGATTGAGGAGGCTGCCTCAGGACGAGGAGGATGAAAGGTGCGAGGACCGGGTTGACGTGGGAACCTGAGGAGGGATCAGAGTGATCCATGGTTGGGGGGGGGGGGGGTGGTAGGGATCGAGGCGACCCGGAAGGCAAGCCTCCATACTATCTATCGTGGGAGTGTGACTTCCACATTCCAAGCCCCACCCCCAGCGGAAAAGATCATGTTCACCCAGAAGGATATGCCAAGCCATGAAGACCCGTTCTGCGATGCGCTGGTTATCCAGGAATCCATCGAGAACTTCACCGTCTCCCAGATCCTCGTGGATAACGGGAGCTCGGTCAATGTCATCTTCAAGAAGGCGTTTGACGAGATGAAGGTGGAGGCCAGGAGGGTGTTGGCCCCAGATGGCCCGTTGTTTGGGTTCTTCGGGGAGAGAAAGGAGGTAGAAGGGGAGTGAGACTCCATGTGGTCTTGGGGGGGGGGGGGGGGGGAGTCCAGAAATTGGCGCTTTGTCATAGTATATGCCACCAACATCTATAGTGACATCTTCGGACGGCTGCTCATCAGTGCATTCCGCTGCGTCCCCTCCACCTTCCATCAATGCCTCAAGTTCAGCGCAGGAGGAGTCCAGGTTCGGGTAAGGGGTGACCCGAGGGTGGCAAGGCATCGCTATGTGATTGTCATGAACACCATTTCCTGGATGGCATAGGCGGAGGAATGGGATTGAGAGAGGGGAGAGCCAGCAAGGCTGGAAGAGGTAGGAGAGGAAGAAGGAGTGGGAGGAGAAGGTCAGTGTAACGCCCCTGATTTTTCCGGTAATTGTTTAATTCAGTGATGGCGTGTTAATGACGTCGGGGCGTTACTTCTAACGTCGAGTTAGCGGCGCGCTGCCGTTTGCGCGTTTTCGCGTCCGTTTGGGTCAAGTCGACCAAAGTTTGCGACGACCCGGAATTGAAAAATTTTACGTTAGGAAATTAGATTATTTAATTTTAGACTTGCTTATCAAGTTTCGTCGCGATCCGAGCCATTTTGGAGCCTCGGCGCATTTTAGAAGTTTTGTATATATTTAAAGCTCGCCGTAACTTCCGCCATTCATATCTCGAAAACGGCACGTCGGAATTTGATTCCAACTTCGCCGTTGGGTTCGTAGCGCCGCCGTTCACTTTAGGCGAAATTTTCGTTGGATTCGGCGTTCGTTTAATTTATGATGATAAAATAATAATAATAATAATATTATTATTATTATAAAAATATCAAAACGTATATACATTTATGCATTCATGCGTCGATTTTCCCCCCTCTTGCGTCGACTCCCAGCATTTATGCGTCGATTTCCCCCCTCTTGCGTCGACTCCCTGCATTCATGCGTCGATTTTCCCCCCTCTTGCGTCGACTCCCTGCAGCATGCGTCGATTACTATTCAGCCCTTGCGTCGATTCCTCCAGCCTTGCGTCGATTTCTCCAGCCTTGCATCGATTTCTCCTCCCTCCCTGCGTCGACTTCTCTCCTCCTTTCTGCATGCATGCGTCGACCCCCTTTCTTCATTTATTATTAATAATAATAATATTATTATTATTATTAAAGTTATGTGATGTTGCCTTCTTCCTCATTCTGTCCGAACCAGAGAGTAGAATCGAGCGACGGGGACGACGATTTCTCGAATCTTCCGGACGCCGCCGACGGAGCTCCGGTGGTCAAAATCGCGAGCCGAGCATAGATTCGGAAAGCTCTCGACGAGAGCTTCGTCCTCGTGGTAATTTCCTTCCGCTTTGTGAAACTTTTTCGTTAGGTCTTTTGTACCCTAACCTTTTCTAGCCCGATCTCTTGTAGATCTTGACTCCTCTCGCCTTCTCGTAACCCGATCTACAACGGGGAGCGATTCAGAGAGTTTTTCCAGCAAAACCTAAGGCAAGTGGTGTTCTTGCCCTTGCTCTTTCTCTTTGCCATATAACCGCTCCAAGCCGGTGCTCTTGATCTAACTGATCCATATCTCCATTCTTTTATCCTCTAATTATTGCTGCTAATAACTGGACATTTTGCCAGTTAATAAAAAGACTTTTGTTAGTATTATATCTACTTGTATTTTCCATTTCTGCTTGCAATTTAGTGTGATATGATCTGTTGGGCCTCGCCCATTGCTCCTTGAAAGAACCATGAAAAAAATGTGAAGAATCCGTTGGAGGTCGTACACGATGTTGGCGGTGCCACCGGTGCGATGCTCTTTTAATTTAATAAATTCTGTTGAAGGTCGTACACGATGTTGGCAGTGCCACCGGTGCGGTGCTCTGAGGGCCGTGACGATGCGATAGGGATTTATCCCTGCACGGCTTTTTTTTTCTGTTTGTCTGTCTGATGAGCTGATCAGTCTCTATAATTCTGAACAAGAGTAACATAATTAATAATTTGAAAGTTGATGGTTCTTTTCTTTTGCTCATGGCGAGTTTCGTCATCGCCTGTGTTCTCACCTTTGTTTGGTGAGCTTTTTCCGCTGACTTTTTAGTTTCTGCTAATGCTTCCTTTTTGGCTGTTTAGTAGATTCTTCTGCTGTTTCTTTTCCTATGACTATTTGCTGCTAGCTTTGTCATCACTAATCCTTGCAGATACCGTTTCCCTCCGGTCTCGCGGAGGTTTGCTTACTTTCTTGTTTTCCGCACCACTTGTAACTTGCTTCTGAGTTGTTCTTTCTTTGAATCCCTCGGGTTCTGGACAGTAGCAGGTGTTAGTGCGGAGTTGCTTTAGTTGCTGTCTTCTGACCCTCTTGAGGTAGGGTATTCTGTGGTCTTGCCGGCCCATAGGTTCGTGTCAGGTGTTGACGCCCGTGGTGCCGTTTGGTTAAACTTTTGTTTCACTGCTGCTGTTATTTATTGTTCACTTTTGAACACTTGTTCTGGAATGGTTAATTGCGGGTTGGCTTTATAGCCCCTTGCTTAGATATGCTAAGGCATTTGTAGCATTGTGCATCATGATTTGAAATGTTAAGCTCACTAATTTCAGCGCGTGATAAATCTACCTTCATATATAGTAAATCCACACATTCAATCTTGCATGGTGCACCTCACTAGGTCTTCATGTTCACTTAGGCCACTATATAATTAAATCAAGTATTTTATTTCCGCTGCGTAAAACTATATTTTAAAAGCGTGGACTAGTTGATCCACCTAGCCGAGGGACGCGGTTTATTAATTTTCTGCATAAATCATTTTTGAATCACTTTGATTTGATAATAATAATTGCTTGAAATGCGATGAAGGATACGTTGCCTTAACGTCAGTAGGCGTCCCTAAGTGACGTGACATCACAACGCGTAGCTTTCCCTACTCTGATAGCATTTTAAATGTTGGGAAAATGCGGGTTGTGACAGTTGGTATCAGAGGGAGGTTCTGTGAAAAAGATAGTTGGGTGGTTTGGTGTGTGAGTCAAACGACCGCTATCCTAAGCATAACCTCATAAGATCATTTCGTTGTATACACACACCGATATGTCATTAATATGTCTTGACTGAAGCATGGACACAACACTCATAGCATGATGAGAAGTATACGGGGCATATTATGTAGTATGGGATGCATAATATGTGTTTGTATATGGATCCACCATAGGTGGCAACATGTGACGGTTATGTAGTATGGGATGCATAACCACCATTACATGGATGCCCATTAGCACGTTTTCTTTTTTCGTTACATGTAATGTTATGTAGTATGGGATGCATAACATTACATGTGTACGCCGCTCATAACATGCATTAAGACCTCTTTCTAGAATGCATAACACTGCATACATTCATATCATCGCATAAGCACGCGTGCCAAGTTAAAGACATACCAGATGACATATGTACACACATGATTTGAAAAGAAATTTAAATGTTCATGCACTCATGTCATAGCACAAGAGTCAATAGGATGATGGTGCATCGTCCTAAGTTAATCATGACATCATTTCATGAAATTCCAGAACAAGGTAACAGCAATAACATGTTGTTTTCTTTCCTGTTCCAAATCGATCCGTGAATTTTTTCCGAGTCTGTTTGGCTTAAGCTTTGTAAGCCTGTTTCTGATTGAATGTCCATCCTTCTTGTAGACATGTCTCGTAGGAGAGTGACACGATCGACTTCCCTGCCCGAGGGAGAGTCTTCTGGTGGTCAGAGTGAGTCCGTGATCGAAAGCCTGCGTCAGAGCAACGAGGCTTTGACTAGACAGTTGGTTGCGATGCAGGCTCAGATTCAGTCTTTGGTGTCTGTTGCCTCGGTGCAGCAGCCTGTTGTGCAAGAACCGGTGGTGAGTCCAGCCGTTCCTGCTCCCCTAGTGCCTCCAGTGGCATTGCCACCGGAGATGAACTTCGTTTTGCACTTTCAGCATTTGGGACCTCCTACCTATGGTGGTAGGGCAGACTTCGTCGCCTCGGAGGAAGGAAGGGTGAAGCAGTTTTTGGGTGGCCTCACTGGCGATGTCCAGCAGTGGGCTAGAGACTATGGGTCAGTGACTTATGCTGAAGCGGTGGAGGCCGCATTGAAGGCCGAATCTATTGAGAAGACAAAGATTCGTGGGCAGCAGACAAAGAGTGATAAGAGAAAGTTGGACGATCGGGAGGGTTCCAAGGCATCTCATTCGTACTCAAAGAAGAGGGGTGTGGGACACTGTAGCTTTTGTGGCAAGCGGGGCCACCCGTTCGAGAGGTGTTTCAAGAGGCTCGAGGCGCTGGAGCCGTTAAAGGTTAGTGCAATTCAAGACGCACCCAAGGCGGTCCCAGTGTGCTCTTTCTGCTCTAAGCCCGGGCATGAGGTGGCCCGGTGTTTCAAGAAGTCTGGGTGTTGTTTCCTGTGTGGACAAAAGGGACATCGTAAGGCCGACTGCCCGAACTCTCAGACCGTGACCTCAGCAGTTCCTCTGCAGACCTTGCCACCGCCCCCTCAGTCCGTGAGCAAGGCTAAAGGCAATCTCAGTGTGCTGACTAGAGAGGAAGCTCAAACCTCAGCGCCCGTGATATCTGGTTAGATTCTTCCCTCCTAACTTGTTCTCTTTCTCCTAGACTTAGCTTACTAGTTGTCTAGTGATGCATGCTTGTTAGGTGAATTCAAGGTGAAGAATAGGTGGGCGCGTGTCCTGTTTGATTCAGGAGCGTCTCACTCTTTTGTCGCTAGGAGTTTTGTTGATAAGCACTGATGGTCTATTGATCGGTTGGATGATTCCTTGTCCGTTAAGTTTCCATCTGTAGACCAGGTTGCGTCAGATCGGGGTATCCGGGAGTGCCCCATTTCTTTGGGTGGTGTCCAGGTTCTAGCGGATTTGAAGATGCTAGATCTGGCAGATTTCGATGTGATTCTTGGAATGGACTGATTTTCTAGGTAAGATGTCGTGATCAAGTGTGAGGATAAGAGCATAGTCTTCTCGTTGGATATTAACCAACCCTTGAGTGTGTTCAGACTCTCTGGTTATTTATGCAGTTCGTACTCGTCCATCCTTAGAGTCTGGCAGCGAGTCTTTTCTCATTTCTGTTATGTTCTGGAAATTGCTCTCATTGTGCCGCGTGTTCTGTTGTGTGAGAGTTTCAAATGTTTCTCCGGCTAGTCTTCTCGGTCTTCCCCTTGAGAAAGAGGCGGAGTTTGTTTTAGGTCTTGAGCCAGATACTTGTCTTTTTGCGAGGGCACCTTGCCGCATGGTCCTGCGTGAGCTAGAAGAATGTTTCTAAAAGATTGTGAACAAATTGTGCAGAGTTGAATGAGGTGACTATCGAGGTAAATGTTCATCACCTCGAATAGATGATTTCTTGATCAGTTGCGAGATAGATCCGTATTCTCGGAGATTGGCCTTTGTTTAGATTTTTTATCTGTGAAAGATCCGTGAGTTGGATGTTCCACGGACTGCCTGTTCTTTCCCGTTGTAAGCTTTATTTGAGATCCTAGTGACGACCTTTGATTTAGCTAATGTCTCCTCTGCCTTCATGAATTCGATGAATTGAGTGTTAAGAAAATTTTCAGACCAATCTTGTGACCGTCCTTAGAAATGATGTTTGATACACTCTAAGAGTGCAGAGGATCGTGCTGAGCATTGGGGATTGAGTGCGGTGTACGTTGTGAGAGCGCAAGTTCGTTTGCCAAGATGAGCAAGTACAAGTTTTGGATGTCTTTAGTTACCTATTTGGGTCATGTTATTAATGAGGATGAGTTTTCGACGGACCCAGCATAGATCGTTGAGTGATTGATTTGGAAGAGATTTATAATATCCGAGGAAATAGGGAATTTTGTAGGGTTGGCAAGATGATATAGAAGGCTTGTGTAATGATTCGTGTGATTAATTGCGTCCTTGGTTAGGTTTATGTAGGAGAATCCAAATTTTGTTTGGGGTGACTAGTGTGAAGGAGCCTTTCAGGAATTGAATAGAAGATGAGTACTGCTCCAGCTTTAGATTGTTGGAAATTGTATTCACAATTACCTTGATTTGTGAGAAGTCACCCTTAAACTAAGATTGAATTGCTTTTGTATTTGATATGCTTTTCTAGTATTGTCTTGCAGATTATCATTGCTAAGTGTAAATCAATGTCAGGTCACAATGGGTCTGCAAACACAGTTTCATACAATGTAATTCCTCATTATATGAAACATGGTGATGACTCATGTGTGATCTCTCTATTGGGGTACACTTCATTTTCAAGACTATTGAAGACTTTGGAGTGCGGTTGCAGCAAGTGTTCAAGAGAAGAAAAGAATATTTTTGAAAACAATTTCTCTAAGGATATGTCTCGAGAGATCAGACTTGTCTCGAGAGTTCTGGCATGTCTCGAGAAGCAAGTTCTGTTGATCTCGGTTTTTTCTGTTCTTGATGACTCGAGAGATCAAGCTTGTCTCGAGAGTCCTTAAGACCGAAATCTTTGTAATGTCTCGAGAGATCATCGAGTTCCCGAGACATCCCTTTCCTGCTCTCTTTGTTTCATATCTCGAGAGATCCGTTAGTTCTCGAGAGATCCATTATGTCTCGAGAATTCTGTCCGTTATTTTCTAATTTGTTTCCTCTGTTCTTGACGGTTCGTAAACGCTCCTTCCCGATCCTAACGGCTATATTGAGTGCGTTTAAGGTCGATTTAACCCTTAATCATTGCCCTCTATATATAGGATCGCTCTTGGGTTATTTAAAACAAGTTTTTCGAATCGTTCTCAAACCCTAATTTTCTTTCCTGATCTAAAAGAACGAGAAAAGCGCCGCCTCGCTGTCGCCTACGATTGAAGATCGATCTACTCATTTGAGTTGCTGATTTCTATCAAAGAAGGATTCGATCGATTCGTGTTCTGATTCTACAACCTCTATTGGATCGTTTCGGATTGCCAAAGACAGATTTGAAGGATCGTTGTTCTTCCTCATCGTTCTCAAAAGCCATTCAAAGAGAAGGAAGAAAATACCTCTGTTATTCAGATCTGGTATCTTATTGTTCAAAACCTTTTATCATCTATTGTAGGAGTTGTTATCTCCGAGCTGTAGGAGAGGTTGTTCTCCGAGTTGTAGGAGAAGTTTTTCTCCGAGTTGTAAGAGAGGTTCTCTCTGAGATTGTAGGAGTTTGACTCCGAGTTTGTAGGATCATTCTGATCCGAGATTTAGTGAGTAGTTAAGTCTAGCTGTGGTGCTAGATTGGCGAGGCCGGCAGTGGAGTACCCAAGTACGGGGAACCACTATAAATTCCTGGTGTTATCTGTGGCTGTGATTTATTTTGTGTGCTGTGCTTTACGTTTAATTCTTAATTCCACAAAAGACGTAGAGATCACCTATTCACCCCCCTCTAGGTGATTTAGGTAAGCAACTAGATACTTCAATTGGTATCAGAGGGTCGCTGTTCGTTGCTAGGTTAACACCTTGAACAGGGTCCATCCTTCTAGTTGCTAGCAAGCCATGGATAGAGTCAAGGAATCCTCTCTGAAACTGCCCATCTGCACTAAGGCCAACTTTCCTATGTGGAAGGAAAGAGTCCGTTTTTATATGGAAGCTGCAGATCCCAGAATCTTCCAAGTCGTGGAAGAAGGTCCCCATGTGCCCATGACCGTTTCGTCAACAAATCCTACTGTTCAGATACCTAAGAAAATGATGGATTTGAATAAGGATGAGATAGCTCTTGTTGCTCTTGACAAGAAGGCTAAGAACATAATTACTAGTGCAGTGGACGATTCCATGTTGCAAAACTTAATCCACTGCAAATCAGCCAAAGAGATGTGGACATCCTTAATTGTTCTAATGGAAGGTACTGACGAGGTAAGAGAAGATAGGAGGTCTCTACTTAATCAAGAGTACGAGGCGTTTAAGCAGAATAAGAAGGAGTGCATTGCTGATGCGTACGAAAGATTCTTCAAAATAGTCAATGGTCTGAGAAACTACGACAGGGAGTTCACAAACGGTGAACTAAATGACAAATTTCTGCGTTCCCTGACAAAAGAATGGGATAGCAAAATTGTTGCTATTAGAGAGTTTGGAAAATTACCCAGTCTAGAACCTCAGAATCTGTTCGGAAAGTTGTTGTCTCATGAACTGCAAATGAACATCCGAAAGTCTGAAGAGGATGTAAATCGAGCTTCAAGCAAAGAAAGAACCTTAGCCTTGAAGGCAGAGAGTTCAAAGAAGACCAAAGCCATGATACCGATCAGAGAAAAGGAATCTGATAATGAAGAAGAATCGGAAGCCAGCTCCTCCTGTTCCGAACTATCTGATGGGGAGTTCTCTTTGATTTCCCGTCAGTTTAAGAAACTGCTGAACAAACGAAGGCACATGAACAACAAGCCGTCTTCCTCGGATCATAAACATTCTCGTCGTGATGGCGACTATCACAGGAAGGACTCAAGCAATAATGACAGGTACAAATCGAAACAGAAAAAACATTTTTCTTCTGACATTATTTGCTACTGTTGTAATAGCCAGGGCACATAATTGCTGAGTGTCCCTACAAGAAGAAAGAAGGTGGAAGAAAAGAAGACAAGAAATCCACTCACGGAAAGAAGAAATCAGATAGAAGTTTCGTCGCTAAGAAAGCCAAAACTCTGAGCGACAGTGACTCCGATGAGTCGAGTGATGAAGAAGAAGCTTACTTCGGCCTGATGGCCATGTCTGATGATGAAGAAGCACCCCCGTACTGCCTATCTGATTCTGATTATGCTTCGGCTGAACAAAAGGATAACCCCTCAGACGATGAATCTGAGCTTATGTCTCAATATACCAAAATGCTCAAAGGCTTTGACAAGTGCCGAAATGTCATCAAAACTCAAGGTAAGGAGATCATGGCTCTCAAGGAGGTGGAATCTAACTTGAGAAAAGAAGTTGAAGAACTTTCTTCTCTCAAAGAGGAAGTCCAAGCCTTGAAAGACAAGATCAAAAGCTCAGAAGAGACTCTTGCCCTGAGAGATCATTCGATAAAAGTCTTGGAGGAACAGCTTGCGGCTGAGAAGAAGTTGGTTGAAGCTTTCTGTCAACCTAAAACTGTTCTGCCAATTATTGGTACTTTTACCACTAAGGCAAAAGGAAGCGGTATAGGGCATGAAGCTAGTACTAGCGATTCTTCTAAAAACACAATTGCTAAGAAGAATGGTTTGGTTGCTAAGAAAGCTACCACCAAAGAAAAAGGGAAAGCTCATCAAGAGCCTGTAGCATTCAAGAGAGTTATATTCCCTACGAATGCTTATGATATGGAGAGTTCCTATGGTCATTTCACACGACCAATTCCTTTTACGCCTGTGAATGATCATAAGGAATGGGCTCCTCCCCGAAACTTTGGTGATAGTGCTTTTCAAGCACCTTATCAAGAGATTAATCGGAAAGGGTACGGTCCATTTGTTCATGGTCCGAGCGCTGAGAAAGCACCAAAAGTGAAGGCTGTTGCACCAAAGCCGAAGAAGACAGTACCACCTTGTGTGTGCTGCCCCCATGAGGCATCCTCATCTAGAAGGACTGCTCCTGCAAGAGCCAACGTTCAAAAAGTTAAGCAGGAGAGTGTAAAAAGAAGGTACAACAGATTCGACTGTTGGTGCTGCGACAAAATTGGTCACTTTGCCGTTGATTGTTGGTTCAACACAACGTATACTAGGAGACCACAAGTGAACGTTGCAAGGCAGACCACTCGCAATGTTAACATTCATCGTGGTGCTCAACTGACAAGGGACCAAGGACCCAAATCTGTTTGGGCTCCTAAGGCAAAATAATCTGTTTTTGCAGGTATGTCCAAAGGCCAATAAAAATCCTATCTGGTACTTGGACAGTGGATGCTCTCGGCATATGACCGGGACAAGAAGCCTTTTGCAAAACTACATTCCAGTTGCGAACGGTCCAAAAGTTATTTTTGGCGGTTCAGACAGAGGAATAACTAAAGGCTATGGTATGATTTCTAATGGTAATGTATCGTTTTCCAATGTAGCTTATGTGGAAGGATTACAACATAATCTGATAAGCATAAGTCAACTTTGTGATAAAGGATACATTGTTGATTTTCATAAAGATAAGTGTCTGATAAAGTCGGCTGAAAATCATGAAACGATTTTATCAGACATTCGCTGTAGAAACATATTTTGTTTAAATTTTCTTTGTATATCATCTTCTACACCTGTGTGTCTTTTAGCTAAAGATAGTGCATCTCTTGTTGACCAATGGCATAAGAGATTAGCACATATAAATCTCAAAACTATTAATAAATTGTTTTCTCAAAACTTAGTGCGCGATGCACGAGATGTTAAGTGCGTTAAAGATAGACCTTGTCATGTATGTGTAAAAGGCAAGCAAACAAGAGCTACCTTTAAGAGCATTATTGGCAAAGATTCAACCAGGTGTTTATACCTGCTCCATATGGATTTGGTTGGTCCTTTGCAAATTAGGAGTTTAGGAGGAAAGTCTTACACATTGGTTATTGTAGATGATTACTCTCGTTTTGCCTGGGTATTCTTTCAGAAACACAAGTCAGATACCTTTGACACTTTTACTAGCTTTGTCAGGCAAGTCCAGAATGAATTTAACTGTTCGGTGGTCAAAATCAGAAGTGACCATGGTACAAAATTTGAATCTGGAGCCATGACAGAATTCTGTGAAAGCCTTGGTATCTTTCATGAGTTTTCCTCTCCTCGAACTCCACAACAAAATGGAGTAGCTGAGAGAAAGAATAGAACACTTATTGAGGCTTGCAGAACCATGTTGAGTGACTCTTCACTACCTGAATATTTCTGGGCTGAAGCTGTCAATACTGCATGCCATGTGCAAAACAGAGCACTCATAAACAAAAACCATGAAAAGACTCCTTATGAACTTCTAAAGGGCAAGAAACCGACCATTTCTTATTTTCGAATCTTTGGTAGTAAATGCTTTGTGCTAAACAATGGAAAGCATTACAAAACTAAGTTTAGTGAAAAGAGCTTTGAAGGTATTTTTGTAGGTTATAGTAGCCATAGTAGGGCATATAGAGTTTTTAATAAGAAAACCCTAGTGGTAGAAGAATCTATTAATGTTGTATTTGATGAGACGAGCATGCTACAAGGCAGCTCCTCTAGCATTTCTTCTGTAGACACAGGTTTAAAGCTGCAGGACTTAAGCTTGGATCAGCCAGTTGAAGAAAATTCTCAACACTTCATCAAGATTCCCCCAATAACTACCTATGAAGAAGATCATCCGGATGAAGAGCCAATCCAAGTGGAGGAAGATACTCCAACAGTAGAAGAAAGTCCTATCGGTCCAAATCATGCAAGGAACCTCGGGCTACGACACATGAGGGATCATCCAGTTGATCAGATCATAGGAGATCCTCATGAAGGAATAAGAACAAGACGAGGTACCTTTAATGAGAATATGCATTTGAGTTTTCTTTCGCAGGGCGAACCAAAGAAATTCCAAGAGGCAAATGAAGATCCATCTTGGATAATTGCTATGGAAGAAGAATTAAATCAATTCAAACACTGTAAGGTATGGACACTTGTTCCAAAACCCAAAGACAAAAAATGTCATTGGAACAAAGTGGGTGTATAGAAACAAGCTGGATGAAGAAGGAACAATCATAAAGAACAAAGCCAGACTTGTAGCTAAAGGATATAGACAAGAGGAAGGTATCGACTTCGATCAGACGTACGCTCCAGTAGCAAGGCTCGAAGCGATCAGACTCTTCCTTGCTTATGCTGCTTTCAAGGGTTTCACCGTATATCAAATGGATGTCAAATCCGCTTTCCTAAACGGAGACATTAAAGAGGAAGTATACGTTGAACAACCCCCAGGTTTTGTTAATCCTGATCATCCCAATCATGTTTATTTATTACAAAAAGCTTTATATGGTTTGAAACAAGCTCCTCGAGCTTGGTATGAGACGCTATCTAACTTTCTTCTTGAGAACAAGTTCACAAGAGGAAAGATAGATAAAACATTATTTCTTAGGGAAGTAAAAGACAAGATTTTGCTAGTGCAAATCTATGTCGATGACATCATATTTGGCTCTACGGACAATAACCTCTGCAAAAAGTTTTCTAAACTTATGCAAGGGAAATTTGAAATGAGCAGTATGGGTGAGCTGAAATTTTTCTTAGGACTTCAGGTGAAACAGTCTGAAGATGGAATCTTCATTTCTCAGACAAAGTTCACTAAGGAGTTGATTAAGAAATTTGGAATGGAGAGTGCAATCTCTATGAGGACTCCAATGAGCTCAACTACGTCTCTGGACAAGGATGAAATAGGGAAACCTTTTGATGAAACCAAGTACAGAAGCATAATTGGCTCTTTGCTCTACCTTACTGCCAGTAGACCTGATATAATGTTCTCTACATGTGTATGTGCTAGATATCAGGTGAACTCTAAGGAATCTCACTATACTGCCGCAAAGCGGATTTTAAGATACCTTAAAGGCACACCAAATCTTGGCTTATGGTACCCAAGAAGTAATGATAGCGAACTAATTGGTTTTTCAGATGCAGACTTTGCAGGTAGCAAAGACGACAGAAAAAGCACTTCCGGGACGTGCCAATTCCTCGGAAGGAGACTTATTTCCTGGAGTAGCAAGAAGCAGAATTGTGTTGCAATATCAACCGCCGAGTCGGAATACGTTTCTGCTGGCAGTTGTTGCGCACAACTTCTATGGATAAAGAATCAACTTCAAGACTACAACATGAAGATCAAAGACATTCCTATGTTTTGCGATTCTTCCAGTGCAATTGCTATCGCAAATAATCCAGTCTCTCACAGTCGGACAAAGCACATCGAGCTACGATATCACTTTATCCGGGAGCATGTGGAGATGGGTGACATAAATCTGAGTTATGTTCCCACGGATAAGCAAGTTGCAGACATTTTCACGAAGCCACTGGATGAGACTAAGTTCTCTTTCTTCAAGACGGAACTTGGAATGCTCAACATGGAGTAATGATCAAGTCAACCAAAACCATGACGAACAGGAAGTTATTGACAAGTCATGTCTCGGGACCTGGCTGGATTTCTCGAGACAAGCTGAAGATTTCGAGATAAGCAGATGTCTCGAGACACGGGTTATCACTCGAGACATCATGGAAGGAAATACCGCGCTGAATTTCCTGAGTTCTCGAGACATAATCGATGTCTCGAGACATAGGTATTTTAAAGAACTCCAAACGTCAGGTACGCGCTGTTCATTCGTCTAATTTTCTTCAAAATGTCACTTTAATGTCAAATCAAAATTATATATATATAAGAAATCGAGACCTTGATGTTCACGAAATCCTTTTCCGAGACTTCCCCGACCTTTCGACTTTCTCTCGAGCGGCGACAGTCTGCAACAGGTCTCTGTGCTTTGGTGTTTCCGCGGTTCTCGGTGCTTCATCATTCTCGTTCGACATTTCTCTCTCTCTCTCGCATTAATGGCTCCTACTCCTCATCCAAAGATTGGCGTCGGGAATGAGGTCGTTCGCTCAGGTATCGCCAGTTTATCCGATGACTTCAAGAATCTATTTTGTTTGCATGATGCCGCCGGTCTTACTTTCGTTCTTGAGCATCCTTGCCGGGTGCTGTTTGATGAGGTTGAAGAGTTCTTTATAAATGTGAAGCCTATTAAGGAAGGAAGAATGTTGATTTCATTTGTTAAGGGTATCAAAATCAAAGTCTCTCCAAAGACTCTTACTAAGTATTTGCAGCTGTCTGAAATAGAAGCTGAAGCAGAGCTGAATGAAATTGACTGGTTGAGAACAGCAAGGTACTGTGGTCTTGATTCAGATTTTGCTGCAGTAAAGAGGCACAAGATGAACGATGCTGGCAAGCTTTTAGTGGACATTGTTTCCAAGGTTCTTTTCTGCAGGACAGGCACACGAGAACATGTGTCTGAAGAAATATTTCAGTTGGTGATTGGAATTGTGTCAGGAAAACAGAGAGATTGGGCCTCAATCTTATTCTCAAATATCAAGGCTTGCATTAATTCTCCAAACTTTGCCCGGATCATCTCATTATTCCTGAATCAGTTTAATCCTGCTATATTTGACATGTCCAAAGGTGCAGTTATCCATCACCTTAAGAAGATCGATGTCATCTCCATGCAGAGATGGGACATTCGAATCAAGAAGCCGGGAGTGGCTAGTGCTACTTCTGAGGGGGAGACTCATAAATCTGCAGTTGCAAGTGAAGCAGAAATTCCAGTTCCATCTTCTGAAGGTCAGGTACCTAAAGTAACATCATTTCCACTTCCTTCACGGATTCGTTCTAAAGCTTCAAGTCGTGCCAAGCTGCCAATTCGTTCCAAAGCCAAAGGTCAGCCTTCATCAGTTCCAACAGAGTTCATTTCATCAGTGACACAGCCAGATCCATCTTCACCTCTACCAGATTCAGTTCCTTCACCTCCTCCTTCTCCTTCAGTACAAGCAGATGTCATAGTGTCAGATTTTCCAACTAAGGAGAACATACCTTCTTCTGACAAGGATGTGTTCATCCCCTCTTCTCCCTCAGTTCTTGAAGCAGACACTTCTTTGGCAGATGACAGAGTTTCAGATGTTCAGAAGGATTTGCAACAAGAAGTATCTGAAGTGCACTGTCCCAGTGGCCAACAGGCAGGGTCTGGTGCAGATTTTGTTTTTGAAGATGATGGTGATGATTCCGTTCATGAATCATCCCCTCCCCTAGTACATGTTGAGGGGGAGTCAGAGTTAGATACAACCAAGAATGCTCCAGATGAGCTAGGTTGTGAAGAAGACAATGTGGTTCACTCTCTTGAGATTGAAGAGCTCCCTGATGATGTTCCTGATGTTGCTGCCCCTGCTGTTACTCTTCCTTCTTCTCATCCTTCCCCTCCAATCCTTGATGCAGATTCTCTTCTGGGAAAGATTGAAGCTATGCTCAAGAAGCAGAGTGAACAATTTGAGAACTCTTTGACAACTGTTCACAGGAAAATTGCCTCAGTTGAAAGTGAACTTGGTAGGGAGTTAGCTAAAATTAAATCAAATTATGAAAATCTCTCTGAATTGATGTGCATAGGGAGCAAAGCAATTGAACATGCAACTGAAGGTGTAGGCACAGTGTTGGCTCAGACTATTACAATGACAAAGCTTCAAGACTCATTGTCTGACAAGGCTGAAGCAAATACATTCCGGATTGTTGATGAAGTTGGAAATTTCAAAGATGATACTCTCCAAACCCTATCTGTAGAAGTCAGAAAGGAGGAGGACATTATAATGGAAAGAATGACAGATTTAGTGGAAAGCTCTGTGTCAGCTATTCAAAGCTCATGGAAATCATAGTTTGATCAGTTCTCTTCTAGGGTCCAGAAGCAAATTGATGATATTAATGCTTATTCCTTCAAAATAGCAATGTGGCTTCATAATCAGATTTTTCCTGAGTTAGAAATTGATCCAGATGTTCCTGTTCCTCAGTTTTCTCCAAGGCCAGAAGAACTACTTGGGAAGACTCCTATAGTTGAAGATCAATCAGATAGGGCTGGGACCAAAAGAAAAAGAAAACTTGGTGAAGGTCCCTCTGCGAGTAGATCTGTTCCGAGTTCTAGCTCTGCAGGTCTTAGCAAAGCTCAGGTTGAGAAGGTTCTACCAGAAATCTGGAGCCCAGTCTCAAAAGACATAATTCTTGAATCCTATAAGTTAGTCCATGAAGGCAAAATGAATAGATCTGAATGCTACAGCTCACTTGAATGGGAAAAATATGAGACAGCTCAAAGGAAGAGAAGAATCCATTTCAGGGCATTTGGTTATAATAATTCTGATGCTCCAGATCCACCTCCGTTTTACCATCCCAAGCCTTATGCTTATTTCTCCAGACAAGAAGAAAAGAGGAAAAGGAGATCTTGAAGGATAATGCTGATGCTGACAAGACATATTTTGCTTTGGTTCTGATTTTGTGAACATCAAGTCTTCTTAACAATTCAATTTAGACATATATATATATAATTGTTGATTTGATGTTCTCTACTTGTTCATTTCTATATCTTTGTGTAGTGTAGAATATTTATTCTATATTGCTGTAATTCAACTTAGTGTATAGGGTTCTGACTTCTACAAATAGGGGGAGATTGTTGGAAATTGTATTCACAATTACCTTGATTTGTGAGAAGTCACCCTTAAACTAAGATTGGATTGCTTTTGTATTTGATATGCTTTTCTAGTATTGTCTTGCAGATTATCATTGCTAGTGTAAATCAATGTCAGGTCACAATGGGTCTGCAAACACAGTTTCATACAATGTAATTCCTCATTATATGAAACATGGTGATGACTCATGTGTGATCTCTCTATTGGGGTACACTTCATTTTCAAGACTATTGAAGACTTTGGAGTGCGGTTGCAGCAAGTGTTCAAGAGAAGAAAAGAAATTTTTTGAAAACAATTTCTCTAAGGATATGTCTCGAGAGATCAGACTTGTCTCGAGAGTTCTGGCATGTCTCGAGAAGCAAGTTCTGTTGATCTCGGTTTTTCTGTTCTTGATGACTCGAGAGATCAAGCTTGTCTCGAGAGTCCCTAAGACCGAAATCTTTGTAATGTCTCAAGAGATCATCGAGTTCCTGAGACATCCCTTTCCTGCTCTCTTTGTTTCATATCTCGAGAGATCCGTTAGTTCTCGAGAGATCCATTATGTCTCGAGAATTCTGTCCATTATTTTCTAATTTGTTTCCTCTGTTCTTGACGGTTCGTAAACGCTCCTTCCCGATCCTAACGGCTATATTGAGTGCGTTTAAGGTCGATTTAACCCTTAATCATTGCCCTCTATATATAGGATCGCTCTTGGGTTATTTAAAACAAGTTTTTCGAATCGTTCTCAAACCCTAATTTTCTTTCCTGATCTAAAAGAACGAGAAAAGCGCCGCCTCGCTGTCGCCTACGATTGAAGATCGATCTACTCATTTGAGTTGTTGATTTCTATCAAAGAAGGATTCGATCGATCCGTGTTCTGATTCTACAACCTCTATTGGATCGTTTCGGATTGCCAAAGACAGATTTGAAGGATCGTTGTTCTTCCTCATCGTTCTCAAAAGCCATTCAAAGAGAAGGAAGAAAACGCCTCTGTTATTCAGATCTGGTATCTTATTGTTCAAAACCTTTTATCATCTATTGTAGGAGTTGTTATCTCCGAGCTGTAGGAGAGGTTGTTCTCCGAGTTGTAGGAGAAGTTTTTCTCCGAGTTGTAAGAGAGGTTCTCTCTGAGATTGTAGGAGTTTGACTCCGAGTTTGTAGGATCATTCTGATCCGAGATTTAGTGAGTAGTCAAGTCTAGCTGTGGTGCTAGATTGGCGAGGCCGGCAGTGGAGTACCCAAGTACGGGGAACCACTATAAATTCCTGGTGTTATCTGTGGCTGTGATTTATTTTGTGTGCTGTGCTTTATGTTTAATTCTTAATTCCGCAAAAGACGTAGAGATCACCTATTCACCCCCCTCTAGGTGATTTAGGTAAGCAACTAGATACTTCATGGATCATATCTACCGAAGGAGTGGTGTACTATTTATGTAGATAAGTTGTACGTTGAGCCCAGGTATGTCTCAAAAAAAATGTGATCGCATACAATTCGAGTCAATTGAAGATTCATGACGAGAATTATAGTGCACATGATTTGGAATTACCCCAATAATCTAGGCATTGAGCCTTGGAGATTATTTTGGTATGACGTATTGTGTAAGGTTTACGGACCATAAGAATTGAAGCATATCTTCGCTCAGAAGGAGTTGATTCTGCGCCAGAGAAAATGGATAAAATATACCTTTAAGTTTGGAGTCAGATCGAAACCCCAGGAATTGTTTTTTTTGTGTGTCGCGTATCTAGTTGAGTTGGTGGAAGCTTCAGGGTCTGAAGGTTAATCAGATCGTGGAAGATTTGATCAGGTGTTACATAATGGAGCATGGTGGAGCTTGGGACGAGCGCCTCAGACTCATGGAGTTTGCTTACAATAATAGTTTTCAAGAAAGTCTGCAGATGGCCCCTTTTGAAGCGTTGTATGGGAAGCGCTACAGGACTCCCTTGTTTTGGGCCGGAGCCGGTGAGAGATAGTTGCTAGGTCCGGAAGCTTTGATGGAAATGGAAGAGGCGGTGACTAATATTCCGGAGAAGCTCCGCGTTGCTCAGGAGCGGTACGAAAAGTATGCCAATCAAAGAAGGGCAGATCTGGAGTTGCGGTTGGGGACAGTGTTTTTCTGAAGGTCTCTCCGATGCCAGACGTTAAAAGATTTGGGAAGAACCACAAGTTGGATCCCAGATATGTTGGGTCATTTCAGGTCGTTGAGCGCATCGGAGTGTCCGCTTATAGATTGGAGTTACCTGCTACTTTCCCTGGCGTCCATGATGTGTTCCATGTGAGTCAGTTAAGGAAGTGTGTCCGCAGCAATCGTCAAGTCCTCGATTCGGTGCCTCAGATTCAGCCCAATTTATCTTATGTTGAGGAGCCTGTTCGGATTTTGGAAACCCAAGAGCGGGTGTTGCGTAGGAAATCCATCCCCATGGTAAAAGTTCTTTGGCGGAATCATGACGTCGAGAGCGCAACATGGGAGTTGGAGTCAGCAATGCGAGAGTCTCATCCTCACCTTTTCAATTAATTGGCTCAGGTAAAAATCTCATTTTCTTTTCCTGCACCATTTGATTATCTATCCTAGATTTCTTTTCCTGCATCATGTATGATACATTTTAATGTGATGGTAAATCTCCTTCTCTGCTCTATGTCAAGTTTCGGGACGAAACTTTCTTTTAGGGGGAGTGACTGTAACGCCCCTGATTTTTCCGGTAATTGTTTAATTCAGTGATGGCGTGTTAATGACGTCGGGGCGTTACTTCTAACGTCGAGTTAGCGGCGCGTTGCCGTTTGCGCGTTTTCGCGTCTGTTTGGGTCAAGTCGACCAAAGTTTGCGACGACCCGGAATTGAAAAATTTTACGTTAGTAAATTAGATTATTTAATTTTAGACTTGCCTATCAAGTTTCGTCGCGATCCGAGCCATTTTGGAGCCTCGGCGCATTTTAGAAGTTTTGTATATATTTAAAGCTCGCCGTAACTTCCGCCATTCATATCTCGAAAGCGGCACGTCGGAATTTGATTCCAACTTCGCCGTTGGGTTCATAGCGCCGCCGTTCACTTTAGGCGAAATTTTCGTTGGATTCGGCGTTCGTTTAATTTTTGATGATAAAATAATAATAATAATAATAATATTATTATTATTATTATAAAAATATCAAAACTTATATACATTTATGCATTCATGCCCCCCCCCCCCTCTTGCGTCGACTCCCTGCATTCATGCGTCGATTTCCCCCCCTCTTGCGTCGACTCCCTGCATTCATGCGTCGATTTTCCCCCCTCTTGCGTCGACTCCCTGCAACATGCGTCGATTACTATTCAGCCCTTGCGTCGATTCCTCCAGCCTTGCGTCGATTTCTCCAGCCTTGCGTCGATTTCTCCTCCCTTCCTGCGTCGACTTCTCTCCTCCTTTCTGCATGCATGCGTCGACCCCCTTTCTTCATTTAATAATAATAATAATGATATTATTATTATTAAAGTTATGTGATGTTGCCTTCTTCCTCATTCTGTCCGAACCAGAGAGTAGAATCGAGCGACGGGGACGGCGATTTCTCGAATCTTCCGGACGCCGCCGACGGAGCTCCGGTGGTCGAAATCGCGAGCCGAGCATAGATTCGGAAAGCTTTCGACGAGAGCTTCGTCCTCGTGGTAATTTCCTTCCGCTTTGTGAAACTTTTTCGTTAGGTCTTTTGTACCCTAACCTTTTCTAGCCCGATCTCTTGTAGATCTTGACTCCTCTCGCCTTCTCGTAACCCGATCTACAACGGGGAGGGATTCGGAGAGTTTTTCCAGCAAAACCTAAGGCAAGTGGTGTTCTTGCCCTTGCTCTTTCTCTTTGTCATATAACCGCTCCAAGCCGGTGCTCTTGATCTAACTGAGCCATATCTCCATTCTTTTATCCTCTAATTATTGCTGCTAATAACTGGACATTTTGCCAGTTAATAAAAAGACTTTTGTTAGTATTATATCTACTTGTATTTTCCATTTCTGCTTGCAATTTAGTGTGATATGATCTGTTGGGCCTCGCCCATTGCTCCTTGAAAGAACCATGAAAAAAATGTGAAGAATCCGTTGGAGGTCGTACACGATGTTGGCGGTGCCACCAGTGCGATGCTCTTTTAATTTAATAAATTCTGTTGAAGGTCGTACACGATGTTGGCAGTGCTACCGGTGCGGTGCTCTGAAGGCCGTGACGATGCGATAGGGATTTATCCCCGCACGACTTTTTTTTTTTCTGTTTGTCTGTCTGATGAGCTGATCAGTCTCTATAATTCTGAACAAGAGTAACATAATTAATAATTTGAAAGTTGATGGTTCTTTTTTTTTGCTCATGGGGAGTTTCGTCATCGCCTGTGTTCTCACCTTTGTTTGGTGAGCTTTTTCCGCTGACTTTTTAGTTTCTGTTGCTGCTTCCTTTTTGGCTGTTTATTAGATTCTTCTGCTGTTTCTTTTCCTGTGACTATTTGCTGCTAGCTTTGTCATCACTAATCCTTGCAGATACCGTTTCCCTCCGGTCTCGCGGAGGTTTGCTTACTTTCTTGTTTTCCGCACCACTTGTAACTTGCTTCTGAGGTGTTCTTTCTTTGAATGCCTCAGGTTCTGGACAGTAGCAGGTGTTAGTGCGAAGTTGCTTTAGTTGCTGTCTTCTGACCCTCTTGAGGTAGGGTATTCTGTGGTCTTGCCGGCCCATAGGTTCGTGTCAGGTGTTGACGCCCGTGGTGCCGTTTGGTTAAACTTTTGTTTCACTGCTGCTGTTATTTATTGTTCACTTTTGAACACTTGTTCTGGAATGATTAATTGCGGGTTGGCTTTATAGCCCCTTGCTTAGATATGCTAAGGCATTTGTAGCATTGTGCATCATGATTTGAAATGTTAAGCTCACTAATTTCAGCGCGTGATAAATCTACCTTTATATATAGTAAATCCACACATTCGATCTTGCATGATGCACCTCACTAGGTCTTCATGTTCACTTAGGCCACTATATAATTAAATCAAGTATTTTATTTCCGCTGCGTAAAACTATATTTTAAAAGGGTGGACTAGTTGATCCACCTAGCCGAGGGACGCGGTTTATTAATTTTCTGCATAAATCATTTTTGAATCACTTTGATTTGATAATAATAATTGCTTGAACTGCGATGAAGGATACGTTGCCTTAACGTCAGTAGGCGTCCCCTACGTGACGTGGCATCACAACGCGTAGCTTTCCCTACTCTGATAGCATTTTAAATATTGGGAAAATGCGGGTTGTGACAGTCAGGCCCAGGAAGGAGGGGCGAAGGAGCTGATGGAGTTCGAGGAGGAGGAGAAGGAAGATGGAGAAGCCGAAGTACTGGCTCGCGGCGAGAGGAAGGAGAATGACTGGGCGGAGCAGTCAAGGCTGGAGGCCGTGGACGAGGTGGTGGAGTTGGAGTTCGTCACCAGGGCAGGGGCGATCGAGAGGGTGAAGGTCAGTAGGGAGCTCAGCCCCGAGGACCAGAGAAAGATCTTGGCTTGCGTCCAAGAGAACGTGGACGTCTCCACCTGGAGTGCCGCAGAGATGCCTGGGATCAATGCGGATGTGGCATGTCATCGCCTCAACCTCGACACCGGCACTCGCTCCATCCGCCAGAAGAAGAGATCCATCGCGGACAAGCTGGAGGCACCTATCCGGGAGGAGGTAAGCAAGCTCCTCAAGGCCGGCTTTATATCGGAGATCCAGTATCCAGGCTGGGTCTCCAATGTAGTGATGGTAAAAAAAGGTGATGGGATGTGCGTTGACTTTTCACTATTAAATAAATCATGTCCCAAGGATTTTTATCCCCTGCCTCGACTCGACGCACTGGTTGACTTAACTGTCGGTTTTTCACTAATGAGTTTTCTAGATACTTTCTCAGGTTACCATCAGATCCGCATGCAACCTCCCGACATCAAGGATGTCTCCTTCATCACATGGGATGGATGCTACTGCTACAAAATGATGCCCTTTAGGCTAAAGAACGCGGGGGAGACATACCAACGAATGATGGACCGGGTCTTCCGAGAGCAAAAAAGAAGTAACCTGGAGGTCTATGTGGATGACCTCATGATGAAAAGTCGGGAACTCGAGTCCCATCTCCGTGACCTTGAGGAAACCTTTGGGACTTTGAGAAAGTTCAAGATGAAGCTCAACCCCCAGTAGTGTGTCTTTGGGGCTAGCCGAGGGAAGTTCTTAGGTCACTTGTTCACCCTGGCTGGGGTGGAGCCTAACCCGGACAAGGTAAGGGCAATCATGGAGCTGGGGTCTCCGAGGAGTGCAAAAGAGGTCCAACGTCTCATAGGGAAGCTGGTCGGGCTAAGCAGGTTCCTCTCCAGGGCAGGGGAAAATGACCAGCCTTCTTCAAGGTGTTGTGGGGGAACCAAAAGTTCGAATGGACCCCTGAGTGCGAGAGGGCCTTTCAAGCGCTGAAGGAACAATTGACCCAAGCCCCATTACTACAAGGACCGAGAGAAGGAGAGGACCTATCCCTATACCCGGGGGTAGGACCCGAGGCGCTAATCTCTGTGCTGGTCCGGGAAGAAGAGAAAAAGCAGCTCCCAATCTATTATGTCAGCCGAGTCTTTTGGAAGGTCGAGCTCCGGTACCCCATCTTGGAAAAATTGGTCTTCGCTCTCATGGTGTCAGCTCAAAAGCTTAGGCCCTACTTCCAGGCTCATTCCATCAAGGTGGTAACCGAACACCCCCTTCACAACATTATGGAAGGAGTCGAAACCTCGGGGAGGTTGGCTAAGTGGTCGGTGGAGCTAAGTGAATTCGATATCTCGTATGTGCCCAGGTTGTCCATAAAGGCCCAAGAAGTGGCAGACTTTTTTGTAGACTATGTGACTGAGGTGGAAGAGTCCGAGATACCCAACTCGGTGGCCTGGAGGATGTTGGTCGACGGAGCCTCGGGAAGGCATTCCTTTGGGGGAGGGGTGGTTTTGGAAAGCCCCCAAGGGACAAGGATCGAGCAGGCGATCAATATTCATTTCCACATCACCAACAACCAGGCCGAGTACGAAGCCGTGATAGCAGGCCTTCGCCTGGCCCAGGAGTTGGGAGTGCAAGATGTGAAGGTTTCAACTGACTCCATGATGGTGGCTTGCCAGGTCTGGGGGGAGTTCGAGGTGAAGGAGTCGACTCTTCAGCGGTACTTGGAAAAGGTCAAAGGGCTCATAGGGCAGTTCCGGACCTTCTCGATTAGTCATGTGCCGAGGAAGGAGAGTTCCGCGGTGGACCTCCTGGCCAAGTTCGGTACCAAGGCAGGGGCACGGTGTCGGACCTCTTCCGACCGTCCATCGAGGAGGGGGAATTGATGGAGGTAGACCAGCGAGCATCGTGGATGGACCCCTTTATCACCTTCCTGACATCGGGGAAGTTTCCCGAGGGGGATATGGACAAGCGACGGTTCAGGTATAAGTCTGCGTACTACTCTTTGCATGCAGGAGGATTATACCGAAAGACACTCTCGGGGCTCCTAGCTCGTTGTGTAGCGGAGGGTGAGGTCCCGAGGGTCCTGGAAGAGATCCACTCAGGAGAATGTGGCAGTCACTCTGGGAGCCGAACCTTGGAGGGGAGAGTGCTGAGGCAGGACTATTTTTTGGCCTACCCTCAGCAGGGATGCAGCGGAATTCACAAGAAAATGCTCAAAGTGTCAGCTCTTCTCCCCTCTCCATCTCCTACCAGCTCAAAGACTCTGAACCATCACAACTCCCTGGCCCTTTGCAATATGGGGCTTGGACCTGGTGGGCCCTTTCCCCCAAGCGAGTGGTCAAAGAAGGTTCTTGCTGGTGATAATCGATTATTTCTCCAAGTGGCTGGAGGTGAAGGCGCTAGCCAAGGTAACATCCCAAGTAGTGAGAAATTTCATATGGGGTGAAATAATTTGCAGGCATGGGCTCCCGCTAGCCATAGTTACAAACAATGAGCCGCAGTTTGTCAGCGATGAGTTCGTCAGCTTCTGCACCCAACTCGACATAGATCTTCGATTTGCGTCGGTCCACCACCCGAGGAGTAACGTGCAAGTGGAGGCGGAAAATAAGATAATTGTGAATTTACTGAAGAAGAAGGTCGAGAACCTCAGGGGCAACTGGGTGGAGCAGTTACCCTCGGTCCTCTGGGCCTTAAGGACCACTCTGAACATGGCAACGGTGGAGACTCCGTTCAAGCTCTCTCACGGGTCTGAGGCCGTCCTTCCAATAGAGTTCGAGGTGAAATCCCCCAGGGTGGTCTCCGCGGGCGAAGGGGATGAAGAATGGTTAGTGGAGAATGATGGAGAGCAAAGGCTATCCATGGACCTGGTGGAAGAGCTTCAGGACTTAGCCACCGTCCGGTAGGAGGAAGTCAAGGGGCGGATGGCTCGATACTTCGACAAACACATCCGGGTGAAGCAGTTCGAGAAAGGAGACCTGGTCTTAAAGAAGGTCGATGCGGCCGGAAGGGGCGCCTCGGTAGGGAAGCTCGAGCCCAGCTGGGAAGGGTCATACATTGTAGATGAAGTGCTCAAGTCGGGAGGGTACCACCTCTGAGATGTGGAAGGGGTACCTCTCGGCTGAGCTCGGAACGGGGATGACCTAAAACGTTTCTACCCTTAGATACTTTATAATGATTATTTACATATTTGACTCATTATATGTTGGTTCCAAGGTTTTTTTCCAAGCAGGGGTCCTCAAGGTGTACATGCTGGAATGCCCTGGACGATCCTGCTGTCGGGCTCTCACTAGTCGGTGGGTCAGGCTGATCTCGCGGAGAGGCTGGCAAGGTGATAAGTATTTTATGCTGGAATGCCCCGAACGATCCCGCTGTCGGGCTCCCATTAGCCGGTGGGTCAGGTTGATCTCGCGGAGAGGCTGACAAGTATTTTATGCTAGAATGCCTCGGACGATCCCGCTGACGGGCTCTCACTAGCCGGTGGATCAGGTTGATCTCGCGGAGAGGCTGGCAAGGTGACAAGTATTTTATGCTGGAATGCCCCGGACGATCCCGCTGTCGGGCTCTCACTAGCCGGTGGATCAGATTGATCTCGCGGAGAGGCTAGCATGGTGACAAGTATTTTATGCTGGAATGCCCCGGACGATCCCGCTGCCGGGCTCTCACTAGTCGGTGGATCAGGTTGATCTCGCAGAGAGGCTGGCAAGGTGACAAGTATTTTATGCTGGAATGCCCCGGACGATCCCGCTGTCGGGCTCATTAGCCGGTGGATCAGGTTGATCTCGCGGAGAGGCTGGCAAGGTGACAAGTATTTTATGCTGGAATGCCCCGGATGATCCCGCTGTCGGGCTCTCACTAGCTGGTGGATCAGTTGATCTCACAGAGAGGCTGGCAAGGTGACAAGTATTTTATGTTGGAATGCCCCGGACGATCGCGCAGTCAGGCTCTCACTAGCTGGTGGATCAGGTTGATCTCGCAGAGAGGCTGGCAAGTAAGTTGTTCGTGTTGATGGGCTCGGTTCGCAAAATCTCTCATGGGAAGGTCTAGATGGGGCGAGCCCCGGGGCTTGCTCGCGTGAAAATGAAAAGCAACACCGGATGAAAAATGCCTAAGTCCAATGGTAACAGTGAGACGGCTGAATACGGGGGCAACAAGGCTCGTCGGGTCGGGCCCTGGCTCGCGAAAACACTTGGAGAATTTCTATGCAATGCCTAAAATCAGCGAGTCAGGGGGGTCCGCGGCGCGGTAGTTAACAAGAGACAATGGTCGCACGCAGGGGTTTGGCGAGCGAGGCAGGGTAACGTCGACCCCGCTCGCAAGGGCCCCTACGGGACGAGCCGGAGGCGCGGAGCGAACCACGTCCTACCCAGGTACGAAGACATGCAAAAAGTTTATCTAACCAGCATCCAAAGGGAGAAGCTACACGAACGCCTTATGGGTCGTGTACGGGTGTGTTGTAGCGAGACGAAATAAAGCAGGTTCAATAAGGCGGTGACCGCCACATCCATTACAAAGTAAAAAGGGCGAACGCGATCATGATTAAATGTAGCAACGCGAACAGGACAAAACATGCTGGTGTGAGCATGACAAAGTGCATTGGCGCGAGCAAGACAAAATGACAGATTAAAGATAGAAAAAGCTTCCGCTTCATTTCTAAAAAAGATTCATTACAAGTAATGGCGAACTCGCCACTCAAAATGAGGTATACATTAGAAAATAAAAAAGCAGATCAAGGAAAATCACCCGACAGCTCCTCCTTGCTCCCGCGATCTTCGGCCTCTAGAATTGGCGTGAACAAATCTGTGATGACGTCCTCAGCAGTGAGATCCATCGCATCCGGGGAAAGCAGGCTCGCCCCCTTAAGGGTGTCGAAGATGAGGTTGGCGACACCCATTGAGTTCTTGTGGGTCACCTCCTTCTCGTCTCGCGATTGGTTGCAAGCCCCAGCTCGCGGAGGGGGCAGAGGGAGCACAGCCCTGGTCAGCTTGCGGACCTGCGCCTTCAGGAACGTGTTCTCCGTCTCCAGGTCGGCGTTCCGTGAGAGGAGCTGGCTCGCTGCTTCAGCGTCCTGCAAAAGAAAAATATAGGTCAAGTAAAGCGGCGTGTGGCGAGCAAGATAGAAAGTTTGTATAGACCACTTACCATACCGCCTTGGAGACTGGCGAGAAGACCCTCGGATAAGGCCTCTTTCCTTGACCGGAATTGGGTTTGCATGGCCTCATAGACCCGCCGCCTAAACCTCAGGGTGCCGAAGTTGGTGGCGTCCTCGCGGCCATACAGCCCGAAGGCGAGGGAGAACGCCTCGCCCCAACCTTGTCGCTCTCAACCCAGGAGGGGAGGAGAGAAGAGCATGAGATCCTGTTGTGATCAGGATCCCACGCGAGCACCGGCTCGCCGGTTGCATCTGGGAGCTTCGCGCCAAGACCAAAGTTCATATGGCCCGCTGGTTTGGGCTCGCGCGGAGCATCCCTGGACCCACGACTCCCCTCGGCAGCCTTATGGCTGGCGGGGGGGGGGGGGGGGGGGGGGAGTGGAGTCTCGGACTCGCTCAGGTCCACCACATCTTTCCCCATAGTGGTGGCAGGGGCCTTCTTAGTATTCTTCTTCGCCGAGGCTGGCGCGGCGGATTGGCTCGCGGGAGGCGGTCGCTTCTTTCCGAAGGACGAGCCGGGGTGGTCTCGGCACGCGTCGGTGGCCACCGTAGCGAGCGAGAAGGAGGAGAGGGTTGTAACCCTCGCGTGCGGGGTGGAGTGGAAGGTCCCGCTCTCCTGCAAAGGCGACAATGGTAAGAGATAGTTGCCAGAAAGAGAAAAGTATAGGAAATGTAAAGCTCGCGAGTGTGAGTCAAACCTTCGCCTTGGGGCACCGAAAGTAGCGAGTACACCTTCTGCCGGAGGAAGGCGACCGCGAAGTTCTTCCCCTCCAGGTACTGGAAGAGCCTCGCGTCGCCCCCCCCCCCCCCCCCCAAGCGAGGGAGGGGCGCTAAGTTGCCTCGTCTCGCTGGACGGGGGAGAAAGGTATGTTGTTGAAGGGTCCTTTGACAAGGATGTACTTCTAATCCCAGTAGTGGCTCTTATTCACTGTCTCGCAGACAGTGACGTGCTGGCTCACAAAGTAGGTGGTTCCGTCCTTTTAGGCGCGGAAGGAGAAGACCTTGTGGAATACGAGCAGGCTGAACTCTACCTTCTCCTCGCGCAGGAAGCTGGCGAACGCGACCACCACGACGATCGACTTCGGCGTCGGCTGGCTCGGCAAGACACTGTAGTACTTGAGTACCTGAGAAATTCACCAAAGAAATATTAGCACGCTCTTTGCGAGGAGAGCAAGAAATGCGAGGGTTGAGTAGATTACCTGGCGAACTTCTGACCAGAAGGGGAGTCACAACCCATTCTCAAATGAGCGATAGGGTTGGCGAGCTCGTCAGAGGATGACTCGTTTATGGAAGCGGTGGTCGCCCGGCGGTGAGCTACAAACCCCGAGGGAATGTATTTGAAAGTGCACAGTTAACTTCACTAGAATTCTCTAGAGAGGGGGTGAATAGAGATTAAAAATATTTTGTGCAAAGTTAATATATATATATATATATATATGTGTATGATCACAGATCAGAGCTTCCCACACACACCAACAAGAATTAAACAAGTAAAGAAAAATAAATGCAATAAGAAAAATCACAGCACAACACAAAGAGATATAGTGGTTCCCCAAACTTTGGGTAGTCCACTCTTCTACCCCCTTGGTAGGAATTCACTATCTTGTACTGAGTCTTTTGATAAGGAGACTCTTAGAACCACCCTGAGTCTTTTGACAAGGAGACTCTTAGAACCAACTGAGTCTTTTGAAAAGGAGACTCTTAGAACCAGTACAACTGAATTTTTTGAAGAGTGATTCTAAAAACTCTTTTACAGTATGTGAGTATGAAAATGAGAAAAGGGAAAAGAAGTATTTAAGACAAAAATGAATCTTCTTCCTAGCAAGAAGATTGTAAGCACAAGAAGTAGTGAATTAAATCTCCCTTCTATAGTGAGAAGGAGATTGTAAGCTTTTCAGAATTTTGCAGCAGTATGGCTTCAGAAGCAGAAGAAGAAGAAGAAGAAGAATGCTTGATGGTTGCTGCAGAACAATTTCTCTATTCTCTCTCTTTTTCACTTTTTGGGAGCTTTTCCTCTTTTTCAGTGTGTATATAGTGGATCACTTATTGTCTTTCTCTGCCGACCTCCTTAGTTATTTATAGCTCTGTTCATTAAAATAACACTATAGGAGAGTAATCAATTAGCAGGTAAAGTATTAGAAAGAAAGAGAAATTTCCATAACAGTTATATCCATAGAAGGAAAGTATTCAATCTGATTTCAAATAATGTCCATAAAGGATTTAATCAATTTAGCCAAGAATCTATTAGAGGAAAGAATGATTCAGAACGACTATAAAGAATAAATTGATTCCATATAAATCAGATCTATAAAAGAAGAAAAGAGATCTGGTGACTTTTGAATTAATCATATAAATCGACGTGCGTCGATTACTATTCGACGTAGGCGTCGAATTCATCCCGGCAGAGCGTCGAGAGGAGAATAAGGAAGGTGCGTTGACTAGGGTGCGTCGACTTCTCAAGATACGTTGACTAGAAGTCAGAGCTACGTCGACATAGGATACGTCGAATTCTGCTTGGAGCTACTTCGACTCATTCTGAAAGGAACGTCGATACAACTTCGACGTTGCGTCGAATACTATTCGACGCATATTGACTTAACCTTGATTTTCCTTTCTTAGAATTCATATTTAACTATTTTTCAGGGGTTAAGAGAAATCATTTTCCCAACAATCTCCCCCTATTTGTCTTAACCCTATTTAGAGAGTAATTGTATTTAACATATAATTAACATAACAAAGCATTTGTACAGATAATGAAGATTTCACACAATCAGAAGCAAACTTCATGTTCAGACCAATCATAAAGTATATGAAGCATTGTTTTCAAGTATTATTCAGGAGGGGTAGGAGGAGTCTTTCTTTTTCTCTTGAATACTATTGTGGATTGCTCTTTCCCAGTAGCAGGTGACTCCCTCAGCTCCCCCTGGGTCTCAGCCATTTGCTCCCCTTGAGTCTCATCTCCCCCTGCCCCTGACTCCTGAGCCCCTTCTTCAGCCATCACAGCATCTGGCTCTTTCTCTTTTCCAGCATCAGCTTCATTTCCTTTTTCAGTTCCAGTAGTTGGTTCATTTTCTTCTTGATTTATAGCAGTATTGAGCTCTTTCTCACCTTCTTCCTTTTCAGCCTCATTTTCTGCTCTGCTTCCCTCCCCTTGTAGTAGTGCCACTTGATTTGCAGCATCTCTTGCTATGTTAAATACCTCTATTGTTTGTTCATCATTGTGTAGCTCAGGTACTATCTCATTTCCAATTGTCTTGAGCAGTGCAAAACTGTCAGATTTTGAAGAAGGAGGGGATTTGTGTGAGGGAGATTTAAGATTGGAGGGCTGCTCTTCATCTAGCTTCTCCCCCTTCTTGACCTTCTTGGCCAAGGAGGTTAAGAAAGACTTGGTAACTCTTGAGGAAGAGAGAGAGAGTTCTTCAGACTTTGCACAGAGGCACTAACCCCATCTATTTGGGTGTGTATGTGTAGGATTGAGGAATGAATCTGGGAGCAGTGCTCATCCAACATTGCTTGGAATGTTTGAGCTGCTGATGCAATGCACTGAGTGAGGAGAGCTTCAGTGGATGCAGATGGTTCATATTGTGGTTGGGGATGAGGAGAGAGTGGTGAAGGTGGTGATGAGGCTGGAGAGAAGTTAGTTGATACATGAGGTATGGGTGATAAAGGAGGTGGAGAGGATGAGAAAGTAAGAGGAGGAGGAGGTGGAGAAACTGCTGTTTGAGGAGCAGGTGTTTGAGAAGAGGTAGGTAGAGTAGGAGTTGTGAGGGTGGTAGAGACTATTTGAGTGGATGATGGTGGTAGAGAAGAATTGTCTCTTTGAGGAGAAGGAGGAGGAGATGGATGAGCAGGAGAGTTAGGAGGAGAGGGAGTCCTTTCAGGAATGGAACCAGGCTTGGGTATTTGCCTAGTCCATTTGGAGAAGAGGGCAATGGACATCCTCTTTCCAGGAGGGATAGGAATTCCTTTTGACCTACAGAGGTCAGGGAAGGAGTGGAAGAGTACTTGACTCATAATCCTCATGTAGGCATTCTCTTTGTGAGAATATCTAGAGCCTATCATCTTGAGCAGATAGCTTGCCCAGTCTATTTTCTTCTTCAATACAAGAGCCCCCGTGATGTTCAGTTGCTGCTTGGGCACTGCATCTTGGGCAGATATCTTACATAGTAGTATCTTTCCTACTATATCTGCTAGTAGTCTATACTCCTCAGAAAAGTCTATTTTCTTTAGATGGGTTGCTTTATCCCTTGAAAACTTCATGATGGTTAGCAGATGCTTGATTTCATTAGGTGTGAGGTCTATTGATTCATCACCTAATAAAGAAATGATGAAGACTTATGAGGTTACTCTTTAGAAATTGATTTCCTTTCCCTATTTTAGTTGAACAAAGATTATATTAGGATATACCTGATGGAAGATCAAAGGTGATCCTAATATATTCTGCAGAGATTGAGACTGGTGTCTCATAAATTGTTCCCTGGATTTCTCCTTGTTCAGATATTTGAACATGAGTTATCAGCTTTGTGAGCTCTGTTTCCAGGAGCTTGCATCTTGTTGAGATGAGTTTGTCCAATCCGGATTCAGTGAAGAGAGCTATGATGTTCTTATAGTTCTCAGCTGCTGCTTGGAAGGATTCGAGGTCGATATCGAACCCAGAATTTATCTTGGGAGCCATTGTAGATCAGTGAGAGAGGGAAAAAGAATCGGCTGGACTGAGGAGCAAGAAGGATAAAGGATGCAGAGTAGTGAAGGTTTCTAACTGAAGAGTCTTTTTAAGTCAGGTGAAGCGTCGAAACGGGACTCAATTCGAGGCTTATTCGGTACTTCAGTGGATGTGACCGAAAATATTTAGCATTGCCGCTCGTTTTTATGGAGTCGACATTGCGTCGAGTGGAATTCGACATAAGCGTCGATACAACCCGCGTTAAGATGTTAGGGTTTCGTATCGACGTATGCGTCGATTGTAATCGACATATACGTCGATTTCACTTTTTGAGTTGAGTCATCGACGTTGCGTCGATTAGAAGTCGACGTGACTTTTGATTTTCCTGAAGAATTTTAGGTGTTTATTTCTTTTTATCTTTTCCAAGTTCTAAGTCAGTCTTGGACTAATTTTTACAGATAGTTTGATTGGTTGTGCCAACATTGTTTGGCAAGGTGGCCAGTTTTGTTACATATATGGCACTTGATTATCTTATTCTTATGATAATTTGAGTTTAGAGAAGGATAGAAAGTTTGGTTACCAGGTTTAGGGTGGAAATTTTGGTTAGGATAGAGGTGTTGATTATGATGGAAATCATGGTTAGGATGAATGGATCCTGAATGAGAATTATAGAAGGTTTTTGGAGGATAGGCATTTAAGTTGCTCTGAATTTTGTCGTCGATATCTATTCGACGCATGTTGATAGTTGCTTCGATTTATATTCGGCGCTTTCTCCCGATAACGTTGATCTGATATCGACGCATGGAAAAAAGATGCGTCGATTGGAAGTCGACGTACTTTTATTCAAGCGCCGAGTAGAGGTCGAGGCATCTGAGAGGTTGCGTTGAGTAAAAGTTGACGCACTATCATTCATGCGTCGATATAAAGTCGACGCAACTGTTTCTTCACACATTTTCTTTTTCCCTTTTTCTGATTTTGTTCTTTTATGTATTGTTTCTTTTGGCTTAGTTGCTTCTTCAGATGAAGTTTGAGAGTCATCAGCTGAATAATATAATGTTTCATCAAATTGTTTTATTTCCTTGAGGAAGTCTTCTTCCTTATTTAGTGAGTCTTTTTCTTGGTTTGATTTGATGGGTTTTGTGAATTTTACAGGGATCATCCAAGCAGGTTTGCTGGATGGATTTAAGCTGGTTGATGGATCAGCTCCTAGCCCGAGATTTTTGTGTCTCATTGTTTGTTTTTCAGTGATTTCCTTAAGAGTTTGGCGTCTCATGTTTATTGATACTTCAAAGGCCTTTGCCTGGGAAACCTTATCCTTAAGGAACTGATTTTCTATTTTAGCCTTTTCTACCTCCTTTTCTATGATGTTAGCCCTTAATTCATAATCTTTAGAGCATTTAACTTCTCTATTTCTCTGGTTTTTAGCTACATTGATTTGTTCTTTTAGATCTTTAATTTCTTGTGTTGTTTTTAGTTGATCTAGACACATTCCCATAAAATCATTTCTGAAGTTATCACTTTGAAAATCTATTTTATCAAACATGCTTACCTCATCCTTATCCTCGGATTCCTCTATGAGAATAAGGCTATCTTTTTTTTTAATCTTCAGAAGATATGCTTTCTTCTGATCCTGTCTCACTCCATGATTTAGCACTATCATTATTCTTTGATCCTTCAAGGGCCATCAAGCATAGATCTTCTTGCTTAGGTTCTTCATTGTCACTCTTGGAAGAGGAGCTGTCCTCAGAGTCTGTATCACTCCAGGCTTCTGCTATAAAGCCTCTTTCTTTCTTCTTCCCTTTTTTTCTTGAGATCTTTCTTTGTCTCAGCATTTTCTGGACATTCTGGGGCAATATGTCCAGGTTTCCTGCAAGAATAACAAATAATTTCTTTAGTAGGAGTTTTGTCATACCTTGGTTTTGACTCTCTCCTTCTTGATCCATCTGTCCTGACCCATTTCTTGAATTTTCTGGCCAGGAAACTGAATAGTTCTTCTTCAGTGATAGAGCCTCCTTCCTCTGTTGCTTTTAATGCAATGTTCTTGTCTTTTGAGGAGGTTGAGATGTTTTCTCT
Organism: Dactylorhiza incarnata; assembly: GCA_033032865.1. Classification (NCBI taxonomy): domain Eukaryota; kingdom Viridiplantae; phylum Streptophyta; class Magnoliopsida; order Asparagales; family Orchidaceae; genus Dactylorhiza; species Dactylorhiza incarnata. The sequence continues at coordinate 434,439 of JAWHQI010000541.1, forward strand.
TCTCTTCTTCTTTTCTCTGGTTTTCAGCAGTTGCTCATAGGATCTGAGTTTTCCTAAGAGAGCATCTGTTGAAATTTCCCTTTGACCTCTTGTGTCTCTTATTGCCCATATCCTTGAGTCCCATGAGCTTGGGAGACTCATCAACAATTTGTCATTGATCTCTGTAAGAGAGATTTCTCTATCCAAGTCTCTTAGTTGATTAATGATCAGACTAAATCTGTCATACATCTCAGAGATGCTTTCTTCATTCTTCTTTTGGAAGTTCTCATATTGAGAGATCAATAGGGCCTTCTTATCTTTTCTTTCATCAGTACTTCCTTCTACCATTTTTATGAGAGCCTCCCAAATTTCTTTGGCTGATTCACAATCAATCACCCTTTGAAAGATTTCATCAGAAAGGGTTGAGACCAGAATATTTACAACCTTTGCATCACATGTTCCTGCCTTTTTCTCTTCAACTGTCCACTCAGCCTTTGGGACAAGTGTTTGAGTCATTTCACCACTTGGTCTTTTTTATAAGGCTTGAGAGGACCTGTCAAGATAACATTAAATAAGTCTTCATCAATGGAATTCATATAAATCCTAATTCTTGTCTTACAAACTGCAAACTTTTCAAGATTGCACATTGGTGGTCTGGTGGAAGCATAATCTTTGATTTGTGTCATGTGAAAAATAATTGTTAGAGAAATATATATTTATAAATAAGAGGTAGGATCTTTTTGATCAAGGAGTTAACCTTTTTAGATCAACCTCCCTCTGATACCAATTGAAAGTGCACAGTTAACCTCACTAGAATTCTCTAGAGGGGGGGGGGGGGTGAATAGAGATTAAAAATATTTTGTGCAAAGTTAATATATATATATATGTGTATGATCACAGATTAGAGCTTCCCACACACACCAACAAGAATTAAACAAGTAAAGAAAAATAAATGCAATAAGAAAAATCACAGCACAACACAAAGAGATATAGTGGTTCCCCAAACTTTGGGTAGTCCACTCTTCTACCCCCTTGGTAGGAATTCACTATCTTGTACTGAGTCTTTTGATAAGGAGACTCTTAGAACCACCCTGAGTCTTTTGACAAGGAGACTCTTAGAACCAACTGAGTCTTTTGAAAAGGAGACTCTTAGAACCAGTACAACTGAATTTTTTGAAGAGTGATTCTAAAAACTCTTTTACAGTATGTGAGTATGAAAATGAGAAAAGGAAAAAGAAGTATTTAAGACAAAAATGAATCTTCTTCCTAGCAAGAAGATTGGAAGCACAAGAAGTAGTGAATTAAATCTTCCTTCTATAGTGAGAAGGAGATTGTAAGCTTTTCAGAATTTTGCAGCAGTATGGCTTCAGAAGCAGAAGAAGAAGAAGAAGAAGAAGAAGAAGAAGAAGAAGAATGCTTGATGGTTGCTGCAGAACAATTTCTCTATTCTCTCTCTTTTTCACTTTTTGGGAGCTTTTCCTCTTTTTCAATGTGTATATAGTGGATCACTTGTTGTCTTTCTCTGCCGACCTCCTTAGTTATTTATAGCTCTGTTCATTAAAATAACAATATAGGAGAGTAATCAATTAGCAGGTAGAGTATTAAAAAGAAAGAGAAATTTCCATAACAGTTATATCCATAGAAGGAAAGTATTCAATCTGATTTCAAATAATGTCCATAAAGGATTTAATCAATTTAGCCAAGAATCTATTAGAGAAAAGAATGATTCAGAACGGCTATAAAGAATAAATTGATTCCATATAAATCAGATCTATAAAAGAAGGAAAGAGATCTGGTGATTTTTGAATTAATCATATAAATCGACGTGCGTCGATTACTATTCGACGTAGGCGTCGAATTCATCCTGGCAGAGCATCGAGAGGAGAATAAGGAAGGTGCGTTGACTAGGGTGCGTCGACTTCTCAAGATACGTCGACTAGAAGTCAGAGCTACGTCGACATAGGATACGTCGAATTCTGCTTGGAGCTACTTCGACTCATTCTGAAAGGAACGTCGATACAACTTCGACGTTGCGTAGAATACTATTCGACGCATATTGACTTAACCTTGATTTTCCTTTCTTAGAATTCATATTTAACTCTTTTTCAGGGGTTAAGAGAAATCATTTTCCCAACAGTATTTGTCCACCGTGGCGAGGAACTCGTCGTTGGCGAGCGAGGCGCAGAAGAAAGGGTGATCGCGATAGGTCCCGGCGTGTAACATCCCGACTTTTATTGGGTCCCCAGACCCTAGCGGACCAAATAAAAGTAGACCCCAAAGGTAAGAAGTAACACGATTAAGGGATACTGTGCTAGGAAATTCCGATCTGACTTCCATCAGTTCCGTTAGACTCGTATGACCAATACGAGTGCAACGGAATTCGTTACACCTCGATCCAAGGTCGTTTAGAGAAAACGACCATTTTGAGTATCGTAGCGCGCCACAACCACACTATTGTGGAATAGTGGCCAAACGTACTCTGATCTGACTTCTGTCAGTTCCGTTAGACTCGTATGACCAATACGAGTGCAACGGAATTCATTACACCTCGATCCAAGGTCGTTTAGAAAAAAACGACCATTTTGAGTATTGTAGCGCGCCACAACCACACTATTGTGGAATAGTGGTCAAACGTACTCCGATCTGACTTCCGTCAGTTCCGTTAGACTCGTATGACCAATACGAGTGCAACGGAATTCGTTACACCTCAATCCAAGGTCGTTTAGAGAAAACGACCATTTTGAGTATCGTAGCGCGTCACAACCGCACTATTGTGGAATAGTGGCCAAACGAACTCCGATCTGGCCTCTGTCAGTTCCGTCAGGCTCATATGATCCATATAAGCGCCACGGAACTCGTTGTACTCCGATCTGAGGTCATACGGAAAATATATCCATTTTGGATTATGCAGATCGCCCCGACACAACATGCGAAATACGGAGCACACGAACTCGGAACTGGCACCAGTAAGTCTTGATGGACCCCCGGGACCATGGAGGACCCCACCCTAAGTTGACCTTGGTCAACCCCCCTCCCCCCCCCCCCCCCCCTAAACATGATTTTTTTGGGAAAAGAAAAGAAAGGGGGGAGGAGAGAGAGGCTCCTCCCTCAAGGGAGGGGGCTGCCCATGAACAGGCAGCCCCTATTAGAGCAACGAAAGAAGAGGGGGGGGGGGGGAAAAAAATATCTCCCCCACCCATCCCTCCCTTAACCCCACGTGGGGATAAAGGAAGGGAGAGGGGAGGCCTCCCTCCCTCCCTATAAAAGAGGCCAGACCCCCCCTTACCAGCCCACGCCTCCCAGCCACCTCCTCCTTCCCTGCCGACCAGTTGCACCGCCGGAGCTCCTCCTAGCCAAGCCGTCACCTCCCCACCATGGCCAGCCGCCCCTCAGCCTCCCGAACCCCTCCGACCCAGGTAGAACCCTTCTCCCTCCCCCTTCCTACCTACATGAGGCAAGCCGCCCCCCCCCCCCCCCCTGTCGCCGGAGTGCCGCCAGCCCCACCCAAAACCTTGCCTAGGTTCGGAGGAGGGGGGGAGGGGGGTTGGCCGTGAACCTCGCACCCCCAACGCTGGGGGTGGCGCTGGTGGAGCAGGTCCCCACCCGGGGACCCTAGCTCCGACAGAAGGAGGCGGCAAGGCCGCCGGAGGACGCGCCTCTGGCGGCACCCGCACCCTTCCCCCTCCCTCTCCGCTTCCTATACGGGGTAAAAGCCCCACCCCCCGGCGGCGCCAGGCCGCCGGACCCCCCCCCCCCCCCCCCCCCCCCCCGCCGGATGTTATCCCCCTACCGGCGCCCCATCCAGGGGCGGCAGGGGAGGTGGCGCAGCAAGCCTGCATGGCGCATGCAAGCTGCGCCCCCGCCTCCCTTTCTTTGCAGTTTCCGCCAGTGGCCGCCGGCGCCAGGCCGCCGGACCACCATCGGAGTGGTCGTCGACCCCCGGCGCACCGGCCGGTGGCGGCGCCGGCCCCAGCCGGCCGCTGCCCGGCAGTGGCAACGGCCGTCTCCCGCTGGGTTAGCGGGGGCCGTCCGATCTCCACCAGGAGATCGGGCGGCTCCCCTTTCCTTAACTCCCGCCCCCGCCTCCAATTATGTGCCCCCACAGAGGATCCGCTGCATATCCGATGTGGGGACCCCAGGAGGGCGCACGGTGCAGCGCCCTCCTGCCTCTCCCCTTTTCGCTATTTGCACCCAAAAGCCCCCTTCCCCTACTTTAATTTTCTGGGGGTAAATGGAGCACCTTTTGCAAAAACTCCCAACATGAAAAATGTTCCCCACTCAGAGGGGCACCTCCTGTAATTTTTTGAGCTTTTTAGGTAGAGTTTTGCTATTTTTAAACCCATATATAAGGTTTATTTAAAAGACTTAAAAGCCCAAATGAATTTGGAAAATTCCCCAAAAATTATAGGCTCTAATTTAGGGTATTTTGCAGTTACTATCAAAGTTGGAAGGTGTGACCTTTTCTTTTGGTCATTTAAAAGTCTTTTATGAGCAAATTAAACGCCCGAAAGTGAGCGAAATTAATTGGGATAAATTGGCGGACTCGCGACGCGTATTTTAGTCACGTAGTAAAATCATGCGCATCGATCTAAGGAATCGTCTAAGTTAAAAGTATCGATGTGCAATTTGGGTCACAATCATGAGGCGACACCGCCAATTCAATAACGTCAAGATATTTAAAAATGTGAACCCAAGGCACACGAAAATAAGGAATCTCATGAAATATAAGTAAGCTCCTATGAACGGAGAAAAGACCCCTATAAATGGGGATTGAACGGAACTTCCTCCTAAGAACGGAGTCGACCTTGAAGCCTCCTTTTATGGAGTGATTGGACTACTAACCCCTTTTATTTATTATGCTCTCCAGTCTCGTACTGGTCCTGCATTTACTTTCTGCATTTATTCCTTAAATCCAGTCTCGCACTGGTCCACCTACTTTTGCTTTCTGTTTATGCTTTTAGTAATCCAGTCACGCACTGGTCCCCCTTATTTATATTTCTGCTCGTTCATTTCCAATAATCTAGTCTCGCACTGGTCCTTTATTTACTATTTTTATACTTTCAATTCTCCAGTCTCGTACTGATCCTGATATTTCGGCCCATGTTTCCGGCCTTTCTTACTGCTTATGTTGCACTTTATATATTTTGCTAACCGCGGTCCTACGCTGGCAAGCGGTGCTTCTCCTCCTTTCTGTGAGACCTTAGTTGGGGAAAACCCGGAGTTGAGTCCCTCCTCCCGAGTTAGCCCCAAATAAGGAGCCCTCCTACCGCCGAGCCTCCCGGTCAAAAGTCGAGTGACCGGTCGAGTTAAGAATGCCGCGTCAAGACTTAAAGCGCTTACTCTTTGTTTAAGCTGTTTGAAGATTGTTTGTTGTGAAAGTGGCGGGTCGGTCACGCCCGCAGACCGTTCGTATCGGTTCAGGAGGGTTGACGACTCATGGCGACAGGGAGATGTGCACAGCGGGTTACCACCACTCCGAACCCGCAGTTTTGCCTCCGCTGGTTAGCCTAAATCTCGGAATCGCCGGATGTCGCTCACATCCAGTTAGTACACCAAGTTGTACAGGAGGGCCTGAGTGATACGGCACGACTACATTCAGAAGTGGCAGGACTGGCCACTGTCACCGACGGCCGCATCAGTGAGACCCGCAGGGTTTGCAACCCCGCTTGAAGCAAAGCGGTCCAAGCTGTGTCGACACGGGGTTTTTATGTGTGCATGTTTGAATACCTGGGTGCGAGTGTGCGCGAGATAGTATTGTCTTTATTACGTACTGCGCGTCTATGTCACCTCGTGGACATTATGGTTGGTAGGCCCTATAGATATATATACGTATATATGTTTGTCTGATGCTAACCATCTACCTTGCTTCGGCTATTTATTCATGTACTTTAGCCCGCCCCCCAGGATATGGATCCGGGGAGGGAATGTGTTTTCTACTTATCTATGTGACTAATGGTTATTCTTATAACCAATCACAGGAGATGGGACAGCGCGAAGCCCCCGCACCGCAGGATGAGTTACCGTCCTTAGAGATGGACCGATCAGATACTCCAGCCTCGCCCCTGTCTTCCGCGACGTGAGTCCTAGAGTATAGGACTAGCTTGGGAGTATTTTGTTATAGTTATGTGTAGCCCCCGAGGCAGATGTTGTAAACAATAGGCTTCGACCTTTTCTCTTTATGTAAATATAAGTTGTGTGCTTAGTGTTCCTATTTTATTGCTTCCGCTATGTGATTCTGATGTATTGTTGTGATTCTTGTGCCTAACAAGGCGAGCACTCAGTGCTTGAGAGGGTGGGTCGTTACCATCTGGGAAGTACTAGTGGCTGTCCCTGGGCAGTAAGATCCCCCCTCCCTGAACCGGGTTCAGTTTTGGGGAGGGGGGGGGGGGGGGGGGGGGGGGGGGCTTACACGGCGCACCTGGCTCGCCCCTCAGATTCTCCCTCAACAACCATGGCACTAATAGCAGCGAGCCAGAAGAAGCGCGAGTGCGAGACGAGAGTTGCGAGAAAGCCTGGGGGAGAGGGAGAGGGTTAAACAGTTAATGCGGTGGTTAGAAAGTAAAAAATCGTCGGCTATTTATATGAAAGAAAAGAGCGGGAAGGTTTTGAAGTGCCCGGGGTGCGGATAGCAGAATCGCGCGGTGACGTTTCAGCTTCTCGGACCTTTTCCGCTCCGGGTGGTCTTGCGTCCTGGCGACATCCTCCAGCTCTCCATGGGCGAGCCAAGCTGCAGGGAAAGAAATAAAAGTCTCGAATGCGAGACAGCAGTTCGCGAGCCTAGCCTAAAGTGAGGCGGCATATCAAATATAAAATGAGCAACGTGCGAACACAATTAACATAGCGGTGGAAACAATGAAAAGCGAAAATAATAGCTCGCGAGCGAGCAATGATGTCCATATTACACATTCACAAATTGTTCAAAACCCCTAGATGAAATAATAGGGGCAAGCGAGAAGGAAACATATAACATTGTTCAGTAGTTAATCCACTTCCAGCGGCCGCGACCTCGCACTCCAGAACGCGGTGGAACTCTCGGGTAGTGGTACTCGCGGACCGACTGGACATCGCGCAGCATCAGCCGCATTTGATCCTCAATTCGCGTGAGGTGCACCCTAGGTGAGGTGACCTCGCCGTGAGCGACCTGCTGCATCTCGGCAAGGACATGCGCGTTCGCATCTTCCATAGCGGAAAATCTCTCCTCGTAAGAGGTCATGTCCACCCAGTTCCGGTCATACAGCTCTCGCAACATGGCGCCGTATTTCTGGAATAGCTCGGTGACCCGCCTTTTCATCTGCTCCGGGTTACCGGGGTCCCCGAGGAAGTCTGCGACTTGGCCCGGCGAGGGCGGAGGCGATATCTCCACCTCCCCGTGCTCTGAATCAGAGGGTGGGGTCCAGGGAACTCCTGCGAGGAAGAAGTCAACAACAAGAGATAGGAAAAAGGCAATCGGCGGAAATTAGCCAACCTGGCGAGATCAGAATGGTACGGGTTCGCGGGAGAGAGGAGCTCGGCTGGCCCTTGAAGGCTTCAGTGAAGGCGGGGGTAATAGATTTTCCCAGGCCAGGGCGGTGCGTTGTTTCGTCCGCGACCCAGGGTTCGGCAAGTAGCGAGCCGCCCGGGCTCCGTTGTTCCAGAACGCCGAACCCCGGAGTGATGATGGTCTGGTTCAGTGGAGGAGGCGAGTCCACCAGGATGGAGGTTCGCATCTCCGGGGTCGCGAGAGGGGACACTGCGAAGAAGGAACAATGCGGGTCAGCGATCAAAGAAGAGCAAGAGAAAGCGATGTGAATAACTCACCCGGTCGCGAGTTTGGGTCCCGCAGGTCGGCAGTCCTCACATCCGGGGGGATCAGTCCTCCTGGGAGACGCGGGGCGAGACCCTGTTGGCGATGGCCTGATAAGATTTTCCTCGACGGGAGGGTTCAGCGAGCCAGGAAACAAAGTTAGGTGAATACTATTCGGATTATCGAACCTTCGACATTAGTACCTGCGAGTTGAACTCGTTGCGAGGAGGCGAAGGTAGAGGTGATGATCCATCCTCCTCGGGCATCCGTCGGATGGTCTTCGCCGTTTTGTTCTGAGGCGGAGGTGGAGCAGGTTGCGGAGAAATCCAGGGAGCGAGCTCGGCAGCTTTGGCCTTTTGAACCGCCTGTGAGGCCTTGAGGTCGGCGAGCCAATATTTCTTCTCTTTTGGACATCGCGATTGATATGGTGACGGGCATCGAAGGAGAAGAGAGGGAGAAAAAGTTCATGCACCGGCCATGAAGAATGGTATTTATAGCCTTGGGCATGGGGCCCACCAAAAGATTCTCGCCACGTCATCAAGGGACCGAAGAACACCAGGGGTTGGATGTTTCTTCGCGAGCCTAAGGTAGCCTCGCGAAGAGCGGGTATTGTGTATAACTCCGATATTCGCTAGGAGGTGAGCGGAGACTAAGGGATCAACCGGCGAAGAGTAAGAAGGAGGGCGAGCCATAGTCTCAAAGGCCGCTCGCAGGAAGGCGAGCGAGACGGGCTCTCGCAGCCGCTCGCAGGAAGGCGGGCGAGCCAGGTTCTCGTGGGTCGCAAGAGGAGCCCCCGTGGGTGGCTCGCCCAGTAGGGGTCCATGGGTGTTTTTATCTGGAAGCCCATGGTGGTCTGCAGTTAGCCTCTCCAAACAGCGAAGTTTGGCTGGCAGACCATTTTGGGTTGCGCATAGTAAAAGTGTAAGGCGGAATCCCGCGATTAGCAGACCGCATGTAAAAAACTATATATAGACCTTGAAGGGAACCTTTGGAGAGGATTCCAATCTCAGTACTCTGAGCTTCTTCCTCCCTAGGTTATCTTGGATTAGCTCTCCAAGGTGCCCAGTCTCAGCTTTGGCTTGGGAGGGGAAGCGCTTAAAGATCTTCCGGGTGTGTGGTGGGACCTCCTCACTGCGACCAAGGGTCTGTGTCTAGTTCCGAGTCTTCGGTCTGTTCCTCCCGAGGAATCAGTAAGTGCTAGTTGCTCCTCATCTTTGAGGGCCCGAACTCCTCAAGAGACCAAACTCTGGTTTCAACATTAAATATTGTACTATCAGCATAAAGTGACGTACACCCTTAGCTTGGACAGAGATGGGCGACACAAAATTGTTAAAGCGAAAAGACATTGATGGTGCGAACACGATGAACTGAGCAATGTACTTCTAACCTTCAACCTCCAGACTCCAATCATTACCCGCACGGTAGAAATTAGAATCATTTCAAGCTTATTTAATAGAACAAAATTTCTGTACGGGAATCTTATACGGAGCATCATACGGGAAAGCATTTATATGGTATATTTTTTATTTTTCGCAAAAAAATTCACATAATATTTATCAATGTGTTTTTATGGTCATTTTAAATACTCATATGCATATATTTTGGGGTATAAATACACTTGTAAAAAAAATGAATTTTTTGAACTAAATTACAACTGTACTTTATAACTGAAAATACAGACCATTTACAACTGTAGATGACGTTACGACTCTAATTTTGTAAGAAAAAAAGTCCTGCACGAAAGCATCGTGCAAGCAGCGTATCTAAAATTCTCTCTACTTAATATTGGGAGATCTTTTTAAATTTTAATAACGGTCAACTTAGCAATTACAAATTTTGAAATCTCTCTCTCTCTTAATTTTCCACAAACCATATTAACGTGTGGTTCAGTCTGATTAATAGAGACAAATAATCCTACAAAGGAAATTATAAATATATGTATGCATAGTAAAGCACGAATTGAATCATATTAGGCATGTGCCAGAGTGAAATAGAAGCCGGGGAAGCTCACAAGACCCGAAGAACAGCGATAAATGGTGGAGACGGCGGTGGAACGGCAGCGATCGCAGCGGCCGCAACATGTGCGGCGGGTGCGGGGTTGTTGGGTTGGTGGGTGTGGGAGTTTCGTCCATTCCATCAACAACTATGGATGGTTCCGGTCAGCCTTGTCTTGATCGGAACACCGATTGTTGTCGCGTTTTCCACGATACTCGCTTCAGTATGATATCCATTATTTTCTAGGGGCATTTACCCTCTAAGTTTGCAAAATTACATATTGCACCTCTCTTATTGTTGAAATTACAAAAATCTCCTCTCAATGTTACAAAACATAACATTTACCTCCCTGAAGTTCACATTTCATAGCATTCATGCACAAAAATACCCCTTTCGGAGTACATTTTCAGGGGCGAGGGGAGTATTTTGTGCATGGATGTTATGAAATATGAACTTTAAGGGAGGTAAATGTTATGTTTTATAACATTCGCAGGTGGTTTTTGTAATTTCAATAATGAGAGGGGTGCAATCTGTAATTATGCTATCTTCCAGAGAAAGTTTTGGTAATTATTCGTATTTTCTATTATAATTGGAGAAACTATTGGGCGCGGCTCGTGCTGAAATTATATGTACATGACTATTGAGAACTTTACAAGGACTTCTTCTTTAAGCTTAAATGTAGGGACTGTTATAATTTACCAAGAATTTACTGCAGTTTCTACCAAAAGTTTACTATGTTTGTTCATAGGGATAAAATAGATTTCCACAAGTTTTCACTTTAATCTATGTGTTGCTATTCTTCTTTGATCTGAGAGAGAATCAAGAGAGCGAAAGTAGTTTTCCGCCCTGTCGTGTATTCTCTGCCTTGGCGCGCGATTTTCGCCCTGGCGCGCATTTTCCGCCTGAGAGCCATATTTCTGCCCAGGCGCGCATTTCTCGCCCAGACGCGCATTTCTCGCCTGGGCACGCGCTGTTTCGCCCAGACACACATTTTTGATAGGGCTAGCGCTTTTCGCCTGGCCGCGCTCATTTTCACCAGCGCTACGAGACACATTTTTTTCTCCATGGTGCGCATTTTTCGCTCTAGTGCGCGTAATTCTAAGATTGAATTTTATATAACAAACGAACAATAAAATTGATCAATTTTACATTATTCTTCAAATCCACTGGACGAACACTATAATTGGAATTAAACCAATTCCAATTTCTAGAAGAATTGGAATTAATCTTAATTCAAATATGCAATTTCTGTTCCATCCAAACGAACGGTACCTTAAGGTTTGTTCCTTTGAAAGACATTGATTTTTAAGTATTGGTTTTCAATCCAATGTCAATTCATGTAGAAATTGGCATTGAGTTTAATTCCAAATTTATTGTTCGCGACACGATGATGTTTTATCAAAAGAATTGACATTAATCACTTTTATTTGTTCGAATTAAAGACATTTACTTTTAAGAATTGAAACGAAAGAAAATCATGAGAACACGAATAATAATAAAATAATGTGTAAATGTGAATAAAATGGCAAGACTCGAGGGAGAACACCCGTCCGGGCGGAAAACGTGCATCGAGGCAAAAAATGCACCCCCGGAGCGAAAACACGAGCCCGGGTGACAAAAGAGCGCCCGAGGCGAAAAAGGACACCCGACAGAAAAATCCGCCAGAGCGGAAAATGCGCGCACGGGCTGAAAAAGTGCGCCCAAGCGGAAAAATGCACGTGTGCACTAAAACATACGCATTCACGCTAAAAATGTGTGTCCGTGCGGAAAATGTGTATTCGGGCGGAAAATGCGCGATTAAGCGAAAAAACGCGCGCTAGGGTGGAAATGTGTTTAGGCGGAAAAATGCGCACCCGTGATAAAAATGATCGCCCGGGCGAAAAATGTGCGCTCGGGCGAAAAAATGCGCGTACGGGCGAAAAATGCATGCACGTGCGGAAAAATGCCGCGCGCGGGCAAAAAAATGCGCGTCAGGGCAAAAAAATGGCCGCCCGGGACGAAAAATGCGCGACTGGGCTGGAAATGCGCACCCGAGCGGAAAATGCGCGTTAGGGCGGAAAATTTGTACCTGAGCAGAAAATTCGCCCATGGCGGAAATTGCGTGCCCGGGCGAAAAATGTGCTCCCGGGCGAAAAATGCGCGCTTGGGCCGAAAATGTGCACCCAAACCGAAAATGCGCGCCCAGGTCGAAAATGTGCGGGCGGGCAGAAAATGTGCGTTCTGGTAAAAAATGCATGTTTAGGTGAAAAATGCGTGTCTGAGCGGAAAATGCGATCCCGACGAATAATGTGCGTCAGGGCAAAAGGTGCACGCTCAACTAAAAATGTGCACGCTCAACTAAAAAAAGGATTGCGAACAGCAGCCTTGTTGAAGATCCGGAGGGCATCGAGGCGGCATTCTTGGACTTCTTTGATCGGAAGTGGGAGTGTGCGGCTCCTGTTCTTACTGGGTGGCCGCTCCTGCCTTCATCTCGGCGGCTCGATGGAGGGGCGACCTCCTTGCTGCTGAAGGAGGTTTCTGAGGAGGAGATTTGGGGCGTCATCAAGGCCATGAGGGTCAACCGTGCTCCGGGCCTAGACGGTATTACTTCCTCTTTTTTTGTCCACTTCTGGCCCATTGTGCGTACTTCTGTTTGCAGGGCCATTGGCGACTTTTTTGCTCTTGGTCGTATGCCCAGTGCGTGGAAGGAGACATTGGTGGTCCTCATTCCGAAGTGCCCCAATGCGTCTCGGCCGGATCGGTTCCGTCCTATTAGTCTGTGCCAGACCATCTATAAGGTGGCGGCGAAGATCATTGTGGATCGCATGAGGGGGCTCCTACCCTCGCTCATCTCGGAAGACCAGGGGGCCTTTGTTCCTGGGCGCTCTATTTCCCACCAGTGCTTCATCGCCCAGGAGGTGGTGCACAAGCTGGCGATCTCGACCTCCAAGACTGGGTTCCTAGCTATGAAGGTCGACATGGAGCAGGCCTACGACAAGATGTCATGGGCGACGCTGCGGCAGGTTCTAGTCATGTTTGGGTTTCCGGAGGAGTTTGCTAGATGGATTCTGCAGTGTGTGGAGGGGCCGCAGTTTGCGTTGCTCCTCAACGGGCGACGTACGAGGTGGATCGAGGCGAGCTGTGGCTTCAGGCAGGGATTCCCCCTCTCCCCTTATCTGTTCATTCTGTGCTCTGAGCTGCTCTCGCTTGCCTTCAGTCAGCGGGGGAACTCATTGGGCGTTATGGTTGCGGCTTCTGGCCCGCGGATCTCTCACTTGCTTTACGCCGACGACATCTTCATCACCTCGGATGCCACCACGTCGTGCGTGGACCAGTGTCTTGTCGTAGTGCAGGAGTACTGTACTTGAACTGGGCAGAGGATCAACAGATCGAAGTCCATGGTCATGTTTGGCAAGTCCACCCCTACGGGGACGTCCGACAGGCTGACTCGCCGCTTGGGCTTCCAGAGGGTTCGAGAGTTTACTTACTTGGGCATTTTGCTGGCTATGCGCAAGTTGAAACGCTCCGACTTCTCGCACCTGCTTCTGAAGGTGGCGGAGAAGGTTCGGGCTTGGGGGAACCGCCACCTCTCCTTGGCGGGCCGGGCCACCCTCGTCTGGTCGGCGCTCCTGGCCAGCATTGCCATGTGCCTCGCTCGGTCCAGGAGGCTATAGAGCGGCTGACGCGGTTTTTTTTCTGTGGCAGAGGGCCCCTTCCCAGCGCGGGATGCACTATGTGAGCTGGGAGCAGTGTTGCTCTCCCTCTGCCGGGGGTGGGCTTGGCTTCCATGGGGTGAGTAGGTGGCAGGGCCCCTTACGGGCAAAGTTCGCCTGGGAGCTGATGCAGGCGGGATCCTCCCTGTTCCACAGGTTGGTTTCGGCCCAGTACAATGGCCGCCTTTGGCGGGAGGGAATCACCCGGCGTGACTCTCCGGTTTGGCGGCTCATCAGGGAGGGTGCTGAGTGCCTTCGGCCCCTGCTTCGCTGGCAGATTGCGGATGGCGATTCTGTGGATGTACTTGCGCACGCTTGGATTCTTGACCGGCCTCTCTCCCGGTGGCCCACTTTCGCTGACTGCGGCTCGCTGGAGTCACTCCAGGTATCGGCCTTCTTGCTCCCAGGCGGCGGTTGGGATGTTTCCGTTCTGTCTCAGTTTTTTGGGCCGGATCTTGTTGAGGTCGTCCTCCAAATTCCGGTCCACAACTCCTTTCCCCAGGACAGGCCGGAGCTCTGCACCCGCCTCAGTGGTCGTTCTGTTTCCTCCCTCGCCTACATGGCCCAGTTTGACGGAGCGTGTACGGACTTTAGCTGGCTTTGGAAGCTGTAACTTCATCCGCGAGAGCGGATGTTTTGGTGGCGGCTCCTGGGGGATGCGATCCCCACCCGGGCGTGGCTTGCCCGTCGGGGTCTTACTGCTGAGCGGGGATGTCCTTGGGGATGCACATCTGAGGAGACCCGGGACCATCTGGTCTCGGACTGCTGCTGTCTGTCGGCCATTCAGGTCGCTCTTCTGCGTTGGGGATACAGTATGCCCTCCTACTCCAGCTGGGAGACTGCGCGGGAACATCTCTCATCTGCCTCTGCCGGCGCGCTCGGTACAGCGAGGGTTTTTTGCTGTGCGGTTTACCAGGTCTGGCGTGGCCGCAACGCCAAGGTCCACAGTGGCGAGGTGGCGTCCTTTACTGTCATGGCGGCAACCATTGTTGAGAACCTCTCCATTATGCGAGCTCTACCACTCCAGGGGCACTGGGGTACCACCCAGCCTCACCGGCTGTCGACACCACGCTTTTGGTGCCCCCTGTTGAAATTGTTGAAGTGGAAGTGAAGGAGGTTTTTGGACCTGGACGGTCTGGGAGGAGGTCGGGCGGTCTGACGTGACCGCACGACCTGGCGGTCTGCATCTGCGGTCTGGCTGATCTAAGCCTAGCTGCGGTCTCCCGGGTTGACCGCTGGTCTTGTCCAAAGTCTGCTGAAGGTGGAGCCGCGCGGTCTGTGCGTGATTGCGTGGCGTGCTGTCCTCTTCAAGGCTGTGGCGGTCTGGTGTGACCGCACAGTTTGATCCAGGTTCTCTCCGGAATGCGGTCTGGTAGCTGACCGGGCTTTCTGGGGGTATTCGCGGACTAAGGGTCTTAGTCGCGCGGTCTCAGTTCGCGGTCTCAGGAGGAGACTGGTATGCGAGCTGGTTGCTGTTCGCGGTCTCAGAAGGAGATCGGCATGCGGACAGGAGCTTGCGATCTGATGGCGAACTGACTGTGTTCGCGGTCTCGTGCGAACACAGGTGATGAATAGCTTCAGGCGGTCTGGCGAGCTCTTTGTGGAGTCGCGGTCTGCTGTGAGAGTGGCGGTCTCTCATGGCGACATTGAAGCTGGCGGGTTCACCAAAAATGAAGCAGAAGTAATGTTGCTGATCGCGCAGTATGACCGGTCAGGTCGCGCGGTCTGGGGGGTGGTGATCCTATCTCTAGGGTGGTGACCAGATCAGGTCTCACGCCTATAAATAGGAGCCACTGTTGCAGCAAACATAGACACACCAAGTGTAAGCTGAGTTCGCTCTTGTTCTTGCGGTCTGTTTATTTCTGACCGGGCGGTCTCTGATTGAACTCTTCTTGTGCAGCTTCTGCGGATAGTGTGGGAAGCAGCGATCACCTCTTCCTCTGAAAGTGTTCGGGCGGTCTGCGGCTTGGAGTTGTGGTGCTGGAGTTCGGGAGAATCAGGAGGTCGGAAGAAGGGAGCGGTCTGTGCAGCGGTCTGGTGGTGTTCTGTGGTCGGCAGAGAGTTGCGGTCTTGCAACTGGCAGAGATCGCAGGGGAGGTCGCGCGGTCTGGGCGGTCTCCAGTTATCCTCAGTTTTTGTATTTCTCTTTGGAGTTTTTTGTGCTGACGAAATCATGTCTCGTCAAGCATGTCTTGCCCTGTAATTGAAGTTTGCTATCAATAAAGATCGTTTGTTTGCCTAAGATTGTTTCTGGTTGTTTTGGCTTGTATCTCTAGTTGTTATTCCTGCTTGCTCTCACAAGGTCCGAGAAATTTTCACATGGTATCAGAGCCAGGTTGGAGTGGATAGAGCAGCGAATAACTTAGAGTAGCCATCGCCTTTGTGAAGAAGGAACCAGAGGAAGAATAATGGAAGGTGGATTTGCAAGAGGTCTTGGGATTGAGATGCTTACATCGACTAACTTTAAGAAGTGGAAGTCGTGTATGCAGAGCTATCTTCTAGGGGAGGACCTCTGGGAGGTTGTTGGAGGAGATGCAACAGAAGAGGTGAAGGCAACAGAAGCGGGTGACAATGGTCCGACCGTGAGGGCGTGGAGAAAGACCAATGCTAAGGCCGAGTTCACTTTGAAGCGTGCCATTTCACCTGATCTATTTGATCACATCTTAGGGTGTGGATCAGCTGCCGAGATCTGGAGAGCCCTGGATGGGCTGTTTAACAAGAAGAATGTAGCGAGGCTACAGTTCTTAGAGAATGAGCTGGCAAGGTCGGCTCAGGGTGATCTTTCTATCTCAAATTTCTTTCTGAAGATGAAGAACCTATGCGCTGAGATATCAGCACTGGATCCTGATGAGCCAATTTCTGAGGCGAAGCTGAAGAGGCACATCATCCGCGGCCTGCGAAAGGAATATGTGTCCTTTGTGACGTCGGTGCAGGGTTGGGCTAATCAGCCGTCTTTGATAGAGCTGGAGAATCTGCTAGCGTCGCAGGAAAGTCTGGCAAGGCAGATGGCAGGGGTGTCCGTGTCTGGGGGAGATGGCGAGGTTCTCTTCTCAGGAAAGAAGAAGAAGTGGGATAAGAAGAAGAAGACCGTTGGAGGCTATGGGCCTTCAACTTCTGGACAGCAGGAGAGGGGCTATCCTCCTAAGGCTGAGGAGAAGAAGAAGAAGAAGGAAGGTCTCAAATGCTACAAATGCGGGAAAGTTGGGCACTTCAAGAAGGACTGCAGGCTGAATACTCAGCCAGGGCATGCTGCTGAAAAGGAGGAAGCACCGGCCAGTCATATTGATGGAGGATGGGGAGGAGCCTTCTCGGCTTCTATTGGAGTCTCGGCTCCTATCAACTATCAGGAGGACTGGATCGTGGACTCGGGGTGTGGTCATCACCTCACCGGGGATGGATCGAAGCTTTCTTCAGCGGAGCCCTACACAGGTAACAATGTTATTATTACTGCAGATAATACTGTGCATGCAGTCGAGAAGGTCGAGGTTGTTTCCTTGGGCAGTGATAGAGGGCCATTAACCTTGAGGAGTGTCTATCATGTGCCCGGTATGAGGAAAAACCTCTTCTCCGTGACCAACGCTGTTGACGCTGGGTATCACGTTCTGTTCGGCCCAACAGAAGTGAAATTTCTACGTAATGTAGAGGCCGTGAAGGCCGAGGTCGTCCATGTCGGGAGGAGAGCGAAAGACCTGTTCGTTTTATCGACAAGTTCTTATGTCGACAAGATGAAGACGAATTATGGTGCCGTGATATGGCATGAGAGGTTTGGGCACGTAGGGATGGATAAGCTGAAAGCTATGGCGGTGAGAGGTCTGGTCAAGGGCCTGCCAAATCTATCTTCCTACGGTGAGGGTCATGTTTGCGAGGGATGTCAGTTCGGCAAGTCTCATCGACTGTCGTTTGATAAGTCGCAGACGAGGAGTAGTGTGTCGTTGGAGTGCATCCACGGTGACTTGATGGGACCAACTGCTACCCCAAGCCTCGGAGGCAGCAGGTATATGCTGGTGTTGATCGATGATTACACCAGATATGTTTGGGTTTATTTTCTGAAGGAGAAGGCGGAGGCGTTTGCCAAGTTTGTGGAGTTCAAGGAGCTCGTGGAGGGTCGGCTGAATCTGCGGATCAAGAAGCTGAGGACGGACAATGGAGGGGAGTTCACCTCTGCTGAGTTCTCCAGTTTTTGCAGGAAGGCAGGCATCCGGAGGGAGCTCACTTGTGCTCATACTCCACAACAGAACGGAGTTGCAGAGCGGAAGATCCGTCATCTGACGGAGACCTGCAAGTGTTGGCTGCATGCCAAGAGCATCCCAAAGTCCTTCTGGGCGGAGGGAATGTCTTGTGCTGCCTACATCATCAACCGGATGCCTTTGAGTCCAATCAATATGTTGACTCCTCATGAGATGATGTTCAAGGAGAAGCCAAGCATGGCTCACCTTCGGGTATTTGGCTCCACCTGCTACGTGCATGTTCCAGATGCTCTTCGGACGAAGCTAGATGCGAAAGCAAGGAAGCTAGTCTTCGTGGGATACGATGAGAGGAAGAAAGGCTGGAAGTGCATGGACCCGGAGACGCGGAGATTTGTTGTTTCTCGCGACGTTGTGTTCGACGAGGTGACATCTTACAAGGGGTCTTCTGATGTGGAGCTACCAGAGAGCAGGGTGGAGGTGCCGGAGAAAGCTGTGGAGAATCTTCAGGTGGAGCTACCTGTGTCACCAGGTGGTCCATCAGTTTCTAGTTCTGAGACGGAGGCTTCTGGTTCAAGGAGCAGGGGGAGCGGTGCTCCTAGCACGTCTGTAAGAGGAGCTAGGGAAGGAGCAGCTGGAGATAATGCGGTTTAGGGGAAGGAGCTGAGGAGGTCGAAGCGAGCGATCACCGCCCCTGATCGCTATACAGGAGGAAACGCAGTGAGCTTTGTCTCATGTTTCTTCGCTGGTCCCTTGGATGAGAGGGAGCCGTCGAGCTTTGAGAAGGCCCAAGGCGTGAAGGAGTGGGATGTTGCAATGCAAGAAGAGATGGCAGCTCTTGAGAAAAATGAGACCTGGTCTCTAGTACCCAAGCCAAAGGGCACCACTCCGGTGACATGCAAGTGGGTCTACAAGCTCAAGAAGAAGGCTGACGGTAGTATCGAGCGGTACAAGGCTCGTCTTGTAGCTCGGGGGTTCTCGCAGCAATACGGTGAAGACTACGAAGAGACTTTCAGTCCGGTGGCAAAAATGACTTCAGTTCGGTTCATCATTGCCTTGGCGGCGTTCAGTGGATGAGAGATTTGGCAGCTCGACGTCAAGAACGCCTTCTTGTACGGCGAGATTGACAAGGACATCTTCATGGTCCAGCCACCAGGCTTTGTGTCTGAAGATTTTCCGGAGCATGTCTGCAAGCTGAAGAAGGTCTTGTATGGGTTGAAGCAAGCGCCGAGGGCGTGGTACGGGAAGATCGCAGAATATCTCTTATTCTGTGGGTTTTGTGCTTCAGACTCAGACTCAAGCTTGTTCGTCAAGAAGAGCGGGGAGCTTCAAGTCATCGTGCTGCTATACGTCGACGACATGATCGTGACGGGGAACTCGAAGGAGGAAGTAGCACAGCTACGGGCTGAGCTAGCTATCAGGTTCGAGCTGAAGGACTTAGGTGAGCTTCACCATTTCCTTGGACTCGAGGTGCAGAGGAAGGAAAGTGGAGTGCTGGTGTCCCAGGCTGGATATGCGGAGCGGATCGTGGAGCGATTCGGCATGAAGGAAGGGAAGTACACTTCCACACCTCTGGAGAAGGTTATGAAGCTTCGGAAAGATGAGGGGAGGATTATGCAAGATCCGTTGGTGTTCCGAGCTCTGGTTGGGAGCTTGATTTATCTGACGATCACAAGGCCGGATATTGCAGCAGAGTGAGTCGGTATATGGCGGAGCCACGGGTACCTCATCTGCTAGCGGCCAAGAACATTCTGAAGTATGTCAAGGCAACCTCGGACATGGGTCTCCTATACAGGAGGGATGCGGGCTTCGAAGTGCATGGATACATGGATGCTGATTACGGGGGAGATTCGGATGATCGGAAGTCGACATCTGGATTCGTCTTCATGGCGGGCCCTACGGCTATATCATGGTG
Source organism: Dactylorhiza incarnata (assembly GCA_033032865.1). NCBI lineage: Eukaryota > Viridiplantae > Streptophyta > Magnoliopsida > Asparagales > Orchidaceae > Dactylorhiza > Dactylorhiza incarnata. The sequence continues at coordinate 453,987 of JAWHQI010000541.1, forward strand.
CAGCAAGAAGCAGGATTCCGTATCGGTCTCCACCACAGAAGCGGAATACAAGGCTTCGACCTTGGCAGCTCAGGAAGCCATCTGGCTTAGGAGGTTGGTGGGAGACGTCCACAAGGAGGTTCGGGAGCCGACTTTGCTATGCGGTGACAACGAGAGTGCTCTAAAACTGGTAACCAATCCAGTTTGTCACGCGAGGACCAAGCATATCGAGATCGAGCATCACTTCATACGGGAGAAGGTGCTGGAGGGATCTCTTTCGGTCGGGCATGTGCGGAGTGCGGACAATGTCGCGGACATCTTCACAAAGGCGCTGGTAAAGGGGTCGTTCACACGGCTAAGGGAGCTACTTGGGCTGGTTTCCACTTCCCACTTCAAGGGGGAGTGTTGAAATTGTTGAAGTGGAAGTGAAGGAGGTTTTTGGACCTGGACGGTCTGGGAGGAGGTCGGGCGGTCTGACGTGACCGCACGACCTGGCGGTCTGCATCTGCGGTCTGGCTGATCTAAGCCTAGCTGCGGTCTCCCGGGTTGACCGCTGGTCTTGTCCAAAGTCTGCTGAAGGTGGAGCCGCGCGGTCTGTGCGTGACTGCGTGGCGTGCTGTCCTCTTCAAGGCTGTGGCGGTCTGGTGTGACCGCACAGTTTGATCCAGGTTCTCTCCGGAATGCGGTCTGGTAGCTGACCGGGCTTTCTGGGGGTATTCGCGGACTAAGGGTCTTAGTCGCGCGGTCTCAGTTCGCGGTCTCAGGAGGAGACTGGTATGCGAGCTGGTTGCTGTTCGCGGTCTCAGAAGGAGATCGGCATGCGGACAGGAGCTCGCGATCTGATGGCGAACTGACTGTGTTCGCGGTCTCGTGCGAACACAGGTGGTGAATAGCTTCAGGCGGTCTGGCGAGCTCTTTGTGGAGTCGCGGTCTGCTGTGAGAGTGGCGGTCTCTCATGGCGACATTGAAGCTGGCGGGTTCACCAAAAATGAAGCAGAAGTAATGTTGCTGATCGCGCAGTATGACCGGTCAGGTCGCGCGGTCTGGGGGGTGGTGATCCTATCTCTAGGGTGGTGACCAGATCAGGTCTCACGCCTATAAATAGGAGCCACTGTTGCAGCAAACATAGACACACCAAGTGTAAGCTGAGTTCGCTCTTGTTCTTGCGGTCTGTTTATTTCTGACCGGGCGGTCTCTGATTGAACTCTTCTTGTGCAGCTTCTGCGGATAGTGTGGGCAGCAGCGATCACCTCTTCCTCTGAAAGTGTTCGGGCGGTCTGCGGCTTGGAGTTGTGGTGCTGGAGTTCGGGAGAATCAGGAGGTCGGAAGAAGAAAGCGGTCTGTGCAGCGGTCTGGTGGTGTTCTGTGGTCGGCAGAGAGTTGCGGTCTTGCAACTGGCAGAAATCGCAGGGGAGGTCGCGCGGTCTGGGCGGTCTCCAGTTATCCTCAGTTTTTGTATTTCTCTTTGGAGTTTTTTGTGCTGACGAAATCATGTCTCGTCAAGCATGTCTTGCCCTGTAATTGAAGTTTGCTATCAATAAAGATCGTTTGTTTGCCTAAGATTGTTTCTGGTTGTTTTGGCTTGTATCTTTAGTTGTTATTCCTGCTTGCTCTCACAAGGTCCGAGAAATTTTCACACCCCCCGCCCATGGATGGATAAAGTTCAATGTGGATGGTTCTCTCTCCTCGTCCGGGCTTGCTGGGCTTGGGATGGTGCCCAGCGATGACCGGGGTGCACTCATCTTTGCTGCTGGGTCCTCGCTTTTGCACCGGGATCCTGGGGGAGTGGAGCTGGCGGCGGTCTTGGCTCTCAAGGATCTTATCCCGCCATCTTTATATGGGGTGCGCGGGGCTATTGTGGAGGGCGACTGTTTGACCCTCATGGACAGCTATGCTGCTGGTTTGCGACGCGGCGACTGGTGCGTGACGGTGGACGGCGAGGAGGACTTCTCTTTTCTGAGCAGCTTCCCGCAGCTTCGTTTCCAGCATATTGGTCGTGAGGCCAACAGAGTTGCTGATTTCTGTGCTCGTTTTGCCCTACGGGGAAACTTTGTATGGCTTGCTGTTGATAGCACTCAGACCGAGTTTGCCGAGCTTGTTCGTGCAGACTTGGATGACATGTTGTAGCTTTATTTTTCTTTTTGGTTTTTAATTTCATGCTACATGCACTTTTCAAAAATAAAAATAAAAATGTGCACACGGACGAAAACACAACTCTGAGAAAATGGGCCCGAGCAAAAATGAGCGCTAATGTGAAAATGTGCACTCGTGTGAGTTCGCAATTTCGGAATGCTTAATCTCAAAATCTACGGCAGGACCTAAACATTCGATGAAGGTTTTGTGGGTTTTTTTCAATATCGATGTTTTTTTACTCAAAAACCAATTCCGTTCTAAAACCATTCATTTGAACATCAGCATTGTTCGATAGACACGAACCCTAAATTAAATTGAGAATCATAGTTCGATAGAGACTTTCCAAGTGCATTACTTTGATAGTCCATGTGCAGTCATGGTCTTTGAATATTAAGTGCTCTTTCATCATTAATAAAGATCAAGACACTTAGGTTAAGGGTTATGTAAAGCATATCTAAGTGAGAGAGAGAGAGAGAGAGTCTCGTAAGTTGATTGAATTGTAGCCACCAACGTGACGTGTTCAACGGAACGCGTGTGATCTTATTTTCACTTGACTTAGGACGTCCCGGGGTCTATTGTGCAATAATTCACCAAAATATGGTTTGTTCATATTTTCTTAAAGGTGATAGATTTATGAAAGACTTGAAACTAATGTTATGTTCATCCTTATGTAGAGAATTCCTAACCATGTGACATGTATTCTTCCCAAAAGCTTTGTACATTGACACGTCTGGATTCACAGAGTGTTACTTTTAGAGCACAATATTACCATTGGTGCAAATAATTTGCATTGGTTTCCCTTTTTCTTGCACACTTATAGTATACAACAATTTAGCAACCAAAGAAAAATTCACGGAGTCAAATTTTAAGAAGTGAAAGTCTGATATAATGGTTGATCTAAAAATGGACATTGAGGTTGCCCTATGAATTAACAAGATGAAGAGATGAATGTCAATAGCACTCCAAGAACAGAATGATCACTATGTTTCATTGGAACAATCCAACGAAATTTGCTCGTTGAAAATAAAGAGATTCATTCTTGAGCGTCTACTCAATTCACTATGAGAGACTGATGATGTGAAGGGCATTCTTGTTGAAGTGGGAAAAAATACAAGGTGTTCTCCAATGTTGAGATTGGGACACTGATGTAAAACATTTTTACCATGAGGCATAATGATTGTGCATGGTTCATGCCTCTATTCTAGAGATGTTCTGCTACCAGGCGAAGCTGCAAAAGTTGGGTATCTCTCTTCTAGAGACACATAGTGCATCTAAACACTACATCAAGGTTGTAGATGTCGGATATCAGAAACACGCTGGTTTAGGTTTTCATGTCAGTTTTAATATGTCGGGGGATATATCAGGGATATTTCATATATCAGGTTTTAATATTTAATTATTTATGTGTAATTATATATAAATTTAATCATTTTATAATTTATATATATTAATAATTTGATATTTATTGAACGCCTAAATTTATCAAACTAATATAAATATTTTGTGCTATATAAGTAATAACGATATGACGTGTGAAATAAAGTAAAAGGAAGCATAAAGCCAGGATGTTATCAATGACAATGGAAGATAATGAATCTTTAGTCCATAATTCAAAGACAAGGCATAATTGAAATCGATGACGGACTTGAGCAAGGAAGAAAGCCAAAGGAAGAAAAAAACCCTAAACAATGAAACAATTTCAGTTTATTGTCTATTAGATCATAGACAATAATTAAAATAAATTGAAAAAAAAAACCGTCGATAAAATGTCGGGATATATCGGCCGAAATATCGGCAAATATATCGGTCAATAGAAGATATATCGGAGGATATATTCCAAAATGATATTTTGCAAAAAAATATCAGAAACGTGTCGTTTTGTCCATTAAACCTTTATGTCGGACGACATGTCGGTCATGTCGAAGAATATCCACAACAAGCACTACATACATCGTCGTGTGGATTTAACATACTGAAGGCAATGTACAATTCTTAAGATGATGCTTGGAAACTCAATGACTAGATGAGAAACTAAAGAATGGAAAAACTAATTCTGGATTATTCGAGCGAAGCCAACCTTTAACACAATATAGTTATCTCTGACAAATTGTTCTAAATGAGATAGTAAGCTCTACCAACTGCTTTACTTACAGATATCACTTTATGGTTATGTACCTATTTGTCCCATGCTTAGCCCAGTGGTCTCTGAGGTCCACCGGCAACGATAGATCGTAGCCCTCCGCAGTCAACTTCGTAAGCAACTTGGCAAAAGCACTGCCACTCATCTTCCTCCCAGCAAGTCTAGCATGGCGTTTGTTTGGCACAACTGGGAGCGGATACATCGAAAGCGTCTTTGTGCAGCATGCAGACTGCCATCCTCCATTCCCCCATTTGTAACAGTGTTGCAGCTTCCCGGTGCACGAGCACCCGGGCGGCGGCATCATCGAATCGTCGAAAGGGACCTGATTCAAACCAAGATTCTGAACTTCCCTTTCCTGATATTTCGCAACAGTAATCTGCTTTACCGCGGCTAACTGTTTCCTTTTGCCTTTCTTTTGTTCCTTTGGTTTTCGATCATTGGTCTCCTTTCTCGATCGCTTGGTTTTCAATGCCTTTATGGAACCATCGGAAGCTGCTGATAGAGGATACAGCTCCATTACATGTATAGATAGTTCGTGATTTTCTTGAGAGACGGGCATCTGTAATGGTAAGTGCTGCGAAGGACTTTCAGGAGCGCTGCTCTCATTCATGCTGTTTTTGCGCGCATTCTTGAGGGCTGTAAGTGCGCTGTTTCGCTCCATGATAGCAGCATTCCGCTCGGCGAGCGCTCCGTCGCGTTGTACAATGGCCATATCACGCTCTGCAAAAGCCACTCTCTTCTCCGAAAGGGCTATGTTGCACTCTTGAATGGCATTGTCACGCTCGGCCATGAGCGCCATAAGCTTCATAGCGGGGATGTCTTTCATCTGATGGTGAGGCAACGGCCACTGCCATCCCTGCGGAATACAAGAGATCATGTCAAAGTATTACCAATTGAGAATTATTTTGGTACAAAATCTCAATTTTGGATGTTTTTAAGTTATTCTTTTAAATGGTTGCCAATACAACATTTTGTCATTTAGGGGCTTTGTAAGTCTGACTCAATTACATCCATGTAAGTGAAATTTTTATGTTCCAAACAAAAAAAAATAAGTCCATAAATGTCATAAAATTACTCCAAATTAGTTTTTTCCTAACAAACCCAAAATATAAATGTATGTGCGAAATTGTATTAAATAAATGATACAATTGACGAGCGTGAGATCATGAAACACGACTTTAATCATATTTATGCTTCTCATGCACTTTGCAATCATTTAAAAAAAATTATGATCAAGGAATTACCTGACAATTGTTTGATCATAAACCCCAGATATCTAATTTGAAACTTTAAATATTCAACTTTTCAGGACAGATCTTACAATAATAAAGATATATGAATTTCTGAGAAATTAATTACAAAAGCTATACCAACCTTAAAATATAGAATATTAAGATCCCAAGAGGTGATTTCAACTCCACTCAAAGATTGATGATAACTCGATAATCAGAACATCGTTTGACCCGAATTGAGGGCAGTTTGAAATGAATAAGTTGAGTAATGAGCAATTCTCATGCTTAGATCAAAATTGGATCGAGCCAACCAATAGAAAGAGATTGAATCGAATGACTTCGAGGCGATCTTGATCAAGGACTGCATCTCTGCTCATGAGCAGATTGTTTAATATATTATGCATATTCAATAACCATGTAAATATATCCAAATGAGTCACTTACATGAAATATCACATATTTTACAACTTGCATGTTAAATTTGTTAGAATTTTTTTTTAATAATGATTTCATTATCATTTCACGGAGCCATCATGGGTTCGGTGTTTGGGCTCTACATCAGTTGATGAGAAAAGCTGAAAACTATTTAGAGGGAATCCTGCTTCTTGGAGGGAATTCATGTTTTTGCTTTTGCTAACTTTCGGTCGACGTTCGCCGACCAAGTAATCGCTGATCGTTGACCGAGTCATCGCCGACCGTGCTTTCATTGTTCCCCGACCGATTTTTGTCATTGGCCGACCGAGTTCGTTGTCGACCGTGCCATCGCCGATCGCCGGCTGGGTCATCGCCGATCGCCAAGCCCAAGCGAGTCATCGCTGAGTGAGCTGCAATCAACGTTCGTCGAGGGCGCTTCTGAATCATCGTTCGCCGAGCACCGATCAAGCATAATAAGTTTACGCGGTTTTTCTGTGTTGTTTTTGTTAACTGTCATTAAATTTTATACGATTGGAGATTATGTTTATGTTATTTCCGTTAATAAGTTTACTTAATATAACAGCTACTAATTAATTATGAGATTAATATTTACGGTTTTACATAACTCCTTATATAAGAGGCAACTTCCTGAGAATAGGGGCTCTTGTTGGATCGTGCGTCTTCCTTAGAGGGGGTGATAGACTCACGCTATCAAGAACTGAAATTGCATGCTTAAACAAAAAGAGATACAATTGTTGAGACAAGCTCGGCACGAACTCCTGAGTGCGGGTTCCCTCTAAGAGTCTCTCTCACCTAGGAGAGCCTACACTAAAGAAGATCTCAAAAGATAATGAACAAGGAGACACTACCACTCAAATATATATGGGAGTGGGGAAATACAAAGGACAATAATTCCCACGGGCTACACAGACAAGTAGAGGTGTGTGGACGACAACATCGTATCAACACTCCCCACCCGAAAAACGACCTTGTCCTCAAGGTCGAGGTCCGTATTGTCAAAGAGCATCAGCGGATCCAAATCACTGAAGTTCGGACCATCATCTTCAAAGCCAAGCAACACACATAGATTTTTAAGAGGGCAGACGTGGGTGGGCGAGTATGGCTGCTCGCAGCGAAAGCAGAGGCCCTTGTGGCGAAACTCGAGGTGACGCAGGTGAGACAAACGCTGGGGTCGACGAGATGCCTGTGGACGCGGAACTGGCGTTGTGGAAGCGGGCCTAGCAGGTGGGGGCAGAGGATCCGAGCGCGGAAGAGGCGACGACAGTGACAACGGCTGTTGGGGAGGCCGGATCGAGGAGGATGGAGTTGTGTAGAGTTCCTCATCGAGGTACCGAGCCTGCTCTGTGGCGCGTGTAAGAGTAGAAGAATTGTGGACCCGGAGGTGCGCCCAGAAGTGGGGTTGCAGACCCGCGAGAAAGTACTCCAGATAGTGGTCGGGCGAGGTAGGGTACGTGCGTTGAGACCGCGATGAACTCGTCTATGTAGGAGGCCACAGTGTCGAACTGGCGAACGGAGCTGAGGCGCACAAAGGCATTACCCTCCTGGAGGGTGTTGTAGTGGCGGAGGAGTTCCTCTTTCAATGTGGGCCCGGTGAGGTCAGGAACCTGTTGGCGCATCCAACACACCCAATGGAGCGCCGAACCCTCCATATGGATAGTGGCTAGAGAAACCTTCTAGTTGGCGGGGGTGGATTGAAGGTCGAAGAACTGCTCGGCGCGGGCGAGCCACCCAAGAGGGTCGGTGTTGTCGAACACAGGAATCTCAATCCGGCGGAGATGGGCCGGGGGAATGTCCGCAGCGGGGTGCAGAAACCCCATGTGGTTCGGGACAGGAAGTGGTGGCGGTGTCGGTGGTGGAGTGGTCGGAGAGCGAATTACCGCCGTAGTCGTCAGCCCGCAAAGGAGGAGAGTGAGATCCGCAAGCTGAGCTTCGATTTGATCCATTCGCTGGGAGTCAGCGGAGGCAGTGGCGGAGGCGTTCTCGTTGGCGTGGAGGGTCATTGAATGAGTCGTGGGCATAGAATGGCGGTTGGGAGTAGCGGCGAGAAGCGTCGGGACGCTGTAAGGGTTGCATGAGGGCGGCCGACACGACCAGAGGAGAAGAAGAGCGTTCCAGAGACGCAGGAAGTTGAAGACGCATTGGAAGCGTGCACTGGAGGAGGGCGGGGCAGGGGAAAGAGCATTAATCGGTCGCTGGAAGCGGAAAGGATGCAAAGCGGACTGCTTGATTTGGACGTTTGGGTTGTTGTAAAAAGATGAAACAGAGAGGTGACTGCGGGACGAAGGCATAGATGGTTGTCGTCGTGATTCTGGAGCGGCGAAGTGCATGCGTCGCTGAGAAGGTGCGACGAGGTGCAGACGACACTGGAATGTCTGGCGCTGGAATGCTTGGCGCAGACGGTGGAGATGAGGATCCGGGGGGGGCAGTGACGATGCGGCGTGAACGGCGTGTGTAACGGTGGCGGTGCGGAACCGGCGCTGGTGAACGAAGGAGAGGTCGGATCGACGAAATGTTGCTGGAAGCGGTGTTGGACTCGTTGGAGCAAACGGGCTGAGGAATCGGCCGATCGAAGAATCAAGCGGCGTCGAGACGAGCCCACGACTCGGAATCGGAAGGAGCAGGGAATGAGATTCCAATAAAGGTTTCGGCGAAACCCTAAAAGAGCGACAGGTCGGGCCATTTGATAGAATCGCGCTATCAAGAAATGAAATTGTGTGCTTAAACAAAAAGAGATAACAATTGTCGAGACAAGCTGTGCCCGAACTCCTGAGGGTTGGATCCCTCTAAGAGTCTCTCTCGCCTAGGAGAGTCTACACTAAACAAGATCTCAAAAGATAATGAGCAAGAAGACACTACCACTCCTATATATAGGGGAGTGGGAAATACAAAGTACAATAATGCACACGGGCTACACAGACTAATAGAGGCGCGTGGCGACCAACATCATATCAGAGGGTGAATAAGGATTCTTACAAAAACTTTATTTTTCTCTTTACTAACTAAAAACTTGAATGATAAAAGAGTTTTGCACAGCGGCATTAGAGATTCAAAATATTAAGATCAACAAAAAGAAAATTCAATCATTAAAAACTTAAAGCATGTAATGATTTCCATCTTTTGACGCAAAGACCAAAAATGATAGAAATAAAGATCTTGGGTTTTCTATACCGACTCACACCTTGAATCGGTTGACCCTAACTAATCCACCTGCGGATTAGCCTCAAGCCTCTCCTCCCCAGAAAACTCTTTAGATCTAACATAGACCTAGTCAACACACGAGAGACGAAATCCACTCCCTAGAACTACCTAGATCTAGTCTCCACACTAGAAGTGATTTTCCACAAATACAAAGATTTTCTATCTAAACTCAAATCATCAAAAAGAACTACAAGAGAGACATAAAATAGTGGAGTAGAGAACTCCCCAAAATTGGATGCCGAAGGAAGATGAAGAAGGCTTCTTTGAGATCGTCATCATTCTATGCAAGCCCTTCCTTGCATTAGGCTTTAATCCTTGATCCTCCTTGGAATCTCTTAGAATTGAAGGATGGTAGTGTTGGAGTGCTCTTGGACGGCTAGGGCGATCTCCTCTCTCCAAAATTTTGTAATGAATCCTTAATCCCGAGAAAAAAAAAGGAATTTCTAAATTTAAGGGAGCTATCGCCTGCAGTTGTGGCTACCGGTGAGCGATAGTGTCAAATTTTAAATATCTCGCACTCTTTTTAATTCTCAACATGGCGGAGGTTTCCATATGAAGGTTCGAGCTAACGTTTGGAAATAGCGGCTATCGCGGGGCGGTAGTAAATATGCTCGCGCTCTTTCCTCCCCTGCGTCGGGGGATTTCCATATCGAGGTTTGCGCTGACGTCGGGCAATAGCCACTACCACCGGGCGGTAGTGACCTTTGAAATGAATCTTCAAAACTCCATATTTTTATCATTGGCCCTATTGCCAACCGTACGCGATAGTGGAATATCTTCAAGGACCATCTAGGTTGCCTAGTCTCCGTCCAGGGACTGCTCCAGGTGCTCAGATGAGCTATCGCCGCTGAGCAATAGTCGTTATAGGTGGCGATAACCTCCTTTATGAAATTCTTCAGGTAACCACGGGAAATTTAGAAAGTGCAGAATAGACTCTTTGAATACTGATTTAGGGGGATGAATAGAGAAGACACTCAAATTGAATTATTTTCATCTATAATGTCTTTATATATGTTTTAGGAGTTATGGTGTATGTAATATATCTATTGAAGTTAATGCTAAGAGAGAAACTGAAACATAAACACAAATAATAAAATAAGAAATAGAAACAACATGGGATCCAAATGACACAAGAGATTTTATAGAGGTTTCCCAAAAGGTGAGTACTCCCTTCCACAGCTTTGCCAAATAGTTAATCGTCGATAACAATTCAACCAACATCAAATTCAATTCGATCGCTACAATTTATAAAACAGTAGTTGGTTATATAGAGTATAATTCGACGATCGTCGAGTATAATTCAACAAAAAAAGGAAAGGCATTTTGTGTTAGTGGAATAGGTCTGTCGATAGACTTTCGACTAACGTCAGTAGGAGAGCGCGATTGAAGGAATTTGTGCGGTGATAGGCTTTCAAGATCACAAATTTATTTTAAACAAATTAACAGTTCAATTATTCCTCAAATCCCAAATCCGGATCTAGTTCGGTACATGCAAGCGAGTGCGCACGCGGGTGTGTGATCCATGGATATTTCCTATGTTTCTTTCAACATAAAAATGATGAGAGATATGGTTAATAGACTCGTATAAAATAAAGGAGTTTGGCAAGGTAGCAATAAAGAATTTATTCTTTCGTGAAATGATCTTCCTCAAAATATTTTGGTTCCCTCCAAATGGTTGAGTTTTTCGCATTAATTGATATAGAGACCAAACACCATAAAAGCTCTATGAAATAATTATTAAAGAATAAAATTTTAACGATCGCCCATAAAAGTGAAATAAAAGTGAACTTTATAAAATATGAGTTCAACATGAATTAAATGAAATCAGATAAACATTTGTTTCATCAAGTTATATCAAATGTAATAGGTGTACGTGGAATGATTACCTTGAACCTACCATTAGCACTTATTTTCTCTTCTGAATAATACAATGTCCTATAAGTTTTTAATTATATTTTTTTGATTAATAGATTAATTAAGCACGCATAAGATTCATTGTTCATTGGCTTCTGGCGGTGAGTAGTTTGCTGGCAGTGTGCAATCTTTGATTCTCATAGAGGTTTTTAGGATTCAACCCAGATCCCAAAGTCGCAACCACACAACTACTTTCGCATAGTTAGCACCTCAAAAGATATTTTGTATGCAATATCTCGCAGAGAAAAATATCTTTGGCAACCATTAAGAACTATGAGTTCAACTTATATGTTACGTAGAGCACTATATCATAGGAATGAGGAGAAAGTTATCTTACCTCTTTAAATTAGTGCTCTCAACTACGATATATCAACGGCTTTTGTTGGGAAAATCCCTTGAATTTGATGCCACAAAGTACAGACTTGATGGCATAGACTACTCAGAAATGCAAGTAGTTCCTACCTCTAAAGAATTAGGGGGAGCGACTCTGAAGCAGAAAGAAGAAGCTCGAAGGAGGCTAGGAAGGAGCCTAGAAGAAATGGCATGGCCTGCTTGGAAGGGATCGTAGATCGGAGATCAAGCATTCGTTGATTGAGGACTCGTTCTCTAAACGAGTACCCAATCGTCGATCGAAGATCTGAGTGCCGAACACAGCTCACTGCTGCAACACTCAATGATCGATCAAAGATCGGTGCTCGCCGACCGAGCTGGAGTTGTTAGCAGACCGAGTATGTGTTCCAGTGCTCAACTAAGGAAAACTTTATAATTGTCATTCGTCGACCGAGGATCAACGTTCGTCGACCAAGGTTGATCTGATTAATGTTCTTATCTAAATGTAGAATAGAGTCGTTGCAGGGTCAACAAAGTTAAAGCTGCCCTCTACCACACCTATCTTTTAGGGACTTGGGAGTAGACTAGAAGAAGATAAGGTGTTGTGCTTTAAACCCTCTCCAATCCTTGAAGTCGTTGGATGCATAACCGCTATAAATAAAGAGGGGACATGAAGAATAAAGGCAGTGAAAGAAAAGAGCATGAGAGACTGGAAGAGAAAGAAATGCCTAGAGAATGCAGTTCAAAGTGTAGCAGGAACCCTCCCCTCTTCACTCTCCATTATTCTTCTTCTTCTAAATAAATTGTGACTTCATATGTTGAGATTTGGCTATTTCTATTTTTCTTCTTCTCCTCTTCCAATATCCTTCTCTAAGCCTCTTCTCTTTCACTCTTTGTAATTGTTACAAGATCTCCTTAAAAGATCTGTGAACATTTGAGAGCTTCTTAGTAAAAAACCCTAGGTAAGAATTACTAAACCTCCCTTCAAAAATTAGTTGTGCGGTTTTAGAATCTCCAGATTAAAAGATTTTGTAGGGCTCTTGAGCCTCCAATTGGAAAAGGCTCTGTTGCATGTATTGGCATTCCCACGGTTGTAGAAGAGAGGATTGCCTGAGCATGTATTTTTCAGGGGAACCTCGATAAATATGTGTCATCTGTGTGAATATTTCTCTTGTATGACCACATTTTTTTAAGATGTAATACTTTATTTTCTTCTTATAAAATTATGGTAAAAAGTATAATTCAAAGAGACTACTCATCTTCTCTTTTCACGAAAATATTAAGTACAACCCTCGACTTTCAAGTGGTATTAGAGATATGTTCACCTTTAAGGGTTAAAACCTTGTGAAAAGATCCAGTCAGGATTGAATATTACTTTTACTCTCTTGAAAATCTTCTGAACCACACAATCTATAAAACTATGACATCAAAACTGTCTTTCATGTGTAATCTCTATTTGCACTATGAAACCCTAAGTAAGGCCACATATGTTTCCTATGTTATCAAGGTACGCGCCTAGACGCGCCTGAGGCGTCGGGTGCACTAGGCGCACCTTGCCTCGCCTCTGCAAGACATAGGTGGGCGAGGTAACTCAGGCGCGCCCTAGGCGCGCGCCTTGCTAAAGCCCCAGGCGCACCATAGGCGCGCCTTAGCAGCATCCGGTCTAAAATTATTTAATAGGGCCGGTTTGGGACTTGTTTGGGTTTTTCTTTCCGCCAGTCAGCCGCCTCCCTTATTTTGTCCTCTCGCCCGCTCCTCTCACTGTGGCTGCTCATCGCCGATAGAGAGAACCTCCAGCCCGCTCCTCCTGCTGTCTACTCTCTCCGGAAAGAAGCTCCAGCTCCACTCGCCCGCTCCTCTTGTTGTAGCCGCCACCGGGAGTTCTTCATGCCCAGTTCATTGTCTCTTGATTTATCTTTTTGTTAAATGTTGAACTTATACCTTCTTGTTTTTAAATCAGTTGGAAAAGGAGCTACTTTACTTGAATTCCAATAGGGGTACATGTGCATTAAGTGCATATAGTCTTGATTGATCACTTGATCTTAAATTTTCTATTAAACTTCATGTTTTATTAAAATTTCTTTTTTTAAGTATACTGAACGGAATTATAATTGACAATCCAAAGTCTAGACCTATGCTTTAATATTTTCCCCTGTCCAAAAAGAACTTTGTTTGGAGAGGTGAATTATTGTTGAAGGGAGAATTGAGATTTCCTGTGTATTGGGAGTTGGAGAAATTCATCCATTGAGAAATCTATCCAAGAAAAATAAAAATGAACAAACGAAAAAACAATCTTAGGAGTTCCATCTCTCTAAAGAAGTGGTGGATAAGAAAATTTTCTCGTGGCAATCCTAACTGAGGGCTGTAATTTTTATTTACTGAATGAACTGGGGCTTATATTTCGAAAGTTAAGGCGAGAGAGGGGAACACCCAAAATAGCATTGATGAAAATTGCTCAATATGATTTGAGTTGTTAATACCCCAGTAAGCACTCGATAGGAAAAAATGCAAAATCAGGATTCATAAGGCCGACCCCAAACATTTAATTATTGATGATGATGAACAATACTCTCTCTCTCTCTCTCTCTCTCTCTCTCTCTGCTGTTAATCACTTTTGTTTTTCTTAAATGTACAAGCCAGGTTCTTATAATAAAGCTGCTGAATTCCATTTAGTATCATACTATTGTAATGGAGTACAATAGCCGTCCCTATGGCACCACCGACAATTTCCCATTTATGACACAAGGACATGATTTTTTTATTTTACAAGGTCATTTTTTACTCTCGCCCGCTCCTCTCACTGTGGCCGCTCCTCACCGATAGAGAGAACCTCTCGTCCGCTCCTCCTGCTGTCTACTCTCGCCGGAAAGAAGCTCCAGCTCCTCTCGCCCGCTCCTCCTCTCTGTCTCTTGATTTATCTTTTTGTTAAATGTTGAACTTATACCTTCTTGTTTTTAAATCAGTTGGAATTTGGAAAAGGAGCTATTTTACTTGAATTCCAATAGAGGTACATGTGCTGTTACGGACACGCATACCGAGGAGACACCATGGCGGGTTTACACGCGTAGGAAGACGCCCGTGGCTACGGGCATGGGGGCCGCGACGGCGGAGGACGCATGATGGACGCGAAATGTTATATGCTTATGTTAATTCCTGTTTTAATTACTGTCTTGATTATGTTTTTGTTTTAGACTGGCTATGCGCACCCCGGCAGTTATAAAGGGGTGTGGCTTGGTTTGTATCTTTCATTTTTTGGATCTATGAAATTAGGGCTGCTCCCTATGGTTCTTCCTCTCTAACTCTCTCCTCCTTCTTCTCCCTCCCTCGCCGGCTCTCTCTCTCCCGGATTCCTCCTCCCTAGTTCGTAATATTTGGTCCGACCTGCCACTCCGCCCGCTGACCTAGCCGCCGGAGTCTTCCTCTCAGCCACGAATTCTCCCTCGTTTCGTCCAGACCCGATCTGCGTCGCCCGCTCCGCGTTCCGCCAGCGATCGGCACTTCCGTCTTCCGCGTACCTCGCCTGCATCCGCGATCTGCGCCGCTCGTCCGCGACTGCATCCGCTCGTCCTGCGATCTGCGACTGCATCCGCTCATCCGCAATCTGCGCCCGCTCGCCGCTCGTCCTGCGGCTGCATCCGCGATCTGCGCCCGCTCTTCCGCGATCTGCGCCAGCCCCTCCGCGGCCTGCTTCCCGCAGCTGCCGCCGCAGCTCCCCTCTCTCGCCAAGCGTCTCCCATGGCCCCTACTCTCCGCTCCAGCAGCGATTCCGTGGCGGATACCGCCTCCGAGGCCGTCAACCAGCGTCTCGAGGCCCAGGATCAACTCATCGCCACCATGCACGCCTCCCTCCTTGCGCTCCATTCCAAGATCGATTCTCTCCACGCGCCGACCACCACTTCCGGCTCCGGTTCGGCCCCCGATGGATCCTCCATCCTCGGAGCCCCTCCGGTGCGGCCACCCGAGCCGCCGACCCCCTTGGCCCCCGCGCGGCTCGGCCTCTCCCTCGACCTTCCGTCCTTCGTCGGCGTCGACCCGATGGGCTGGATCGCTAAGGCGGAACAGTATTTCGATCTCCACCTTACTCCGGAACAAGACAAGGTGTCCACGATACTTGTGGGGTTGGACGGCTCGGCCCTCCATTGGGCTCGGTGGATCCGTCAGTCCAACCCAACCCTCTCCTGGACGGAGTTGAAGCAGGAAATGATTCGCCGTTACGACGACCGCTACTCCGGGTCTTCCGCCATAGAGCGTCTCTGCGGGGTCCGCCAGACGACCAGCCTCGACGACTACATCGACGAGTTCGTGGCGTTGGTCACCCACGTTCCGGGTCTACCACCGGACCACTACTTGGGCTTCTTCATGCAGGGCCTGCTACCTCATGTCCGCTCTCGGTTGCGCACACACCATCCACGGACAGTTTCTGACGCCCTAGACTTGGCCCGCCTCATCGAGGCTGACCTCTCCTCTCGCCGGCCGGCTCCGTCCCCTGGGCCTCCTCTCCACGCGCCTCGGCCCCCGTGGCGGCCACCTGCTCCAGCTCAGCCGACACGGCCTCCCCCTGGGGGCAACCGCCAGGGGCGGGCCGCGCCACCCCGCCGCATTTCCGACCGCGAGTACAACGAGTGCCGCTCCAAGGGCCTCTGTTTTCGGTGCCACCAACCCTACTCCCCGACCCATGAGTGCTCGGTGAAGGAGTTCCATGCCATCTTTAGCACCTCCGACCCTGAGATTACCGCGGCCGACTTCGAGTCCCTCGAGCTTTCGGAGGAAAATGGGTGCGGTGACACTCCCACAGGCGACTTCCACCGCCTTGAGCTTCCCTGTTTCTCGGTGGGGGGCATTTCGGGCCCCCAAACCATGAAGATTTCGGGCTCGATTGGCGATCGTCCCATCGTGATTATGGTGGACAGCGGGGCTAGCCACAACTTCATCTCTTCTCAGTTGGTACATCAGCTACAGATACCGTCCGCTCCTTCTCCAGATTTTACGGTCTGCCTGGGCGATGGACGCCGGCGGCCCACTGTGGGTTGCTGCCGTGACGTCTCTCTTTGGGTCGGCACCTGCCCAATTACCGTCGATTTTTACGCCTTCAGCCTCGGCGGCATTGACGCCATCTTGGGGGTGGCATGGCTTCGCACGCTGGGCGACGTACGGGTCAACTGGGCCACCATGACCATGCAGTTCTGTCACCTGGGCAAGCCGTGCCGTCTCGTCGGCGACTCGACCCTCCTCCGCTCTCCCGTCTCCCTCTGGGCGATCCATCGGACGACCGACGTGACTTTCGCGGCTTGGCTCTGGCCCATGTCCGCGGCCACGCAGGACCCCCCCTCTCACCCGGAAGACCTTCAGGAGCTCCTCACGGAGTTCGCCGACGTTTTTGAGGCCCCGACCGGCCTGCCTCCTGCCAGGACGTCCGATCATGCCATTCCCTTGCAGCCGGGCACCGCCGCCGTTTCGGTACGGCCTTACCGCTACGGCCACACACAGAAGGACGAGATCGAGAGGTTAGTACACGAGATGTTGATGGGGGGACTCATCCGCCCTAGTGCCAGCCCCTTTTCTAGCCCGATCCTCCTAGTCCGGAAGAAGGACGGTAGCTGGCGGTTCTGCGTAGACTACTGGGAACTCAATAAGGCCACCGTTCCCGACAAATATCCGATTCCGGTGATCCAGGAACTCCTGGACGAGCTGCATGGGGCCGTTTTCTTCACCAAACTGGACCTTCGCGCGGGCTACCACCAGATCCGGGGGCGGCCGGAGGATGTGGCCAAGACGGCCTTCCGCACCCATGACGGTCACTATGAGTTCTTGGTCATGCCCTTCGGGCTGACGAATGCACCCGCTACTTTCCAGGCCACGATGAACAACATCTTCAGGGCAGTTCTCCGCCGTCATGTACTTGTTTTTTTTGATGATATTTTGGTCTACAACTCTTCTTGGCAGGATCATATTCAATGTGTTCGACATACTCTGTCCACCATCCGGCACCATCAGCTCAAACGGCACTCGAAGAAATGCTCTTTTGGCGTGCCCGAGGTGTGCTACCTCGGCCACACAATCTCGGCCCGCGGGGTCGATATGGATGAGGAGAAGATCGCAGCGGTTCACTGGCCGACCCCGACCTCACTGCGGGATGTTCGCGGGTTCCTTGGCCTCACAGGCTATTATCGTCGATTCATTCAGGGGTATGGAGCGTTGGCCAAGCCCCTCACGCAGCTCCTGAAGAAGACCGAAGAGGGCCCATTCCAGTGGCCACCCGCCGCCGCCGCCGCTTTCGCCGCCCTTCAGCAGGCCCTTGTACGGGGGCCGGTGCTGGCCATGCCAGATTTCTCCCGACCCTTCCTCGTCGAGTGCGACGCGTCCGGCTCGGGCGTGGGAGCAGTTCTCATGCAGGCGGGCCGCCCGATCGCGTATTTCAGTCGCGCCTTCTCCAGCACCATCCGCAGCCGCTCCGCATACGAGAACGAGCTCATGGGCCTCGTCCTCGCGGTTCAGCACTGGCGGTCGTACCTTCTGGGCCGCCCATTTGTGGTACGCACCGACCACCATAGCCTTCGCTACCTCCTGCAGCAGAAGATCGCCACCCCCGCACAACAAGTGTGGGTCGCCAAACTTTTGGGATATGACTTCACCATTGAGTTCCGCCCCGGTAGGGCGAATCGGGTGGCGGATGCTCTCTCTCGTCAGAGCCGGACTCCAGAACTCACGGCCATCTCTCGCCCGGTGTGGGAGGATGCAGCCGCCATCCAGCGGGAAGTGGAGGCCGACCCGCTCTTGAATGGGATTCGGACGGCGCTCATCGCTGACTCCAGCGCCCATCCACCATACACCCTCGTTGGGGGCCGCCTGCTCTTTAAGGGCCGCCTCGTCCTCGCCCCGTCGTCTCCCAGCATCCCGCGCCTCCTCGCAGAGTTTCACGCTTCCCCGACTGGCGGACACGCCGGGGCGTTCCGCACATATCGCCGCCTGGCGGCTTCTCTTTATTGGCCCCACATGTTCCAGCAGGTCAAGACCTTTGTGGCCGCTTGCCTTGTCTGCCAGAAGGCGAAATATGAGGCGACGTTTCCAGGAGGCCTCCTACAGCCCCTTCCGATCCCGGATCGAGTTTGGGAGGACGTGGCCATGGACTTCATCACTCGCCTGCCGCGTTCAAAGGGGTACGATTGCATACTGGTCGTGGTGGACCGCCTGTCTAAATACGGACACTTCCTCCCCCTGCGCCATCCCTACACAGCCGCCACCGTTGCAGAGAGTTTCGTCAGCAACGTCGTCCGCCTTCACGGATTTCCGCGGTCGATCGTGAGCGACCGGGACCCTCTTTTCTTGAGCACCTTCTGGACCACGCTTTTTCGACTCCAGGGGACTCGCCTCCGTATGAGTACTGCGTACCACCCGCAGACGGATGGTCAGTCCGAGGTCCTCAACCGTTGTTTGGAGACATACCTTCGTTGCTTCGTGGGGGAGCAACCTCGCACTTGGGCGAAATGGCTCAGTTTGGCAGAGTACTCCTACAACACGGCTTACCACAGCGCTGCCGGAACCACTCCCTTCGAGGTCGTCTATGGCCGGCCTCCGCCCTCCATTATCCGCCATCTTCCGGGGGAGTGTCAGGTCGAGAGCTTAGCCACCGCCCTTCAAGACCGGGATACGATCCTGGATCTCCTCAAGGATCACCTCCGACGTGCCCAGCAGAAGATGGCCTCCTTTGCGAACCGAAAGCGGCGTGACCTGTCCTTCCACGTGGGGGAGAAGGTCTTCATCAAGCTTCGCCCGCACCGCCAGCTGTCCGTAGCCCGCAGACCCTGCCCGAAGCTAGCACCCCGGTTTTTCGGCCCCTTTGAGGTTTTGGCACGCATAGGCCCGGTCGCGTACCGCCTCCGCCTTCCCATCGGCAGCCGCATTCATCCGGTCTTCCACGTGTCCCAACTACGTCGCGTGATTGGTGACCATGCCACCACCGACCACATCCCAGCTGATATTGATCTCTCCGGCGAGACACCCTACTACCCGGCCCAGATCCTCGACCGGCGCTGCATTGTTCCAGGGGACCCCACCTCGGAAGAGGTCCTAGTCGCCTGGGCAAATCATCCAGACTCTGACGTCACTTGGCTACCCCGGGAGGACTTCCGTCGCCAGTTCGCCGATTACTGCCTTGAGGACAAGGCAAATTTCCCAGACGACGGCATTGTTACGGACACGCATACCGAGGAGACACCATGGCGGGTTTACACGCGCAGGAAGACGCCCGTGGCTACGGGCATGGGGGCCGCGACGGCGGAGGACGCATGATGGACGCGAAATGTTATATGCTTATGTTCAATTCCTGTTTTAATTACTGTCTTGATTATGTTTTTGTTTTAGACTGGCTATGCGCACCCCGGCAGTTATAAAGGGGTGTGGCTTGGTTTGTATCTTTCATTTTTTGGATCTATGAAATTAGGGCTGCTCCCTATGGTTCTTCCTCTCTAACTCTCTCCTCCTTCTTCTCCCTCCCTCGCCGGCTCTCTCTCTCCCGGATTCCTCCTCCCTAGTTCGTAATATGTGCATTAAGCGCATATAGTCTTGGTTGATCACTTGATCTTAAATTTTCTATTAAACTTCATGTTTTATTAAAATTTCATTTTTTTAAGTATACTGAAAATTGTGTTCTAGCACTTTTAAGTATACTGATTGTAAACTTCTCAACATTGTTTCAGTGAACTTGCTGCTTTTTAGGTTCAAATTCTTTGGGTTCTAATTGATATATTGAACTGATACTTGTTGCCAGTTCACTGATTTTCAGTGAACTGGCCGCCCAGTTCAATATTTTTCAGTTAACTGGGCTGCCAGTTCACAGGTTTTCAGTGAACTAGGCGCTAAGTTCACTATTTTTCAGTGAACTAGCAGCCCAGTTCACTGTTTTTCACTTATGTACACATTATGAAATTTATTTTTTTAATGGCAGTTACGCAATTATTTATGTATATGAATGCATTGCTCTATCTAGGATTGTTGCAAGTTTGCAAAATCGTGAGGAATATTCTCCTTCATATTTCTTCTCCAGATTTTCTCACCGGAGTTTTCTCTTTTGCGTACTATGGCACTTCCTCACCTCTGAGACCTCACTCTTCACATTATACAAACCATAGTGGCATATTTATATTCTTATAATTTATATCTAATTCTTTATGTTGTAAAAATGGTTTAATAGGATGAAATAGAAGGTAGCGGGTCTGGTTCATCTACTGCTCAATCAAACAACGATCAATGTCGGAAGTATGTGCGGCAATTGACCCCAATAATAGAAATGATTTGATTTGTAACTTCTGTGAGAAGGTTACAAAGGGTGGAATTTATCGTGCCAAACAACACATTGTTTGGGCCTTAGGAATACTAAGTCTTGTCTCAAATGCACCCACATGTACGCTTGGAAATGCAAGAGTTTGTGAAAAAAAATTAACTGCTAGCAACACAGATAAGTGCGCATTCCCTGACTTTTGCAGATAAGGATATTTTTGGAAGTGATGAAGAAATGGATGACAGTGGAGAGAAGGTTCATACGAGAGCGAGCGGGTCCAAGAAACCTCAAGTTAAAGGACCGATGGATGCTTTATTTGCACCCAATAAAGAAAAGATAGCGCAAAAAAGGGCAACAAAAAACAATGAAGCAAACTTATATTAATGAAGCTTGTAAGAAGGAGCTGAGAGGGCGAGCTTGCAAGCATATATCTCAATGGATGTATGGCGCAGTCATCCCATTTAATGTTGTGACTCATCCTAGTTTTGCAGTAATGGTGGAGTCCATTGGACAATTTTGAGTTGGACTGAAACCACCAGGTTACCATGAGATTCGTGTGCCTTTGCTGAAGAATGAAATAAGTGAAGTCAAAGACATGATAAGGGCTTATGAGGATGGGTGGAATATGTACGGTTGTTCTATCATGGCTGACGAATGGACAGATAGGAAGCAAAGAAGTTAAATAAATTTTTTTGTGAATTCACTTATTGGAATATTTTTCCTCGAATATGTCGATGCATCTGATTATTCAAAGCCTAAAGAGAGGATGTTCGAGTTGCTTGATAGGGTGGTGGAACGAGTTGGAAAGACGAATGTTGTCCAGATTGTTGTTGATAGTGTCAGCAATAATGTACTAGCGGGTAAAAATCATTAATTATTCATTGTTCATTTCAGCTTAATCAAATATGTTGAATTTTTCTTTATATTTCTTTGTTTATATGATACCTAACAAGTATATTATTGGAATCAAAACGACCTCATTTATATTAGACGTCATGTGTTGCTCGTTGCATTCATTTAAAGCTGGAGGATATTGGAAGATGTCTAGCATTAGTCCAACATTAAAGAGGGCAATGATAATAAATGGTTATATTTATGTTCACCCTGGTCTTGTTAATATGTTGAGGAGCTTTACAGGGCAAGTGGAACTAGTTAGACCAGTTGTGACGATATTTGCAACTTCTTTCCTTACGCTTCAGCGCATTCACAAGCAGAGGAACAATTTGAGAAAGATGTTCAGTTCACCTAACTGGTCTTCAAGCAAGTGGGCAAACAAAAGTGGTGGTAAGCAGGTGCATAATATTATATTGATGATCTCTTTTTGGAGAAGTGTATTGTATATTTTAAAGATACTTAGACCTTTGGTACGTGTGCTGAGATTGGTTGATGGCGAGAAAAGACCGATCATGGGTTATATATACGAAGCGATGGATAGAGCTAAAGAGGCGATCATAATGTCTTTCAATGAGAGAGCAAAATATAAGGATGTCCTAGAAATTATTGATAGAAGATTGGAAACCCAACTTCATCGACCTCTGCATGACGCGGGTCATTATTTAAACCCAGAATTCATTTATTCAGACCCCGCTATTGCAGCAGATGGAGAAGTTATGGAGGGTTTATACAGGACAATGCAAATACTGATTCCAAGTCATGGAGAACAAGATAAAGTCATTGACTGGGTATCATCATATAGAAATGTTGAAGAGTTATTTGGAATGGAATTAGTAATTCGGCACCAAAAAACAATATCTCCAGGTAAATTAGTTATTATTCAAACAAGTTTATTCTGCATTATTCAATTTCTAAATATTTTTTTATTTGTTACTTTGATAGCTGAATATGGTGGCAATTTTATGGTGCTTCAACTCCTAACCTAAGAATATTTGCTATAAAGTGCTTAGCCTAACTTGCAGTGCATCTGGGTGTGAGCGCAATTAGAGTTTTTTTCAACATGTAAGTATTTAAATTTTATTTTGAGAGATTAATAAGTTGGATTTCATTTGTTGATTAATTTATATAGTTAATTTGTTATATTGCAGATCCATAGCAACAAAAAGAAACGGGCTAGCTGAACTGTTAAATGATTTAGTATTTGTCAAGTACAATCGAGCGTTGCGACGTTGATATGATGCACGTGATCGAATAGATCTGATTTCATTGACAGATATCGATGATAGCAACTAATGGTTGATGAGTAAAATTGATGAAGATAATAAGGCTAAGCAGGATGAGGAATTTGTTTTTGATGATGAGTACTTGCTTGGGGTGCAGTTTCTAGGCCAACTAACGTTGAAGAGGGCATCTATCAGATGCGCTTATCAAAAGGAAAGAGTATGATTCAGACAAGTCCGAAGATAGTTGAAAAGGGGAGCACATCTAAGAGAGGGTTCCTACTCCAGTGATACTAAGAGATGATGATGTCGAGGATGAGGATGGGAAAGGTGATGAGTACAATGAAGAAGAAGAAGAAGACTATAGTTACAGTGGAGAAGCCTGATGAAGACATAAGAGAAGAAGATTGGTAAGTAATAAATTATTTGCATTTTTAAATAAATTAATTCCCTTATTTATATTATACAATTTCTACTCATATATGCAATAGACCTATAATTACCATAGTTAACAAGTATTTTTTTATTACCATTGCGCAGATCATGCATATGGAGATTTTATGGATCCTTTCTCTTTCCTACATATATGCAGATCCATGTATTTATTAGTTGTAAAAGTTTATGGATCCTTCATCTTTCCTATTTTTGATGTTTGAGATTGCATTCGTGATAACATTTGACATGCTTACCTTTTTTGTTTTACTTACATAATAACATGTTTATTTGTTAGTTGTTACTTGTTACTACTCTGAATTATTCTAGTGCAGTAATTTGTTACTACTCTGAATTTATTTTATGGAAAAGCAAAGCTTTTCATTTGAGAAGATAGTAGGACTGAAGTTGGGATTGTTTCAATGCCAGATTGGAATGTCAGGTAACGTTTGCTACTTTGGTGTGTCATTTTTATTAATTTGTTTTGGTAGCTTTAATGCTTTACATTGTTTCTCTTCATATTTTGAGATTTGTTTCATTATCAGTTGTTGGTAGTTTACTTCCTTTTTTCCAGTTGCTCTTTGCAATAGAAGATCTACATTTTAAGACTCTTATGGATTGTTAAAATTTTCTTTAACTAGTAGTTTAGTAGTTATTCTTTCAGTTATGTGAGATTCTAACATCATACAGTTTTCGCTCAGTTCACAGAAAAATCAACAGTAGAGAAATTAGGTGATACTAAATGCATTAATTCTAGTGTGTTTATATGGTGATAGATGCATTTTATGTGTTTTTTGTATTTAATTAACTATATTTTATCTTTTTATTTATTTTTGCGCCTCATGTGTCTCAAGCGTGCGCCTGCGCCTAGACTCTAGGACCCTTTTATGCCTCGGTACGCCTAGCACCTTAAATAGCATATTATGTTTCTGTCTTTCTCTCAAACAAGAATGCTCATTAACCTGCTCTATGTTACAGGTGCATAAAATGAAGACCCTCCCTCCTCCTCTAGAGAATATAAATGAAGAATAGGAACATGGAAGTGTATAAAGGAAACACGGGGAGCAAACCCTGTAGTTGGAACTACTTATTCTGTAAGTTCCTTCATCAACCTCATATGGCTTAGCTCACTTCAAACAGAGAGAGATTGTTGGGAAAATCTCTTTGATTTGATGGCACAAAGCCATACATGTATGATGACGTGGACACCTTAGAAATGCAAGTAATTCCTACCTCTAAAGAAATCAGGGGGAGCGACCTTGAAGCAAAAAGAAGAAGCCCGAAGGAGGCCGGAAAAGAACCGAGAAGAAATGACATGGAATGCTCAGAAATGATCAGAGATCGTCGATCAAGCATTCGTTGATCGAGGACTCGTTCTCTGAACGAGTACTCGATCTTCGATCGGAGATCTGAGCGCCAAACGCAAGTCATTGTTGGAACACTCAGCGATCGATCAAAGATCGGTGCTCGCCGACCGCTGTTCGTTCACCGATGTTCGCTGACCGAGCTTGGGCTCTCAGCGCTCAACTATGGAAGAATGTGCGAGACAGTCATTCGCCTACCGATACTCAACGTTCGCCAAACGAGGTCAAACGGATAAACGTTCTTGTCTGGACGTGGAATAGATTCGTTGCAGAGTCAACAAAGTTAAAGTTGCCCTCTGCCATACCTATCTTCTAAGGACTCGGGAGTAAACTAGAAGAAGATAAGGTGTTGTCTTAAAACCTCTTCAATCCTTGAATTCGTTGAATGCACAGCCGCTATAAATAAGAGGGGCTTGAAGATTAAGCGCAGTGAGAGAAAAGAGCATGAGAGACCGAAAGAGAAAGAAATGTGGTAGCCGTCGACTAGAAGGTCGCATAGAGAATACATATCAAAATGCAGCAAGAACCCTCGCCTCTCCACACTCTATTATTCTTCATCTTCTATGTAAATTGTGACCTTACCTGTTGAGATCTGATTATTTCTTTTCTTGTTCTTCTCCTCTTCCAATATCCTTCTCCCAGTCTCTCTCTTTCACTCTCTATAAAGGTTACAGGATCTCCTTAAATAATTTGTGAAGGTTTGCGAGCTTTCTAATAAAAAAGCTCAGTAAGGGTTACTGAATCTCCCTTCAAAAGATTAGTGATGTGGTTTTGGAATCTCCAGTGTAAAGAATTTTATATGATTTTTGAATCTCCGGTGTAAAGAATTTTGTATGGTTCTTGAGCCTCCAGTTGGAAAAGGCTCTGCTGCTTGGATTGGCATTCCCAGCGATTGTGGAAGAGAGGACTACCCGAGCATGTGTTGTTAAGAGGAACCTCAATAAATCTATGTCGTCTGTGTGAATGTTTTCTCTTGTATGACCTCATTTTTCTTAGATATAATACTTTATTTTCTTCTTATAAAATAATGGTAAAAAGTGTGATTTAAGGAGGCTACTATTCTTCTCCTTTTTGGAAAATTATGCACCACCACTCGATTTTCAGCTTTATTTCTATCACATTGAACTTAATTCTTGAGATCACCATTATGTTGGGTATCCATTTTTGGTAGCAAATCATGTAGGCTTAAGCCGCAATCCCCTAGATAACAATAAAATCTCTCATCGGAACAATCCCTTAAAAGATTATCAATCAGATTCAATTCTTGTTTTAACTAGTTGAGTGATATCACTTTTTTTCTCTTCTGCTTCGTTGACTTGTACTTGATTATCATGAACTTATTACTTTTGATGTAATATTATAAGCAGTTAAATTTATCACAGATTTATTATCACAATATAAGAAAATAACATGTATAGATTTTGAATAAACAGAAATCTCAGAAAGTAAATTCTTGAGTCATTCAGCTTATGTGCAAGTCATATCCAAAACTATAACTGTTTGGCTGGTTGAAGCACATGAGATTACAGTCCCTCTAAAAAATATATATCATGTTGTAGACTTAACATGTAACGAATCAATACCCATTTGACATCTGAATATCCTTCGAGCACTACGGGAATGTCAGTATAAATTAAGTATAATCAATAGTCCCTCGTAAGTGATTAAATATCATAGTCAGTGTTATTCAATGTTCACTATTATGATTGCTCTTATATCTACTCAATCTTTCTACAACATACGAAATATCAAGCATAGTGTGATTAGCAATACAGAGTAGTGATTCTATCATCTGAGCATACTTATGTTGATCAATAGATTCACCTAATTTTTGTACAGTTTAACATTACGGTCATAAGTAGTTGCGAGAGTAGAATATATAAAATAAATTTGTGTAACATTTTCTCAATCAAATAAGAAAAAGATAATGAAATACCCGTATCGACTTTAGTTAGCTTCATACCTAAAATGACATTTGCAACTTCTAAATCTTTCATCTTAAATTTAGACGATAAATAATTTTTAATATCATTAATAATCATTAATGAGGTGCCAAAAATTAAAACATCATTTACATAAAACATAGCAAAATGATGTTGTTTCCATCGTGTTTTGCTTATAGGCACTTATCGTATTCTTTGGTAACGAAATGAAAAAATAATGCAACGGAATCAAATTTTCGATGTCGCTGCTTCGGAGCTTTCTTAAGTCCATATAGAGATATAACAACTTTGTAAATCTTATGTTCTTGGTTCTTATGAGGACATGGCTTTCTCGTAGGTTCATCTCCTTCAATTAAATATACAAAATAATCATCTTGAAACGTCCATTCAATTCTAATTTTTTTGGCTCCTCCTAGGTTCAACTTCTAATGGGTTTACATAAGAAGGTTGGGTAGAGCTACTAGAAGGCTGAGACGAGTCATTTAATTTATATGAAAATTTATATGAAAATTTATCTTCAAAATAAACTGAATCTCTAACTTCTAAGATAGTGTTATTAGAAATATCTCTAACCTGTGAGTTAGTAAGGAGAAATTTATTCGCACTAATAGTGGGATGCATATCCTATAAAGATAAAATCTATGATTTTATGTTATATCCTCTTTCTCTTAGGTTCTGGGATAGCTATATTAGCTAAACACTCCTACACTCGAAGGATATAAAGGTTAGACTTCTTTAATTTAAATATTTCAAAAGATGTTTTCTCACTATGTTTCATAGGAATCCTATTAAGGATAAAACAAGAAGAAATGCTTCTCCCTAAAGATATTTTGGGGCACCAACCTCAGCTAGCATGACATTGATCATTCATGGAAGTCAAATTTTTAAATTTTGTTATACCATTCGATTGAGGTGAATGAAGAACGATTACTTGATGAATGATCTCATATTCTTTGCAAAATTAGGTTAATTCAATCGAAATATATTCTTCACCTCAGTCAGATCAAAGGATCTTTGTAGAGGATCCTAATTGGTTTTCCACTCTTTGAAAACCTGAAAGTATAAAGAAAATTTATCCTGTCTTTAATAAATATATATAACGATATTTTGTAATATTATTTATGAAAATTACAAAATATTTATTTTCATCTTTAATGGGTTGACGGTTTGAGTCACACACATCTAAGTGAATTAACTTTAAAAGTTCTGAAGTTCTTTCGACAAATTTAAAAGTCTTTTTAGAAAATTTCAATCGTGCGCAAATCTCACATCTAGAGCTTAGGGAAATATTAATTTTAGGTTTGAAATTTAATGATATTATCATTTTCATACAATTAGAATCTATAGATCTAAATATAGCATGCCAGAAATTAGTAAAAGGGCAACTAACCACGGATAAAGAAATTTAATAAACTTTCAAATCAACGACATTTCATTTAAATAATTCATCAAATACAAAACATTTTCCAATAAAAACATTATTTAGAGACAATACAGCTTTATTCGACTTCAACACAGTCTTATATTTTCTCTTCACCAACAAAGATCAACACACTAAATTTTTTCTAACTTTTGGCACACAAAAACATACAAGGCTAATGTCTTCCAGGATATCATCTTAAGAACCACTCGCCCGTGTCCAAGGATTTGTGTAGAAGATGAATCACTTAGAGTCATACTTCCTCTACTGATGTCATGAAAGATGGCAAAGCAAGAATGTTGGAATTATGAGTTTATTATTATATTAGTCTATTATAGTCTTTAGGAGTTTAGTCTCACATTGTGAGTCCAGTTTAAGAGTCTTGTTGTAATGTTATAAATAACCCTTTTGTGGAAATATAATATGCACTTCTATTTCCCATTTCTCCTCTTCCAACATGGTATCAGAGCAGGAATTGACTCCTTGAATTTTGGTCCGTCCTAATTGTTTGGCGACCTAAGTTCTCGGTGGCTTTCGCTCTCTGATTTCTGACTCTCCCTCTCGTTCCCATCCTGCGCTGATAGGGCTCTCGTCGAGTTGCCTGCTTCACGCTCCCGTCGACGGAATCGCCATTTGATTCCATCGACGGGAGCGGATCTTGGCCCCCATGCTGTTGCGCTCGCTTCCATCGACGCCGACGTCGATGCCAGTTTCTCCCGTCGAAGTCGATGCCTGCTTCTCCCGTCGAAGTCGACGACTGCTTCTGTCATCGACGACTGTTGTCGGGCTTCCTCTTCTCCCGTCGACGCTACTGTCCATATCTCCAGTCGACGCTGCTTTCAGATCTTCCCGTCGACGCTGCTTTCAGATCTTCTTGTCCAGATCTCGTGCATATCCGTTGTTGTTGTTGCGCCAGTGATCCTCTCTTCCGGTGGAGCCCTGCTGTTGCGCCCGAGCCTCTTCTTCTTTCCGGTTGCGTGCTGCTATGGACGATATTTTCCCGTGTTGCTGCTTACATCAATATTCTTCTTCGTGCTGAGCTTCTCTCTTTCTCTCCGGGCTCCATCTTGTTCTCACCGTTGCTTGAGCCTTCTGATCACCGCTGCTTAAGCCCTCTGCTCGCCGCTGCTTGAGCCCTCTGCTCGTCGTTGGTCTGTGCCCGTGCATTGCTCGCTGCATCTTGGGATGTGTTCTCGCCGGGAGTTGTTCTCCATAGTTGTGTTATGTTATTTTTTATGTTGTATGTGGGGGGTGTCTCCCCATATTTCTTTTGATTGGTCGGGTGTTGGGACACGATTGTGTTGGTTGTTATAATCTCAGCGGGTTGTGTCGTGTAGGACCGTGTCGTGCGGGACTGTGTCGTGAGGGACCGTTTTTTGTGCGGATTATCCCCAACAGATTATCACTGGTTGCCTGGTTGATGATTTGCTCCACAACTTTCGTCTTTTTCGCATGTTGTGTGTGTAGGTGATGTTGGTTGACCGGTTTCCCAGCGAGTCCACGACGTGTGTGGGTCCTGCGTCGTGTGTGGCTATGTTCCCGGCTTGATTCCCCGGTTTGGATTTTCCCCCGATGACTCATCTGATGTTTTGTCCCGCATCGCTTACCTCCATTGTCGTTATTTGATATGTCCAAGCTGAAGGGTCCCCCCTTCAGCTTGAGGGGGAGTGTTGGAATTATGAGTTTATTATTATATTGGTCTATTAGAGTCTTTAGGAGTTTAGTCCCACATCGTGAGTCTGGTTTAAAAGTCTTGTTGTAATGTTATAAATAGCCTCTTTGTGGAAGAATAATATGCACTTTTATTTCTCATTTCTCCTCTTCCAACAAAGAACAATCAAAACAACTATAAATATTTGCTCTAAAACCAAGCTACTAATCAGAAGAACAAGCAAAAAGAAGGCTACGAGGGTAATCTAACTTGATGATGGGTTAATCTGGTGCTTGGATCATATTGTCCTGAGGCTTGACCGCATTGGGTTTGTCGGTCACAGGTTTTGCTTCTTGTCGAAGCAGTAAAATGATTTGTTCGGCCATAGACAATGCACCATTTCTCTTTTCCTGGATTTAATTGAAGTGGCTAAGTTTTTGATGGTTAGAACTATAGCGGAAAGGCTTATTATGGTTCTTACCATTAGGTTTAAAGTAAAGATGATAGGAAGGCTTGCTGTGAGATTCAGGGAGATTAACTTTAAAAGAATGATCTTTGAGAGCTTTGGAGTGAATGTGTCTATGCTCTTCTTCAATGCGGATATCATTTTAGATTTGAACATAGGTGAGGTTAGCTTGATCATATACAAGCTTAATGTAACCAAACAATAAATCGGGAAGAGAATCTATAAGGCATGTTACTAAATAGTTTTCGGATACGATTAAACTATCGGCTCAAAACTTGGCTAACATCTCTTCAAGTCGGTACAACTGGGGGATTATACGCTTAGAGGCATCTATCTTGAATTAGTGAAGGTTGAAAATATTGTAGCGTAGTATATCCGCATTGTCGAGATTATAGTGCGCTTCAAGAACATACTATAAATCCTTAAGTCATACAATACTGAAGGAACACATCGTAAAGACTATCAGACAAGACACTAAGAATCCAATTTCGACAATGATATTATATATCTACCTAATCTCTCACATCTAACATAGGTACTAGTATTATTAGCACTAGAGGATGATTTTAACGGAAAGGAAGTGACGACTGCATTTGCAGCACCATGGGATTCTCGGGTTCTAGTATGGTTGGTTCGAATATGGCTTATAAATGACCAAGGGTATTCAACCAATATTTGACCTGGACTTGCTAACAAAAAAACCATTTCCATTAAATTTCTTGGGTTTGATCCCGGTGGAGTCATCGAAGTTGCGAGATGTCATAGTAAAATGTTGAAATTTAAAATACAGAAAACAAATTGGAGCAAATATGAAAATGAAAGCACGCATATTCATTTTGATTATTTGATTTTATAATCTTGTTATTTTTAGACTTCCCAAGGAATATGTTGTAATGAATTCTAGCTGGTACTAAGGGTTTGAGGGATGATAGCCCAACCATCCCTTTCGCAAGAGATTAATGGTATGAAAAATAATTTAATTAGATTGTTGAAATATTTCAACTATTCACATAAAATAAAATTATATATATATTAAAGATAACATGATCTGAGTAACAAGAAATCAAAAAACACCAATAAAAGATTAGTAAGAAATCGAGCATGGATAAGACGTGTGATCACCGCTCTAAAGAAGTTACACCACCCTCTGACAGGGCTTTCAACAGATGCTCACTTCTCCAAGGTAGAAAACCGGCTAGATCCAAAAACTTTGATACGTGCGCCCACCGTAGAAGCATAAAGCACATGAACTTCCCCTCGATGAAGCAAAAGTTAAGAATAGAGCAAATCCGCAAGCGAGAAAAGACAGTAAAATCTCTGAGTGCGTAAGTTCTCAAAAAATTACCTCATATATAAGGAGTTTCGTAAGACCATAAATATTAATCACGTAATCAATTTGCAAAGATTATAATAAAAAATCATCGTATAAAGAAACTGATATTTTCAACATTAACATTAATTGAAAAAATTCATAAAAATAATCTCAACGAATATAAAAGCAATAGCAATTAAAAAAAATTGAGCACAAAAAATGTGTAAAGATATCGCGCTAAATCACCAAAATAATTCGACGAAGGTCGAGTACAAACCGACTACCAAAAAATCATATCATAAGTAGTTGATTGTCGATAACAATTCGACCACTATAATTTATAAAACAGTGCTAGGTGAACATCGAGCATAATTCGACGATCATCGAATTAATTCGACGAAAACAAAAAATGAAAGGCACGCTGCGTTAGCCCAAGCCGTGCATCGATAGGCTTTCGACAAAAGTCGATAGGAGGGAGCTGCTCAAGGAATTCATGCTTTGAAGGCTTTCGAATCATAAAGTTATTTTGAACAATTAACAATTCAACTCAATTATTCGCCAAATCCCGAAACCAAATTCTAATCATGTTCGGTGCGTACAAGCGAGCGTGTATGGTAGATGGATTCTCCTAATGTTTCTTTCAATACAATAAGGATAAGAGATATACATTATATACTCATATAAAGTAAAGAGTTTGATAAGGCAAGACTAAAATGATTCATCCTTTTATAAAAAGATTTCCATCTAAATATTTAAGTTCCCTTCAAATAGTTTTTATTTTTTCTCACCAATTGATGTAGAACTCAAACACCAAACACCATGAAAGCTCAATGAAATAATAATTACAACAACACTCAAGCCTTTATCCCACCATAGTGGGGTCGGTTATATGGATCATTTGTCTCCATTGCGCCCTATCTTTATTCATAGCCTCATTAATACCTAAGTACATCATATCTTTCCTTATAGTTTCATTCCAAGTCTTTTTTGGTCTACCCCTCCCCCGTTTAACATGTCTAGTGACTAAACTCTCACAACGCCTAACATGTGCCTCTAATGGTCTCCTATGTACATGTCTGAACCATCTTAAACGAGCTTCTCGCATCTTCTCTACAATTGGCGCCACTCCTGTCTTATCCCTGATACATTCATTCCGAATTTTATCCAGTCTTGTGTGACCACACATCCACCTAATCATTCTCATCTCTGCAACTCCCATTTTTTGCTCATGTACACCATTCACTGCCCAACACTCAGAACCGTAGAGCATTGCTGGCCTAATTGCAGTACGGTAAAACTTGCCTTTAAGTTTTAATGGTACTTTACGATCACATAAGATCCCAGACGCGCCTCTCCACTTCAACCAACCTGCTTGGATTCTATGTATCACATCTTTATCTACACCTCCATCTTTTTGAATTATCGATCCGAGATATTTAAAGCACTCATTGCGGGAAATATCTTTGTCACCCAATTTAATGACGGAGTCATCCGACCTTCTTACACTACTAAATTTAAGTTTTATATGCTCTGTCTTTGTCCTGCTCAACCTAAAACCCTTCTTTTCTAAAGTGTCTCGCCAAGATTCAAGTTTGGCATTTACACCCTCGCGCGTCTCATCGACCAAAACAATATCATCGGCAAATAATAAACACCAAGGTAGTGTTGGATATGTCTGGTGAGCTCATCAAAGATAAGGGTAAAGAGATAAGTGCTTAAAGCTGACCCTTTATGTAAGCCAACGGCGATAGGGAATTCCTGTGTTAATCCTCCAAATGTCCTCACCATGGTCACGGAATTTGTATACATATCTTTGATTACGTCAATGTATGATACATTTACACCTTTCTTTTATAAGACTCTCCATAAGACCTCTCTTGGAACCCTATCATAAGCCTTCTCCGGATCAATAAACAACATATGCAAATCTTTGTCTTTCCCGATAAATGTTAATGAGTCTCCTCAATAGATGTATAGCTTTCATGGTTGACCTCCTTGCATGAATCCAAATTGATTCTCTGAGATGTTAGTCTCTCGTCTAACTCCCCTCTCTATTACACGTTCTCATAGTTTCATAGTATGACTCATTAATTTAATTCTCATGTAATTGACACAATTTTGTATATCTCCTTTATTCTTATACAAAGCTACCAAAATACTTTCTCTCAATTGGTCTGGCATCATCTTTGTCTTCAGTATCTTATTGAAGAAACTTGTAAGCCATAAAATTCCTTCCCTCCCTAAGCATTTCCATACTTCAATGGGTATATCGTCTGGCCCAACCGCCTTTTCCATTTTTCATCTTCTTAATACTTAAAAAAGAAGCTAAAAATGCAGTAAGTAAAGCAAGAAGTCAAGCTTATGAAGAATTTTACAAACGACTAGATACCAAAGATGGAGAGCGTGATATATATATATAATTGCTCGAGCTAGAGAGAGGAAGACAAGAGATTTAAGTCAAGTTAAATGCATAAAAGATGAATCAGATACGGTTTTGACGGATGATGTGACTATTAAAGAGCGATGGAAAAGATACTTTTATCAACTATACAATGAAGGAAAAGACAATGAACTGAACTTGAAAGAGTTAAGTAAATCGGAGGAGTATAGAAACATAACTTTTTATCATAAAATTTAAGCATCAGAGATAGATGACGCTCTGAAGAAGATGAAAAATGGAAATAATTTTTAAAGAGTAAAAATTCAAACAAGCATTCCATGCTCAACACCTTACACATAATGTATTCTCTCTCATAACAAATATCTCCCATCCAATAATCTCTCTCTACCTCTTCTCATCCTTCTCTAGAGCCACCACTCATAGTAGCTTCTGAAGACAACATAGTGACTAAGCCTACCACAAATATACCTCTTCTTCACATACATCAACATGAATACAACCACTATAATCATGCAAGTTCTTGACCATCCACCTCTACTTCTCTACCCTTGTCATTTCTGGTATCTTAGGTCAGCCTAATACAATTATGAATCACTATTACCGAAAAGAAAAGTACCAATCTATACATAAATTATTATTGATCCGAACACAAAGGAATCTGGCTTGAGAAAGGATCTAACAAGAATAGAACTAAAACCCAGCCAATTGAAATGCCTGGCCATTGCTTACTTATATGTAAAGCATGGCTAGAAATCCATTTATTCTTTTATGATCCACCAAGCATACCTGTGCCTGAACTGATTTATAATGATCAGTCTTGTGCCTTCCATTTTCCCTATCAACATTATCATCCATTCCACACCTAGAAGCATCAAAATACTTTTGCTACCTGCTTAATCAACCGCATGATATCAGCAATGGTTCATGATTTTATTAAGGAGCAAGCCAAAAATAAAACATAGTTATGTAGGGTAGGCTATATGGGTGTACGACTAACATGCAACCTTAGGTGAAGTGCGGGAGATAGTTTTATTACACACATGAACTCTATATGAACGAACTTGCAAAACCGGCGGCGAAATCAAAACATAGCAATAAAGGATTAAATCACACGCATATAATTTAAGCAAGGCAAAACAATTCTCTAGGCAAGCGGGTTTAGGCTTTCCTCTGCGTGGAGGGTCAAACCAAGAGCATGCGGCGAATGATTCCTGCAAATCACAAGATATCTAGAACAAAATTCCACGATGCTATTTATCCACACAAACATGAAACCACAATACCATATTCAATGTAGAAAACATAGATTCATACAATAAATAAATACTCAAAAGATGGGGGTTGCCAAGAGAGGGAGATCCGGCGAAGTATGTTGAGACGGCGGCTGAAATCGGAAGATATAGGGGCTGGTGGACTAGACAAAAAAATGGATTGATAATAGGTATCTCACAAAAAAAGGATTGATTCCCATAAATAACCTCTCCAATCAAAAAAATGGATTAGACATTTTAATGGGTCCTTGTGTTGATAATAGGTATCTCACTAGATAGGTAAATGTTTTAGCTTGATAAGTTGTTAGTGGGCAAGTACAAATTACTAGGATAGGCGATATTAGTGAACTATAAAAAAATGATGAAAACATAAGAATAAAGCAGACAATCACATAGTAAGTTGGTCATTAAAAAAAATTCTCTCAAAATCACAAATTCTAAGTAAACAATTAATTTATGGAATATTGGGGCCTCAAGTAAGAATGCTAAATTTGCAGCTACTGTTATAAAGCTAAGGAGCCGAGGAGGGTCTCTCTTATGAGGTTAGAGAACCTGTGAATGCTGACCAAAACCGGTGTTTGTTTGAAAAAGTTCACTGGCTTCATTATGCAACTCTTCGTTTTTACCAAAATAATAATAATAATAACAAGAAAAGAGATGCATGAAATTTGTTAAATCAAAGGTCAAAAGGGAAACTGAGTGATTGAATGCTCTAAACATGCCATCAAAGCTATTTTCAGAAAAACATAAATATACTATTACCTCATTATGAAGCTCCATGGCAATGCATGGAAAAATACTGCTATAACAAATACAGTGGAAGCGGCTCAAGCTAGGGAAAATTCTTCCACCGATATGAACCGCATATCTACCATATCATTATAGTAATTCCATGGCACACAGGAGAAAAAAGTACTACTATACAATCCTAAGATGTTTATCTAGAATTTGTTGGGGTCCAGCCCCTAAAGAGAAGAATCAGATCAGTGGTTGGTGCTGGGCTGCAGACTGGAAGACAAGTCTCATCGTCGAAAGGTGTAATGGTCTCGCCGACCTCGTCGAGTGGTTTCGACGACATCGTCGAGTAGTGCTGTGCTACAGCTAGAAAGAACAAGTCCTGTATCGTCGAATGGTCTCGAAGATTCGTCGAATAGTCTCGACGGCATCGTCGAGTGGTTTCGACGACATTAGCGAGTGGTCTCGACGACATCAGCGAGTGGTCTCGACGACATCAGCGAGTGGTCTCGACGACATCAGCGAGTGGTCTCGACGACATCAGCGAGTGGTCTCGACGACATCGTCGAGTTGATTTGTGATATTTCGACGAATTTCTTTCATCCTGTTTCGTCGAGTTGTCTCGACGAATTTTTCGAGTTGTCTCGACGAATTTCGTCGAGACAGTTACTGTAGCAGGCAGAAATCTGTTTTGTCAAATCTTGATCGGGAGCCGTTGGATCATCTTGGATCTGTTTTGGACG
Source organism: Dactylorhiza incarnata (assembly GCA_033032865.1). NCBI lineage: Eukaryota > Viridiplantae > Streptophyta > Magnoliopsida > Asparagales > Orchidaceae > Dactylorhiza > Dactylorhiza incarnata. The sequence continues at coordinate 490,477 of JAWHQI010000541.1, forward strand.
GTCAAGATGTGGTCGCCTATTTACCCTAAATAGGTAGGGACATTACAGAAGTTACTACTTCCTAATTTCAGCCGTCAACAGAGAGCGACGTGCGAAATAAGTTCTCGTCGGCCATTGTCGTCGGAGGTATTCTTGAAGAGGAAGAGCAGGTTTCTCATATCGGTATTCTTCGTCTTCGCTGTAAGAGATTTTTGCTTAGTCTTGTCTCTGTTCCCTTGTGGTGTTTGGAGAGAGATTTGAGTTCTTGCTCTTTGTTTGGAGAGAAGAAGTTTTCTACCGTGAGTTGGGAAGAGGGATTCAACTTGTGAATCCAAGAGGGTTCTAGGTTGGGCAAACATAGATTGTTTTGTTGTAAACCGTATAATTTTATAGTGGATTGTTCGTGTACCCCGCCCCGTGGTTTTTCCCTCATTGTTTTAGAGAGGGTTTTCCACATAAAAATCTTGTGTCCTCTGGTTGTGTTTATTTTCTGTGTGATTGTTGTGTTAATCACCTTCTAGTGTGCCCAGATTGTTAAAGTGGTTATATCCCTACAAGTGGTATCAGAGCTATGTTCATTGCTATCGGTCTGACTGGACATTCTGATTTAGATTTGGGTCAACGGTAGGTGACGACATTGGTCCGCTCCCTACCTTCCTAAATCTGATCAAGGCTTTGTCTCAGACCTTTCGGGCAATTGTAGAAGATGGAGCAGAACAACAGAATTGTAAGCATGAATGGCAAGAACTGGACTATATGGAAGCCTCGGATGGAGGATCTCTTGTATTGCAAGGATCTTCATGCTCCGTTATCACGGAGACCGGCTACCATGTTAGATGATGAAGAGTGGAAGAAGACGGACCGGAAGGCAGTGGGATTCATCCGGCAGTGGCTAGATGATTTTGTCTTCCACCATGTATCCACTGAGCCATCGGCTCAGGCTTTATGGAGAAAGCTTGAAGCGCTGTACGAGAGGAAGACAGCAGGTAACAAGGCTTTCCTGATCAGAAAGCTTGTGAACTTGAAGTATAAGGAAGGTTCTCAGATGACAGAGCATCTGAACCTTGCCCAGAGCATCATCAATCAGTTGGAGGCAATGAAGATCACCTTGGAGGACGAGCTGTAGGCTTTGATGATCCTTAGTTCCTTACCAGAGAGTTGGGAGAATCTTGTGGTGTCGTTGAGCAATTCAGTACCTGAAGGCGTCGTGTTAATGGAGATGGTGACGAGCTGTCTGTTGAACGAAGAGCTGAGGAGGAAGGACTCATGAACCTCTACATCGGATGTCTATCACATGGAGGGAAGGGGCAGGCCGATGAAGAAAGAGGGGAAGCAAAGAGGCAACTCCAGGAGCAAGTCCAGGAGTAAGTCCAAGAAGGAGGTTGAGTGCTTCTACTGCAAGAAGAAAGGCCATTACAGAAAAGACTGCTTTAAAATGCAGAGAGATCAGAAGGGAAAGGCGAAGGAGTCGGGAGAATCCAGTGAGGGTGGTGGTGCGGCCTCGATTGCTGAAGTTGAGTCGATGTGCTTACATTACAGCGGGTCGGCATGTCAGGAGTGTGTTGACATTGACTGGGTAGTGGATGGTGGTGCATCCTACCACTGCACTCCTCGCAGGGATTTCTTTTACTCATACGCTGCAGGAGATCTTGGCACTATTAGGATGGCGAATGTCGGTGTGTCGAAGATCATTGGCAGTGGAGACGTCCACTTGGAGACTGATCTTGGGAGGGTTATCCTCAAGGATGTCAGGCATATTCCTGATTTGAGGATGAACCTCATTTCTGTTGGAAGGCTGGATGATGGAGGCTTTACCAGCATTGAAGGCGGAGGTGCCTGGAGGCTGGTGAAGGGCTCTTTGATGGTGGCAAGGGGCAAGAAGTGTTGCGGTTTGTACCGAGCAAAGGCCAAGATCTGTAGTCTGAGTGTGAATGCAGCTGAAGATAACTCGATGGAGTTGTGGCATCGCAGACTTGGCCATATCAGTGAGAAGAACCTGAAGATCTTGGTGAAGAACAAGGTTCTCCCAGAGTTGTCAGGTGAGCTTCCTGACACTTGTGCTCATTGCTTGGCAGGCAAGCAGAGACGAGTATCTTTTGCGCTGGCTGAACCGAAGAGGAAAACAGAGCTGCTAAACCTGATACACACTGATGTGTGTGGTCCTATTGAGCTCAAGTCAGTGGGCGGAGCAACTTACTTTGTCACATTCATAGATGATCACTCGAGGAAGGTATGGACTTATGTCTTGAAACATAAGAGTAATGTCTTGGCAAAGTTCATGGAGTTCAGGGCAAGGGTAGAGAAGATGATCGGGAAGCAGATCAAGCGGGTAAGATCTGATAATGAGGGTGAATATATTGGTGTTTTTGATGCCTACTGCAAGGAGCGTGACATCGTGCATGAGAAGACAATCCCGAGGAAACCGCAACAGAATGGGTTGGAGGAGAGGATGAACAGGACAATTGTTGAGAAGATCAAGTGCATGATCTCTCAAGCAGGTATTGACAAGCAGTTCTGGGCAGAGGCTGTACAGACTGCAGTGCATTTGATCAATCTGTCCCCCTCTGCACCTTTGGATGGAGATATCCCGGAGCGTGTTTGGTCTGGGAAGGAGGTGTCAAATAGACACGTACGGGTGTTCGGATGCATGGCACATGTTCATGTCCCCAAGGAAGAGAGATCGAAGCTTAAAGGCGCAAGGTGCACCGAGGCGCAAAGGGGCCCTGGAGCCTAGGCGCAGGCACGCGCCTGAGGCACGTGAGACGCAAAAATTGGGAAAAAATAAAATCAGTTAATCGGGGGCCCAATTCATGGAAAATCAGTGAATGGGCGCCCAATTAGCTGAAATTCAGCGAATTGGGCCCCCAAATCGTTGAATTTCAGCGAATGGGGCGCCCAATTCGCTGAATTTCTGCGAATTGGGCGCCCAAATCGCTGAATTTCAGCGAATTGGGCCCCCAAATCGCTGAATTTCAGCGAATTGGGCCCCCAAATTGAAGAATTTATGCGAATTGGGCCCCCAATTCGCTGTATTTCTGTGAATTGGGCCCCCTATTCGCTGAATTTCTGCGAATTAGGCGCCCAATTTGCTGAAATTCAGCATTTGGGCGCCTAGGCGCACCTCGGGTGCGCCTCAGGAGCGCCTAGGCGCGCCTCAGGCACATCGCCCGCCTAAGCCTTGCTGGGGCGCAACGGGGTGCGCCTCAGGAGCGCCTAGGCGCGCCTCAGGCACATCGCCCGCCTAAGCCTTGCTGGGGCGCAACGGGGTGCGCCCGGTGCGCCCGGCGCCTCAGGCGCGCCTAGGCGCGCGCCTTGATAACTTAGGTTGGTGCTGGGCTGCAGACTAGAAGACAAGTCTCTTCGAAAGGTGTAGTGGTCTCGACGACATCGTCGAGTGGTTTCGACGACATCGTCGAGTGGTGTTGTGCTGCAGCTAGAAAGAACAAGTCCTGTATCGTTGAATGGTCTCGAGGATTCGTCGAGTGGTCTCGACGACGTCGTCGAGTGGTCTCGACGACATCAGCGAGTTGATTTGTGATATTTCGACGAATTGCTTTCATCATGTTTCGTCGAGTTGTCTCGACAAATTCTTCGAGTTGTCTCAACGAATTCTTCGAGTTGTCTCGACGAATTCTTCGAGTTGTCTCGACGAATTTCGTCGAGACAGTTACTGTAGCAGGCGGAAATCTGTTTTGTCAAATCTTGATCGGGAGCCGTTGGATCATCTTGGATCTGTTTTGGACGGTCAAGATATGGTCGCCTATTTACCCTAAATAGGTAGGGACATTACAGAAGTTACTACTTCCTAATTTCAACCGTCAACAGAGAGCGACGTGCGAAATAAGTTCTCGTCGGCCGTTGTCATCGGAGGTGTTCTTGAAGAGGAAGAACAGGTTTCTCATATCGGTATTCTTCTTCTTCGCTGTAAGAGGTTTTTGCTTAGTCTTGTCTTCGTTCCCTTGTGGTGTTTGGAGAGAGATTTGAGTTCTTGCTCTTTGTTTGGACTTTGGAGAAAAGTTTTTTACCGTGAGTTGGGAAGAGGGATTCAACTTGTGAATCCAAGGGGGATCTAGGTTGGGAAAACTTAGATTGTTTTGTTGTAATCCGTATAATTTTATAGTGGATTGTTCGTGCACCCCGACCAATGATTTTTCCCTCATTGTTTTAAAGAGGGTTTTCCACGTACAAATCTTGTGTCCTCTTGTTGTGTTTATTTTCTATGTGATTGATGTGTTAATCATCTTCTAGTGTGCCCAGATTGTTAAATTGGGTATATCCTTACAAAATTTACAACGTTCCATCACAACAAAGGTAAATGAAAAAGAAACACGTTTTAGGGTCCGTTCGGATCGCAGATTTTGGTTTTGAAAAATTGGAATTCAGGCAAAACCACTGAATTCCAATTAAGTTGTTCGGTTGTAGGATGGTTTTGAGCTGCAGGAATTAAAATTGACAATCTTTTGTTAACCACATTCTTCAAAATCATCAAACACATGCTCAAAAGTTGTTCTCAGCTGTGTCATGACCTATGAGATAGAACTTGTGCGCATACAAATAAACTCGATTAGTTACAAAAAAAAAGACTAAACGACAACCATACGACTTCATCGCGGCCTGCACAGTCATGAAAATTTGAAACACGTTTTAAAGAAAATTACAATTTAGAAATGAGCAGGAGAGGTTCACTCTTTTCAATACAGGGGGAAATTTTGGAAATAATCCAACTTAGGCGCAATCTCTTATAAATTAACGACTCCTCTCAAGTGTTCCCTACGTAAACAAGAACACTAAAGCAGACATAATCACATAGACATGAAGAAAAAATTTATTTATATTATCACATGAATCAAAAAGGAGTTTGAGGCTTTAATCAAATTTCCTTAACCTCCATCTTGCAGCTTCATAGATTCAGAAAGAGAAAAAGGAGCACCAAATTGAGATGAAAAATCAATACCTCAGCAAATCCTGCATCGAAGGGATCAATACATCAGAAGAGAGAAAGCAGAGATACCGAAGAAGATGGGCGAAGATTCTGCTAGTCAATAAGCAGTCAGAGTCAATAAGAAATAGCACAACAAAACAGACAATAGCGTCGCCGTCTTCAAAGCAGGTAGAATTCAACGAATCGACAACAATCCGCCTCAGATAGAAAAAACAAATAGAAGAAGGGAATAAAAAAATACATCGGGAAGTACGGCGGAGAAAGGAGAGAGAGGCGGAGATGGAAGCTAAAGCTCCAGAAAATACCAAATAAACTGCAAACCTCCTCACCTTTGATGCAATTCCAAAGGAAGATGAGGTAGCAGAACTCTTTCTCTTCTCGTCGGCGCAATCTTTTTCTCCGCCACTATTCTTTTTCCCGGTAGGTTTTTACCGTCTTTTTCCTCCTTCATTTTTGCTAGGTACGATGCACAGGACGCAGCTGCAAACTAATTTTTTTCGGAGAAATACTGAGGTGCGTTCTCTCATCTATTTCTAAGTGAGGATGAAATACAGCCGTATGTTCTTAGATTTGACGGTAGGGAAAATACTGACATTATTTATTATTCATAAATACAGCAATATTTAGAGCTATCAATGGCTGAGATGCACTCCTCTCACCATGATCTAGGTGTGAGATACTCACCTAAATTTTTTCATTTTTTCATGCCTTACATAGGTGATCTGCGCGATCCCATCCAGGTGATCTAAAATACCAGTCAGTATTTTATACTACAAGTATGACCGTATATTTTCACAGATCATTTCAGTCCTTGAGATCATGATCATGATTGCATTTATTCTCGCACGCGCAGCGAGGTACGAGAAACGCACAAAAAATGGCTCTGCGGCTGCATTATAAGAAATGATTTTGAAATTGCCTTATTTTTTTTGGGAGATTATTAACCGCACCCCGCATTTGGCTAACCACAACCCAATTTTTTTAAAACACCTCTGTTTCCTAAGTTTAACCACAACCTTAAAATTGAAACCCCAAACCCTCGCATTCACGTTGAAGCCCGGCGGCGGAAACCTCGAATCCTTTTAGATCCTCCTCGTTGAAGCCCGGCGACGGAAACCTCCTTCCTCCTCTGCTTCGTTGAATCCAAACCCCTTAGGATCCTCCTCCTCGTTGTTGCCCGACGGCGGAAACATCCTTCCTCCTCTGCTTCTATTTCCTTTCTTCTTCCTCCTTTAAGCAGTCCTAGGCCGACGGAGACCGGCAATTAAAACAAAGAAAAGGATGTTGGATGCTGTGCTCGAGAAAGAGTCGGTTTTTGATGTAGTGGGGAAGTTATATCAAGAAGCGAAGAATGTTGTAGAAGATGTAAAACCTACCATTCCTACGGAGAAGAGAAAAATGGAAGGTATACTCTCTTTTTTCTGACGGACTATGGCTCTGTTTGAGAACCCGTCTCGGTGGCCGGCCGGGGAGGAGAGAGAAAACAACCGTTCGCAACGGTCGCTGGTGCTCAGCAAGCCAGCCGCAGAACTCCCGGTTTGCACCCTTTCACGTCGGCCGTCCTCAAAGGGAGCTCACCAGAAGCTTACCAAACAGTTTCACGCCGGTTCAGCCCCGCCGGAACGGCGTCCCGCCGGGTTCTGAAATAGAGCCTATGTGTGTTTCTTGCTGGAGTCCAACAAAGGCAGGGTACCGGAATGCAAAAATAGAATCTATTGTTATAATTATATATTTTTTGAATTGCATTTGGTATTTTGTGAGAATTTATTTTTGCAAACTATGAATAATGTCTATATGAAATCATGTAAGGAATGCAGAGTTTTGTTTTGACTATAAATAATTTATAGTCAAAACTATGAATAATTTATTTTTGCAAACTATAAATAGTCATAGGCAATTGTTATAAGTACATCAGTTTTGGCTATTCGCACATCAATTTCTATGAGTTATTACGCGCCTTTTGAAAATATGTCTTGTACATGCATTTTTAGGAAAAGTGTTCAACACAAAAATTGTAGATCTCGTCGAGATATACAACTTTCATTATCGGACCGATATTAGAATTATTATGTCAGTCATATGAGGACTAAACTCTGACTATCCGACCAGTTTTAACCAATCATATGAGGGGTCTTTTGAAACCTGTCTGATTCGCTGCTATCAGATCGATTTTTGATTAAATCAATGACGATAATAAAAGATGTGATGATAAGATGTGCACGATATTATGAAAAATAGTAAAATATTATTATGTGATGATATGTACTAATATGTTAGCGAGTATTTGGCTATTTTACTCGGGTCCCCTATGTTTTGAGGGGGAATATCTCTGGAGTAGCGCTCTCATCCGACGAGTTTAGTCACCCATAATGTGAGGGCGTTTCGACCTATCATTATGACATATATCATGGGAGTGACACTCTTATCTGGAGAACTCGCTCTCCGCAGGACAGTTGGTCCAATTTGGTCTGTAAAGGCAGCGAGCTCTCCGTTTTGGCCCACCAACGTATTGTAAGTGCTAACTAATAAATGAGTCATTTTCGATAAAAAGAAATTATATTTTGACAAAAGATAAAATATATGTTTATGTGTCCATCTATGTTACTTCTTACTGCTTCCATTGCATATCTGATATCTTACCTATAAATTATCTTTAGGATCTGCAGCTTTGGGTTCGTAAATTGCTGCTAAGGAGGAAACGCATATGCAGAGATGAATGCATAGTAGGAAGCACATATTATGAACCATAAATGAATTTGAAAATACCAAATGGGGTCGGCAGCTGTTGATTAGGGTTTCTTTGAGGAAGACGGGAGGAGTCGCAGCAAGGGTCGGCAGCTCTAAATGAAAATGAACATTGAGGGGGAGCTCTTGATAAGGGTTTCGAGGAAGACGGGAGGAGGCGTTGCTGCTCTGATTTCGGCGGGTGGCAGTCGAGGCACACGGGAGGAGACGCGGGAGGAGGTTGTCGTGTGCGGGAGGAGAAAGTATAGAGGCGAAAGAGGATGGAGAGTGCCGTGAGGGAGGACAGCGCAGTCTGTGGCTTGCCGAGTTGATGTAAGAGTGGGGGCGCGTGTCCAAAAGATGGCGTGAAGTTCTTTATCAAAAACTTGCCGAGTTCTGTAAGAGTGGGGAGGACAGCCAATGCAATATTCTAATGCAATATTGTAAATGAAACGACCAAAATAACATAAAATTTGATTTACAGCAATAGTTTTGTGAAGGGCATATTTGTCCGACGAATGTTTCACCATGTCTTCTTTTGGGTTCCCTTATATAATAAAGATATATTTATTTATTTATGTATATATTCTTACATAGTGGGTGAAGATGCTCACCGACCTACTAAATGTTTTTAGTTATCGACAAAGATATGAGAGCCAAAGAACAGTAAGTAAGACTAGTATGCACTATGTCAAATATAAGAGAAATGTAATACATGACTATATACTTATAAAATGATGAAATATCAATTAAAAAGTTTGGTTTCTTGATCTGTGTAACTATAAAAAACCTGAACCACATTTACTATTCTCACCTCGTTAACTCGAATTTACAGAGTCAGGGTGTAACACTTGAACAACAATGTTGGTAATCCCTTCACAAAGTATGTTAGATTCCTCAAATGTAACATGCATAAATTCCCCCAAGCACAATGTTCTCTTGTTATAATATTTATAGATTGACTCAAACTCTTAGGGCATTAGGGTTCTCCTAGGGCTGAGTCTGAGCTAGTCCGACCCCTAGGGTTAGCCTGAGGTGGCCACTAGGCTATGTTGGTGCCTACTGGGTCAATGTTGGTATAATGTGAGATCATTAGGGGAATTAGGTTTGTGACATCCCCTGGGTGAGCCTGTGATCACTCCTAGGTCACCACAAACACTAGGGCCTCTTATGGTCTCTAGGGGCTCACTAAATGCCCATTGAGTCCACTAGCTCCACCTAGGGATCACTATGACACCAAGAGGTTTCATCAAACTTCTAGGTTATCCAAAAAGAGGGAGATTTTACATTTGGATCCTCCACATGGTCGATTTTCCAACCTCTTTGGTGATGATGACAATGTTAAGGAGGTTTCAAAAGTTTCTTTGATTTATGAGACTGAAGAAGATCTGAGGCTTGCGGGTCTGGAGAGTGACCAGAGGAAGTAAAAAAATTTAGATGACCTTGTCAAGGTTTCTAAAGGGACTACCAAGGGCGGGAGCTCTAAAAAAGAAAATTCGCTCTATCAAATCCCCCCTCCAGAAATCAAAGCGAAAGGAATCTAACAAGGTTGTATGTGAGTCCAAGAAGGCACCTAAGGATGTGTCAAGGAAGCGGGCAGAGGGGGTAGTGGCATATGTTCATCTTGCAAAGGAGAATGTGGCAAAGATTGCAGAGAACGATAAGGAGACCACAAGAGTTATGAAGGAGCTCGAGAACTGGCACACAAAGTAGTTGAGGATGTTGCAAGAAAGGAAGTGAAGAAAAAAAAAGAGAAGGTTGTCAAGAAGGCAACAATGGAGAAGGAGGAGGTAATAAGGAAGACTGCAAAAAGAAAAGAGGAGGCAGTGAAAAAGGATGCAAAGGAGGACGAAGCCACGAGAAAGGAGGCAGTGAAGAAGGCTGCACAAAAAGGCTACCAGGAAGGAGGAAGAAGAGAAGAAAATATGAGGGGCGTTAAAAGATGAGGTTGTGGCTGCCACAGCTAAGGATCTGAGGGTAAAGGTAGTTGCGGAGCTCACTACCTTTATGGTCGTTAGTACAAGAGCCAAGAAAACCAGGAGGCGGCGAGAGCAAAAGGCACTCGGAGTGAGTCTCTACGACCAAGTGAGCGAGATTTATATTAAGACGCAACCGATCTTGATCTCTCTATCATAGAGCCTGAAGGGCACTCTTGGCTCTCAAGACAAGCTCCCTATGAATAGGAGTAGCGTCTTCATCGAGGACAGAGGCGAGGATTTAACAGGGGAGGACTTAAAGTAATGTCACTCGAAAAAGAAGACAACGAGAAGAGAAAACTCGGTGCCGCAGATGTTGCCCATCATCGAAAGCTGACTCAAGAAGGGAATCGTCAAGAGTTGGGAAGGGTGGTCCTCCTGTCATTAGCGGTAATTACTCATGAGAAGCTGCGAGTGCTGTCAGTGAGCTTAAATTTCTATTGTAGCTGCTCCTTTTTTGTGGTTATTGTCTGTTTTTCTTAGGTTTCTACAATGCAGCTGCAAAGTTGAATCCTGATGGAGCTTCCCGCCGAGATCACTCTGATGAGGACTTCAAGCGAGTTCTAGCAGAAAATTATCATTTGCGAAGGCGAGTTCAAGGCATGGAGAAAGAGCTAAAATAACATTGTAAGGAGATTGCACATCTTTCGGGTACCACATCCCCTCCATTCGGTTCCCAGGATGGAAAATACTCCTACAGGCATGCTGAGTTCTATAGAGAGGGATACGGCGAGGCCTCATGCATTGATTGCGCAATTCCACCATCACAAGACCTAACATGACTTAGGCTTCATTTGGCGCGGCTAATTTACTCCGGTGAGTTTGGACAAAAACGCCAGTCATACTGAACATTTTATGCTCAAAACTAGTTTCTTTTCTCGGTAGCAGTAGTAACATTTGTCGTACCAAACATTTTATGCTCAAAACCAGTTTCTTTTCTTGGTAACGGTAGTAACATTTGTCATACCAAACATACATTCTATGATAATGACGTTTTTGTCCAAACTCACCGGAGCAAATAAGCTGAACAGGCTTTGTTTGGCGCAATGGTGGCGGTCGTGAACGTGGTGGTTATGAACCGTTGTTCGTGAACGCCCGACCTCACCTAAAAAAATTCATGCATTTTATGCTCAAAACTAGTCTATTTTATTGGAGAGCCGGTAGCCAGCCCGGAGTCCTCGCGCTCCCGCTAACCCAGCGATCTGAGAATAACCTGAGGGAGGAGAGTGTTGTGGATCCACGTTCGGGCATCACATATCAACATCGCGCACGAACCCGCAAGAAATGAATCCCGTAAATTTTTATCTTTTCACGCTGCGTCTTTTAATGGTGGGAGCGGGTTACTTTTTGTACATCATTTTGTTAAGCCTAATGAGTGGATATTTTGGGGGAAAACAAAGGGATTTTATTTTGGTTCCACGGGTTATATGGTGGGGATGGAGGGATGTTTAATTTTATGCAAAAATTAATACAATCCTCTCTCTCTCTCTCTCTCTCTCTCTTCCTCTTTCTTTTCCGATCCCATTTTCCTCTACCCTAATCGCCCGCAAGCTCCGCCTAGCGCCAGACGTCCGCTCCTCCTCTCCGCCGACCATACCCTCCATTATCGAGATAGGTTCTCGTGGGTCCAAGAAGGAGAACTCCTGTAACACCCCAGTTTTCACGGCTATGAAGGCAGAAATTATGTACTGGAAGCTAGCACCCAACGGTAGTATTACCGCTGGCGGTAGCTGTTCCGTCGAGTAATATCGACAGGAGGAGCACTGTATCGTCGAGACAATATCGATGGGGCGTCGAGACGCTAACGCCGGGAGGTAGCCTCTACCGCCGGGCGGTAGCTATATCGACGAGAGGTTTATATCGTCGGTAAGCTTAGCTGGGTCGTCGAGAGACTATCGACGAGACGCTAGCGTCGGGCGGTAGCCCTACCGCCGGCGGTAGGTCTTCTTGTTGATATGAGTCCCAGATCCGTCGAGAGAACGAGACGGTGTGCTGGAGGTTAAGTCCCAAAGCTAGCGCGGCGCGGTAGCGCTACCGGCGGCGGTAACGTATGGGACAGATCTGTGAAACGACGATCGTAGCGGTCAAATCTTTTATGTTTTGATCCAACGGCTGAGAGCTGTTTGGGGGAGTACTAGGGCTTGACCAGATGATGTTTCCCCTCATTACTTCAAGTTATTTCTCTCTCCAAGCTTGAGAAAGAAGAGAGGCAAGGAGGAAGAAGGAGCATCTTTCGGCCAATGACGGAGTTCCGAAGCTCCAAATCGCGAGACATTTTCAGATCCACGAAGAGCAGCTCGGTGCGGTTCTTTCTATCCGATTGGAATCTCGGATTTACATGGCGCCAAAGAAAGCTACAAGGGTAACAATCCTTCCTCCCGGTCTTAGGACGTGTTTGGTCCTATCATTCCTTTTTATATGCTTGCATAAAATTGTCTCTTTCACTAATTATGAAGTGTATGACTTCCTATAGTCCTTCGAAGAGCCTAACGGAAGTCCCATGCTTGGGTTGTGGTCGAATGCAAACCTTCACCACGAGTTTTGAGGTGGAGCAGTCAAGTACCCCCTTCATTGTTTATGTTTGCGAAGCCTATATCTTCTTGGAAGGATTGGGTGCGTAGCTTATCTTTTGCGTGACACTTGTATGCGTTAAACCCTTATGGGCCGAGGCGAAGCCGTACCCGCGTCCTGTGATAGATCACGACGACTAGAGCACGAGCAAAGCTGAACCGAACCCGTTTCCATGCAGATCGGTGGGAGGTCCCAACCTCGTGTATGTCGTGTGATCACGGGAGAGGCCGCAGAAGGTGTTCACCTAGACCAGCCAAAAGCTCTTTTCCCACCTGAGGTCGTGTTCCTTAGGGTGGTGTTGATTATGAATTGATGTTTTGTTACATGCGGTTGCTTAGGCGGTTGTGGGAATTCTCCGGCTAAACCCAACCAACATCATGTGCATACCTAGGTTCCATTTGCTTTGATGCTCAACCTAGAAGATTGATTGTGCTTAAAACCTCACCTTGTGTAGTGTAGTTGCACTTTCTTTATATGATTACATGTTGCATGTACGACTTGCTTGCAGGTTAGCGGTGACACGCCCCTGAGCTGGCTAGATGGTCGGGGGTAGGATCGTTATGCGGTTTGTGGCCAGTTCATAGCTGATCCTCGTTTACCTCTTATTTGTGGATGGTGCAGGTGTTGGTGAGCCGAGCGAGAAGTATCAGGCTGAAGTCATTTGTTGTGTTGGCCCTTGAAGACCAACCTCAGTTTTTACTGCTTTTCTTATATTGTCGGTCTGCGTGCCGAAGTATGCTTTCGAGTTAGATACATTGGTTGAATGTAAGGCCTTAAGGATATAACCCTTTAATGTTTCATTCCTGGGATAGTGGATAATTCTGAAAGTAATGCTTATTAAATGCTTCTGCTTACTTCTTGTTATACTCTCGTGTAGTTGTTGTTCTGTTTATCATCTTATTAACGTCCAGCTAGAGTGGTCAATATGGCGTGGAGTCCCGGCCGGACCTATTGTTATATTGTTTGTACTGGCAGAGTGTTACAATTTGGTATCAGACTTTAGGAGTTGATCCGTAGTTAGCGAATTCGAGGCCGAATTCTTTTAAGGGGTGGTGTGCATGTGATGTGCGTTCACCTAAAACGATAAAAACAAATAAGAATGTCAACTTAGGAATGAAAAACATGCTTGTTTGCAGAACCTGAGCGTTCTTTGATACTTTGTTGCTATGCTTTCGGTCACTAAATTGTGTGTTACACGATTATAGGTGACTAGGAGTGGTGCGGGGCAGTCTCAACCCCATAACACTATTGAAAGTAGTGCATCCGCTGGGGAGCCAGCGACCACTCATTCTGCCGAAATGATCAGACTGGTCGCTGAAGCGGTCTTCGCGATGATCAATAATCAGCCAGAGCGTGTTACACAACCTACTACCCCTACTCCTGATGTGGCCCCGGTGCTTATTGTTGTAGTGGAGCTGAGAGCGGAGCCTGCAGCGGAGCCCAGGGTGGAACATAGAGTCGAGCATGTAGCTGTGGGACGAGCTCGTGACCAGCAATTGAAGCACTTTCTGAGCTTCAATCATCCAACCTTCTCGGGGATTGAATCCCCAACAGAGGCAGAGGATTGGTTGTCAAGAGTAAAGAGAACTCTAAGGGAGACAACAAACGAGGAAGCGATGATGGTCACCTTAGCCACTTTCCTTCTGAATGGAGAGGCAATACTTTGGTGGGAAGAACTAGAACAACACAAGCTCGTTGGTAGAGAGATTACTGATGTCTCAATGACAGATTTTTCAGAACTGTTCCTCCAGAGGTTTATCCCCTCTGCCCAGCGCATTGCGTTGCAAAATCAGTTTTTGCGGTTAACTCAAGGTGATCGTTCGGTAGACGACTACGTGCATGAGTTCATCAGATTGAGTCGCTATGCGGGAGCTTTGGTGGAAGATGAGGAGACGAAGACGAATAAGTTCTACGAAGGACTTCGTGATGAGTTGAGGCTGCTTCTAGCAGACCCAATGGCTTTTGGTTTTCATGTTCTGGTGAAAACTGCTAGATCTCTGGAATTGGATATGCAGAGAGTGCAGCGCGCGAAAGGCCTAAATGCAAAGAAGCCAGAATTTCACGCGCTGACCTCTCAGTCAAAGTCTGAGTTCAGAAAGAACAAGAGAAAGTCTAGGTTCGTGGAACCATCTCGCACCAATGTATCGGGAGCAACTACTGTACGGGGCCCCATGACGTGTTTCACTTGTGGAAAGGTGGGGCACAAGGCCTGAGCGTGTCGAAGTGGTCCCCCGAAGGCAGAAAACCGAGCAGTGGACTATGCTCGTGTGGTGGGTTCAACTTATGCGGAGAAAGGCAAAGCGACAGAGTCTTCTGCTTCCCAGCATCCTCTGACCCAGTCGAGAGTCTACTCGCTTGGCCAACAGGAAGCCATCCGACAAAATGACGTCGTCATAGGTATGAATTATAATTTAGCTTTTACAACTTGACGTAATTTATACTTCATGCGCGACTATACGTTTGTTTGCATGTGCAATTAAGCTTTGTCCTAATTTTCATCTATCCGGCGAGAGCTCTTTTTGATAATGGAGCATCGCACTCCTTCCTGTCTAAGGACTTTGTGGTGCGAATCGGAGTACCATCTACCCTGGTAAAGGATAGATTGGGTGTAGTGCTGCCCAATGGGTCTCGTATGAGCGCGGATAGGTTGAGTTGTGTAAAGGTGCAGATAGGGAATCAATATTTTGACTTGGAAGCGTCATTATTAGTTCCTATGAAATTTGACGTAATCTTTGGCATGGACTGACTCTCGAAGCAGCGAGCATGCATAAATTGCAATCTGAATGAGATTACTCTGGGAAAGAACACCGGAGACGAGACCACGTTTACTGGCATGCGAGGGGCGAGCAAGACACTAATGTCTGCTCTCCAAGTGGTCAAGGCGGTGAGGAAAGGTGCGGAGTTGTTCTTCACTTTGTTGAAGGCTTCAGAGCCTAAACTCAGTTTAAGTGATGTCCTAGTAGTATCGGAGTATGCTGACGTGTCTCCAAACGAACTCCCTAGGGCTCCCCCTCAGCGAGAGATTGATTTCTGTATTGAGTTGGTGCCAGGTGCCAAACCTGTCATGCTCACCATACCAGATAACATCAAAGGAATTGGCGGAACTAAAGGTTCAGTTGCAAGAACTACTAGAGCAAGGCTACGTACATCCAAGTTTATCCCCTTGGAGTGCACCGGTCCTCTTTGTGAAAAAGAAGGACGAGAGCTCGCGTCTATGCATTGATTATCGAGAGCTGAATAAGCTAACTGAGAAGAATCGTTACCCGATTCCGAGAATCGATGACCTGTTCGACCAACTAGTTGGGTCGACGGTGTATTCTAAGCTAGACTTGATGTCTGATTATTATCAGCTGATAATAAGGGAATGTGATATTCCAAAGACGGCGTTCAGTACCCGCTTCAGGCACTACGAGTCCACGATCATGTCGTTCGGCCTCTCAAATGCACCGTCGGTATTTATGGACTTAATGAATAGAACATTCCGAGAGTACGTGGACCAGTTTGTGATCGTCTTCATCGACGACATATTGGTATACTCTCAATCTGAAGAGGAGCATGCAGAGCATCTGCACGCAGTTTTGAGCACCTTGAGGAGGAGTCAACTATATGTCAAGTTCTCCAAATGCGAGTTTTGGCTATCATCAGTAGCATTCCTTGGTCATGTTGTTAGTGGTGAAGAAATAAAAGCCGATCCCTCGAAGATAGTGGCAATCCGAGAGTGGCCTGTGCTGAAAAACGTGGCGGAAGTCCGAAGTTTCTTAGGACTTGCCGGCTACTATAGGCGCTTCGTGGAGAACTTTTCGAGGATTGCACTTCCTCTCACTAAGTTGACTAGGAAAGATCAAAAGTTCACTTGGTCGCCCGAGTGCGCACGAGCTTTTGAGTTGCTGAAGAACCGTCTCACCACAACGCTCATTTTATGCTCACCATGTGAAACAGAAGGCTACGAAATATATAACGACGCCTCGGGGAGTGTCTTGGGTTGCGTCCTAGTGCAATTCGGAAAGGTGATTGCCTATGACTCCCGACAATTGAAGGTACATGAGAGAAACTACCCAGTCCATGACTTGAAGTTAGCGACTGTGGTATTCGCTCTTAAGTTATGAAGGCATTACTTACACGGCGTGGAGATCGACATCTTTACGGACAACAAAAGTCTCATGTACCTGTTGGATCAAAAGGAGTTGAATATGCGACAGAGGAGGTGGATGGAGTTCCTTGGGGACTACACCTTTGATATTCGTTATACTCCCGGGAAAGGAAACGTTGTTGCAGACGCGTTAAGTCATCGGGCTCCCGCGCAAGCAAATTGGATTTTGATGCATGATGAGCGTCTAATCCGTAATCTAAAATCCATGTGGATCATTTGTGTCGATAGGAGAGCGTCAACTTCAGCATGCTTGAACTGGACGGAGGTTCAATACGACCTTGCCGACCGAGTTCGACAAGCTTTAATTTGGAGCTAGATGAAAGCATGAAACGTTACAAAGTGGAGACTGTGGATGGATCTAACGCTGAATTCTCCTTCGACGATGGTCTTTTATGGAAAAATGCTAGATTGTGCGTCCCAAAACTTGCCAATTTACGGGAAGAATTGATGTACGAGGCTCATTTTACCAAGTACTCGATTCACCCGGGGAGCACAAAAATGTACATGGATATGAAGAAACTCTTCTGGTGGCCAGGAATGAAGAAAGACATTGCTCTCTACGTAGCAAAGTGTCATACTTGCGCGTTAGTGAATGTTGAATGTCAAAGACCTGGTGGGTTTCTAAAGTCTTTGCCGATTCAGGAATGAAAGCTCGACGATATTTCAATGGATTTCGTGCACGGATTGTCGAGATCGCAGCATGGAAACAACGCCATTTGGGTGATCGTAGATCGTTTGACGAAAGTATCGTACTTAATTCCGAACCGGAAGGATGATTCCGTGGAAAATCTAGCCAAGCTTTACGTTGATAATATCGTACGATTGCATGGAGTTTCCCGTAGCATCGTGTGAGTGATCGAGATGGGCGTTTCACATCTAATGACTGGAAGCTGATTCACTAACTATTGAGTACCAAGCTAAAGTTTAGCACGACCTTCCACTCGCAAACGAATGGACAGACTGAGAGAACCAATAGGACAATCGAAGACATGCTCCGGATGTGCGCCGTAGATTTTGGGAAGAGATGGGAGGACCACCTCTATATGATCAAATTTTCCTACAACAACAGCTACCAGGCAAGTATTAAAATGGCTCCCTTTGAAGCCATTAATGGTAGAAAGTGTTGTACGCCTTTGGCATGGGCGGAAATGGGCGACACGAAGTTGTTAAAGCGCAAAGACGTGGATGAAGCAAATGCATCAATTCGGGCAATACGAGAGCGATTGCTCATTGCCCAGGATAGGCAGGCAAAGTATTACAATGCAAATCACCGGAACGTCGAGTTCGTCGTTGGTGACTGGGTTTGCCTGAAGATCAAACCGTTCAAAGGTGTATCGAGGATCCGACGCTTGAAAATAGCTAAGTTCAAGGTACTTAGGACCGTTCGAAATCTTGGAACGCATTGGTGAAGCTACCTACCGACTTGCTCTATCTACGGAGCTAAGCGGTCTACACGACGTATTTCACATTTCAGTGTTGAGAAAGGCTATGAAGGAGCCTACACATATCGTTGCGATAGACGAAGTACCGATAGATGACGGGCTAACGACGAAAGTCAAGCCCATACGCATCGAAGACACCGAAGTGAAACAGTTACGGAACAAATCCATCTGAATGGTAAAGGTTCGTTGGAACAATTGCGGGAGAGAGGAAATCCCTTGGGAAAGAGAGCAAACCATGCTTGCGGAGTACCCCCGAGCTTTTCCTCTCAGGTAAAATTTAATTTATGTACCTTACTGTTTTCATAATTTCGGGACGAAATTCTTTTAAGGGAGGTGGAGTTGTAACACCCCAGTTTTCACTGCTATGAAGACAATAATTCTGTAATGGAAGCTAGCGCCCAGCGGTAGTACTGTCGTTGGTGCTAGCTGTTCCGTCGAGTAATATCGACGGGAGGAGCACTGTATCGTCGAAACGATATCGACGGGGCGTCAAGACGCTAACGCCGGGCGGTAGCTTTATCGACGGGAGGTTTATATCATCGGGAAGCTTAGTTGGGTTGTCGAGTATATATCTTCTCGCAATATGAGTCCCAGATCCGTCGAGAGAATGAGACGGTGTGCTGGAGGTTAAGTCCCAAATAGCGCGGCGTAGTAGCGCTACCACCGGGCGGTAACCTACGGGATAGATCCGTGAAACGTCGATTGTAGCGGTCAAATCTTTTATGTTTTTATCCAACGGCTGAGAGTTGTTTCGGGGGAGTACTAGGGCTTGACCAGAGGAGGTTTCCCCTCATTACTTCAAGTTATTTCTCTCTCCAAGCTTGAGAAAGAAGAGAGGCAAGGAGGAGGAAGGAGCTTCTTTCGGCCATTGACGGAACTTCGAAGCTCCAAATCGCAAGGCGTTTCCAGATCCACGGAGAGCAGCCCAGTGCGGTTCTTTCTATCCGATTGGAATCTCGGATTTACATCACGCCGAAGAAAGCGGCAAGGGTAACGATCTTTCCTCCCGGCCTTTGGACGTGTTTGGTCCTCTCATTCCTTTTTCTATGCTTGCATAAGGTTGTTTGTTTCACTAATTAGTGAAGTGTAGGACTTCGTATAGTTCTTCGAAATTCCGGGTAGATTTTGTCCATCTCCGACATTTATTGCATGTAGAAATCCGGTAATCGTACGGATTTCGGCATTTTGTGTGAAGCCTACCCGTGGTCGTGAGCCCAGATCGGTGATATTTGATTGTGACGTTCATTTAGGTTAAGCCTAGAATGCGGGCCGGAGAATGACTCCGCGAAATATGTCATCGTATTGCGGGACTTGAGATTTAGGTGTCTTTAGGAGAGCCTAACGGAAGCCTTATGCTTGGGTTGTGGTCGAATGCAAACCTTCACCACGAGTTTTGAAGTGGAGCGGTCTGGTACCCCCTTCGTTGTTTATGTTTGCGAAGCCTATGTCCTCTTAGAAGGATTGGTTGTGTAGCTTATCTTTTGCATGACAATTGTATGTGTTAAACCCTTACGGGACGAGGCAAAGCCGTACCCGCGTCGTGCGATAGATCACGATGTCTAGAGCACAAGCAAAGCTGAATCGAACTCGTTTCCATGCAGGTCGGTGGGAGGTCCCAACCTCGTGTATGTCGTGTGATCATGGGAGAGGCCGCGGAAGGTGTTCACCTAGACCGGCCAAAAGCTCTTTTCCCACCTGAGGTCGCGTTCCTTAGGGTGGTGTTGATTATGAATTGATGTTATGTTAGCGTCATGTGGTTGCTTAGGCAGTTGTGGGAATCCTCTAGGTGAACCCAACCAACATCATGTGCATACCTAGGTTCCCCTTACTTTGATGCTCAATTTAGAAGATTGATTATGCTTGAAACCTCACCTTTTGTAGTGTAGTTGCACTTTCTTTATATGATTACATGTTGCATGTACGGCTTGGTTGCGGGTTAGCGGTGAAATCCCCCTGAGCCGGCTACATGGTCGGGGGGTGGGATCGTTATGCTGTTTATGGTCAGCTCATAGCTGACCCTCGTTTACCTCTTATTTGTGGATGGTGTAGGATCTGGTGAGCCGAGCGGGAAGTAGCGGGATGAAGCCATTTGCTGTGTTGGCCCTTGAAGGTCAACCTCTATTTTTACTGCCTTTCTTATATTGTCGGTCTGCGTGTCAAAGTATGCTTTCGAGTTAGATACATTGGTTGAATGTAAGGCCTTAATGTGATAACTCTTTAATGTTTCATTCCTGGGATAATGGACAATTCTGAAAGTAATACTTATTAAATGCTCCCGCTTACGCCTTGTTATACTCTCGTGTAGTTGTTGTTCTGTTTATCATCTTATTAACGTCCAGCTAGTGTGGTCAATATGACATGGGGTCCCGATCAGACCTATTGTTATATTATTTGTACTGGCATGGTGTTATAACTCCAACCTCCTCCAGGATTTCTATGTATCCCGACCACGCACGAGATATCAAACGGGGATCCCTATCAACTGTATCAGAACAACAACCCTCTGTCGGCCTTATGTCGTGCCCTACCGCCGCCGACCGAGCGGATTAGCCCTGTTCCGTGCTAGCCCTACCGCTTCCTCCGCACATACCGCTCCCAGGTTCCGTTGATCGCTCAAACCCAAGTCTGCTTCTGCCGATCGACCGCACTGTTGTCGACCGAGCACCGACACTAGTGGATCTGTCTGTCCACAACAACGTCGGGCTCCTGCCAACCCCCACACCTCCTCTCCTTCCAGCCACACCTCAAATGGACGAGGGAAGTCTGACCTTGGCGCAGTTCTTGAAATCCTTTCAGAAAATGATCACGACTCACAACAACGCCATCCTTGAAGCAATCAACAGCCGCCTTGATGCAACCCCGCTGCCACCGCGAACCGCTTCCAACTCCTTCCACGAAGACTCCCCGTCCCCGCCACACCTCCTGGAGTTCACTCCGCCCAACTACGAAGGCAGTGGCGTTCCCTACTATGTGAAGATGGATTTTCCCCCCTTCGACGAGCGTGAGGACCCCTTCACATGGCTCACACACTGCGAACAATATTTTGCCAACCTGCGCACCCATTGGGAGGAGTGGATCAATGTTGCCTCCTTTCACCTCATGGGCTCGACCCAATTGTGGTTTTCCGAACTGTAGCGGAGAAACCTCACTTGTCCTGGGAGGACTTCAAACTCCATTGCAACCTTCGGTTCAGGCTGCTTCATCGCAAGAACCCAATCGGTGACCTCATATCCCTCCATCAGACAGGCTCTATTGATGATTAGTCAAAGAAGTTCCAAGTGTTGCTCGCCCGGACACCATCGATTCCTCCGACTCATCAGGTGCCCATCTTCACGGCGGGCCTCCATGAGTGTCTCCGTCTAGATGTGGCATTCCAAAACCTGACCGGCCTCACTACCACCATGATACTCACACAGGTCTGCGAAAGGCATGTTGTGATGGAACGACCACACCTCAGACGTCGTAGCGGTGATGATCCTTCACAGGGTTTCACTGCATCCCTCACCCAGTTCAGCAATACACCTACTAAGGGTAAGGAGGGCGATCAGTCAGTCGCGATCAGCCGCATGTCGGCCTATGAGATGGCCGAATGCCGAGCCAAGGGCCTCTGTTATAATTGTGATGACACTTACAGTCAAGGCCACCAGTGCAAGGGCCTCTTCAGGGTTGAGGTTGAGACCCCTCCGAAGAGGAGGAGGATCCGGGGAAACCGTCTCTCTCTCTCTCACCCTCTCTCTCTCTACATGCTATTGCGGCCCCTTACATAGAAAGACGACTCTGATGCGCATTCTGGTGGTGGGTCAAACGTTGACCTCCCTTGTGGACTCGGGCATCACTCAACGCTTCATCAACGAGCACAACGCCAACCATTTTTAGCTCTCCATGACTCCTTGGAGCTACCTCAACGTCGTGGTGGCCAACGATAGTGTAATGGCTTGCGCATGCATTTAACGAGTTATTCTGATTGTTGTGGAAGAGCATTATTCACATGTGGATTTCTTGGTGATCACTCTTTGGGGAGTTTAGTCCATCTTGGGCGTTCAGTGGTTGCGCACCTTAGGACCACTGCAATGGGATTTTGACTGCTTAACAATTACTTGGGGTCGTGTCTCCCATCAAACAAAATAGTAGGGTTTCTCCGCCACTTTGTGACAATCATTCGTTGTACAGGTCAACGATGCAGGACACACTGAACGCGACACTCTTTTGCAGGAGTTCAACGACACCATGGAGGCGCCTACGAGCTTCCTCCATCACGACGACATGATCACCACATTTTCCTCCTGCCGAACACGGGCCCTATTGTGGTCTGCCCCTACCATTATCTTTTCATGCAGAAGGACGAGATTGAAAGGTAGTACACCGCCATGCTACAACATGGCATCATCCATTACAGTGTCTCCCCCTTCTCATCGCAGGTGCTCTTGGTCCATAAGGACAACACATGGAGATTTTGTGTGGACCACCGCGCCTTGAATGCGCTGACAGTAAAGGAAATTTCCCCATCCCAGTTGTAGAGGAATTACTCAACGAGTTGCATGAAGCCTACTATTTCTCCAAGATCGACTTATGATCGGGGTACCACCAGGTCTGCATGGCCCCGACCGACGTGAAAAGATCGCTTTCCGCATCAAACATGACCACTTTGAGTTCCTCGTGATGCCCTTTGAGCTCACCAACGCGTCATCCACCATCCAAGACCTCGTGAAAGAGGTATTGCAGGACCTCTTTTGTTGTTGTGTCTTTGTATTCTTTGACGACATCCTTATGTACATCAAGACATGGGTGTCATACCTTGCCCACTTACGTACCATCTTTCAGCTCATTCGTGCCCATAAGTTCCTCTTGAAGAGGGCAAAATATTCTTTTGTGACCGACAGTGTCACCTACTTGGGGCATATCGTCGACGACACAATAGTCTCCGCCGACCTCACCAAAGTCCACAGGGTGATCGACTGGCTGGTTCACCAATCCCTCCGTGAGCTCCGCGGCTTTCTTGGTCTCACAGGCTATTGTCGACGCTTCATTTAGCAGTACAACGTGATTGTGGCGCCCTTGTTGTCCTTATTGAAGTAGCACACATTCTGTTGGGGGCACAACTATGGCCGCCTTCAGGGCCCTTCAGCAAGCATTGGTGACCGCACTGGCGCTTCATTTGCCAAATTTAACACAGGCATTTCAGGTGGAGTGTGATGCCTCGGGCCAAGGGAATGGAGCCGCCCTTCAGCATGAGGCCACCTTGTTGCATATTTTAGCTGGAAGACAACCATTCATCACCAAAAACTCCATGCTTACGAGCATGAGTTGATTGGCTTGGCTAAGGTCGTCCATCACTGACGCCCATAGTTAAGGGGTCGGACATTCTTGATTTGTATTGATCTCTTTAGCCTGAAGTACCTCCTAGAGCAGTGTATCAGCACGAGACCACATCAACGATGGGCCAGTAAGCTATTGGGATATGATTTTCAGGCCGAGTACAAGGAGGGTGCCTTGAACTGCGTCGTCGATGCTCTCTCGAGCCGCAACCTACAGGGGGCACTCTCTTCGCTCTATCCCGGCTCAGGTTCTCAGTAGCCTTCGGTAGAAGGTGCATTATTCCTCAACCGCCCTAGAGCTCTTCCACCACATACTAGATGGGAGGCTTCCCACTTGTTGGGTTGTCAGAGATGATCTCATTGTGTACAAGGACAGACTCTACCTACCATCTACTTTTTCCATGATTCCTGCCATTCTTGTTGATACTCATGGTGTGACTCGCAAAGGGGTCCACAAGACCCTTCAGCGCATTCATGGGAGTTCTTTAGGCATACCCTCAAACGTAGCGTGCATAATTTCATTATCGCATGTTCAGTATGTCAGCAGAGTACGACTAATCATCTCCTCCCATCGGTTCTTCTTCAACCTCTCCCAGTGCCAACACAGATATGGGTGGATATCTATATGGACTCATAGAGGGTTTACCCACCTTACGAGGACAGTCTATCCTTTTCTTGATGGTGGATAGGTTCTCCAAAGGAGTCCATTCATCGATATGTGACGCTCCATTACCGCGGACGTGGTCACCTGGATCTTCATCGATCAGGTGTTCCGCCTGCACAAACTTCCCAAGAGTATTGTGTCCGGCTGAGACAAGGTATTCACTCCATAGTTCTGGTAGGAGTTGTTCGTGATGTGCGACACCTAGCTCGCCCTTTCCTCAGCCTATCACCTGCAGTCGTACGGACAAATCGACGTGGTCAATCGGACCGTAGAGATGTACCTATGTTGTATCATCGGGGATCGCCCTAAGGATTGGGCACGTTGGATCCATTGAGTAGAGTACTGTTACAACACATCATATCACACTGCCCTCCATACCACTCATCTCCACCTCATCTACGGTTGGAACCCCCCTCGCTTACTCACTTACAATGTCGTATCTGTGAGCTCGACAATCGTGGACAAGGAATTACAGACTCGCGACCAGATTATCAGCCTCGTCCGCGAGCGTCTTCTCCAGGTCCAGGCCCCGCATGGAGACCGCCTACAATCGGGCCCACAGTGAGCTCTTCTTCGCACCTGGTAATTGGGTATGGCTGAAATGCCGCCCTTAATGCCAGACCTCCGTCTCCAGGAATCTCTACCACAAGTTGGGGCCCAAATTCCATGTGTCGTATGAGATTTTGCAGTGCATCGGCGACGTGCCATACCTCATCCAGCTCCCTCCGGAAGCACTGTTTCACAATGTCTTCCAAGTTTTGTTGTTGAAGCTATTCATTGGAGCGTCAATCCTGAAACAAGCAGTTTTAGGTTCCACCGGTTATATATATGGTGGGGGTGGAGCGATGTTTGGTTTTTTGAAAAATTAATATAATATTTTCTCTCTTTTCCTCTTTCTGTTCGGATCCCATTTGCCTTTACCCTGACTGCCCGCAAGCCGCAAGCTTCGCCCAGCACCGGACGTCCGCTCCTCACTCTTCGCCGGCCACCCTCCATTGTCGAGATAAATTCTAGTAGGTCCATGAAGGGGAACTCCAACCTCCTCCAGGATTTATACGTCTCCCGACCGCGCACGAGATCTCAAACGGAGATTTCTATCAAAGAGCAGTAGAATCGACACCAATTAAGTAAGATTATCGTTCAGGACACCGAAGAAACTGTTGGAGTATGGATGGAGGCAAACATGAAAAAAATGAAAGAGATTCTTATAACTTTGGCAACCGAGAGCGTGATCCTTCTGATTCAAATCTCGGGGTCTCGAAGGAACAACTTGACGGACATGGAGGAGTCAAAAAGCCATGATAGACAACAAGGCAGAGATATGTAAAGCAAAAGAATGTGGGTCGGGATTGCGGGATCCGTTCTACGAGAGATGCGTAACAATGTAGAGTGAGGCAGCCAGGGTCAAGGGAGGAAGCCGACGTAGAGGGAGGCAGACGGTGTCAAGGTCACAGTCGGCTTGGAGGGCAGGATCCTTTGTCTAGGTAGAAGGCGACGAGGGAGGCGCATGTTGAACGGGTGTGGTTTACGGTGTGCATGTAGTAGTTTTAGGAGAGGAGTTTTAAAATAAAATCTGTAGTTATTGAACATACGAACAACCAAAAGTGTGGTGCATTTAACAATTACCTATGATAACCATGAAAAAGGGAAAATAAAAAAATATATTAATAGCACTTTAAATTGGTATAGTGCAAATCTACTTAATGTTCTCTCCATAACTAATTCCTAAGATAGATGTAACAATTAATGTATTTTATATTCAATTTGTGTCATAATAAGTTATTTCTCTTATGAGCTAGTGTGGCTATATTTATACGAAAAACAATGCCATATCCAAGACAAATGACTTGGTGATGTGGCTAGAGGGGTTGACCATTGTAGCTTAGAAAATGGTGAATATGGGATAAGGATGGGTAAACTTTATGATAAACATAATATTCACCAAATCTCTCTCTCTCTACACAACACGCGCGCGCGCGCGCACACATATATAGTGCCATTTACAGGGACCTCCCCTCTAACTTTGCTAAATTACTGACAGCACCCCTCTTATTTTCGAAATTACAAAAACTTCACCTAAAGCTTTCATTTCATTACAAAAACCTCCCCTGAAATTTTCATTTCATTACATCCATGCACAAAAATACCCCCCTCGGTGTACCGTTCCCAGGGGGTAGTTTTGTTCATGGATGTTAGGAAATGAAAAGTCCAGGGGAGGTTTTTGTAATGAAATGAAAACTTAAAGGGAGGTTTTTGTAATTTCGAAAACAAGAGGGGTGCTCTCAGTAATTATGCTAACTTACCGGGGAGGTTTGGGTAATTATTTCTATATATATATATATATGAAGATGGGACATTATCTAAATTATTTGAACATTAGCCATGTTTTTATTAATCAATACCAAAATGGATAAATGGGAAAAAACATCAGGTGTTATACATGATTTGTAAATAATAAATTACAAAATTTCATTAGCATATCTTATAGCTAGACAAGCTTGGAATCATTAATAATGGAGGATAAAGAGGAACAAGGGGAAAAACAATAACATCAACCCCATTAGATGCAACATGTAAGCAATCACACAATGGCATTAGATGCCAAATAGATGTAAATAGATAATTTGGAACTCCTGCAGAGGGAAAAAAAGATGGGTTAAACAAAGAAATCAATGACCCCAGGCAATATTGAACATTTCATTGGAAGAAAGCCCAGGTGTTCCCCATCGGACTGCACATAGATGTCGCCTTTGGCTTCTACCATGGCAACTTCGATGGACTTCAGACTGAATGAAACAAAAAACAATGAAATAAATTCATACTTTAATCCATCGGGCAGCTCATTTGTGTGCTTATAGAACTGTGTTCTAGAAATGATGATTTTCTTTTTTACATCTCTTTTATGATGACAAATTTGCTTAGGAGGTCCAAGAAATTTCATTGATTAACATGTTTTCTAACACAAGCAACAAAAATAGCCTTAGACTAAAAACATTGAGCAAATTAATATTCATTTCATCCGAGGAACAAAATCTGAAGTTCTATTTTACATGAAGTCTCACAACTAACAAGCTAAGCAGGATTGGAAGTACATTGCATGGTTGAGTAACAAATTTTGCATGGAAAATGCATGATGTTTAAGTTCAAGCATCAGAGTACGAATAATATGATACAATGATGATTGGTAATTTTTGTATCAGTCTAGAAAATTTAGTGAAGATCTGGTGTACAGAAATAATGAGGTAGAATTAAGAGAAAGTAGGGATAAATTAAAGCAAGTAGTTGAGGAGGCAAAGGTAAAGGGGGAGAATGAAAGAACCTTATTTAGGGGAATTTCTCATCCCATTTGCTCACTTAAGATTTGAACTCATTTTAATCATAACCAAAAAGCATGTCTTCAGAACGAGTCTTTCACTTAAAAAACGAGGATACAAGATTTAACACATGAAGTTTTAGTACTTATGGTTTATTTTCTCAGATACATGATAGTATTAATGGGTCGTTTACCGGCACCTCCCCTCTAAGTTTGCAAAATTATAGGTTGCACCTCTCTATCATTTGAAACAAAAATCTCCTCTACAAGTTTACATTTCATAACATGCATGCACAAAAATACCCCCCCCCCCCCCCCCCCCCCCCCCCTAAAGAGAGTGCTAGGGGGTGGATGCCTTATGAGTAAGACCCCTGATGATGCCCTCAAACTTCCAGAAGAGATAGCTTCAAATAGTCAACAGTGGACAACAAGCAGGAGCGCATCTAGATGGGTAGTTGGGGTGTTTGAGGTGGATAAACTTCACTACAATCAACACCCAAATTAGTGCAATGAGTCGAAAACTTGACAGTTTGAGCAATATGAAATTGGCCGCCACTCAAGTCAGCAGCAGATATCAGAAACTTCCTTGGACTCGTTGGGTACTACCGTAAGTTCGTAGAAGGTTTTTCAAAGATTGTCTTACCCCTCACTGCCCTCACCAAAAAGGATTCTGTGTTCCGATGGACGCCCGAATGCGAGACAGCGTTCCTCGAATTAAAGAAACGCTTGACTTCTGCTCCGATTCTTACAATCCCCTCAGGAACCGAAGGATTCCAGATCTACACCAACGCATCTCTGAAGGGATTAGGAGTTGTACTGATGCAGCACGACAAGGTAGTCGCTTACCCGTCGCGGCAGTTGAAGCCACATGAGCTTAACTACGCGACCCACGACTTGGAGTTGGGCGCCGTGGTATTCGCTCTCATGATCTGGAGGCATTACCTATATGGAGTAAGATGCGAGATCTTCTCCGACCATAAAAACCTCAAGTACATATTCACTCAGAAGGAGCTGAACCTCCGACAGCGCCGGTGGTTAGAATTTCTATGCGACTATGACTTCGCCCTCCAATACCACCCCGGCAAGGCCAACAAAGTTGCGGATGCCTTAAGTCGTCAACCCTCAGTAGTCGCCACTAGCTTCATCCCCTCTTATGGCTATCTCATGCGACCAATGTGGCACTCAAGGACACCATAGCTTCAAATGTACCATGGGTAACTCCTCATCCTCCTCCCAACCTACTAATAAGCTTATCAATTATGTAGGGAATCAACAACCCAAAAAATCATACCCCAACAAGTAGAACCCACGGTGACACTCCATCTTGGAGTAGCTGATGAAGATGCATCCATCGTGGTAGCAAATGGTGTGGTTACCAACACCGAAGGGGTGTTCAAAATGTTGAGGTAGAAGTAGAGGAAGACACCTTCACCACAGAGATTCAAGTGGTATGGTTTCAGGAAAATAATTCACTACCAATCATAGGCATCCCTTCCTAAGATCCATTGGTGTCACCCTTCATACGTCTGATAGAAGTGTAACATTCCACGAAAACATTGAGAATATTATTCTCCTTTCTTTGCATAACTTTGATTTATTGTCCAATAGCACTATGCAGTTGTTGATGAGGAGCTAAAGAGGATATATCCAACTGTAGAGAAGGACTTGCCAGTAGTAGAGAAGGACTTGCCGCTGATGTCAAAGAAATTTCTAAGTGGAGATCACCCAGTAATGAAGAGAAGAAGGACAGGAGAGTAGCAAAGGCGCCTCAAAAGAAAGACGCCAACGGAAGGAGGACAAGCAATATCATTAACTCGGTTTCCAGACCATCTTTATTAGCATCTAATATATTACCGATACGAAGAAATTACTTGCATTAAATCGAAAAATCAGAGATGCAATCACGAGGTATGCTCGTGCCAACTTCAGGAGGTTGGTTCCTCCTAGAAGCTTCTCTGCAAAATGAGAGATCTCAAACTAGATGATCAAAAGATAAACCTAACTCCCAAGCCACCTCCTTATATAGGGAGGGGGTGTAATATATAGATGAAGGCTTAATGAAAAAGGATTAACCTTAAACGAAGAAGGACGTCACGTCAAACAGACGGAAAAGACTTGTCGTCAAAAAGAATTAACGATCACGAGAAATACAAGAACCAGATTTCTCGAGAGATGCAAGACTTCTCAAGAGATGACTGCTTGATCTCGGAAAACAACTTGGAAGAGAATTTCAAAGGCTTTGAAAAGACTTCTCGAGAAACAACGAACTTCTCGAGAAATGATTACGAATAACTCTTCGAAATAAAAGGACTGAGTTCTCGGGAGAACTGACTTCTCGAGAGAACAAAATACTTCTCGTGAACTCCTTGACATCTTCGAGAAATGTCCTTAGAGAAAAGCCTTACTAGAAGCTTTTCGAGAGAGACAAAGACTTCTCGAGAGATCAAACCAACTTCTCGAGAGAAAGGACTTCTCGAAAGCTGCTGCTGAGATAAACTTCTCGAGACCAACTGCTGAGAAGCTCACTCGAATGCTAAGAGGACTTTTCGAGATAACACAAGGATTTCTCGAAAGCTCTTCATGACTTCTCGAGAGATACCTTAAGTTCTCGGAAAAAGGACTTTAAGAAAAATTCTTTCTTTTCCTCTTGCACAACAGCTGCACCTCCAAGCTTTGAGCTTTAATTGTCTTGATCATAAAGTGTATCCCAATTGAGAGATCACACATGAGTCAACCCCATATCCCACACAATGAGGAATTACATTGTATAAGACTGTGCTTATTGACCCATTGTGACCTGACATTGGTCTACACTTAGCAAAGTGAACCTGCAAGAACAATACTAGAGAAGCATATCAAATACACAAGCAATTCAATCTTGGTTCAAGGATGACTTCCTACAAATCAAGGTTATTGTGGATACAATACCCAACAATCTCCCCCTATTTGTAGAAGTCAGAACCCTACTTACCAAGATGAATTGTATCAATATAAAACACAAAAAGATATACTACTGATTAAGTAGAAACAAGCAGAAAGAGCATCAAAAACAATATCTATATATATAAAAGGATTGTCTCATCAAAATCAAAACTATATATAGATTTAAGATTGTCTTATGAATTAATGCTCACACAATCATATAGAAATAAGGTTCTGATGATCTTCATAGACTTGTCTTCAGATATTGGCACTTCTCTTCCTCTTCAGTTCTTGTCTATCAAAATAAGCATAAGGCTTGGGATGGTACTTGAGAGGAGCTGCTGGAGCTGAGGGATTGTTGTATCCATAATTCTTGAAGTGAATTCTCCTCTTAGTTTTGCTTGTCTCATATTTCTTCCATTCAGTTGAGCTGAAAAGTTCAGAGACTTTTACATTACCTTCCTCTACAAGCATGAGAGAGTCAAGAATAATAATCTTAGAAACTGGGTTCCAAACCTCTGGATAAATTTCAGATTCATTAACAACTGCTTTTCCAGAACCTGCAGAACTAAAACCAGGAACAGACCTACTGGCAGAAGGTCCTTCACCATATTTTCTTTTCTTAGAACTAGGCATGGAGGAATGAGCCTCTACAGAAGGATTATCATCTGACAGCCCTGCTGGCCTTGGAGAGAACTGAGGGAAATGAGGAACATCAGATTGAGAAGGAACAAACTGAGGAGGGGGTTGAGCAGGGTCAATACCCAAATCAGGAAATATCTCATGGTGGAGCCAAACAGCAGTATTAGTAGTGAAATCTTTTATATCAGCTACCTGCTTTTGGACACCCTGGGACAACTGCTCAAACTTATTGGTTAAGTGTTTATGAAAATCAAATAAAGTTTGATCCATTAACTCAGTCATCTTGTCCTCCCCCTTTCCGACTTCTACAGATAGGGTTTGGATAACAGATTCCTTAAACTGGTCAACCTCATCAATGATTTGAAACTGTGCTCTTCAGCCTTTGAAGCCATGAATTCATGTACTCTCCTAACCTGGATAACCTCTTCAAGAACTTTGCCTACACCTTGAATGGTGTGATCAATAGCCTTGCCACCCTGAATAACCACATCCTTCAGTTGATCTGAACTTGCTTTGAATTCTTTTAGCTTCTTATCCATCTTTTTTTCAATATCAGTGAGTCTAGCATGGACCTCTTTGAAAGAGTAATCAATTTTGGCACTTTGCCTTTGAAGCAAAAATTCTATTTTACCAATCAAAGAATTTTCATCAAATAAAGATGGGGGGATAGGGGCAGGCTGAACATCTTCTGGAAGTTCTTCAAGAAGAACAGAACTCGGTACCTTAGGAGAAGAAATATTGATCTTCTCACCTTCTTCATCAACAGGCTCTCCCTGAGCATTTAGGTTGGATTCCAAATTAGACTCTTGCTCCCCCTCAGCATGTACTGGGGGAGAAGATTTACTATGCACTGAAACATCATCGGGTTCCTGATTAAATTCAAAGTCAGCACCTGATCCAGCCAAATGATCACTAGTGCTATGCTCATCATCAGCACCTTTTTGAATGTCATTAACAACATCTGCTATGGTTGAATCAACAAATTCTGTATCATTGACTGGAGGAGGAGAAGGAAGAACTACATCTTCTTGTAAAAGTGGAGTTTCTTCTTCATGAATAGCTGGAGTATCAGAAATGACTGTTTCAGAAGGAACTTGATCTGCTAGTAGTTGATCTGATGGAGGAGGAAGAACTGTTTCTGCTGAAGAAATGGGGTCTTGTGGAGCTGAAGATTGAGGTGGATCCGGGGCTTGATATTGTGCTGGTGTATCTGGAATTTCTTGATGAGCTAGTGGTGGAGCTGGGGTTGTGGAGACATTTGGAGGAGGAGAAGCTGAGGGAGTAGCTGGAGTCTCATTCTGAGGTTCAAAATGACTAGGCTCCCCCTGGGGACTTGCACCTGCTGTTGGCTTAATAATTCTAATGTTCCACCTTTTTATTGTGGTAACATCTACCTTCTTCAGATGGTGAATTATAGCTCCTCTGGACATGTCAAACACTTCTTGGTTAAGCTGATTCAGATAGAGTGATAAAATTCTTGCAAAATTGGGACTCATAATACTATCTTTAATCTTAGTGAAGAGGAGATTTGCCCAATTGCACTTCTTTCCACAAATCACAGCTGTTACCAAGCTGAAAACTTCAGTTGAAACATAACCCAGGCTTCCTGTATGACACAGCAAAACTTTTGAAATAATGTCCACCAACAATTTTCCGACATCATTCATTTTCTGTCTACGAATGGTTGTAGCTCCTTTATCTAAACCACAGAAGGTTACTGCATGAATCCAATCATCATCACCTAGGGTATCCTCAGTTTCAACCATTGGAACCCTCAAATATTTGGAAAGAGATTTTGGACTGATCTTGATTTTGTAATTTCCGACAGTAGACTTCATCCTATTGCCATCTTTATGAACCTTAATGTTGATAAATAGGTCCTCTACCTCTTTAAACAAGATTCGACATGGATGTTCAAGAACGAAGGATAAACCAGATGCATCTAGAAGATAAAATAAATTTTGAAACTCATATGAAATCGAGCTGAGACCTTCTCGCACCAGTTCACTGCCGACACCGACCTTAGGTTTTGTTGAAGGGGCCATAGATCGAGAGGAGAACGCAGAATGAGAGCTGGAATGGGAGAAAATCCGACTAGATGCGAACCTGAAATCTGATTTCGCGAGAGGGGAAGACGAAGAGTCGGCGACGTTTCGAGAGGAACGGAAAGAGACCTCGCGTGAACATTAATTCCTTTCGTATGTTTATAGTTTAATTTTATTGGACAAATTTTAAATGAATTATATAAAAGAATTTAACAAGCGCGTACCTGACTTTCGAATTCTCGAAATTAAAATAAAGAATTCCGAAATGTATGATATATTTCTCGAGAGGTAATCTGATTTCTCGAGAAATCCCAGAATTCTGCCGATCTATCTTCGAAAGTGCATTTCTCGAGGGATATCCCATTTCTCGAGAAGTGCAAACTCATTTCGCGAGAAGTAAAGTCATTTTTCGAAGAAAAAAATTTTTAACTTCAACATTTTTACCAGAGGCAAACCATTTCTCGAGAGGTCAATTTCATTTCTCGACAAATCCAATGAAGACTTAGATTTTTCTGCTTCACCAATGACAGACCTCTGCTTCCCTTAGAAATTTTGACAAATAATCTATCTTATTGTCTTCTTCTTTGCTTTAAGAATTATTCCAGATTGAGCATTCCAAGCTCTGTCTTGAAGAAGAAAAACTTGGTCTCATCCAGCGGCTTTGTGAATATATCTGCAACTTGCTTATCCGTTGGGACATAGCTTAGATTGATGTCCCCATTCTCCACATGTTCCCGGATGAAATGATACCTTAGTTCGATATGCTTTGTCCGACTGTGGGAGACTGGATTGTTTGCTATAGCAATTGCACTGGAGGAGTCGCAGAACATCGGAATATTCTTTATCTTCATTTTATAATCTTGAAGTTGATTCCTTATCCATAGAAGTTGTGCGCAACAACTGCCTGCAGAAATATATTCTGACTCGGCGGTTGAAATTGCAACACAATTATGCTTCTTGCTGCTCCATGAAATAAGTCTTCTTCCGAGAAATTGACATGTTCCGGAAGTGCTTTTCCTGTCGTCTCTACTACCTGCAAAATCTGCATCTGAATAACCTATTAGCTCGCTATCATTACTTCTTGGGTACCATAAGCCAAGATTTGGTGTACCCTTAAGATATCTCAAAATTCATTTTGCAGCAGTATAGTGAGATTCCTTAGAGTTCACCTGATATCTAGCACATACACATGTAGAAAACATTATATCAGGCCTACTAGCAGTAAGGTAGAGCAGAGAGCCAATTATGCTTCTGTACTTGGTTTCATCGAAAGGTTTCCCTTTCTCATCCTTGTCCAGAGACATAGCTGAGCTCATTGGAGTCCTCATAGAGGTTGCACTCTCCATTCCAAATTTCTTAATCAACTCCTTGGTGAATTTCGTCTGTGAGATGAAAATTCCATCTTCAGATTGTTTCACTTGAAGTCCTAAGAAATATTTTAGCTCACCCATACTACTCATTTCAAACTTTCCTTGCATAAGTTTTGAAAACTTTTTGCAAAGATTGTCGTCTGTGGAGCCAAAAATAATGTCATCGACATAGATTTGCACTAGCAAAATCTTGTCTTTTACTTCCCTAAGAAATAATGTTTTATCTATCTTTCCTCTTGTGAACTTGTTCTCAAGAAGAAAGTTAGACAGCGTCTCATACCAAGCTCGAGGAGCTTGTTTCAATCCATACAGAGCTTTTTGCAGTAAATAAACATAATTAGGATGTTCAGAATCTACAAAACCTGGAGGTTGTTCAACGAATACTTCTTTTATATTACCATTCAGAAAAGCTGACTTGACGTCCATTTGGTATACGGTGAATCCTTTGAATGCAGCATAGGCTAAAAACATTCTGATCGCTTCGAGTCTTGCTACTGGAGCATATGTTTGATCGAAGTCGATCCCTTCTTCCTGTCTGTAACCTTTTGCTACAAGTCTGGCTTTGTTCTTTATAATTGTTCCGTCTTCATCCAACTTGTTCCTGTAGACCCACTTCGTTCCAATTATATTTTTATCCTTGGGTTTTGGAACTAGTGTCCACACCTTGCAACGCTTGAATTGATTCAACTCTTCTTTCATTGCAATTATCCAGTGGGGGTCTTCATTTGCTTCTTGAAACTTCTTCGGTTCAACCTGTGAAAGAAACTTAAATGCATGTTTTCGTTAGTAGTACCTCTTCTCGTTCTGATGCCGACTTGAGGATCTCCTATGATTTGATCAATAGGATGGTCCCTCATATGTCTGAACTCAAGGTTCCTTGCATCAGTTTGGACATCTGGAACATCTTCTACTACTTGAATGTTTTCTTCCACTTGTATTGGTTCTTCATCAATATGATCTTCTTCTTCATTTGAGGTTGGGGAAGAGATCTTGACGAAGGTTTGAGCATCAACTTTGACTGGCTCATCCAAGCTTATATCTTGTATCTTTGAACCTGCAACTTCAATAGAAGCACTAGAAGAGTTGCTATGTAGCATGCTCGTTTCATCAAATACAACATTGATTGACTCTTCTACCACCAGGGTTTTCTTATTAAATATTCTATAAGCTCTACTATGGCTGCTATAGCCTACAAAAATACCTTCAAAACTCTTTTCGCTAAACATGATTTTGTAATGCTTTCCATTATTAAGTACAAATCATTTGCAACTAAAGATTCTAAAATAAGAGATGGTTGGTCTCTTGCCTTTTAGTAGTTCATAAGGAGTCTTTTCATGGTTTTTATTTATGAGTGCTCTGTTTTGCACGTGACATGCAGTGTTGACGGCTTCGGCCCAAAGGTATTCGGGTAGTGAAGTGTCACTCAACATTGTTCTGCAAGCCTCAATGAGTGTTCTATTCCTTCTCTCAGCTACCCCCATTTTGTTGTGGAGTTCGAGGAGAGGAAAACTCGTGAAAGATACCAAGACTTTCACAAAAATCTGTCATGGCCCCAGATTCAAATTCTGTTCCATGGTCACTTCTGATTTTGACCACTGAACATTCAAATTCATTCTGGATTTGCTTGACAAACTTAGTGAAAATGTCAAATGTATCTGACTTGTATGTTAGAAAGAATACCCATGCAAAACGTGAGTAATCATCTACAATAACTAATGTGTAAGACTTACCTCCTAAACTTCTAATTTGCAAAGGACCAAACAAGTCCATATGAAGTAGGTATAAATACCTAGTTGAATCTTTGTCAATTATGCCCTTAAAGGTAGCTCTTATTTGCCTGCCTTTTACACAAGCATGACAAGGTTTATCTTTAATGCACTTAATATTTGGCGCATCACGCACTAAGTTTTGTGAAAATAATTTATTTATAGTTTTGAAATTTATATGTGATAATCTCTTATGTCATTGGTTAGCAAGAGATGCACTATCTTTTGCTA
Organism: Dactylorhiza incarnata; assembly: GCA_033032865.1. Classification (NCBI taxonomy): domain Eukaryota; kingdom Viridiplantae; phylum Streptophyta; class Magnoliopsida; order Asparagales; family Orchidaceae; genus Dactylorhiza; species Dactylorhiza incarnata. The sequence continues at coordinate 526,529 of JAWHQI010000541.1, forward strand.
AAAGACACACTGGTGTAGAAGATGATAAACAAAGAAAATTCAAACAGAACATATTTCTACAACTAGTGCCTGATAAAATCGTTTCTAGATTATCAGCCGATTTTATCAAACATTTATCTCTGCGAAAATAAACTATGTATCCTTTATCACAAAGTTGACTTATGCTTATCAGATTATGTTCTTAATCCTTCCACATAAGCTACATCTGAAAAGGATACATTACCGTTAGAAATCATACCATAGCCTTTTGTTATTCCTCTGTAAGATCCGCCAAAAATAACTTTTGGACCGTTCTCAACTGGAATGAAATTTTGCAAAAGGCTTCTTGTTCCGGTCATATACCGAGAACAACCACTGTCCAAATACCAGATAGGATTTTTGTTGGCCTTTGGACATACCTGCAAAAACAAATTATTTTGCCTTAGGAGCCCAAACAAATTTGGGTCCTTGGTCCCTTGTTAGTTGAGCACCACGATGAACATTAACATTGCGAGCGGTCTTTCTTGCATTGTTAACTTGTGGTCTCTTGGAATAGGTGGAATTGAACCAACAATCTACGACAAAGTGACCTATTTTGCCGCAACACCAATAGTTAAAACTGTTGTACCTTCTCTTAATATTCTCCTGCTTAACTCTTTGAACGTTAGTTTTGGCAGGAGCAATCCTTCTAGATGAGGATGCCTCATGAGTACAGCACACACATGGTAGTGCTTTCTCCTTTGGCTTGGGTACAACAGTCTTTACTATTGGTGCTCTCATAGCACTCGGACCATGAACATAAGGACCATAATCTCTCAGATTTACTTCTTCATAAGGTGCTTTGAAAGCACTTTGACCGAGGTTTTGAGGACAAGCCCACCCCTTATAGTCATTGACAGACGCAAAATTAATTGGTCGTGTCAAGTGACCATAAGAGCTTTCCATATCATAAACATTTGTAGGAAAAAGAACTTTCTTAAATTCCACTTTTCTAGATGGGCTTTCCCTTTCTCTTCGATGGTAGCTTTCTTAGCATTCTTATTTTTCTTCATGGCAAGGGTGCCCTTAGAAGAATTACTTGGCCCAGCCACATGACCGAAACCACTACTGCTTGCTTTAGCAGAGAAAGTATCAATGATTGGAAGAATGGATTTAGGTTGTAAAAACTTTTCAACTAGCTTCTTCTCAGTGGCTAGCTGTTCTTCCAGAACTTTGATGGAGTTCTCTCTCCGATCAAGGAGCTCATCTGAGCTTTTGATCTTGTCTTTCAAGACTTGGTTTTCCTCTTTGAAGGAAGAAAGTTGTTCAACTTCCTTTCTCAAATTAGATTCCACTTCTTTGAGAGACATGATCTCCTTGGCCTGAATTTTGACTACCTTTCGGCATCTGTCAAAGCTTTTAAGCATTTCAGTATATTGGGTCATGAGGTTTGAGTCATCATCTGAAGGATAATCCTTTTGTTCAGCTGAGGCATATTCAGAATCAGATAAGATGGTGTGAGAATTTACCTTCCCGGTATATGGGGGTTCTTCTTCTTCATCAGTCATAGCCATCAGCCCGAAGTAGGCTTCTTCTTCACTACTTGATTTCCCTGAGTCACTGTCGCTTAAAGTTTTGGACTTTTTAGCGACTAGACTTCTTTCAGTCTTCTTTTTCCTGTGGGTGGATTTCTTTTCTTCTTTTCTTCCACCCTCTTTCTTTTTGTAAGGGCATTCAGCGATCATGTGCCCTGGCTTATTACAACAATAGCAAACTATGTCAGAAGAAATATGTTTACTAGTTTTAGTTTTATACCTGTCATGATTGCTAGAACCCTTTTTGTGATGATCACTATCACGTCGAGAATGTCTACATTCAGAGGAAGACTTATTCTTCATGTGCCTTCTTTTGCAGAGCAGTTTCTTAAACTGACGAGAGATTAGAGAAAACTCCTCATCAGATATTTCAGAACTGGAGGAGCCGGCTTCAGATTCTTTTTCATCATCAGATTCTTGTGCTCTAATTGGAGACAAGGCTCTGCTTTTTTGGAACTCTCGGCCTTCATAGCCAAGGTCCTTTCCTTGCTAGAAACTCTATTACAATCTTCTTCTGTTTTGTGAATGTTCATTTGCAGCTCATGGGATAATAGCTTCTCAAACAGATTCTGAGGGTCTAGGTTTGGTAACTTTCCAAACTCCCTGATTGCAACTATCTTGCTATCTCAGTCTTTCGTCAGGGATCGCAGGAATTTGTCATTTAGTTCACCATTAGTAAATTCCCGACCATAATTCTTTAGGCCGTTTACTATTTTAAAGAATCTTTCATATGTATCGGCAATGCACTCCTTTCTATTCTGCTTGAAAGCCTCGTACTCTTGATTTAAAAGAGATCTTCTGTCATCTCTTACTTCTTCAGTACCTTCCATAAGAACTATTAAAGAAGTCCACATTTCTTTGGCAGAATGACAGTGAATTAAGTTTTGCAACATCGAATCATCCACTGCACTGGCAATTATGTTCTTCGCCTTTTTGTCCAAGGCAACGAGAGCGATCTCATCTTTGGTTAAATCCATCATCTTTTTAGGTACTTTTAGAGTTGGGTCAATAGTAGAAGCAGTCATAGGCACATGAGGGCTTTCTTCCACGACTTGGAAGATTCTTGGGTCTGCGGCTTCCATATAAAATCGGACTCTTTCTTTCCACATAGGAAAATTAGCCTTGGTGCATATTAGCAATTTCAACGAGGACGATTCCTTGCACTTTTTCATGATTTACTGGCAACTAGAATGGAAAGATCCTATTCAAGGTGTTAACCTTTCAAGAACAACGACCCTCTGATACCAATTGTAATATCTAGTTGCTAACAAAAATCACATAGAGGGGGGTGAATAGGTGATAACTGCGTCTTTTGCGGAATTGAAAATCTTGAAAATAAAGAACACACAGAATGCAAATCACAATCACAGACGACGCAAGAAATTTATAGTGGTTCCCCGTTCTTGGGTACTCCACTTGTCGGCCTCGCCAATCTAGCACCACAGCTAGAAATGACTACTTCACTAAATCTCGGATCAAGAAAGATCCTACAATCTCGGAGTCAAAACTCCTATAACTCGGAGACAAATCTCCTACAAACTCAGAGAATACCTCTCTTACAACTCGGAGAACACCTCTCCTACAACTCGGAGAATAACCTCTCCTACAATTAAATGAAAATGGAGAATGATACAATACTTATCAAATCACAATCAGATCTGAAAACTCTTTAGGGATCTTCCTTCTTGAGATAGGGACGGCTTTGACTTGATGTTGAAGAGGAAGAATCAAAACGACTCAAATCTGATCTTCTAAGATTCCGATCGATCCAATAGATACAGAACGAATGAGGCAGCGATCGATCGAACCTTTTCCTTCCACTTAGAGACGATAACACAGAACTTCAGATCGATCTCCAACAATGGCGATGTGCGCGGCACTTGATGACTTTCTTGAATCAGATTAAGTTTCGGGAGAAATAAGAACTCTGATCTTCTTAATGTTATGATGCAATCTTATGTCCTTCTTAAGAGAGAGAGCTTTATATAGATGAAGGCTTAATGAAAAAGGATTAACCTTAAACGAAGAAGGACGTCACGTCAAACAGACGGAAAAGACTTGTCGTCAAAAAGAATTAACGATCACGAGAAATACAAGAACCAGATTTCTCGAGAGATGCAAGACTTCTCGAGAGATGACTGCTTGATCTCGGAAAACAACTTGGAAGAGAATTTCAAAGGCTTTGAAAAGACTTCTCGAGAAACAACGAACTTCTCGAGAAATGATTACGAATAACTCTTCGAAATAAAAGGACTGAGTTCTCGGAAGAACTGACTTCTCGAGAGAACAAAATACTTCTCGTTAACTCCTTGACATCTTCGAGAAATGCCCTTAGAGAAAAGCCTTACTAGAAGCTTTTCGAGAGAGACAAAGACTTCTCGAGAGATCAAACCAACTTCTCGAGAGAAAGGACTTCTCGAAAGCTGCTGCTGAGATAAACTTCTCGAGACCAACTGCTGAGAAGCTCACTAGAATGCTAAGAGGACCTTTCGAGATAACACAAGGATTTCTCGAAAGCTCTTCATGACTTCTCGAGAGATACCTTAAGTTCTCGGAAAAAGGACTTTAAGAAAAATTCTTTCTTTTCCTCTTGCACAACAGCTGCACCTCCAAGCTTTGAGCTTTAATTGTCTTAATCATAAAGTGTATCCCAATTGAGAGATCACACATGAGTCAACCTCATATCCCACACAATGAGGAATTACATTGTATAAGACTGTGTTTATTGACCCATTGTGACCTAACATTGGTCTACACTTAGCAAAGTGAACCTGCAAGAACAATACTAGAGAAGCATATCAAATACACAAGCAATTCAATCTTGGTTCAAGGATGACTTCCTACAAATCAAGGTTATTGTGGATACAATACCCAACAGGGGGGCTCACATCATTTACCTAAAGCTTGAAATAAGAAATACAATAATAATAATGATAATACGCGCATACGTAACAATACAACCCATCAGAAAATCGATCTTGACCCCAAGGTCGGAGTGTCGGCCGTCTTCTAGTAGTGATATGCTCGCGGATGGGCTGCGGCAGATGTGCCCAGAGCTTCGTCCGACATTACGTCCGGGATCAGAAGGGCGTCAAAGTCGATTGTGCTGATCGCGGCTACGTCATCTCCAATGAGGACTCGGAACTCCTTCACTGGACACTCATGACCAGGAGAGTAGGGTTGTTTACAGCGGAAGCACAGGCCCTTGCTCCGTAAGTCATTATACTCCTGGTTGGTAAGGCGGTGAGTAGGGGCATGCCGGTGGTTGCGTGGGCCCATAATGGGTGGGCGAGGTAGAGGAGGTGGCGAAGGTAGAGGAATATCGTTGGACGTTGCTAGGAATTCGGCCTCCACTAGTGGGGAGAGGGATATGGCTTGGTGGAACGTTAATGGTTGGAGGGTGCGGAGGCGGGCTCGGAAATTGGGTTGTAAGCCTTGCATGAAGTACCCCAAGTAATGGTCGGGGGGAAGACCTGGGACATGGGTGACCAATTCGATGAAGGCATCAACGTACGAGTCAATGGAGCTGGTTTGAAGGACCCCGAAAAGACGCTCGATCATGGGGCCGGAGTCGTAGTCATCATACCGCGGAATGAGGGCCTCGGTGAGAGCTGTCCAGGTGAGGTAGGGGGAGGACTGGCGGAGCCAGCGGACCCTTCCATGCTGATAATCGTTGTGGAGACCCGTTGCATCTGAGGAATCTGGTGAATGTCAAAAAACTGTTCGACGCAGGCAATCCACTCGAGGGGGTCAATCCCGGTGAATGTGGGGATGTCGAGACGGGGAAGTGGCAGAGTAGGTAATCCCACCAATGCGGATCCGTCGGGGACCACGATGTTGGGGGATCCCAAGGCAGAGGCGATAGTAGGTCGTTCTAGCTGGGTTGCAAGTTATGGAGCATGGTCATAATCGATGTGAAATGCTCGGCTTGTGCCTCGAGACGAGAGTTGATGGTGGTGAGGGTGTGTTCGAGGGCTTCCACACGGGATTCCATCCGGCCCTTTGGAAGAGGGCACGAGAGCTGGAGGTTGGAGATAGAGTGTCGGAGCTGGCAGTTGCCGACGGAAGCGACCGGGAGTGATCTGGCCGACAGAATCGATGGTGTGTTGTTGCCGAACTGGAGCAAGAAGTGGTTGTTGGCGGGGGGTGCGGAATCGACGCGAGGAGGAGCGAAACGGACCGTTGAAGCAGAGGTGGAGCCGGATCGTAGGTGAAGGAAGTTTGGCAGAAGCAGTCGGCGACGTAGAAGTCGCACCGTCGTCTGGATCACGGGAGATCGCGGAGGCCGATGGAAGCGAGCGGACTGTCAGACCTCTGAGGCACAGGAGTAGATCGGCGCGGGAGATCGAGTGAGCGAGCGGTGCTGTAGATGGAGATCGGGCGAGCGGAAGTCGATCGGCGAAGGGAGGTCCGATCGATTGGGATTGCTGTAGATGGAGATCGGGCAAGCGAGCGTTGCTGTAGACGAAGATGATTGAAGCTGAGCCCGGCGGCACGCAAAGCAGGCGGGGCGACAGCAAGGTTGTCAGGATCGAGATCCTAGGTGGGATCGTTTCGGGGGTTGGATCGGATCGGATCGTAGGATCGGATCGAGGATCGTAAGATCCTACTACATTCCTAAAATAAGACTTAAAATATGAAATTGAATTTGGTATCATCCAATTATACAAACAATCAATTCAAAAAACTATAAAATTAATCATTTTCATATGTTGAATGTGGAAATTTGATCAAACACGAAAAAAATGAAAATTAATCACTTGAGTTTAATTCTTACCGTTAAGAATTTTGATTCGGATGTCCTTGAAAGCTTAATAAGCTTGAACTTGTCAACCTTGAGGCTTTAGTTGGCTAGTTGCATGTTTAAATAAGCTTATAGTTTCACATGCATAATGCCATAATTGCATATGCTATCATATTTAATGAACCAAAATAGCATTATGATAATGATCACAAATGAAGAAAAAAAATTAAGCATAAGTGCATAACTTCACATCAAATGAGAAATAGCAAACTAATGTCTATGACAAATCAATTGTTTTGGAGAGCATAAAATCATCAGTACAAATCATTAACTGGTACATCGACCATATCCTCATCACCAATTATCGCATCTTCATCATCACCACTTGCATTCTCATCATCATCCCATTCACCCTCACTAATATACTCGATAGCATCGAGGTCACTGCGTCTTATGGTGAGATCTTCAACGCCACCTAAAATGAAAGAATTTAATTAAATGAGTGCTTGATACATAATGTAGTTGAGGAGTTTTGCATTATGAAATGAGTTATTATGAAACTTACATTCTTCATTTACTTTCGTAGCATTTTCTTCAATGTGCCTTTCAGCACTATCATCACTGTAAGTTTCTTGTGTTTCTCTATTTCGAAGAATCCTCAACCAATTGCCCTTACGAGGAAGAACTGGATCTTCCCTCTCTGTGATCCATTCATCATCAGACGGGATATCCTCGAAATTAAAAAACTTGTCCTTCAATTGTGTATCCCTTCTAACTTGACGTTCCATCAATTTCATGTTGTACATCACAAAAACTAGATCATTCATTTTTTTTTTATGCAAGCGGTTTCTTTTTTTTTTGAATGCACCTATTAATTATTATGACAACAAAAAATAATAAGAACACATGAATCAATTTTATAACGTACATGTAAGGTTATTTTAGTGCAAATCATCTCACCATCTCAAATGCACTCCAGTTGCGTTCACATCCGGAAGAGCTGCATGTCAAACTTAGAACCCGAATTGCAAATCTTTTTAATTCAGGGCAATTATCTCCATAGGAATCCCACCAATCAGCTTTAAATTACAATATTAGCAATTTGTAATATGATATTAGCATGCTTAATGATTAATATACTAAAAATGTTTAACCTGGAGCTTTTTTGCTTCTAGTTGCCTTTGTTGATTCTAACCCAAATAAGCCTCTTGCATGTTTGAAATCATCCATCTGAATATCTATCTTTGTTCTCTCTTCTTCGTTTGGAATCAATCGTTGGAGACAACTGTAGAAGCCAATTTTTACTTCCGCATCTGCCCTAAATGTTGGGCTAAAGTGATAATGAGGATTCAAATAATAAGTTGCGGCATGCAATGGCCTATGAAGTTGGCTTGACCATCTCTCATCAATGATGGCCCATATTGGCTCATATCTACAATATAAAGTATAAACATATATCAACTTACTTTTTCTAATTAAAACAAAAGAAAATATAGCAACTTACTTTTTCTTTATGTTATCAAAATTAATTTGAATCTTCTCCTTTGCTCTATCCATCTGCTCATATATGAATCCCATCATAGGACCCTCTGAATCAACCATTCTAAGCACTTTGATGAGTGGAAAAGCTGCTTTCAAACATATTGTAACATGAGACCAAAATCGGCCTGTGTTCAAAACAATTTTTTGGATTGATTTCCCCTCTTTAGAACCAGCAAATCTACTAGACTTCCATCTGGGAGAAGTAAACATTGACATCAATCCACCTTTATTCTCAGAAAGACATCCCAAGGTCAAGTAAGTTGTTGCAAATCTAGTGATTGCAGGTCGGATCAATTCTCTCCCCTTTGTGAAATCAAGCAACCAAGTATGAAGCATAGTTCTAGAATAGATGTATGTTGTTATTTTTCTACCCTTTGCTATTGTTAATTTATGTAGCTCAATTATTTTTCAAAATCTTCTAAAATCAAATCAATACAATGGGCAGCACATGACGTCCAATATAAACTTTTTCTCTTCTCCATCAACATCTGACCGGCCGCCTTGTAGTTTGAAGCATTATCAGTTACCACTTGCACAACATTTTCTTGACCAATCTTCTCCACAACTTCATCTAACATTTGAAAAACTTTCTCTGATGTTTTTGAAATATCAGAAGTATCAATGGATGATAAGAACATCGTACCTTTTGGGCTATTCACCAAAAAATTGCATATAGATCTCCTTTTCCTATCTGACCATCCATCAGACATAATTGTGCAACCAACTTTCCTCCATTCTGCCTTGTATTCCTCTAGTAACTCTAGAGTTCTATCCACCTCTTGTTTTAGATATTTAACTCTAATGTCATTATAAGAAGGTGGTTTCATTCCGGGCCCATGTTGGCCGATCGCTTCGATCATGCTTATGAACTCCGGGTTCTTCACGCAATTAAAGGGAATTGCACTTGTATAGAAGAATCGAGCAATTTGTTGACAAGCTTTTTCACGCGCATCTTTTTTGAATATATGATTAATTGTTGATTGACTTGTCTTTCTAACAAAAGCATCCATTGGCTCCTTTCTTTTACCTTGTTTTGCTTCACCCAACTCAACCTCATAATCAGCTATGGACGCGTCAATATCTCTTTTCTTCTTTATAGCTTCCTCTCCATGAGCTTGAAGAATACTCAAAAATTGATTTCTCACATTTTCGGGTACTTTTGTGCACGCTTCCACATTAAATTTTGTTCCTGCTAAGTGGTGTTTTAATCTGTATATTCCACCAGATCTAATGACTAGACAATATTTGCATTGTACCTTTTTAGTAGTACTGTCAATTTCAATCTCATGCTCCCAACCCGGATCACTTCTAGAACCCGAAGAATTCTTTCGGGACTTCTTTCCAATGGGATTTGTACCCGAAGGTCCCGAACCCGAAGCAGACATCTAGAAGTTACAAAAATTTCACAAAAAACGTAACACAGATTTCTGAAATCATACACAGAAATGAAAATAAATCAGCAGAAGAAGACTTACAGTCGATATCAGAAAGCGTATCGGCGAGCAGCAGTCGGCAGAGCGTATCGGCAGCAGCAGTCGGCAGCAGCAGAGAGCGGCGATCCAGCAGCGGGAGCGAGAGAGCGGCAGCAGGGAGCGACGGGGAGCAGAGATCGAAATAGGTTTTGAGCGGCGATCCAGCAGCGAGTTTAGGGGTTTTAAAATAAAAAGCACGGGATCGTGGAATCGTATAGGAATCGCGATCCTAACGATTCCACGATCCGGATCGCGATCCCACGTGGACGCGCACAGATTTCGATCCGGCTTAAGATCCGGATCGAATTGTGTAATCTGGATCGTAGGATCGTGCGATCCTACGATCCGGATCGCGATCCTGACAACCATGGGCGACAGGTCGGACTAAATATTACCGATACGAAGAAATTACTTACATTAAATCGAAAGATCGGGGATACAATCACGATGTATGCTCGCGCCAACTTCAGGAGGTTGGTTCCTCCTAGAAGCTCTACTTCAAAATGAGAGATCTCAAACTAGATGATCAAAAGATAAACTTAACTCTCAAGCCACCTCCTTATATAGGGAGGGGGGCTCACATCATTTACCTAAAGCTTGAAATAAGAAATACAATAATAATAATGATAATACGCGTGTGCGTAACATAATAATTACTACAAATCATCTTATAGCTGAAATAATATTTATAGGGTGGTGTTAAATGCACACCTAAGTTGGCTATGAGCACACCAAATGGGTGGCGTTATTTTACCTGTTAAATGCACACCGATATAAAAACCGAATTTCCTCCTTCCTCCCGCCTCTTTCGATGCCCTAGCCGTTCTCGCGCCTCCTCGCTCAAGCTGACGAAAGCCCCTCCCTCCTTTTCTCCGATCTCGCGCCCCCTCGCTGATGCCCTAGCCGTTCTCGTCCATCCTCCGGTAAAGCCGGCCAAAGCTTCCTTCCTGCTCTCATGCATCCTCGCTCAAGCCGACGAAAGCCATTGTTGTTCATCTTCTCTGATCCCGCGCCTCCTCGCTCAAGACGGCAAAGGTGATCTTGTACTCTGTTCAAGCCGGCGAAGCCTCCATCCTCTACCGTATTGTGAAGCCTCCATCCTCAAGCCGGCGATCTCGTACTCTGTTATTCCGGCAACCCTATTTCTGGCCAAAAAAAATTTGGCCATTGTTGTCCGACCGATTTTGTTTCCAGGTATTGCTTCCTTCTAGGTTTTTCTTGTTTATTTTTACTTGTTCTTATTGTTCAACCATTGTTGTCCGGGCAAAAAAAATTTCGGCCATTGTTGTCCGGCAGATTATTGTTACTTGCTGTATTTCCAGGTATAGGTCATTGCTGTTTAGCCATTGTTGTTCGCTGCAAGCCGGTTCCAACATTACATCTCCAATATTGAAGGATCACATTTTGGAAAGCTTTAGTGAGGTATAAAACTACTAATTTGAACGTATTATAATTTCTTTGGTGTATGTTATGTGAGAATAGTGATTATTAGTGATTGTATAAACTACGTATTTGAACAAGTTTATGTTAGTGATGGATGTAAATGAAAATATTTTGAGTAGCGAAGAGGGCTCTCAATCGTTTGAAATAGATGTTGGTAAACATTTCATTACGGACTTAATGTTCCCCACCAAAGATGAGTTGGTAGAATGGGCGCGTAATATTGCAAAGGACATAGGGTTTGTTATTATCATCCAAAGAGCCGATACTATAACAGCAAGGGCACGTGGAGATGCTTTGAACAGGGGTTGAAGACAATGAGTTGGAGGGATCACTTCATAAGCGCACAATAAAGGGCAGTCGAGGAGAAAGGATCGTCATTCCTCTAAGTCTCGTGAAAGCAGTCGAGGACAAAGGAGAGGTTCCAAGCTAAGTTTCATCTTCACATGGGAGTCAATTGCCGGATCAAAGTCTCCCCTTCGTAAGTGTCACCAAAGCCAATAGAAATGTCCGTATGCGCTTTCAATGTAGCATCGTCAAGAAGAAAAGGGCGGGTTGGCAGCACGGGTCAAGCATGGGTTTTTTACCCATCCAATATTTTAAGAATGCGGAATGAAAACATGAAACTTGCCTCTCGCCTGCGGTTAGAAAACCTTAAAAAATGTTTGGTAAGATTGCATTAATCAAGAACGCGGATACAATCCGGAGTGAACTCCGGTCAAGATCAAGGAGGTTGGGTCCTCCTAAGATCCCTCTCTCAAATGAGAGCCCAAAACCTAATATGATCCAAATATGTCATCTACTCCCAAACCACCTCCTTATATAGGGAGGAGGGCTCACATGTCAAAACCCTAGAATAATAAGAAATACAATAGTAATACGCGCGTCCGCGTAACAATCCATCATGCCAGAAAATCGACCTTGACCTCAAGGTCGAAGTACCGCCCTGCCTCTAGTAGTAATGTGCCCGCTGGTGGGCCGCTGCAGAGGTGCCCGGATCTCCGTCTGGTGGTACATCCTTGAGCAGAAGGGTGTCCAAGCCATCCGCACCGATCTCGTCCAAATCATCCCCGATGAGGGCCCAGAACTCTTTGGCAGGATAATTATGATTAGGCGAGTAGGGTTGCTTGCAACGGTAGCACAGACCCTTGCTCCGCAAGTCATTGTACTCTTGGTTGGAAAGACGGAGGGTGGGGATATGACGGTTGGTGCGTGGGCCCATAATGGTTGGTCGAGGAGGAGGAGGTGGCAATGGTGGGGGTTTAGATGGGGGAGGAAAATATGGTTGGTAGGGAGGATCCCCGGACGTTGCCATGAATTCGGCTTCCACCAGTGGGGAGAGGTTCATGGCTTGGTGGACAGTTGACGGTTGCAGGGTGCGGAGACGGGATCGGAGGTGGGGTTGTAAGTCGTGCATGAAGTAGGCCAAGTAATGGTCGGGTGGGAGACCAGGAACATGGGTGACCAACTCGATGAACGCATCGACGTACGAATCAATGGTGCCGGTCTGACGGAGGCCGCAAAGGCATTCGATCATGGAGCCGGGGTAGCGGTGATCAAACCGCTGAATGAGGGCCTCTGTGAGGGCTGTCCAGGTGAGGCCGGGGGAGGATTGGCGGAGCCAGCGGACCCAGTGGAGGGCGGAGCCCTCCATGCCGATCAAGGCCGTGCTGACCTTCTGTGGCTCCGAGATCTGTTGTATCTCGAAGAACTGTTCGGCCCGAGCAATCCATCCCATAGGATCGGTGCCGTTGAAAGAGGGGACATCCAAGGAACGAGGGCCCGGTGAGCACACCCCGGGCAGGGGGGTTGCTGCATGGGAGAGTTCCGGTGGGGTCCCGAGGAGGGGCGGCGGATCCGCCACTGACGTTGCAGAGGTGGTAAGGCGGCCGGCCAGGAGGGAGTCGAGCTTAGCATCCATGCGTAACATGAGGGCCTGTAGCGATGCGATGGAACTGTCATGGTCATCCAAGCGACGGAGAATGGCGGGATCGGTGGTTGGGTGAGAAGGCGTGGGATCTGGGTGGCCCATTAGACGGTTGGAACGACGTGTCATGCACGGAAGAAACCGCAGGGGTCGTGCTGGAGCGGCAGCCGGGCTGGGACGAAGCGGCAGGAGGGCGTGCTGGATCGGCGGAAGCTGGGAGGCGGAACGATCGCAGGGGCGTGCTGGGTCGGCGGAAGCTGGGAGGCGGAACGATCGCAGGGGCGTGCTGGGTCGGCGGAAGCTGCGACGCGGAACTGCAGGGGCGTGCGGGATCGGCGTGCGGGATCGGGCGTGCTGGATCGGGCGTGCTGGATCGGACGCGGAACTGCAGGGGCGTGCTGGATCGGGCGTGCTAGACGCGGAACGATCGCAGGGGGCGGAAGCTGGGACGCGGATCGATCTGGATCGGCGTCGGGCTGCGTACGCGGGAACTGGAGCGGGTGCTGGCAGCGGAACGGCAGCAGGGACGGGATAGGCGCGGGGAAGGGGCGGTGGATCTACTTCTGGCGGTGGAAACCACGGCCGAAAGGCGGCAGGTCGGACCACTTGTTACGGTTTAGAAGGAAGAACGAGGTAAGATTGCATTAATCAAGAACGCGGATACAATCCGGAGTGAACTCCGGCCAAGATCAAGGAGGTTGGGTCCTCCTAAGATCCCTCTCTCAAATGAGAGCCCAAAACCTAATATGATCCAAATATGTCATCTACTCCCAAACCACCTCCTTATATAGGGAGGGGGGCTCACATGCCAAAATCCTAGAATAATAAGAAATACAATAGTAATACGCGCGTCCGCGTAACATAAGGTGAGGCCCGGTGGCATTTGAATCCAACTACGATTGATCGCTGCAAGTGTTGGGTGGAGCAGCATTCCGCACCGACGCTATGAGTTCTAGCCCAAGGATGGTGTCAGCTTGTGTTTTAGACTATGTTGGGCTGTCAAATTTCAGGTTAGCAGTCAGAGAGAAAGTTTCTCGCCGGCAGGTTGTCGAGCTAAACATTGCCTTACTTTATGTTAAAAAGTGTATAAGAAAGAACCTAGAATATAATCAATCAAAGAGATATTGAAAGATAAGAACAAGTGAAACAAGAATTATATATGGTAACAAAAAAATGCTGAAACATCTCTTAAACAGACATATTTACCTCTTTGATTCCACATTTGGTTCTGATAGATGTGATCCATTGTACAGCTTATATAATTTGAATACAAAATCATACCATTTGAAGTCCTGAAGAATTACCACCTATTTCAAAAATAAGAAAAGTTTTGGCACTACAGTTCCAGTATAACAACCATTGCAAATTACAAATCACAAAAAACATATTAGTATAATAATATTGGAAGAACCTCCATGTTTCCACTAGAAGGATCAGCATTAGGTACAATCTTCATACCACCCCCAAAGAATTTGCCATTCCCAATGCAAAGGGCAGTGACTTTATCATATACCTTCCAATCTTTCTCATCAACCTATTGTGCGGCACCAAATATAACTTCAGAAAGATTAAAATGCAGACTAACAATAGAACAAGAAAAGCCCAATGAAGATCTATGAGAAGTCACTATGAAAGGATTGAGATTATAATCACCTTAATCTTAAGGTCTAGATTGTGGTGCCCAATAAAGGCTTGCAAAGCTCCCAAGACATAACATAAGTTTCCGAAGGATTTATACATAGAAGAATAGTAGCCAGCTTTGGCACTCCTGTATTCTCAAAAAAAACTTGAAAATTAAGTTGTCAAAAAAAATTTATTTGAGATACTAGAGCAATCAACAATATTAAACATACAAATGAATATCAGCAACATTAATGAAGTAATGATGTTCCCCGCCTGATCCAGTAATGAAGCCAATGTCTATTTTAGAACTTAATCCTGTATGCACATAATGGAACTCAGGGTATGTTAGTCCTACTAAACATAAGGGCTGCAATGAAAGTCAAATAAAGATAATAAGAAAAAGCTATCTTCTATAGTTACCTAAACGAAAATTCTTGCAGAAAACATATTTGTTGGATTAAAAATTAACTGGCGTACTTCACTACTTACAAAAAATTATTGGCCCGCAAAGGTTTTCTCCTCCAACCTTCAAAATTTTCCTTTATTTTTGTTGCAGGAACATGAATCAGGACCCTGATAAAAGTCGACAAAACATTCTACTAATGGCAGAACATTGGTATCAGGCACCAGATATCCAACTGGGTCCTAATACGGATCGGGATGACCTTTCTTTATTTGTTTTTAATTTCTATTATTAGGTTTGGGGCTATAAATCCCATCACTTGTATCTCGTTTTTAACTTATGTTCAACTATTATTTTGGAGTCTAGGAAGCATGGATACTTGTAGGTCCTTCGTATCGTATCCAAAATGATTTGAAACCGGGCAACTCTCTGAAAGACTCGGAAACCCGTCCCCGAAACTATCAAAAAAAATTCCTTTTATTCTAAATACATATTCCGGATTACTAGGTATATAGGTTCACAGTTTCATCCAATAGACAATAACTTTGCAGGAATAAGCTGATGACTATTGAGGAGGAATTGATGTATAAAAGATGTTTACGTGCAGTTGCTTGCAGCTACCTTTAGCAATTCGTTCTGTTGCCTCATGTGGATCATTTTTCCTGGACAAGCAAAACAAATGATTATTATGAGATCAGAACTATCAGTTTTCATTCATCAAAAAGGGCCCTCATTAAACTAACCAGCCATATGTTCTGGCAAAATCCGAGCCAGTTCCTAATGGAATGAGCTGCAAATGAGAGTATGATTTTTAAATTACATAATGCAATTAGTGAGGATATCAGGTTGAAACACAGATGGCCTATCTTACTCACTCCAAGTGTAGTTACACATTTAGAACACTTGTCTAGCTCATAGACTGGTTTTCCTGCCCAAAAGAAACCATTGACAACCTGCTTGTTGAAATAAATGACCCAAAGGTCATATTATGTGCAAATAAGAAACTCTGTATAACATATTATGCAAGTGGACGCAAATTTTAAAATAACATGAAAAACAGAAGAAATATAATTATATTAGTGATTCGACAAACAATTCTGATTAAAAAACAATGACATAAGAGGGGTGGATGCAGAAATTAGGGGCTGAACATATCTATATCATGTGAACCAAGTGATTGTACCCAAGAAGTTTAATAATAACCTATGCAAATAGCTACATTAAACAATTCTATAAACCTCAAAAATTCGTCAGATAGGATGCATAACTAAAAATTAAAATAAACATTTTAGGCATCTAAATCAGGTCACGAGGAATGAAATAACTGTAGGAGATACATTCATATCATTAAACCATTTATTGTATTTCATCGGTTGAGCTACAGAAGCACCTGCTTGGCTCATTTTTGTACATAAGCACAAGTATTTAAAGCTCAAAAGTTAATAAAAATCTGATTAAGTTCTATAATATAAACAGCTAAGCATTGCTACTACTGAGGATGCAGCTTTCTGCAGAATATCAAGGAACAAGCAATACCAAACTACACTATATTAGGTGTATGGTTTTAGATACTTCCATGAGTATAATAATTCCCAGGATCTATTTAAATAAGAATAATGTAAGTAAAAAAATGTAATATGTAGAAACTGACATCCAACAAAGCAGTATTTAATTATTTATGCATTGGCACTCAGTACCTCATGAAGAGTGCCATCTCCTCCAACAGCTATGACAGCATCTGCACCTTCCCTTATTGCCTATTTTCCCGACAATAATAGGCATGTTAGGACTAGTTGATATCTAAGAGATTAGAGATGTTACAGAATGAAACGTCTAAGCTCATCTATCATATGATTCAAATTAAATTAGGTACCTCTCTGGTTATGTTCACAGCATGAGAAGGACCAGAAGTAAATGATTCATGGACCTGGTGATATTGAGGAATGAAATCTATAAGAAGAATGCATCAAATAGGACAATTACTGATAAATGGGGCAGATAAATTTTTGTTAATAATATTTCAGCCCAGAATGACAGATCACAAATATTCTCTGCTTGTTAAGGCTTGATTCTGCAACTCATAAGAGGTTTCACCGGAGGTTGAGATGGTGGCGGCGGGGATACTGGAAAGCATTTACTACGTCTGCCTATGTGAGAGCTCTATGGGAGCATCAAATCGTAACTAGAAATTAAGGGGATAATTCTTTGCTTATGCCATTCCATAGCCAAAGGGGCCATTAGATAGAGTTACAAAAGAAGGTAAAAAGGGCAGCCTGGTGCACAAAGCATCCCCGCACAACGAGGGTCCGGGGAAGGGTCCCACCACAAGGGTGAAATGTAGGCAAACCTTACCATGCATATTTGCATGAGGCTGCTCCCAAGACTCAAACCCGTGACCTCAAGGTCACACGACAACACCTCAACCGGTGTGCCAAGGCTCCCCTTCAAAGTTACAAAAGATGGTATTTTGCAAAAAAGGTCCCACAAATGGGCTAATTCCAAAATTACCCAAATACAATAAAAATGCAATTGAATATAAAAATGCAATGAGATACAAATTATAATTAAAAGCACTAATTAGATAATTGTAAATGGGTCCTCTCGATTGCGACGGTAACATCTAACCTCCTTCAAATTGAGGTTGTCCTCCATCTTGGAAAGGATCCTTGGAGGTTGTATCATCTAGTTCTTGTATCTCCCACTACAAAAGCTCTTTCAGACAGTGTCATGTGGTCGAAGCATCATCGGAAATCATGTACAGTCCTTTCGCCTTGGCGGTGTGAAAAAGGCTATTGTTGCTGGTTATTCATTGCTTGTACGGAAAAGGGAAAGTTGAGATTGATAACTAGTAGCGGCGAGCTCAAATGCTTGGGGACCAGGAACGTGGGCTTAAGGATGGAGGAAA
The DNA here is from genome assembly GCA_033032865.1 of Dactylorhiza incarnata. Lineage (NCBI taxonomy): Eukaryota > Viridiplantae > Streptophyta > Magnoliopsida > Asparagales > Orchidaceae > Dactylorhiza > Dactylorhiza incarnata. The sequence goes on from JAWHQI010000541.1 coordinate 544,138, forward strand.
AGGGGCCTGCTGGATGAAAACAACAGGGGTAGGTTGTTGTTGGGACCACTAAATGGTAATAGTCTAACACTTCGGTGGGCATCCCTGTCGAGGAAGGACGATAAGGGATGATAGTTGGAAAATGGTCTGCTCAGTCGAGGCCACCATGATGAAAGGTTGAATTGGATACACGGAGAATCGATGACAGAGCAGCTGAAGTATCGATACCTAAAGAAAGTTGTACTTCCTCCCCATGGTCCTCAATTAGCACTATTGAATGCCCTAGATGTTGTTGGCTTGCACGTACACTAATGCCTAGGTGATGCACATTTGTGCAATGAGTTTGTCCAGCTTGTGATGACGACGATGAAAGCACCTGTTGTTGCGCGGACTGGATCATTCCAAGATCTGTGAGATTTCTGTCAGTCACTCCCTAACCTCATTTGTGGTGGCTATTGCTTGACTACGAAAGACTCTGTAATGAATCGTCTTCCTTAAGAAGGATTATGTGTGATCTTTACAGAGAAGGGAGAAGGTAGCATGTGCTTGAATACTAGCAAAGACACCAAGGACCTGCTAGGACGCAAAGGAGCGGTTGGACTTGAGCTAAATGGTATTTTCGGTTGGGGCGATGAGCTCAACACCATGGCTCATAGAAAACATCACAATAGCTGGAGAAGCGATCTATGGTAGAGATGTGGAAGGTATACGAGCGTCGAAGTGATGAACTACTTTGGAAGATCTTTTGCGAGAGGGGCGGATAGGCACGCTCTGCAATTCTTTGAGAAGCAGAAGTTGATGAAGGGTTTATAAGGCCCCGTTCGTTTGGACGGAATTGGAGCAAAGAATCGGAATTGCCAATTCCAATTCCAATTCCTCCCCGAAATCCGACCTCAAGAGGTCGGACTTAGCGATTCTTTTGCTTCCGTTGTTCTCGCGAACGAAGAAAACGTCGTGATTTTGTTGCTTCCATCTCCTTATATGTGCCTCCCCACCCTCTTCCTTCCGCTCCATCCCCATCTCCGACGATGAGATGGCTTCCATCGCTCTCGATCTCATAAGTTGTCGTTTCTGTAAAGGAGAAGATGAAAGGATAGGGATGGGATCACGACAATTGACCTTTGGCATCATGTCCATGGCCGTCGCTACTGTATACTACAGATTCGCATGACAAATGGAGGTTGAAATAGTAAATCCAAATGCCTTCCTCTGCTGTTGCTTCCCCCTTCCAAATCTGACCTAATTCCAGTTTCTCCATTTCCGAGCAGGGAATCATCCAGCAGGGGTTTCTTCCATTTCTATACGGAGTAAGAGCTGTCGATTTCTTCCAGACTTCTAGTTATTGTGGGATTTTCATTAAATACATGAAGGTCTCAAGCAAGGTGAGCTTCGTCTTCCCATCACCTCCCACAGATCTGGTTCCACGAATTTTTTCCTGCATTTTTTCAGTTTTTTGCTGTCCAGTTTGATTTTTTTCCAGATCTCTGCGTGAAACTAAACCAGAGAAGAATTTTTTTTTCAAAGAAAAATCATTAAGTTTGAGTTATAGCAAAACACTGATTATAGCAAAGACATATTTGACATTTTAAGACTGATTATAGCAAAAAACTGATCCAAAGAGATTACTTAAAATCAGTTTTTACTCTATAGCGAAGGGTTATAACTGAAGTTTTTGGTGTTATGATGATACCTACTTTATTGACCATCAAGGTTAGGTTGTGTCTTGCTTTAGTTCTCCAGGATTAAATTGCCAGTGTCAGTGACAAGTAATTGAGTTTTTTCACTTCCTCCCACTGATGATAATGCTTGTAATAGTTGTAGATTGTGAGGATCTTACAAGTCAACATGATTATGCTAGTCTGAATTTATTTTGCCTATATCCTGGGAGGGGAATGAATTATGGTTCATTCCCATTTGATTTTTTCTGATTCTTGTATTTATTTTATTCTTATGGTTATATCTGATTATGTATTCCAACTATCATAATGTAGATATCTAACATGTTGTAGTTATGTGTATTTACATTATGTTTGTTTGTGTGTAAGAGTGTGTATGTGTTTCCATGAGTTTGTGTGTGTATTTGTGGATGAAATAGTGTATGCGTATATGTGTGTGCATTTGATACAATCAGCAAACATTTCAACATTATAACCGTTTTAATTTTTAAATTTCAATTCCATCTACTGAATTCTTACATGCAGCCGAACAGAGGAATTACTAATTCCAATTCCTGTGACAGAATTTTTGCATTCAACCGAACAGCAGAATTGGAATCGACTTCAATTCCAATTCCTGTGGAAATTGGAATTGGGTCAATTCCAATTCCTGCATCTCATTTCCTGCCAAACGAACGGAGCCTAAGAGATTATCATATGCCTAGCTGGAAGGGATAGATCGCATGGACAGGATCACACAAGTGGATCGTCGATTGCTAGAGGATCGCAAGGGGATTGGACAATCTTCGAACAAGATCAAGTGGACCTATGTGAGGAAGCGAAATTGCGATGCACTGATACTTCGATCTGAAAGTTGTGTTGTTGTGGCGGGCAATCGGCTGCATAAGTGAGGGTCGACATCACTCGACGAACGAGGAATTCCTTGGAGGTCCTTCGATCTGGAGAGAATGAGCGCATGTCTCTTACTTTGGACGATGAAGTCGGCCTAATCGATGGAGAACGAAGGACAAGTGTGAGCCAAGGATCGGTGCTCTGATACCAAGATGTTACGGGACGGATTTCATAACTTGTTGGAAGCAACGCTTGAGAAGAAGACAGTGGCAACAAGAGTACTATGTCTACCTATGTGGGAGCTCCAAGGGAACATCAAACCCTAACTAGAAACAAAAGGGATAACTTCTTGATTCTCGTTCCAAAGCCAAAGGGGCCTTTAAATAGAGTTAAGAAAGAAGGTATTTTCTAAACAAGCTTCACAAGTATGCTTATTCCAAAATTACTCAAATAAAATAAAAATGCAACAACAAAATAAAAATTCAATGGAATAAAAATTATAATTAAAAGCACTAATTAGATTATTGTGAGTAGATCGTCTCAACTGTGACTGTAACATTATCACGTAGAAATATCTTATTTTATCATTCTCTTACTAATATTTCGATGTTAACAAAGGATTTAGCACATTTTGGGCATTTTTTCTTCTGGACTATCTGGCGCAATTTTGGCTAAAGTAGTAGGTGCAATAAAAGATTCTTATTAAACGGTCTAAATAGAGGACATTGGTCTACAAACTCCGCAAGAAGTATGGTCTGGTTCACATGATGAATATTATAATTTGAGAATATGAGGTAGTCCTGATTTGTTCACAAAAATGATGACAAACTTGACTCAATTGAAAATAAGTGCATATTTCTAGTGTATGCAGATTGGGGGAAGGGGTATATATACTAAATCACCTACGTTTCATATTGGGAGAGATGTTACTTATGAAGAATCTATTATGTTGAATCAGAAAATGGAATTTGTGCACGATCGTGAGGTAGACCGCAGTTATTGAAGTTTTATAGATAGTAAAAAGGACTTCAGCTTATCCTACGAAAATATAGGCGAAGGATCAATTGTATGTTGTCGAAGGAGTAAACTTATAGTATAGTTACAAGTATATAGAAAAGGCTAAGTAAATTGTCATTGAAATACTGTTTTGCAGATACGGTTGATTTTTCTTTGGTCTCAATACATTGTGTTGAACCTTTTACAAGGAGGTATTATAGGCAAAGTATACGCACAATGGTCCACTATAATTCAAGAAGAGGCCTAGTTTCAAAACTTTGGAATTGATCAGATTGTCGAAAGAAAACGGGGTGGAAGGTTGCAAATATGTATTCAAAATGAAATAGTAAATCTTGAGGTCTATGCAGTAAGATTTAAAGCATAAATAGTGGCTGAACATTTTAATTAGGAGGGTTTTGAATTCCATTAGGTATTCTCGCTGATTATGAAGCATACTTCTATTCATGTATTCTTTTCAAATATAATGAGCTAGAGCATATTTATGTAAAGGTTATTTTTTCGTCACTAGGAATTAGCTAAGAACTATAGGTCTCAACAAAGAGGGTTTTATGTTACCAGTGAGGAATATAATGTGTGGCTACTAATGAATTCTTTGTATGGACTTAAGAATCCCCTTAGCAATGGTATAAGAATTTTATTTTATTTTTATGGTAAAGAATAATATTTAAGGAATGTTTACAATAGTTTTATTTACTTGAAGAAATCGTATTGCTTTTTTATATGTTGTTAGACGTTAATTGTAATTTAATAGTAACTTAATTGCAAGAAGAGATGACTCTGAAATTGACGGTTTAAAGTCCTAGTTGAAAGGTGAATTTGAAATGGAAGATTTGACAGCAATAAAGAAGATGTTGGATGTGGAGATACATAGAGATATGTGAGTGGGTACATTGTACAACTCACAAAAGAAATACAGCAAGAAAGTGTTTATTCCTTTAAGGTCTGCAAGACAAAGTCAATGAGCACTCATTTAGTTGGTCATACTTATTATCTTGCGAATTTCTTATGCTTGTTAGCAATATTATGTTTGTAATGGTTTGTGCAAAATAGGACATTTCATATGTTAATAATGTGATCAGCAGATTTATGGTAAATCATGAGAAGATACATTGAGATGCAATGAAATGGATATTGAGATACATGAGGGGTAGTGGAGATGTGAAGGCTAATAGATGCAATAGATGTTATTCATAATAAAGATTTTTATTGCGCAAGTGATCTCAATAAGAGGTCTTCATTGACGGGATAGGTTTCGCAATTTCTAGTTGCACTATCAATTGGAAGGCTAATTAATCTTCATTCTATTATTGTTTTGACTACTACTGAGGTAGAGTACATAGATCTTTCTAAGACAACGTAAGAGGTTATAGGGTTGCGTGTTTTGCGGACAATCTCTGTTTTCAGTAGCAATCATCAGTTGTTTACTATGATAAAGTGCTAACATTTGACCAAAACTCAAATGTTTAATGAGATAAATAAATTATCGATATAACACATCACTTCATTAGGGATGCTAAAAAATGTTGGTGCATAAAATGCTCCCATGAATTTACACTCTACTAAGAGAGAAGTGGAGGGGGCACTGCGAGCAGTCGGATGTTTCGAGGTCACAAAGCACAAGCTGTGAAGGGACAAGAGGGTGCCGCAAGTGGCGGGACCAAGCTTGCCACAACGCCAACTCTTAGTTGCAGGTGATTTAATTGACTTGGAGATAACGGTTACAAGTTCGAAATCACCACTAGGGGAGTCTGCAACACCAAGAAGGGCACAAGTCCGAGTTTGTAGCAAGCTCTAGCTGGATTTGAGATCCATTCAAGTTACTGCTCACACCTATTTATACTAATGAGGGGATGCCCAAACGGGCAAGCAGAAGAAAAACGGGCAAGCAGAAGAAACTGGCAGAGATGAGAGAGTACATGGGTGTGCAAATAGACTATGCGAACATTTCAAAGAAGTTAACGCGAGCTTCAGGCAAAGAACTGTATCTGGCATGTAGAGCTGAGCAAGTTGCTAGGCTGGGCGGACTCGGAAGAGATGACCGCCCGGGCTGCTGAGGAAAAGGCTACCTGGATCGAAGAAAACCAGAGTTGTTGGGCCCGGCGAACTCCGAAGGAGTGACCGTCCAGGCTTCTGAAGGAGAAAACCATTTGGTTTGCCAATAACAGAAATGCTAGGTCGAGCGACCTCTCAAGGACTTAGAGATGCAAATTTGGCCCGGGCCCGGTTGCCCGACCCGAGTCTGCCTGGGTTTGAGCCCGGGTTAGAGATGCAAATTTGGCCCGGGCCCGGAAACCCACGACGATTCGGGCCTTACGAGGCTTCCTCGGGCTGACAGGGTATTAACGTCGGTTCGTGAAGGACTAAGGAAAGATCGCACGACCCCTCACTCAGTTGTTGCAGAAGAATGCTTTTCAATGGCACGCCGAGGCGGAGGATGCTTTCCAGGCCTTGAAAAAGGCCATGACCACTACTCCGGTGCTGGCACTTCCAGATTTCTCCAAGGAGTTCGTCGTGGAGACAGACGCATTAGGGGTTGGGATTGGAGTGGTCCTGATGCAGGAGGGTCGGTCATTGGCCTATTTCAGCAAGGCGTTGGCACCAAGGACGCTGGGGCTTTCCACGTACGAAAAGGAGATGTTGGTCATACTCCACGCGGTCGCCATGTGGCGGCCTTACCTTCTGGGGCGCCACTTCCAGATCCGCACGGACCATCAGAGCTTAAAACATTTCCTCGAACAGAGGTTGGCATCCCCATTGTAGCAGAAGTGGTTGACAAAGTTGCTGGGATACGATTACGAGATCGCCTACAAACAAGGGAAGGAAAATGTGGTGGCCGACGCACTATCACGCATACCGGAGACTCGGAGAGCTCCCTGCCCTACGTTTCGGGACCGGTGATCGAGTCATTGGATGAGATACAGGCAGAGGTACACCTGGACCCATAGCTCCGAGCCATTGTGGAGGCACTTCAGCAGGGACATACTACGGAGGCCGGCTACCACTTACAGGGTGAGAGGCTCTAGTACCAGGGTCGGATAGTCATTCCCGCCACGTCGGCGTGGCGTACTATCATGATGCAGGAGTTTCACGCATCCCCGACAGGCGGCCATAACGGTATTCTCCGGACACTGCAGCGGGTCCGGGCTAATGTGTTTTGGAAGGGCATGCGACGGGATGTCCAACAGTTTGTGCGGGAGTGCGAGGTTTGCCAGCGGCAGAAGTACGAGACAACATCATCCGCAGGACTGCTTACCCCGCTAGAGATTCCACACCAGATTTGGGAGACTGTCTCCATGGATTTCATTGACGACCTGCCCAAGTCTCAGGGAAAGTCCGTCATCCTTGTGGTGGTTGACAAGCTCTCCAAATACGGGCATTTCCTAGCTTTGAGCCATCCATACACGGGGGAGACAGCTGCTGAGTTGTTTGCCCGGGAGATCGTGCGACTCCACGAAATTCCACGCTTTATCATATCAGACAGAGACCCAGTGTTTGTAAGCAAATTTTGGAAGGAGCTTTTTAGGCTACAGGGCACCACACTGCGCGTGAGCACGACCAACCACCCCCAGACCGACGGGCAGAAGGAGGTTCTCAACAGGGGGGTTGAGACTTACTTACGGTGCTTCGTGATGGATGAACCGCGCACGTGGACCCGTTGGTTACATTGGGCGGATTACTGCTACAACACGTCCTTTCATACGGCCAGCAAGCTCACCCTTTTTGAGGTGGTGTACGGCAGACCACCTCCCACGTTGCGTTCTTATGAGCCAGACAGCACCGCTCTTCCGGCCGTCGAGCGGACGTTACAGGATCGGGATCGGACCTTATCGTTACTTCGGGACAACTTACGGGCCGCACAGGAGCGCATGAAGGTCCAGGCAGACAGACACCGCACTGAACGGGAATTTGCGGTGGTCGACGAGGTCTTCCTCAAACTCCAACCATATCGACAGCTATCAGTCTCTCGACGGGCCAATCAGAAGCTGCCACCACGGTTCTATGGGACGTTCCGCATTCTCCATCGAGTGGGTCCAATAGCTAACACCCTGGCACTACCAGAGGGCTCTCGCATTCACCCGACATTTCATGTGTCCGTGCTTAAAAGGAAGATCAGGGATTCAGTTCAGGCCAGTTCTACCCTCCCAGAGGCCACCAGTAACGGCGAATTGCGGCCTTCACCAGAGGCCATCCTTTTGACCAAGTGGAAAAAACGGGGCACGGAGTACCGGCCAGAGGTGCTCGTCAAAGGGTAGCATATGGTGGAGGTTCATAATTCTTGGGTCGACTTGCTGGAGTTTCGTAAGAGGTTCCCAGATTTCTACCTTGAGGACAAACTGGTTTTTGATGGAGAGGGGAATGTTATGCACCCGCATGCGTTACGGTTCGCAGGGCATAAATATTCTCGGCGACCAAAGGAGCACGCGCAAAGCAACGGGGCTGAACCGGAAAGCAACGGGGCTGAACCATCTGGTTCAGCCCCCAATCATTAAAAGGGCCGAAGGGGGGCTGAACCAACCTGGTTCAGCCCCAAGGTGAAGGGGCCGGTCGTCCCCCTCCTTCCCTGGGTATTAATAGGCCCGGGGATCCTCCTTGGCGGCTATCAAAGATTATCTTCAGGTATTCTTTTCTTCCTCTCCCCAAACCCTAATTTCCATCTTCTCCGTAGTTTCTCTCTAGATCTCTCTTTCTCCCCAAGCAAATTCATAACAGGACGTTGGAGGTCGGTTCGCTTAGAATGCTGAAGAAGTCATTATCTGGCTTGCAGATAACTGGAGCACTAGGCCGAGCGGACTCTGTTGAGCTGACTGCCCGGGCTGCAAAAGAAAGAAGCCGGGTGGTTTGCCAATAACAAAATTGACGGACCGGGCGGACTCCCTAAAATTGTCCGCTTGGGCTGCTGCGAGGAAGACTCTGAACTCCCTTGCGGTGGCAGGATTTGGGTAAACATGATCCTCACATAATTTTAAGTTCGCGCGAACTTCGAAAATATAAAAAATGAACCGCAAAGACTGCGACTTGCATTAAATATTCTGGGAATTCTATAAATACTGTAACGGGTTGGGAGATTTGAAGTATCATTTCCAACGGGACGCTTGTCACCTGTCACGGTCATACTCTTCAAGCAAGCAATGGTGAGCACTACAAACATGGCTTTTTGGTTATGCTGAAGAAGGATCACCGAGTTCGCTCCTCCCCACGGAAGAAACAATCTGACGAGGGTCAGAGCGGATAGCAAAAGGTGTCCACCATCACTTCTTCTGAGAGGAAGGTTGGAAAATGTGCGAGTGATGTTGCCGCAAAGCCCGATGCGGCTATAACCCCGGGGATCTATCCGCTTCTCGATATTATGAACACTCCACATCTCCTCAGCAAAATCTGAGGTTGAGTGGGGCTAAGTTTGATATCAACATGGAGAAGTTGGAAGAGGTCTTCGGCCCTTCTAATGAGGTGGACTCCGCAGCAAAGAAAGATGCTCCTGGTCTGCTCACACAAACTAAAGTATAGGGATTTGATGTGCGAGAAGGGCTGAGACGGGTAGAGGCGGCTGCGATGGAGAAACTCCATGGCTGGAAGGAGAGGAAAAACACTAGAGAGAGAAGAAGAAGAGGAAACGCTCAACTTCTAAGGTTTCCTCAAGGGAGAAGAAGAACAAAGCCCAGGAGGCGACAAATGTCGAATCGCAAGAAGAAGCATGGCAGGAAGGAGAGGAAAGACACTAGGGAGAGAAGAAGGAGAAGAAGAAGAAACGCTCGACTTCTAAGGTTTCCTCAAGGGAGAAGAAGAACAAAGCCCGGGAGGCAGCAAATGTCGTCTCGCAAGAAGAAGGGGAGTTCACGCGGACTCCAGAGGAGGTCACGCCCAGCATTGTAAAGACTTCCAGTGCTGGAGAGCAAGAGTCTGGTGCGAACACAACTGGAGAGGTTGTGGTGCCGGAGGTTGATGTAGAGGGACGAGAGGTGGCGGACACTGAAATTAGTACGCAGGAGCTGGCTGAAATTGAAGCAAGGCTGAAAAAGTTGGAGGAGCTAACAGTTGAGGCCGAAGTTGATGCCAAGTCAAAGGCGGACACGGATAAGGCTGAGGCGGGCACCTTCAGGAGGCAACAGAAAGGCAAGACAGTTGACACAAGGACTGTGGCAGACACAACTTTGAGTTCGCAACAACAGAAACCAGACCAAGTGAACAAGCTTCCCCCTCCCCCCGTGCGGTCACAGACGATGTTCATCCATCCCGTCGTGGGCGCGGATCCAAGTGAGGTTCCTTTAAGTCACAAAGAGCTAAGGAGGCGGTGGTGTAGAGGGGAGTTGGCGCAGAAAGAAACACTCATTCTTATTGATCCTGAACAGAGTAGGTGCCCCATCTTTCCCCTATAACCATAACTGTCGCGGACACTCGGAGTGTCATCGAGCCTTCGCAGTCACGCGAACATTCTCCTGTAGTGGATATCGAATGTATATTTGCACAGCCTGCACTGTTATGATACATAAATCAACGAGTCAACATTAAAAAATTTTGGAGGCTGAACTGTCTAGCTGCGGTCCAGGACAAGGACACAATACTCCATACTATTTTGAGGAATTATAAGAGTGAAACTTGACGAGGTCGGTGAGCTAATCTATTGAGGTCACCGAGGTGACCCTACGAGATCGGCAAGCTGATCTGTTGAGGTCGTCGAGGTGAGCTAATGAGGTAACCTGATGAGGTCGGCGAGAAGATCTATTGAGGCTGTCAAGGTGACCCGACAAGATGACCCGATGAAGTCATCAGACAAGCTGACCCAACGAGATGACCTCACGAGGTGGGCGAGCAGATCAATTGCTCATGTTCTCCACATGTTGTATTTCTGATCTCGCCGACTACGGGTCATACAAAGTGGTAGAGATGATTATGTTGATGAAGAATGCATGCTTAAATAGGTAATCTTAAATAGGAAAAGAGAAGAAAAAAAAAAGGTAATTTGATGAGAGGATGCAGAAAGTTATGATATATAAATCATTGAGCCAACATTAAATATTCTGGAAGGCTGAACTGTCTAGCTGCGGTACAGAACAATGACGCAATACTCCATACTATTTTGAGGAATTATAAGCGTGAGATAGCCATAACCAATCTAAGATCCATAGTGTCAACTCCAAAGGACGAAATTACAGAAAGCTATTGCCTATAGTGCCAGATAAAACTGGATTTCCCTAATGTTTAGTTGATCTAATCCAATTATTGCAACGCTTAATCAAACGCATCAGGAAAAAAAGATACAAAGATGGATGAAAAGCTAAACGATCTTACGTTATATTGCTGGCCAAGGCGGTTTCTAACATAAGGTAGCAGCTTCTTCCACTCCCTCCCCGTCCGGCCATTGGCGCCTGAACCAAATCTAAAAAACCCAGTTATGTAAAGTAGAGAGATTGCTAGGATTTAGAGATCGGCATTAAAGAATCAGAAAGAACCTTTAGGGTTGATTACGAAGACGAAGTCTTTCCTCGAACGGGAGGTGCTCCCAGCTCGATCGGATAAGAGGTCGAGGGTGCCTGATTGCTCCGCCCCCAGGGAGAAGATATAGTGATTCTGCAATGCCGCCGCCATAACCGTGCCTAATCCTCTGCCGATGAATGGTAGAGTTTTGGCCGAACTTCCTTGCCTGGTCGGCGTAGGCGATTTCCATTGACAGCTACCAGCACCTATAAAAAAATGACGGGCATGCGGACATTGCTGATGTGGATTGGCAAAAGCCAGGTCTTTTGACTTTCTAGTGGAGGGCTTCTCGTTGTCCCAAATAATTTCGTACGTATGGTATATAGTGCTTTTTTGTGCGTGACCGTTGGATCTCGCCAACCGACGGTCGAGATCTAATGCTCCCCTAATACTGCTGTATTAAACACAAATACAGACAAGATCCGACCGTCGGATCTCGCGATCGGACGGTCACAAGTGCATGCGCACCTATGCTATATACGCATACGTACCAAATGAAAGCTCTCTCGTTATTGCATCTTTATGTCGGTTCATCTAGGATAATCTATATAGTAGACATGCCATGAATTCTGTAATGATTAAAAAAAAACAATTGTTATTCGCAGACCAATTTTAAACTTGAGTAGTCGATATATTTGTTCTCAAAGAGCAAGGCCCGGCAACGAAGGAACATCTCGGACGGCCTTCTGAGCACTTCAATGTGTGCACGGATCATGATTCATGAAATAAATGCGCGGATAGAGACCGAACTGAGGAAGAAAGACGATTTCTTCACTGTTCATGCGATTTCGGTTTGTTTGGGAAGATTTAGATAGCTAGTGTTTGTTTGAGAAGATTTAGATAGCTAGGGTTACTCTCTTCCTGTGGTGAGAAAGGTAAAGAGGACGACAAAAGTTCATTTTTTAGTTTTCTTGACTAATCTGCGGATAACAAAAATATCTGTCAATAGACAAACGCGGTTTGCGAATAACAATTGTTGACGCCAGGAAAATCCTGACCTCAAAATTCGGACCTTTGCAGCCGGAAGCTACTTGCCCAGCTGTCCGACGAGATGATCAAGCTGGCGACTATGAGAAAGCTAGGAGAGCAACAGCAGGACCCCAAATGCTGCGGCAGGGAGGTCCCACCACGTACCCGGAAGCTCAAAGGAGTCTTCCCCTCCACAACCAAGAATGGCCGAGCAGGGTACGAGGAAGGCACCGACTTGGCTAGCAAGCAGGGGTGACGGGCTCGAGAATTCGGAAATCGGGATCCAGAAGCTCAAGCACAGATGCCAATCCAAGTACCCCTGGGGTGCTATTTATAGGCAACCAAGGGGTAGGGGGTTTTTATAGACCAGCCCTAACCTGGCGACTATGGGTTACTCGGCGAGTATCATGCCATAGTCGCCCATCTGGCGAGTATTGGGTGCTGCTCGCACATGCCGGGCCAATACTCGCACAGGGCTTCTGTTGTTTCCTGTTTCTGCCTTGGACGGCTGGTCTCTGTGTTGACCCTTTGACCTTGACTTCTGCCTACGTGGCCTTGAGTGGGTCCCATCCTCGGTGAATAAGGGTTGTACAACAACCACCTAAAAAGGCAATAACTATATGCAGTCTCACTTTGGCTATGTGCAGGTCATGCAATTTGAAAATGGTTATATGCTGACTAATTATTGAACGGGTTCACAAGTTCCTATGGGTTTTTAGTTTGACCTGCATATATCCTTGGACTGCATTCAACCAAAAATGACGGTTGTTATTCGCAAATTATAATTTTAGGGGAAAAAGAGGTCATCGTGTATAGAAAATTTTCCCATTCTCAAGATGTGTGAGACTTCTTATTTTGCCCAATTCTATCCTTAGTCGACTTCATCAAATTTGTTACTTCTCTCATTGTGATTTTTCATGATTGTACCAATATCCAAGCAATCTTTTATTTCGTCAAGCATTTAGGAGTCATGTGACCTCCTTGTTGCAGCTACTAAATGGAGAGTTACTCAAGTCCTTCCATTAACTTGCTCTGAGAACAATATGTGTTTTCTTCGAACTTAGACTTTCAAAATCTTTACTCTGAGGCCTTCTTCAAGGGTGGTCCTTGTCTCTGACCTTATTGATCCAATTTTACAATGATGGAATGAGTCCCATATTTGTTCCACTTTCTAGAGGGATGATGTGGATTTTATCCTCTCCCTTCGGGGCTGAAAATACCCCGAATAGAGAGAAAATGCCTTCACTTCACGCTCTAGGAGAGTTGGGCGAGTTAAATGTTAGGGAGGATATTACGCTCAAAGTACTCTACAATATTCTATCGAGTGCGAAATATGTATTTATAGTACCTCCAGCGTATATCCTTGCCCTAGGTAGACACTAAATCCACATGTCACTATCGAGTCGGTCTCGACACGCGTGGACATACTACGAAATATTCAACAATCTCCTTATGTCCGCCACAGACCAGACTTCAATATAAAGTGTTATGTGCAATGTTCAATCAAACATGAATCATTCACAACAGTGTCTGAATATGTTTCATAGAATTAGACAAAATAAAATTTATGCAGACATAAGAATAAAATTAATTTGAGCGTAATAGCATGAATCATTCACAACAGTGTCTCAATATGTTTCATAGAATCAGACCTAAGAATTTATGCACAGAGTCCCAGCAAACCTAGTGTATGATAGTCAACCAAAGCACAACAGTCCAAAACAAAAACATGTAAGCAGGAAACAAAACAACTCTAAACAGAGGTATACAAATAGAACATATCAGAAATAACACTCAAAACTGCATCGTCCTCAGATGTATAGTAAGTCATCCTCAGGCGGATCTCATTCAACAAGTGCTCATTCATCTTCACTGTCTCCTGTAAATTTCAAACAGAGAATTTCATATAAGAATGAATTCACATATTTGAAAAATTGCATGTATCTAATTCTACTGCAAGAACTTAGTGCTAAGTTATTAAGTAAGAAGAACACATAGTAAGAGTATTATATGTTACAATTCATGATACATTATCTGTTTTAAAAGAGACGATATTATGAACTTCTATAGATCGCAGCTATATCTGTGTTCCAATTTGGAATGTCACGATCACCGTTCTCCTAAAATTAAAACAGATATCATCAAAATTTGGAATGATACTATTTAACACAAGAAGAATCAAACCAAGTTAGATTGTATTATCAGATTTAGAATAACACCTTCTTTCAAGGTAAGAAAGAAAAATCTAGGTGGAGTCATAAAAATCAAAATTGGAATGAAACAACTCACCAGACTCAAGATCGGCAACCATGAACATCAACAAAACACAATATGCTTATTAAATGACAAAAGAAAATCTGAAATATCAAAACATTACACTAAGACTAATATAAATCGTCGTTTGTCTCATTTCCCTCATTGTTATGATTAATCGATCTTTAGACATTCCTTTCGCCAATGGATCGGCTATGTTATCATTTGATCTCACCTCAATCAAAGTGATAACTCTTTGTTCTTTCAAATAATTCAGCAAAGCACAATGTCTTCTCTTTGTGTTATAGAGAGTATTTTTAACGACATAAACTGCTGCTTGATTATCATAGAACAAACTCAGAGAGCAGTGCACTCACATTTTGGTAACAAATTAAGGTGCAACTATATTTTTAGTTTAATAAGATTTTGTGGGTGTTTGTATTACATGATTAAAAAAAGATAACATTTTTATTTATTATTGATGGGGTTTCCCCAAAATAGGTCTGATCGAACCAAAGACCCTTTAAGCACAAACCGTCAAAGACGCGCCCCTAATCGCACCCCTAACCACGCCGCGCACGAGGCCTCGCCAGGACAGCACTCACGCCAGCGCAAGCCTGCACACGGTCCTGGGCACATGAGCGCCTGGACGACACTACCTGGCCGTGCGCACAACCCTGGCCGCGCGACCCTGTGTACGGGCCTGGTTGCGCGCCCTAGCAGGAGGTCTTGGCCCGCGCCCAGTTGTGGTCGCGCACGCCCGAGCACGCCCGCGCACGCCCGCGCGCGGTCCTGGCCGCGCGCGGCCCTACATGGCCACGCGTGGCCCCGCTTGGCCGCGCACACCATCGCACGGCCCCTCCCCCATCGGGGGCGACCTCCCTCTCGCCCAGGTCGGGCGGCTATTCGGCCGCCCTATCTCGGTCGCCGCCCCTGTCAGGGCGGCTTCTCTCGCCCAGATTGGCTGCCGTCCGGCGCCCGATCTCGGTCGCCGCCCCCGTCGAGGGCGGCCTCCCTCTCGCGCAGGTCGAGCGGCCACGGTTGCCGCCCCCGCCGGGGGCAGCCTCTTTGTGTTATAGATAATTCAGCAAAGCATGTCTTAGTCGCACATGTCTTCTCTTTGTGTTATAAAGAGTATTTTTAACTACCTGAACTGCTGCTTAATTATCACAGAACAAACTCAGAGAGCAATGCACTCACAATTTGGTAATAAATTAAGGTACAACTATATTTTTAGTTTAATATGATTTTGTGATGTTGTATTACATGATTAAAAAATGTAACATTCTTATTTATTATTGATGGAGTTCCCCCAAAACAGGTTTGATCGAACCAAAGTCCCTTTAAGCACAAACTGTCAAAGACGCGCCCATAATCGCACCCCTAACCACGCCGCGCACGAGGCCTCGCCAGACCAGCACTCACGCCAGCGCAAGCCTGCACACGGTCCTAGGCACACACGCGCCTGCGCGGCACTGCCTGGTCGTGCGCACAACCCTGGCCGCGCGACCCTGCGCGTGGGCCTGGTTGCGCGCCCTCCTAGGAGGTCCTGGCCACGCGCGCGCCCGCATGGGGCCCTGGTCGCAGGCCCGCGCGCGTTTGTGCGCGGCCCCGCCAGGCCGCGTGTATCCGCGCACACCAGCGCACGACCCCGCCCCCATTGGGGGCGGCCTCCCTCTCGCCCAGGTCGGGTGTCCATTCGGCCGCCCGATCTCGGCTGCAACCCCCATCGCGGTGGCCTCTCTCGCCCAAGTCGGCGGACGTCCGACAGCCCGATGTCGGCCGCCTCCTCCTCCGGGGACGACCACCCTTCCTCGTCGGTGGATCTCCTCGCCAGTATAATATTTAATTAATACGCGTCATATTTCCTATGAAATCGATCTGCGTCTAGTATTTTTGGTGGTTACGGTCTGCGATTATCTGCAGTAACCACCCATGAGGCCTATAAATAGACCTCAGGCTCCTCTTCATTTCTCATTATCTCCTTCTCCCTCCTTCTCTCCTAAGTGCAAAAGAGAGAGCCTCCTTTGGAGATCTCCCTCATATTCGACGCCCTTGAAGATCCTTCAAGAACTTCGAAGATCGCTTAGAGTTCCCTCACTTCCTCGAAGTTTTCCGTTGTGCAGGATCGCGCAGTGGTCAACGCCACCAAGGAGACGCCAGACTCCGGGCCCTACCAAGTGAACGATGAAGACACTCAGAACACGAAGCTCTAAAACCCCAGGGCGCACAGAAGACGATCCAGACTCCAGAACGCAGTGCTCCCCACTGCGACCGAAGAAAGTACTTAGCTTCGTGAGTGGTGGTCTGTCACCCTCCGAGCACCTCTCTCACCCCCACTATAACGAGGCGCGATTTGTCGCCCTCGATTTCACATCAAAGCCCTGTAAGGAAGCAGCTGATAGTGCATTTAGGTCGGCACCGAACTGACCGCGTGGTTTTTCACCTCTTTCCGGGGTTTTCAATGATAAAAAGGATCTCTTGTCAGCCATCTCATTTCTGTGACTGTTTGCGCGCTCGTCCGCTCCCGGGCTAAGACGGTCGATTTTCAGACTGGTTCAAGGAGCCTCGAGCAGACCGCAACAATTATAAATTGGTTAGACAGTTGTTAGTAGTTTAAGTTTCTCATATGAATTTTAGTTTACACTTAATTAGATAAAATAATTATCATTTAATAAATAAATAAAAAATATTATGAAAAAAATATATATATATATAATTATAATATTACAATCCGATATTTTAAGATGTCCCAAATATATCTCTCACAATCCGACATCCGACATAAAAAAACTCAAACCGACATGAGTCTGACATCCGACATCTGCAACAAAGTATGAGAGAGATGAGGGTTTAGGTTTTTATTTAAAACTCTATCCTAAAATTGTTATTCGCAGACCATACCCTCTATCCGCACCCCAACATAAGTTTCATTTAAAATTAAGACGTTACATTTTAGTTGTGCGAATTAAACTGATTATTAAAAAACACAGTTTCATGACAAAATACCACCACAAATTTTTAATGATGGAGCTTTTGCAACTAGTTTATGAGAATAGATTTGACTACGCAATGGTTAAGAACCGTCGTTCGTAAACATCAAGCCTTACCATAGAAATTTCATCCACCAAATTTATTTTTTTGGTTGGTAGTGTTCATACAAAAACATCACACCAAAGCACAATATTTAATGACATTTTTTCATCACTAAACATAAATTTTCTTGCAATGGGTATACAAAATAAACATGATTTATTTTATCATATGATCATAATCTACAATACTTCTGTTACTTTTCAACAAATTCTATAACGAATAATCAAATTGGGATCAATTGGGCTCCGTTCGGTTGAGTAGAATTGAGGTTTCGGAATTGAGATTCTAAGTCAAATTCAATTGAAAATCATCTCCGATTCTAATCACATGTCTCCAATTCCATTCAAAAAAATGAAGCCTTAGGCTCCGTTCGTTTGGACGGAATTGAAGACTTGGAATTGAAATTCGACGTCGAATTCCGATTACGCCGTTCGCTTGTTAGGTTGCTTTAATAATTGAAATTTAAGTTGAATATCATGGAATTGATTTTAGCCTAAGCACAAAATCTAGCTAGATATATCGGAATTGGGCGAGTCTGGCACGCTCGATTTATCGCGCTTTTTGCCCGGGCGCGCGCTTATGCTCCCGGGCGCACAATTTTTCGCCCGGGCGCGAGTTTTTCGCACGGACGCGAGTTTTTCGCCCGAAAGCACGTTTTTCGCCCGGACGCCCAAATTTTGCCCGGGCGGAAATTTTCCACCCTAGCGCGTGTTTTCCGACCTGGCGCGCGTTTTTCGCCGGGAGCGCATTTTTCACCCGGGCGCATGTTTTGTCACCCGGGAGCGCATTTTTCTCCCGGGCGCGCGTTTTTCGCCGGGGCGCGCGTTTTTTCGCCCGGGCGGGCGTTTTTCGCCCGGGCACGCGTTTTTCGCCCGGGCGCGATTTTTTCACCCGGTCGCGATTTTTTCGCCCGGGCACGAATTTTTCTCTTAGGGGAGAGTTTTTGCATCTATGCGATTTTTTCGCTCAAACGCGATTTTTTGTTAGAGAGCGATTTTTTTGCCCGCGCGCAATTTTTTCGCCCGGGCAAGATTTTTTTGGCCGGGAGCGATTTTTTTGCCCGGGCAAGTTTTTTTCAACCTTCGAGATTTTTTGCCCGGGGGCTATTTTTCGGGCGCGCGGGTGGAAAAATCGCACCCGGGAAAAAAATTGCGTCCGGGCAAAAAAATCGTGCCCGGGACACAACATTGCGCCCGGGCGAAAAAATGAGCTCGGGCAAAAAATGCGCGCCCGGGCGAAAAAATCGCGGTTGTGCGAAAAAATTGCGCCCGAGCGGAAAAAAATCGTTCTCGGGCGAAAAAATCGTCGCCATGACATACATTTGTTTACGATAGGGTGTTAAATATGTTTAATAATTTTTTCTATAAATCTAAGCCATGGCATGAAGCATAAACATATCACATCACTGCCTACTACAAAATTTCCATCTATGCTAATTTTACATTAAATATCAAAACATTATGTACACTTCATAAATGAGTGTAAAATAGAAACAAATTATTGCATCCCACTTTGTAGTGGAATGAAGTGGTTGATTAAATGCACATAAATTTAAATTTAAGAATCAAAATTCCATTTCAACTTTTGTTTGTTAAGTAAATAGAAGATTGAATTAGGAATCCATCCCTATAGATATGAAAATATAATAGAATCAAAATAATTTTAACTTGAACAAAAAAAGTTCTTGGAAATTCTTTGTGCATATCTATTCATTTTGAGAAAATAGTTGATTGAGAATTATTGTGATCACTGAAAATTTTCATTCTCAACTTCATATAAAATATGCCTCGATTGAATTCTTCGCTACAATGTCCAGCATTTCATAAATTCGTGATTGATCAAGCTTTAATTCCAATTTAGGAACTAAGAGAGCACATAAAAGAGAAGGCATGTGGAATTCGTCTTGAAAATTACATGTGGTTTCAAATGAGACAAAACTTACATACTCCACTTGCATTCTTTAGAAACTAAGAGTTCTAGTGCAAAACACTCTTTTAACTTGACAAATAACCAACTTATTTTTGGGGGTTGCATTGTAATAACTTGACTATCATGAAATCTTATTAACTTCCTTACACTCAAGTAACTTACAATCATTAACTTTAGGTTAGTAAAATTGTGTTTGAAATCGTCTACAATGCAAAAGCTTGAAAGGTGCTACCAAAGTAAATAACTAGGCATAAATTCTTATAATTGAGCTATTAAGGTTTCGTTTGGCACGGTGGTGGCGGTCGTTAGTGACGTGGTCATGAACCATCGTTCGTGAACGCACAACCTCACCTAAACAAATTCATGCATTTTATTCTCAAAACTATTTTATTTTCTTTATAGCGGTCATAACCTTTCTCTTGCCAAACATACATTCTATGATAATGGCATTTTTGATCAAACTCACCGAAGGAAATAAGCCGCGCCAAACGAAGCCTAAGTTGAAGCTCCCGAACATCGATCAACTTTAGGGACAACATGGACTAAAGGAAAATCGTAGAGCTCTCGTCAAAGAGATAGACCAGGCTATTTCTACCGGGCGGGCCATACAAACTTGCTTACTAGATCAGGTATAAAACAGAATGGTCCTTTCTTAAATGATAAGGGCACCATACATTAACTTCCCCAATAGAGGTTACTAATAATAACCTCAACATCCTTAAATAGAGACATAGTCATGCTCATTGTAGGACAAAGTTCTAGAAATTTCCATATCTAATAGTTCTAAACATTTGGATGGAAACTTCTTAGGTCTATAATTTATCAGTATCATGCTCATCTAACCACACTGCAATTAGACCAGCGATGCTCTATGTTTCTGGGTGTGGGTAATGAATTGTGTGCATGAGCAAAAAATGAGAGTTGCGGAGATGAGAATGCTTAGGCGTTGTGAGAGTTTAGTCACTAGGCATGTTAAACGGGGGGAAGGGTAGACCAATAAAGACTTGGAATGAGACTATAAGGAAAGACATGATGTACTTAGGCATTAGTGAGATTATGACTAAAGATAGGGCACAATGACGACAAAGGATCCATATAGCCGACCCCATTATAGTGGCATAAAGGCTTGAGTGTTGTTGCTCATCTAACCACAATAGTAGCTCTTACATTGATATGTCATGTATAAGTAGTAAAATCAGCCCCTTCACCGTAAAGGGAATTTGTAAATCAGATTGTAACTCTTCGAGAACTCCTGAAGAACTTGTATCTTCGACAGTCAAAAATGTTTAGAATAAATATAATCTATTAATTACCCAAATCTTCCATGAGAGTTAGCATAATTACAGGTTGCACCCCTTTATCTTTTAAAATTATAAAAACATCCTTGTAAGTTTACATTTCATAACACGCATGCACAAAAATATCCTCCTGAATGGGAGCCCATTGGCAAGAGATCAATGTTTTAAATGTCGGTCGACATGTCCGACATGTCCTGTTTGAGGACAAAACGATGTGCATAACAGAAATATATAGGTTCTGTCATTTTTTAAAATGTCGGTCGTTATAACGGATTTATAAATCCGTTATAACGACCAACATCGTTTCATTAAAAACACGACATTTTAACCGTGAACTCATTATATATATAGGCGTATTTTCACAGCCGGCCGAGCACGACCTAATTCTTCGTCTTCGACAACAATGAGACCGAATCTCCTCAAGCAGCCGCGACCGAATCTCCTCGTCGTCTTCGACTCCGCGACCGAAGCATGACCAAAGCTCTCTCGCCGTCGTCGACTCCTCGTCACTCCTCGTGACTTCCTTTTACTCTCGTTACCACTCCAGTTCCTCTTCTTTGAGTCCTCTCTCGCCTTTATCCTCTCCTCTCTCATGGCGACTTGTTCTTCTCCAGAGAGTTAGGAGACGCCGGCCATGTTCATAGCTTCTCACCGCAAACTTTGTTCATGTTAGTGCGCTCGAAGCATCCCGCGTGGCCGTCAAGTTTGGAACGACCTCCACGTTGCCCCCAGCAGGAGTATTTATAGGCGTAACCCTAAATCCTCGACGGGTTATTGGATTCCTATCAGATCCAATCAAAACCATTAAGTATCCTATATCATTATATAAATATACCTCAACAATCTCCTCCTATATTGTATATAAATGATATCACATAATGGATTACTTAAAAACAGAAGTTAATAACGACAAAGCATGAGTTTTTCAGAAACACAAACATGAGTTTTAGAATACAGATAAATCTAAACTCAAACATATGGCTCCAAACAAAACAGTAAGCAAAACTGAAAACTCAAAGAAGATAACTGATCACTGGTCTAAGCAAACAGCAAATCATCGTCATCCGGGTCGAAATCAACTCTCTCCTCCATTCTCCATTTGATCTACAAACAATCACAATAGGAATGTCATGAGACAAATCTCTATGAATTCAAACATTTGCTATCAAAAGTAAAGTGATTAGTTCTAGCAGTAAAAGAACGTAACAATCTAACCAGGAAGAAAAAATAACATATCATCATCTCTATCCAATTTATACAAAATTAGATAATTGATTTCATAGAATCAAATCATATTCCTTCGATTATTAAGATTATTACTAAACGGTTCACAATTGTGTTATACCATCAAGTTTGGAATGATACAACAAACTGTGATCATTATATCATCAAGTTTGGAATGATATAAGTAATGATCATAATATCAGGACACATATCAACAACCTCAGTACTCCTTTTTGGAATGATACCTAAATCAGCCTTTGAATAAAATAATTGTGTAAGTCATCAAGTTTGGAATGACTGACAACTATTCATCTCTGGCCTTCATCAGATAGCATCTGAAATACTTCAGTGTGCTCACTCTAGATGATTGAATGTAAGCAGGCTTTGGTTCTTAAAATTTAAAACATAAGTAAGGTATTAAGTCCTTACTAAATGGACTTTAATCTCATCTCCCCCGATGTTTTAGATGTTAGAACCTTACATAAGCCCTTGGTAAGGACATCTGCTATATTATCTTTTGATCTCACGTCCAATAGGGAGATTATCCCCTGACTAGTGAGATAGGTCAACCAGGTCTGTTTCATCCTTAGTTGTCTTCGCTTTCCATTGAACAATGTATTTGTTGCAATGGTCTTTGTGGCTTGATTGTCACAATATAACAAAATAGAGTGCATTTTCAGACTCGTCATTAGAATGTCCATTATTAGATCTCTTATCCACTCTGCTTCTTCTTCTGCTGAAGAGAGATCATAGAGTTCCGATTCTATAGAGGATAGTGCAATGCACGTCTGCCTCTTTGACTTCCAAGCTACTGCAGCTCCTCCAGGGTAAACACAAAACCATTAGTGGATCTACTATCAACAATTTCTGAGCAACAAGAGGCGTCAGAATATCCCTCAAGCACGGGAGGATGTCAATTGTAACATAAAGCATACTTCTCAGTGTACTTATATCGTAGTAGCCTTTCTAAGGCATCCTAATGGTCCTTCCCAAGGTTACTCGTGAATCTACTTAACATGCCGACCGTAAAGGCTATGTCAGGTCTAGTGCAGGTAGTAGCATAGATGAGACTTCCTATGAGTTTGGAGTAATCCAACTGTCTAATGGATGAACCTTCATTCGGTTTCAGTCTATTGTTATAATCGTATGGAGTCTCAATCTTTTTGCTATTAACGTAACTCCACTTTTCTAGTAGATTTCTAATGTAGTGACTCTGACTCAGGGTAATACCATGTTTAGTGAAGTTCACTTCCATTCCTAGGATGGTTTTCACCACACCTAAGTCAGTCATGCTAAATTGTGTCGTCAAGACAACTTTCACGTCTTCCACCTTAGACTGATTAGAGCCCATAATTAGCATGACATCAACGTACAAGCATATAATTGCAACTTTATTTGAACTTGTTCTTACGTACAGACATTTATCTGGTAAGCTGGATTTGAAACTCATGGCTTTAACACAAGTGTCAAATTTTTCATGCCACAATTTTGGTGTTTGCTTCAATCCGTATAGTGACTTAATCAACTTACAGACCTTACTCTCTAGACCTTCTACGGCAAACCCTTCAGGTTGGTGCATATAGATCTCCTCGGTCAGATCTCCATTAAGAAATGCAGTCTTGACATCCATCTGATGAACTGTAAAGTGTTCAATAGATGCTATCGTAAGAAGTATCTTAATCGTCGCATAATAACAAACAGATGAGTATATATCAAAGTAGTCTATACCACTCACTTGAGTGAAGCCTTTTGCAACTAATTGTGCTTTGTATTTAGCAATACTCCCATCAGGATTAAGTTTTTTTTTCAGAACCCACTTGTTTCCAATGGTCTTTTCCCCTTTGGGCAAGTCAACCAATGTCCACGTATTATTCTGCATGAGAGAGTTTATCTCTTCATCTATGGCTTCTTTCCATAATAGAGAATCCCTAGATCGCATCGCTTTCTTATAGGTGGATGGATCAGCTTCATCTTGGTAAGTCACAAAGTCTGTACCGAAGCTTTTGGGCACTTTTTCTCTAGTAGATAACCTTGTGGGCTCTAAGACCCTAGTGTTTATCGCCTCAGTGTCAGAGATTGGTTGTTCAGTCTGAACTAAATTTTCAGTACTGAGGGCTGGCAGACCTGGAAGAGTCAGGTTCTTGTCCTTAAGGAACTTATCCTCAACGAAAACAGCGTCTCTAGATTCTATGACAGTATTAGTTGAGAGATTTAGAAATCTGTCTGCAGCACTATCCTCTGCACATCCAAGATAGACGCACGCATTTGTCCTATGTCCAATCTTAGCTCTTCTAGAGTCAGGTATCCTAACATAATCAATACAACCCCAGGTCTTAAGATTATCGAATTTAGGAGGTCTCTTAAACCAAAGCGCATATGGTGTCTTAGTCAACTTTGCATGGGGAACTTTATTAAGAATGTGATTTGACGTGAGGACAACTTCACCTCAATAGGTCGTAGGCATGCCAGCAGTTAGCAACATAGAATTCAACATCTCTGTTAAACTTCTATTTTTCCTTTCAGCGATACCGTTGGATTAGGAGGAATAAGGGGCAGCTGTTTCAGGAATTGTGTCATTGTTGGCAAGGAAATCTCTGAACTCCCCCGAGACGTATTCTCTTCCTCTATCACTCCTTAGACTTTTAATATTCATGTCAAGTTGATTCTCAACCCCATTTTTGAATATACGAAATTTTTCAAGAACTTCATCTTTGGTTTTAAGGAGGTAAATGTGATTGAATCTAGAGTAGTCATCGATAAAGGTTATTAGATACTTCCGACCTCCTCGTGTGACAAAACTTTTGTAGTCACATATGTCAGAATGTATTAACTCTAGCAATTGTGTGCTCTTGGAAACCTGACTAAAAAGTGTTCTAGTTATCTTAGTTTGAGCTCAAATTTCACATTTGTCGAATTTGGTTGTTGTGTCTAAAGGGATGTCGTGAGTTCTAGCTAACATGAGTAGTTTTCTATAATTGACGTGTCATAGTCTTGCATGTAAAGTCTTAGGATCTATCAAATTTAAGCTAACCTGATTGACTACTTCATTTGCTAGACTCAACCTATACATTTCGTTCACGACATACGCACAACCAAAATAATGTGAGTGAACCATCAACGTTACTCGACCACCACTAATATTAAATGGCATACCAACATCGCATAACATGCTAATCGAAATTAAATTAGCAGCTAATGAGGTTATGAATTTAAAATTTTTAAGAGTAAGAGTTTTACCTGAGGAGAGTGTCAAGGTAGCATTGCCAACCTTCAGCACATCAACTACTCCTCCATCTGCAACAGTGACAGTCTCTCTGACTGCAGTGACATCATCCAGAAGCACAGAGTTGTTGCAGACGTGACATATATCACCTGAGTCTATCCACCACTCAGTATCGGCCTTTCTTTTACCAACCATGGCAACAAAGTCGGTAGGCGCAGTCTGATGAACCATATTGGCCCAGTTACCAGTCTTTGGTGTGTTATAGTCGCCTCTCTTGGGTTGCTTACACTCGGAAGCGCAGTGAACCCACTTATTACAGTTGTAGCACTTGCCTTTGAATTAGCCTTTTTGTTGGTGCCCACAACTGCAGGTGCACCGGGCGGCGGTCTAGTCATTCCAGGCTTAAACCTACGTTTAAGATGCGAAACCATATTGGCAGTCAAAGAACAGCTTGCTAACTGTCTCCATAGCGTGTCTAGTCTGGTTCTCATCCTCAATGCAGATGAAGCGCTTGAGGTCTTTTAGACTGACCTGCGTTTTCTTCCAGAACATTTCAGTGTTAAAGGAGTATCAAGCAGATGACAGCTTGAAAATAATAGTTCCTGCAACAAAACCATCTGGCAGAGGGATGTTCTCACTGTTAAGCTTATCCACCAGATTTTCAAAATCAGCTATCTGTGGAAGGATTTCCCTTTTCTCAGTGAAGGTGAAAGTCATGAACTTGTCCACCAGGTGCATCTTGGACATGTTCTCCTCTTCCTTGAACTGCTCCTTCAGAGCGTCCCAGATTTCCTTTGTTGTCTTCAACTTACTGTACGTCTCGGCACGCCTGTTGGATAGACAATTCAGCAGGTAGTCGCGACAGAAATTCTCATCATCAATCCACTGGGCTTCGCCATCAGTCCCAACAACTTCAGCGCGAACAGACTGAACGGTGTAGAACACGTTCAGGTACTTCACGTCGAACTGCGTGTTCCGCTTCTAGACACTAAACTCGGAGTTGGAGTATTTCTCCAGCTTTATCATCGGAACGGGAGTATTTTCCTTTGACATTGTGTCTCTTTCCAAACAATAAAGTTCTACTAGCAAAACTAAATCACGAGTAGAAAACTAGAAAGAGATCACCTGAAGCGAGAAGAGACGAGGAAATCTTCGGATCCAATCCAGAAAACTTGCTTTAGTGGAGGAGAAATGGATCCAAAATCGGTTGGAAGAGCATGGAAGAGCCCGTCTCGTCGATCGGGAGCCCGTCTCGTCGATCGGCGGGAAGAGATGACAGGGAGTAAAACCGGAAGAGCGGTACCGCCGATCGGTATCCCGTCTCGTCGATCGGCGGGAAGAGATGACAGGGAGTAAAACCGGAAGAGCGGTCCCGTCGATCGGTATCCCGTCTCGTCGATCAACGGGAAGAGATGACAGGGAGTAAAACCGGAAGAGCGGTCCCGTCGATCGGTATCCCATCTCGTCGATCGGCGGGAAGACTCCTTGATCGGTGGCGGCGGCTTTTCTTGCGAGAGGGAGGGGAGAGATCAGCGGATCCCAGAGAGATCGACAGCCGCGGAATCTCCTCCTTGCGCGAGGTCGAGCGTGAGGTGGGATCTACAACGTCGTCTCCTTGCACTCGAGAGGATGAGGCGGTGCGGGGTCTCGCCACCTGGCGCGCGATGGAAGAGCATGCGAAAGGGATCAGGCGAAAGGCGGTGGCTCCGCTTGGCGCACAATAGACCGAGCGAGTGAGAGAGAGAGAGAGATGCTGATGGGAGGGTTGCGCCTCCTTGCCGTCTTGCCACGAGAAGAGAAGGCGGCGATCGGCAACTCCTTTGCGCAAGAGGAGGCGGCGGGAGAGAAATGGACGGGAGCGGGAGAGGGGGCTAGGGCGCACGAAACATCTGCTTCGAGAATGTTAGTGCGCTCGAAGCATCCCGCGTGGTCGTCAAGTTTGGAACGACCTCCACGTTGCCCCCAGCATGAGTATTTATAGGGGTAACCCTAAATCCCCGGCGGGTTATTGGATTTCTATCAGATCCAAACCAAACCATTAAGTATCATATATCATTATATAAATATACCTCAACAGTTCCCACCTCCGGAATAGTTACTCGTCCAGAACGAGCGTGCCCTAGCTTTCTCTCATTGTAAGTTCGATCTCTTCTTGCTTTGATGACATGCAAACAATTTTTCTGTGATAATGATTCAATAATATTGTTGTTTAAATAGGGAACATTAAACTGCTGGGAACATCCATTGTAGCTCTTCTACTCCAACTGCTGGCAAAAGTGTTTGTAAATTACAGGTTCTACTCCATTGTAGCTCTTCTACAGTTCTACTCCATTGTAGATGAGTAGATAATGATAATGATAATTGAGTTATTATGTTATTAATGATAGCAGGAGCAAGAGCTGTAGGAGCCTTTGTTTGGTTGAGCTTACATTATATTAATAGCTCATTCAGAATTAAATGTTTATACGATGACATGCAATTCGTAGTTACTACCATCTTTGCACAGTTATCATATAAATTCAATATTGTTATATATCGCTTAATATATTATTTGCAATTTTGCAGTAATTAAGATTCAATCTCTTCTCAAGGCTCAAGCAAAATTGTATGTGGAGGCAGAAATCCGTTTTGGGCACATGGGGAAAAAGTAAAAGAGAAAGATACCAATCGAATCTGATGTCGCTATTGTGCCCAAATTGTAAGCGGAGGCATTAACATGTTGAAACATCATCTAGCCGGCCATAAAGGCAATGTTAAGTCGTGCTCCAATGTGCCGGAGGATGTGAAATCGCAAGCCATGTCTTCTTTGAGTTCAATAGTAGTCAACAAACAAACTAAGATGGCGAGATTAGTAGCTGATAGGGAAGACATAATAGTTGGTTTTGAGATGGATGATGGTGCAACCAGTTCACATCAAAATTTCTTCTCTCAAATGAGTAACAAAGGTCCAATGGATAAAATATTTGAACAACTATTGGAGGGATTATCACATTCACGTAAGGTAAAAGGAGGACAAACCACACTTGGAGATAAGTGGAAGAAGCAAGCTAGAGAAGACACTAACACATATATTGCGAGATGGGTTTATGAGGCTGGTGTTCCATTTAATGTATGCGTCTTACCATCTTTTGATCATATGTTGCAAGCTCTTGGAAAGGTTGGCTCAGGGTTGAGAGGTCCCAGCATATACGATTTAAGAGAGAAACATCTCAAAAAAGAAGTGGAGCGTACGAAAGAGTCATTGAGCATGTTCACAGCTAGATGCAGAGTCAATGGTTGTAGCATACTTACTGATGCTTGGACGGATCGAAGGGGACGAAGCATTATGAATATTGTGGTGCATTGTGACACCAGTGTTGCCTTTTAGATGTCCAAGAATATTTCGTCGGATGTACATGATGGAAAGTTTATTTTCGAGTTTGTGGATGAAGAAATCGGATCGGAGTCGGGCCCAGGAGAGGAGAACGTAGTGCAGGTAGTTACTGACAATGCATCAAACAATATGTCAGCAGCAAAGATGCTAACAATGAAAAGACCTCATATATTTTGGACATTCTGCGCTGCACATACTATAAATTTATTACTTGCAGATATAGCAAGAATTAAGCAAATTAAAAATTATATCACCTTGGGACGGACACTCGTCGTATTTATCTTTGGGCATACATTTTCACTTGATCTTTTAAGACAATTTACTAAAGATTTGGATTCTCATGATATAATTTGTCCTGGAGTTACGAGATTTGCTACAACCTTTCTTTCCCTGCAGAGCATACACGAGAAGAAGAAAGAGTTGAGGGCAATGTTTTCATCTCAACAGTGGGATGGCGCCAAGTTATCATGTACTCCACTAGCAAAGAAGGTACAAATATTTAGATTAGAATTTGTTATTTAATTATTTACTAATTCTAATTTACTTGGGTAATTGACTTATTGCATTAATCCAAATCATTTTTTAAATTGCAGATTTGCAGGTGTATGCCATAATATTTAATGCTAAATTCTGAGCGGATGTTGAATTGGCCATTAGCATATTTACTCCATTGGCGAAGGTGTTAAGAAGAGCCGATGGCGATGAGCCTTCGATGGGATGGTTATATGGAGATTTTCTAAAAGGTAAGGAGGAGATTGCTCTTGCTCTTGAGAATAAGGAGGCCAGATATCTTCCTATATGAAAGCTTATTGATGCAAGATGGCAGAGCAAGTTAAGTACTCCATTACATCTTACCAGATATTTTTTAAATCCTTTTTTTACTACTTTGCTTGGGAAAGTATTGAAAGAGATGGGAAATTCATGGATAGTGTTATTGATTGCATGTCAAAAAGGTATACAAGAGATACATCAATCCAAGATCGCATCTCAAATCAAATTTGCTTTTACCGAAATCAAGAAGAGACTTTTGGTAGAGAAGCAACTAAAAGGGAAAGAAGTAACCCTTCCCTCATTCTTGGTATAACCATATAAAAACAATTTTCTTTGTTTGTGCAATTTTATTTATTTGAGCTCCAAATTATCATTTGCACGACTCTTTACTTTTGTAGTTAATTGGTGGAAGCTTCATGGCAACAGTGCACCTGAATTAAGGGACATGACCATAAGGGTATTTAGCTTAACTACTGGTTCATCAGGGTGTGAAAAGAATTGGAGCACATTTGAGATGGAAAATTGTTTTACTTTTTTAATGTTTGCAATGTTTATAAGGTCTAACTATATTACGAATTTTGGATTTTCATATTTTGTAGCTTCATTCAAAGAAACGAAATAGATTAGATCATAAGAGATTAAATGATCTAGTATTCGTGAAGTTCAATGCAAAGTTGAAGACAAAATTTG
The DNA here is from genome assembly GCA_033032865.1 of Dactylorhiza incarnata. NCBI lineage: Eukaryota > Viridiplantae > Streptophyta > Magnoliopsida > Asparagales > Orchidaceae > Dactylorhiza > Dactylorhiza incarnata. Next base: position 573,940 of record JAWHQI010000541.1, read on the forward strand.
CTAGAACAAAAAGAGATCATATTGCATCAGCAAACTTTGAAGGACAAGTCACAGAGTGGATGGTAAATGGCAACTCCGCTGAAATTTTAGAAGATGAAGATGAGGAGATTTTTCCGGGAGAAGATTTAACTTGGCAACAAATGACTAATTGTATGGATACAAATTTAGAGCTAAGAAAGAGTTCTCGACAGCCTACATCCAAGAAAGCTGAAGCGATAAAAGGAAAAAGAAAAATAGTGGAAATTGAGGAAGCCGAGGACGATCTAAACATTGACACGCCATCTTCATCAACAGAGAAATATGAGGAAGCCAATATGTTACAAGAAGATTTTGCAACTGACAAGAACAAATAGGATGTATAATTTTGTCTCACATCAGTACATCACATGTAAGTATGTAACATGTTAATGTTATGCATAAAATATTCAATTAATAATTTGTTCTTTCCTTTTTTTGTTTCAGGCCTCCTGAATACATGAGTTGTTGGTGACATAAGATAGTTTTTAGATATAAGATTTATGTGATTCAGGAGTACATGAGGTGTTGGTGACATATGATGTCGATTGCTACATGACGGTTATTACTGAAATCAACTTGCTTACAGCTTTGCATTTGCTTATCTATTTTGGCGTTTGTGCATTTAATTTGTCGGATATCGTTATTGCTATAGCTTATTGTAATTGCTGAGATGACGGTTATTATTACTTATCGCACTAGTTCTTTCTTCCGTTATTTACATTTTTACATGATAGGGGCATGTGAGGATTGAGATGTACATGATTCTACTTTTCTATTAGTCGCATTAATTTTGCAGGAATTAACACGATGTTGATTGTTGAAATGGTTGGTCAAACGAAATTCCTCGGAAGGCAACATTCCCTTTTTCTTCATTTGAATTCCAAATTAAATGGGCTCTCTGCTTCGTAAGGATAATAACCGAAAGATTCACAACATCGTCATTGACAAGATCATCTATCCTGATTGGAAGGTATTCAGTGCACTTAAGTTTCTTATTAGTTACTTGGTTTGCTCATTGTTAACATCATATTTGAAAATGCACATAGAATCCGTACAAAAAATATATTTAAATGAAGATATACATTATTACATATAATGAAAAATGAAAATAAATGAATGGTTAATGTAGCTGATAGAGCTAACCTAAGATAATATGTTATAATTTATAATATTAGTAGGAATCCGACATTTTAAAATGTCGCCGACATATCTCTGACATCTAAAAACTCAATCCGACGTGTCCTCGACATCGACATTTAAAACCTTGATCTTTATAGTTTCAAAATATAGAAAAGTGTAACCTGTAATTTAGTAAACGTACAAAGGATGACCCAGTAAACCACAACTATATATGATTAAGGCTTTGTTTGGTACAGTGGTGGCGGTCATGCTCGCAGTGGTAAAATCGTCATTCACGATCGCCCACCTAAGAAACTTCATCTACTTGAACATAAAAATGGACGAAATTCCTTAGATGCCCGCTCATGAATGATGGTTTTACCACCGCGTTCACGACCGCCACCGTCGTGCCAAACGGAGCCTAAACCTCATCTCTCTTCTTGCCAACACAGCCTTGCCATCCTAGATCATGCAATAATTTTTGCCCACACTTATTCTAAGTTATCAAGGCTTCAATCTCATTTGCAGTCTAAGGCTCCGTTTGGTACATAGGTGGTGGTCATGAACGCGGTGGTAAAACCATCATTCATGAACGCCCACCTAAGGACTTCATCCACTTGAATATAAAAGTGTATGAAGTTCTTTAGGTGCCCGTTCACGAATGACAATTTTACCACCACGTTCACGACCGCCACCATCGTGCCAAACGGAGCCTGGCATGGCTTTTCAGCTCTGGTGAATTTGGATAAAAACGCCATCGTATTAGAATGTATGTTTGGCATGACAACAATGACGACCACCACCAAGAAAATAAAACTAGTTTTGAACATAAAAGTGGATAAAGTTCCTTAGGTGAGGTTGTGCGTTCACGAACAATGATTCATGGCCACCGCATTCACGACCGCCATAGCCGTGCCAACTGAGCCTAAGGGTTTGTTTGGCAAGGCTTATTTGCTCGAGGAGTTCGGTCAAAAACGGCATTATCATAAAATGTATGTTTGGCAAGACAGGTTATGACCACTACCCAAGAAAATGTACTAGTTTTGAGCATAAAATGCGTGAATTTTTTAGGTTAGCTCGAGCGTTCACGAACAAAGGTTCACGAGCACCGTGTTCACGACCACCGCGCCAAACGAATCCTAAGTTTACTAATCGTACAGTATATATTGGTTGCAAATTGTGGGGCAGCGTCTAAGACTTCCATAGTTGAGTTTCTATACTCAACTATTGTCTCTAATGCCAACTGTTTATCAAGGAAAAGAAAATGCAGAATATGAATCATTTTTCTGGTATGCTCTAGTGCTAGGTAACATGGTTTTGACCCTATTTTAAACCTAACGTCTCTCTAAACAAGGAGAGATAAGTAGGTGTGCGTGCGCACATAGCTCTTTGTGCGCAGTCCAAGTAGACTGTCCAATCTTTGATACCAGCAGTTTGGAAAAAAGGGCCTTTAAATAAAAGTAAAAAACAAAAGGCGAGCGACGAAGGGCTTGGATTTCTCCCCGCGCACACAGCTCCTGTGCGTCGAGCGCACGAGAAAACGAGTCCTAAACAAGTTCCCGATATCAAAATTGTAACACAGTTTCTTAAACATAAAATTTATCGCGGACTGGCCACATCCCATGGCATATTACATGGTTAGGTAGAATTGCGCAAGAATAGCATACAGGAAACCATAAACTATACGATTGATTATAATACAAAATTTATAGCATAAGCTTAAGAGTTTATTTCATACCAAATGCTCAAGGTTTTAATAATAATGTCAATGATAGGGATTTGAAAGGACTATAAGAATTTGGCTCCCTTAGCTAATACTAACACACTTATAGCATAATTCAATGAAATTAAGTTTTATCTTTATGCATTGTAAAATTGTGAACGCGCCAATCTTTGGCTCGGTTTGGCACAGCGGTGGCGGTCGTGATCGCAGTGGTTATGAACTGTCGTTCGTGAACGCCTGGCCTCACCTAATGAACTTCATTCGTTTTTTATGTTCAAAACTAGCTTTAATTTCTTGGTGGCCGTCACAACAGTTGTCATGCCAAAACATACATTCTACGACGGTGAGGTTTTCGTTCGAAATCACCGGAGCAAAAAAACTGCGTCAAACGGAGCCTTTATGAAGTTAATAAAGTAAGCTTTCATGCAAAAGATATTATGAACAAGATCAGTAACAGTGATTGAGAAATCTACTCATCTGCCCTAGCAACTTTAAAAGGAAAATGAGATGAAAACAGTAGATTCATATAAAATGTGGCAACAGGTAAATAATTTTGCAAAGGTGCAAGACAGCATAAGAACAATTTATTGAAAGGCACTATTACAGTGGTTCTAAAAGAGCATACAACATTTCATACATTTATATTACTATGAACACTATCCTCAAAGTTAGCTAATTTATGAAGCAATTACCATAATTTCATACATCCACACATGTAAGTATATATCGCAATCTTTATAATCGTTATACGTCCCATACAGCCATGTCCCAAAATGCTTTCTGCATAGGTGCAGCCCATTTCACAAGGCATTTAGATGAATAGATCTCTTAGGCTTCGTTTGGCGCAGCTTATTTGCTCCGGTGAGTTTGGTCAAAAACGCAATTATCATAGAATGTATGTTTGGCATGACAAAGGTCATGACCGCTAACAAGAAAATAAACTAGTTTTGAGCATAAAATGCATGAAATTTTTTAGCTGAGGTCGGGCGTTCACGAACGATGGCTCATGACCACCGCGTTCACAACCACCCCCACCGCGCCAAACGAAGCCTTGGTCACTATAATGGCTACAACTTGATGTGACTGTATGCGTAATCAATTGACGAAAGGTTTATTTGTACTTAGTTTATTTTGTTTAAGGTCCTATCATGGAGCAACTATTTTCAATCATATGCACAATTGTAAGATAGCATTCACAGATCCCCTATAGTTCCAATAAATCATTGAGTGGTGCTAGTAAAACAACATTGAAATAGTTGAACTATGAATTAGTTGAAAAGTCTACAATTGATCATTGACTAGTGATCATCTCCATCATTGGGAAATAGTTCAGTAGTTGAGAAACCAGCAATATGGAAATTAGACTAATAATCATCGATCAAGGAACATTGATGAACAAAAGGATGGCTAGGAGGTGAGTTCTATGTAAGGAAAGTTGAAGATAAACTCTAAATTATGTTTCATTCGTGGACCAAGGACCATCTTGTAGAGCTTCTTAAACGATGAACATCGGGCAGACTTCATCAGCATTGAAATTTAGTTGTGGCGAGTCATGATTGCCGGGCGGTGACAAGGAAGACCTCAAGCGTCAAGTGCCGAGCAAATTTGAAGCATAATGGAGTGATTGTAGAGCGATGCATCTTACTTAATCATCAAACATTGAGCGGTAATTGATGATTTTTGAAAGAGTAATTATATATCCATTTAAGTAATATGGTCAATTGAAGAACAAAAATGATATTTGTCATTGTCCTTTCTGATAGGGGATTTCTATTTCAGGAACTCGTATCATACGTAAGTTCAAAATTAGGTCTTCTATAGTATAAGAAGGAAAGTAATACAACAGTAATGGCCTATCCTCTAGAACAAAAAAAATCTTAGAACTCTCCAAGAGCAAACACCTTTCATTTTCTGTCTCCCATAAATCTTTTATGATTCTTACATGACATTTGGCTACTTTCAAGAGTGGATAAATACAGAAAAAGACAAGTGATTTTAAAAAGAAAATGAAGGAGTACAAATCTCCCTGTAAAGGACTTGTGGAACTCTTAGTGAAGGGGATTTGAAGCTCTCAAGACAGAATATCTTGCTCCTCATAGGTCACAATATGTGGAATTGAATCAACAGTACATCAACAAAATAATATGAATCTACTAACATCAGCTATGTAGCACGGGGACGGGGGCGAGATACGTGATACGATACGAAACGGATACGAGAAACGAGATTTTTCAAAAACTAGGATACGTGAAACGTTTTTAAAAAAATTTAATTACAACACTCGAGTCTTTATCCCACTATAGTGGGGTCGGCTATATGGATCCTTCGTTGCCATTGTGCCCTATCTTTAATCATAATCTCACTAATACCTAAGTACATCATGTCTTTCCTAATAGTTTCATTCCAAGTCTTTACTGATCTACCCCTCCCCCGTATAATATGCCTAGTGACTAAACTCTCACAACGCCTAACATGTGTCTCTAACGGTCTCCTTTGTACGTGTCCAAACAATCTTAGTCGAGCTTCTCGCATCTTCTCTGCAATTGGTGTCACTCCTGTCTTATCCCTAATACATTCATTCCTAATAAAAAAATTATAAATTAATGTATTATATTTCATTAGCAATTCATAATTCATATAATGGCATAATATTCATTCCTAATTAAAAAAAATTATAAATTAATGTATTATATTTCATTAGCAATTCATAATTCATATAATGGTATAATGCTATAACAACAACACTCAAGCCTTTATCCCACCATAGTGGGGTCGGCTATATGGATCCTTTGTCGCCATTACGCCCTATCTTTAATCATTGCCTCAATAATGTCTAAGTACATCATATCTTTCCTTATGGTTTCATTCCAAGTCTTTTTTGGTCTACCCCTCCCCCGTTTAACATGTCTAGTGACTAAACTCTCACAACGCCTAACAGGTGCCTCTAATGGTCTCCTATGTACATGTTTGAACCATCTTAAATGAGCTTCTCGCATCTTCTCTATAATTGGCGCCAAACTCCTGTCGCATCCCTGATACGTTCTTTCCTAATTCTATCCAGTCTTGTGTGACCACACATCCACCTAAGCATTCTCATCTCCGCAACTCCCATTTTTTGCTCATGTACACCATTCACTGCCCAACACTCATAACCGTAGAACATTGCTGGCCTAATTGCAGTACGGTAAAACTTGCCATTAAGTTTTAATGGTACTTTACGATCACATAAGATCGCAGACGCGCCTCTCCACTTCAACCAACCTGCTTGGATTCTATGCATCACATCTTTATCTACACCTCCATCTTTTTGAATTATCGATCCATATTTAAAGCACTCACTGCGGGAAATATCTTGGTCACCCAATTTAATGACGGAGTCATCCGACCTTCTAGCACTACTAAATTTAAACTCTATATACTCCGTCTTTGTCATGCTCAACCTAAAACCCTAAACCCTAGAGCATTGCTGGCATAATGTTATAAGAAATATAAAAAATAGACAATGACACAAGCATTATAAAGATCAATCACCAATGTACCACATGACCACATCATTACATAAATTGATTAATGTTTCAATTTTTCATTGCATGCACATACAAAATATCAATAATTCAAAAATTAAACATTCTCTCCAATAGTATCAACTTCATCGTCTTCTTCCACTATCGAGAGCTCCAACCTTAGTTCATCAAGTGATAGATTAGCTATCTCAAGTGTACCTACATCTTCGAATGACTCAAAGTCATCGCCCGCAATATCCCACAATCTAGACTCTCCTTCATTGTATTTTTGATCTTTTTGTGAAAGAAGTCGAAGATTGCTATGAATATTTATTAAATCTTCAGCACATTGCGGTATCATTTGGTTTCTTTTCATTGAATGGATAAGGGAGTAAGCACTTCAATTTCTCTTGACACATAAAGAAGATGGATGTACTAATAGCTTCAAAGCTATAGTTTGAAGTGAAGGGGCGGTGAACCATGATTAATCCACCAAGTCTTTGGATCTACAAGATAACTATTTTGAATTGAATCATAATCATTAAAATCTCCCGATTTGTCAATGAATTCTGCATACTCCTTGGCGACCACATTACGCTCCATTAAGGTTGAGAAATATTTTTTCGAACATTTAACCATTTTCTTGCTAACTTCCAGATCTTTATGAGGATCAACTATATTTGTATCTTTCGCTAACCATTGTTTACTATAATATCTAGTAAAATAACAAAAAAATATTAAGTTAAAAAAATCAATAATACAAAGGCATCAAAAAATAAATTTGTAATTAAAAAGATAATTACATTGGATTTAATGAATGTGCAAAACAATGAAGTGGAGTATTATTCTTGTTCCAACGATCCATAAGAATAATATGTACAACCTCAAAAAAGGTAGATACATCTTCTCGTTTCCTCTCTTGAGCATAGATAGCCTTCTTCACCCTTTCGATCTCATATACTAAATGAAGGTAAGGCTTATCCGTATCACATAGGCGAATCATATCATATATAGGAGCTGTGAAAAAATGTACTCAATGGATTTTCACCAACAATCATTCAACACCTTCTCTTTCACATATTTAGCTTTTCCATATCTTGATCACGATATATAAGTCAATGATCACTAATAACCATTCTTTCGAGTCCATTTTTTATAAGTTTGAATCGTTTTAACGTGATCATTGATGCAAAATGAGTTTCGACAATAGATAATAATTTTAAGCCCACAAACTCATTAAACATCGCTAATCTCATGGAATGATTCATTATATAATTTTTAATGAACATTGCATCATCACTTACATAGGTAATCCACGAGCATTCTTCATATGTAACCGCATTATTCTCCAAAGTTTTAGCGGCACATATGCTCTTCAGTGCTAGATTGAGAGTGTGCACCACACAAGGAGTCCAAAAAATTGATGAAAACTCACTCTCTATAAGCCGACCCGACCCCTTGCAATTTTACGCATTATCCGTTATAACTTGAACAACCTTTTCATGTCCAATTTCTAGAATAACCTCCTTGATCAAAGATGCAATAAAATACTTGTCTTTGGTTTGGCCTTCACAACTAACCGCCTTCAAGAACATCGCTTTTATATTAGTTATTGCAATAAAATTGATGAGTGGACTTCTTTGTGGATCGCTCCATCCGCCACTTACAATGTTAACTCCCTTGTCGACCCACATCCCTCTTAAATGAGCTAAACTTCTTTCAATTTCTATCTTCTACTTCAAAAACAAGGTGGTTCTCAATGAATTATAGTCGGGTGGTACATATCCCGCAAGGTTACGACTAGCGGCAAAGGAATATGATTATTTCCAATACGGATTTCTTGCTAGATTGAAAGGCAACCCCGCCGAATAAAATGCTCTAGCAATTAAGACATCCAAATGAGTTCTATCATCATTATTGAATGCACTAAAAATTGGATTCTTTTTGCTACTGCTTATTTCAATATTTCTTCTCCGCTTATCACCAACACTTCCAATACTTCCAACTCCACTTGAAGTACTTGGAGCTACTGGTATAAATTTTGGAAGTCGTCGCTCAATAAGCTCTTAAGCATCATTATCTACCTTCAACATGATGTAGAAGCCGGAACATTATTACATGTTCCGATTCCGCTACTCTTGATCCTCAATAAATGACCCTACACACGAGTGTATGAGCTTTTGTAAGGCTTACCACAGAAATTACATGTCCAACTTATACTTCCACCTCCTTCAATTAACTTGTTCCATCTTGTCACATTTCCAAAGAGATTTTTCGTCATTTTCAGTAACACCGCTACTTGAATTCATGTCACGCAAGATAAGACCTAAGTTAAACAACAAATAAAATAAAAATTTGGTGCTTCATGTCAAAGAAATATTATGCAAACTAATTAGCTGACTAAAAAACTACAATTAAAAATTTGACAATACAATACTAGCTCGACTATGCTGCTACGTTACAATACAAGATAGACATGACAAAACTTCAACTATGTTACAATGAATTGATCTTATAATACCATTATCTGTTTTTATCATGTTAAATATTGTAGTAAACTCACAGGAAGAAAATCTACAAAAACAAAGTAATGAAAGCATAATCAAGTTAATAACTGAACTTTAGGTAATAGGTTATTACCAGCAACTAATTGTAAATCCTATGGGAGCTCTGCATTCCACTGGAAGTTTTCTTTTTTCAATCTCACTAATTCAACCTTGAATTATATAACAAAATCCCTTCTTGAACTTCCCATTCTTCCAGATACTTTAAGGGCATTTGCAAATAAGTTATGTTAGTGTTAGAGTTATGATGAAAATAAGTTGATGTAAAAAATCAAAAACATTACGACATTTTTTGTCTCAGAAGTTAAGAGACTGTATGGTTGATTCATGTGTCATTAGGTCAATTATAAGATGTGTTATTTTATTGAAATGTCTATCTTGTATTGTAACATAGTCGAGTTTGTATTATCAGATATGTAAGGTATTCATTTTTTAGATACACTGTCTGCTATGTTTATGATAATTAACAGCCATTCTGTTTTCCAGTCACAAGAAAAAACGTGCAAAACAGGTTAAAAAGTATATGTAGAGAAGGCTTTTGGACCCTGAGAAGTTACAATGCTATTCTTAAGCACCGACCACCAAAGCTTCCAGAGAAGAGGAAAAAAAACAACACAAAATAGGTTGAAATATTTAACGAAAAAGGGAAAAGATAATGGAAAAAACAACACAAACTCACTGGAAAGGCGGAAACATTTGGCGGATGTTAAGATCCAGAGAAATCTGAGGGCTTCGGTGGATGTTAAGATCCAGAGAAGTTTCAGCGGAGGAGAGAGCTTCGACGGGCGCACGAAGAGCAGCAAAAGAGGAGAGCTTTAGGCGGAGAGGCTTCGAGGGCTTTCGGCGAAGAGGGCTTCGAGGGATTTCGGCGAAGAGGGCTTCGAGGGATTTCGGCACAGAGAGGGGAGATTTCGGGGAGAAGAGGGCTTCGGGGGAGACTCTTTCGACGGCGCATGACAAAAAAATGGTTTCGTAACCTAAATGAGTGTATCCCGCGTGAAAGACAAGCCCCGCCATGACATATCGATGTGGGAATCGCGTAAGCGGGATACGCGGTTCCTTACTATTATTAGTATTTATTTAAATAGTGCATTTCCGAGCATTTCATGTATCTTATAGGCGTTCGAGCCGATATGCGAGGCATTTTTAAGTATTCATGCTTCATAGAACATGAGAGCTCTAATATTCTAGTCAAGCCATAACTACAAGTAGGAGTTTCCTAAAAAAATTACAAAAAGGCTTGACAGATCCTCTAAAGCTCTATTTGTTAGGGTGACATTATGACTCCAATCAGTCTTCAATCGGTTATTGATGCGGGTCGTGGGCGAAGAGGGCGCAAGTCGCAAGGTTAAACTAGATCACTTGGGCCATGTTTAACGGGGCAGATCCGTGCCGATCGCGCGGACGGCACTGCCCGCCCACGACCGGCCGGCGTTCGGCGGGAATGCAGCCGGGCGGTGGGGATCCGCCCCGCCAAGGATTTTCCGCGGATTCTCGCGGAAATCCACCGCGTGGAGGCGACCGCGGTCGCGGTCGCTTCCGCGCGGATTTCCTCCGTGGGAAATCCACTGCGCCAAACTAAGCCTTGGTTGATTCCGGAAATCCTATTGCATGCATAAACCAGTCTAGTCAAGGAGAACTAGTCAATGTAGCATTTAGAGTGGGAGTTATTATAATCATGTGGGGAAAGGAATATATGAATTTGTTCTATGAGCACAAAATAAAACAACCAAAGAAGGGGTTTACCATAGTTGAGGAAGAATGCAAGTACTCAGTTTGGGGAACCACAATATATTTTGTGACCAGTTCCATAGCTTAGTTGCTTTATATATTATGACAATTATTTTTAGCTTTGATTTATATTTGTGAATGCTTTTGTGAATGCACTTTTGGTGCAATATCTTGTAGATCTGCAAGAAAGCTTAATTACACTATTCACCCCACAGCTTTAAAGTAAATAGTATAATCAATCCAGTCACTTTTGATTGTCACAATGAGGTCAACCTATGAAGCCTAAAAGCTTGGTTAGCTAATCCTTCTATTTTGAGTATAATAAATGCCCCACGATGAGTTAGTTCATCACACAAACACGCTAATAGACCTCCTGTGTGGATCTTAGATAATTACTCTTTCTGGAAAAATAGGATTAATCACTATAAGAAATCCATGGACAATTACATTTTTTATATGTGCTCAAAGATCAAATCATACTGATGAAGACTACCATAGATGGAAACATAGTTCTTGTCCCTAGAATGAAGTGGATAGACCCTGATAAGAGAATCAAACTGGCAGAAGGCAACACAATGAACATACTAATATCTACCCTTTCTGATGATTGATGAAATATAGCAAAACATGTGCATTGTTTAGATTGCTCAAGAAATTTGAAACTCAAACAGAAAGGATAAGAAGTTCCTCCTGAATCAAAAATATGAATCATTCATATATGAGGAGAGAAATAATACTACACAGCTATATCGAAGATTCAATGTGATAATCATTGAACTAAAATTGCGGAAGATAACACTCAAATGAAGGCCTCAATGAGAGACTCCTCAGGTTCCACATACCAAATGAGATCTTTGGGTGTGCGCCCTTAAGGAAAGCAACAAAATGGACAACCAAAGCTGAAACTATTGCTAGAAAGCTATGAGCTCAGATTGAACATCATAGTTGAAGAGGTAAATAAGGAAGAGGTAAAGTCCTCCAATGATAAAGTAGCTAAATGCACTCAAGAAAATGACATCTCAGATGATAAGGAGGAAATTGTGTTATTTGAAAGGAAGTTTATGCAATTTATATTAAAGGTAAATTCTCAAGCTCAGCTAGGCAGCTCAAGACCAAGGCCAAGTTATGAAGCATTACTCTAAACAAATTCTAAACTTATCTGCTACATGTTTGAGAAGCCAGAGCATTTTGCTTTTGAATGCACCAAATGCAATAATGAGATGTAAAAATTGCCTAAAACGAGAGGTAGCCAGGTAGGTATGAAGCGAAAACAAGAAAGGGAAGAAGGAATCCATAAGATGATTAAAGGAAGCTAGTATTGTAAAGAAGTGGAATTACACTAACCAAAAGGAGTCGTCCACCACTAAGGCTATGTTTGGAGCAATTGTTGTACATAAAGCAGTGATGGGAAAGCAGTGGTGGCATTAGAGCTATCTAGAAACCTGTAATGAAAAAACTACGGCCTGTTTGGAATATATCCATTTAAGTGCGGTCTAGAAAGGTGTTATATGTTTACTTGTTTGGAAGAGCATCTTTTTAATAGTATTTGTTTGACTTTACATGACCAGATTATTGATCATCTATTGCACAAGCATGCTTCCTAAGCATGCTTCCAAAGCATAACCAACCACAATACAATCCCACAACTCGGAACTCATCTATTGCACAAGCATGCTTCCTAAGCATAACCAACCACAATACAATCCCACAACTCGGAACTGTAAAAAAATAGTACATAGCACTTTGTCACGGTGCTAAGGTTAACTCAATTGCTCTGTGACAAGTGTTCGTCTACATATGTTGAGAATATTCTAGAATGATATAGACAAATTATGTATAAGAGATAGGGAATAGTGCATAAGAATATGAAATAATCTAATCTAACTCCCAACATAATCTAATTAATGTCAAATCTCAGAGCATTATATAACATTACACAACATGTCGGACCAATTTAAAAAAAAATACAAAAAGAACAGGGAAGAAATTTTTTAAAATATAGAAAAAAGAAATAGGTATTTCGGATTTTGAAGAAGACACAAGATAGAAAAAAAAATATTAGTTTCGGATTTTTTTGAGGGAGGAGGCAGGGAAGAAAAAGCTCGGGTGAATGGTTTCATATTTAAGAAGAAGATGAAAGAGCAAGCAATGGGGTTGAAGCGGCAACCGGATTTTTTTGAGGGAGGAGGCAGGCGAGAAGCACGGATCACGAAAAAAGGTCTCGAGCTGATGGGGGGGGGGGGGGGGGGGTGGCCTTTGGTAAACCCGAGAATAAAAAGGAGAAAGCACTTCTAAGAAAAATTAGACTATTTGGGTCGATCCTCATGATCCGAGTCCGAGATGTTGGAATCGGCAGCGGATCACGAAATCTTGGCGTTCTTACACCTCCGAGTATAGAATTCAACAGGAATCGCAAAAGGCACGAAATATCCTTTTTTGGCTCTCTCTTCAGCCCTACGTCTCTTATCCTTAGGGGGCTTCCTCCACTGGCAGGTTTTTTTTTGGAAAACTCTATCTATTCGGGTGTGGATGGGCCCTGCTGCTCAAAAATCCCCTTAAAGTAGTTTTTAAAAGAAAACACTTTTGCTACCATCCATCCAAACGACCTAAAAGCAGCCGTGGGAATAGAGCTTTTTCCCATCTCCACCGCTACCCTGAACAGAGGGTAGAAGAATTTTTGGCTAAGATAACGACCACTATCTCATGATGATGGCACACATCCTAGCAAACATTTTAGTGAACAGAGAGCAGATGAAAAACTTAAAAATTATACCATCTGCAGTTCATGAACCAAACAACGAATAACATATCCAACTGGACATCAGAATGACTGAAAGAGCTAAAATGTATCAAAGTAGATAAGCAAATCCAGAGATCAAAACATAAAGAAGCAAAAGTTAGTAAGAGCGGATAGAATGCTGAACCGAAGAAGGATAGTGAAGCTTAGCCCCTTCTCACAAATCCTGGGCGTCCAGTAAACGCCGGACCAGCCGGAGCCTCATCAACCTTCTCTACGCCAGGGAGATCGGCCATGCCGATAGATGTGAGCATGTCTAACGTATCACTATCAACCTTGATTTCATCGACCTTGATGGCTGATTCATCGGGGACGAAGTCCATTCGACGCTCGCGCTCCTCCTCCTGCAGCTTGAGGGAGATGCCGCGCACCGGACCGCGCTGGATCCGGCGCATAAGATGAGTGGAGAAGCCGGCGATCTTGTTCCGAAGCCGCTTTGAAGGGATAATGGCCACCTCCTCGATAACTTTCTTGTTGGTGTGGAAATCGAGAGTCATGCGAGAGTAGTACTTCTCGATCACCTGACGAGAAGATTTCTTCACGGTCTTCGTCCTCACACGCCCCATTGTCGCGCCGCTGCTGAGCTTCTCCTCGTGTTCGCTTTGTGGTTAGGGTTTCTGCGCCTCCCTCCGATTAATGGATTTGATTCGGGTCGATGACCAACATCATACGGGTAGTGGGTCGGGCTAAGTACCTGTTTGACCCGAACCAAATTTCATCACATGTCATTTGGCTGTTCTTGGAGCTGATACTAGAATTATGAAAGAATTCATAAATTTTGGGGCCTACCGAGAAACTTATCAATTTTATACCAAAATGTAAATAATAAAAAATCTGTACACTGGGATGGCGGCATGGGCGGACCCACCTTAGGACACACCTGGGCACGTGCCCGGGTGTGATTTTCGCGGATTTCATCTAGTCTCAGGCGCTTCGCTGATTTCACTTGCCCTAGCCGCGCCCGCTGCACTCCGCGGCTCCGCAAGTCTCGCACGGCGCACGCCCTCGTTCTCCATCTCCGGTGACCGGGGTGCCCTAGCATCCTCGACGCAAGCAGAGCAGGTCATTGTCGTTTTCCCTAGCATCATCGACGCAAGCAGAGCAGAGCGGGGAGGACATCGACGGGCTGAACCTGCAAATCTCGACGGGGAGGACATCGGGTGAGTCCTATACTCCTATTTCTCTGATTTCTGAACGGCTGAACCTGTAAATGATAAGGCAGTTGTTCTCTTCTTCCTATTTGTCATTGCCGTTTCCATTGCCGTTTTCCATTGCCGGGTGAACCTTGCAAAAGGGGGAAGCACCAATAAACCCTAACAAAAAACCCTAACTTCAATTTTCCCTTTACAGATTAGTAGATTACAGCTCTTGCCCCATTTGCCATTGTCGTTCCCGTTCGCAGTTCGGCCCTTTCCAGACTGCTTCCCTTAGTCTTCGGGCTCTTCAAGAGTTCACAACTGATTTCTCCTTTCTACATCCATCCATCTGCTTCCCTTAGTCTTCGGGCTCTTCAAGACTTCACATTGCAGGCTGCAGCCAACCAACAGTGAACAAGCAAGTAAGCAACAACAGGTATTTCATATTTGAGTATTTGGTATTTTACATTGAATGGTGATTGTGGTATTTTACAAGTAGATGATTGTGGTATATTTACAGTAAATGATTGTGATATATTAACCCTAAATTACAGTAGATGATTGTGGTATTTTACAAGTGCATACATTAAAAATTTATCATGACAGTCAGTAGATAATGTATAGATTTGGTTTTTTGGTATATTTGTCATTGTGGTGTTTTTTCAATTGTTGTTTTCTACTTAGGTGTTCGATGGATAAGTTCCTTTCAAAAGTGAATACAAATCAAATATCTCAGGATTTTCAAGCATCCAGTTCACGTGGTAAAATGACCCGAGATGAATTTAACATAGATTATGATTTACCCGCTGATCCAGGATTGAGACAACCTATAAGCTCATATGATGTAAACATACAAGACATGATAAGAAGAAAATACCAGCTGACATGTTCTCTCATAGTAAAGGAATTGGTGGACTTTTAAAAAAATTGGTGGAGTTGAAAAAACAAGATCACTATCAATTGATCTTCAGGCTTTTAAAGTTGGCATGTCTGCTACCCATTGCAACTGCCACTGTTGAAAGAATGTTCTCTGCAATGAAGATTATAAAGAATCGTTTACGAAATAGAATGTGAGATGAATGGATGAATGACTGCATGATAGTTTATACTGAGAAAGATGTTGCTGACTGTAACGGCCCAGCCCCGACCACCACACTGAGGGCTGGCAACCCGGCTCACAAGGCCGGTCCATCTCCACCCAGTGGGCCGGCTAACCGACCGTTAGACGCCTGGCCCCATTGTCCAGGACGCCCGGGCTGCAGCCCGCTTAGCAACACCCCAACCAATCCCTGTAGCCTGTTTCTCAGCTACAGTAGGGTGTTGATGGCGGGATTCGAACCCCCGCCACCCTTGATAAGAACCTCTTCAAACAGGTCTCATCACCAACTGAGCTGCAGCTCAGTTGGTGATGAGACCTGTTTGAAGAGGTTCTTATCAAGGGTGGCGGGGGTTCGAATCCCGCCATCAACACCCTACTGTAGCTGAGAAACAGGCTACAGGGATTGGTTGGGGTGTTGCTAAGCGGGCTGCAGCCCGGGCGTCCTGGACAATGGGGCCAGGCGTCTAACGGTCGGTTAGCCGGCCCACTGGGTGGAGATGGACCGGCCTTGTGAGCCGGGTTGCCAGCCCTCAGTGTGGTGGTCGGGGCTGGGCCGTTACAAAAAAAGTGCACTTTTTTGTAACGGCCCAGCCCCGACCACCACACCAGAGGCCTACGGCACCGCCCCATCCCTGGTGGGCCGGCTAACCGACCGTTAGACGCCTGGCCCCATTGTCCAGGACGCCCGGGCTGCAGCCCGCTTAGCAACACCCCAACCAATCCCTGTAGCCTGTTTCTCAGCTACAGTAGGGTGTTGATGGCGGGTCTCGATCCCCCGCCACCCTTGATAAGAACCTCTTCAAACAGGTCTCATCACCAACTCAGCTGAGTTGGTGATGAGACCTGTTTGAAGAGGTTCTTATCAAGGGTGGCGGGGGATCGAGACCCGCCATCAACACCCTACTGTAGCTGAGAAACAGGCTACAGGGATTGGTTGGGGTGTTGCTAAGCGGGCTGCAGCCCGGGCGTCCTGGACAATGGGGCCAGGCGTCTAACGGTCGGTTAGCCGGCCCACCAGGGATGGGGCGGTGCCGTAGGCCTCTGGTGTGGTGGTCGGGGCTGGGCCGTTACAAAAAAGTGCACTTTTTTTGTAACGGCCCAGCCCCGACCACCACACTGAGGGCTGGCAACCCGGCTCACAAGGCCGGTCCATCTCCACCCAGTGGGCCGGCTAACCGACCGTTAGACGCCTGGCCCCATTGTCCAGGACGCCCGGGCTGCAGCCCGCTTAGCAACACCCCAACCAATCCCTGTAGCCTGTTTCTCAGCTACAGTAGGGTGTTGATGGCGGGATTCGAACCTCCGCCACCCTTGATAAGAACCTCTTCAAACAGGTCTCATCACCAACTGAGCTGCAAGAGGTTCTTATCAAGGGTGGCGGGGGTTCGAATCCCGCCATCAACACCCTACTGTAGCTGAGAAACAGGCTACAGAGATTGGTTGGGGTGTTGCTAAGCGGGCTGCAGCCCGGGCGTCCTGGACAATGGGGCCAGGCGTCTAACGGTCGGTTAGCCGGCCCACCAGGGATGGGGCGGTGCCGTAGGCCTCTGGTGTGGTGGTCGGGGCTGGGCCGTTACACTGACATTATTACTAATGATACTATCATTACGCAATTACAAAATATGTGCCCACGAAAAGTGGCTTGTTGAACGGTATGTAACGTGTTTTTTGGTTAATAAATTTTTATTAATGACAATATTAGTACAATTTTATTTAAGCATTGCATTTAATCATTTATTTTAAAATTGTGCCCAGGCTGAGTAAAATTCCTAGTTCCGCCACTGGAAGGCGGGCAGCGGTGGTGTTGTCGCGCGAGGCACTAGAGGCCCCCGTTCCAGACTGCGCGTGTAACTATTTTTTGCGGTTGTTATTCAAAAATCGTGTTTGTCTATTCATAAATTTTGTCTATTCGCAGATATTTTTGTTATCTGTATATTAGTGAAGAAAATTAAATAAAAAACTTTGATCGTCCTCTTCGTCTTCCTTACCAAAGAGAGAGAGTAATCCTAGCTATCTAAACCTTGCAAAACAAACCAAAATCGCATTAACAACAAAGAAATCGTCTTTCTTCCTCAACTCGGTCTCTATCCGTGCATTTATTTTATGAATCACGATCCGTGCACACATTGAAAGATGTCCGTTTTTTGTCGAGCCATGCTCAGGAGAACAAATATATCAACTGCTCAAATTTAAAATTGGTCTGCGGATAACAATTTGTAAACTCAAATAAAATGAGAACAAATTGGGCTGCGAATGCACATTTATGGTCTGCGAATAACATTTGCCCTATTATATTGTTACTTGCGGCTGACGGTTGGACATCATATTGCACAATGTGTATCCGAGCGGTTGAAGCGGCCATCGGGATAAATGATAAATTTTAAATTTTTTTAATGTTCTGTTTTTATTGATGTCGTTGCTCGCAGAGAAAATCATAATTACGTGGGCGACGATGATACATAAAAACGTAAATATCGATCTATCGCATGATCAACAATTGTCAAATGTTGAACGTGTGCCTGCTCAAAGATCTTTGTGCATCAAGTGCACGTTTGCTCGACAATGGCAAGCAAGTCGTTGCTTGCCATTGTTCTATTTTTTATTGACGTGGTTGCTCGCAGAGAAAACAAGAATTGTGTGGGGAAGATGATAATTAAAGGGTGATCTTATGGGAAAATCTATTTTGGCTAATGTCAGCTCACGGTTAATTGCAGGTCGCTAATGTTAATGTCAGACCAACATTTTTATTGTCAAACCAAAATTTTATTCGTAGACCAAGAAAAAAATTTAAAATTTTAATTAATCAATTAAAATCCAAAATGTTTCTAGGCATTTAATTCTAGTTGCCACTTTAATTACAAAACATATCATTTCAGGCACAAAATCTCCAAAGTGGAATCTTTCGCAACGGTTAATCCTGCAAAAAAGTATGTTTTTATTAATTCAAATATTAAAAGATGTATACATGTTGGATATATAGAAGCTATAATGCCTACCTAAATACTATCAATCAAGTTGTAGTTCAAAAATTGATTGTCCCCAAAGTGTTCAATTTGGAATATCAAAATATCGTTATAAATCTGCAATTAAAATTTACATTTGTAAAATTATTAAACTAGCAAACATAAAAAATATAACATAAATTAGAAGTTTAAATGCATACCTAAACGTCATGAACCGAAATGTAGCACAAAAAATGATTCTCCCCCGTAATATATAAGTTGGAAGACCAAAAATGTTATTATAAATCTGCAGTTTAAATTACATTTCAAAATTTATTAAAAGAGTAAACATATTGAAGTGGAGAGAAAATAAATAATTTACTAATGTTTATGACTTACCAAACTGTCGGATCCCATTTAGCAGCAATTTCTTGACGATATTTCTTCCAACTTGAGAATATAGGCGGTAGTGGACAATCATCATGCACTAACAATTGTACAAAGTGGTTTCCGTTGATGAACCCAATGAAAATTGTTCTTGTCAATATTGGAGGTGCAGAATATAATGGTAGGAAAGTGAAAGACTGGAATGAAGAGAAATGAATGAATCTTACATTGTAACACGAAGCTACAATCAATCCCATGTCTGGCATAGTCATCCACTTATCAAGTGGTGCAGGAACAACTGTACAAACTAAAGAGGTAAAAAGTTCACTATATCTTGTGCTTCCATATATCTCTGCATATAGGCTCTGGTTCCGCTGCATTTCACCAAGAAGTTCACTCCGCACCCTTTGCCAATTTTCCCCCATATTCATTCCCAAGCTAATAACATGATAACCACAATGTCCATCTCCATTGACATCCACTACGTCAAATATATATTTCGTTATACAAGGTTCTTAGACATGTAGCATTATTTTGGTCTCTTTTCTTAAGGTAGTCAAGATTTTTCGAGGCTTCACTCCGGCAGCATACATCTCATGAATAATATTTTGCTCACTTTCATTTAACCTTCCTGCATAAGAGTGAGCTTCTAGATGTATCATTTCATGGTTATGAACACCACATTTCACTTCAAGTGTCCACTCACTACCGCTTACATCTCTGGTTCCTTTCAGCGAAAATGGACAACCACATCGTTTAGAAGATGATTTTCTCATATTCTTGTTCACCCAACCATTTTGACTATGACGTTTAAATCCGGCTCTATCACACCCCAACATTACTCTAGGTTTGATCCTAGAGTTTATCTTATCTGCGCTCTGTATTGTAATAACAAAACAAGCAACTTTAGTAGGCCTGCAAGCGGTTCGGTTTGGGTCGGTTTGTACCCAAACCAAAACTGAACCAACATACTTCGGTTTTCGAAAGGTCCAAACCGAACCGAACCAAACTCGATCGGTTCAGATTTTTATCGGTTTTTTGCGGTTCGGTGTCGATTTTTGTACTTCCCTAATTACACATTTACACTCTTGTAAATTAAGTGAAGCAAATGTTACGATCGTTCATCATACAGTTACCAAAATATTTAAATTTATATCAATAAACTATACAAATGATAAATAAACATGCAACAATATTTAAAAATATTATAATCATCCCGTCAACATAAACATTATAACCAGAGAAATTATAAACATGCAACAATATCATAGTTGTCCTTCACCGCTTCACGGAAAAAAGGCTTGCGTGAAATAATAGCTTTATATATATATTTATTAAGTAGCTAAGTGCAAATAGAAGCTAGGCCAACTAACTTGTACATAATTTTAAAGTTAACTCATTTAGTCATTTTTCATTTTGGTTTGGTCACTTGAAATTATATATTTATATTAGTGAAAATGAGACGTAAAATTATTATAATATTAGTCGGTTCGGTTCGGTTTGATCGGTTTTTTCAACTTGAAAACCGACCCGAGCCGAAATGACTTCTGTTTTCACAAACCCCAAACCGAACCGACACCGAACCGGGCGGCTCGGTTTCACAATCGGTGCGGTTCGGTCGGTTTGATCGGTTTTGTCGGTTTTCAGTTTTTGCTCCTCACACTTAAACTTTAGCAATATTACGCACCCAAGTGATCATTTTCTCTCTAGTTGGAAAGCTCATAGAAGTTGTAAAAAAAATTCCAACATCAATATTGACTGCAAATATCGCAGAGAATAACAAACATAAGAACAATAACTCTTTATAACTCTTTCAAAAAAGTGATGATTCCATTTTTTGTATTCAAATTGGGTGAAAAAGGTTTCTCTTTATTTTCTAAAACATGTTTTCTACCTGCAATCAACCAAATGATATCTTACATAAAGTCATAATCAAGTCCCAATTATAACTGGAAAGACCCTATTATAACTGAAAATCCACTTGGAATTTACTGGAATTATATCACGGTAGGATTATTTGGGGGGAATCCACTTGGAATTTATAAGTTATATTCCAAATACATTCAAGGGGACACTCCAAGTCCCTATTATAACTGGATTTAATCTTTTAGTATTATAACTGGATGAATTGTTAGCATTATAATCAAGCAGTCCTTGCCATCTAGAATCAAGCACTATAACAGGCAGAGGAGCAGGAAATATTGATATACCTGCGGTTTTGGAGTCCCCTGTGAAATCTGGTAGATGTGAGGTGTCCGACAGAGCAGGAAACGACACATCGAACTCGCCTGTGGAGGAGAAAGATGAAAGGGGCTAAATACAAGGATCTGGGCATGGTGCACTGTAATAGACGGAGGAGGAAGATGAAGGGGGCAAAAATAGAAGGATCTGTGGTTTTCAGTACCTAATGTGGAACAGGAGTCATCTGCTGCAGTCGGATTAGATGGAGGAGAAACTTCGGGCGGAGGTGGGGCTACAACGTCCAAAGTCGCGGCTTCCGGCGGCGCACATCGCGAGGTTAGCCGGAGATCATTCGAGGAAGGAAACGCCATCGCGAGCTTAGGCAACGAGGTTACAGGCGATGCAGGGGCGGCACACATAGGGAACTTAGGCGGCGACGAGGCAGGTGCGGCGTGTAACACCCCAAAAATCGTAGTCCAGCGAGGTAGGCGGAGTGGTAGCGTCGCGCTCGGAATAGGCTGAAAATTCCATAGCAGGTTCTTCGCGCACGCTCACTGGCCTCCTTCGCGCACGACCAGTGGTCGTGCGCCTGATCGTGCGTTAATTCACAAGGGTTGAAGGTTGGTTGATTGTGTAGTGCGCACGATCAGGGGATGTTGGCCGCGCACGATCACTGACCGTGCGCCGCTGCTCGTGCGCACTGTTTATTCTGCTCCGCAAAAAGTGACGGGGAAGATGATCCGGCCGTCCAAAAATCTTGGGATTTGATCGAACGGCTGCGATGGTTGGCTGGGGGGTTTTAGGTCTTGGTAGAGGAGTTAAACCCTCATATTTCCAAGTCATTTCTCTCTCTTAGGTTGGAGAAAGGAGGAGGAGGCAAGGAGGAAGGAGAAGGGGAATCCACCATTGCCGGAGCTTCGGAGCTCCGTTCGCCGATCCGAGACCGGCAACGCGTAGAGGGCATCGAAGCGCTTCTTCTCCACCGTTTGTTCGCAAGCTTCTCATGGCTAGGAGATCTCAAAAGGTAACGACATTTCTCCTCCCGGTCTTTAGGATGCGTGCATGGCATCCCTTTGTTTTCTGCATTTTGGCACCGGATCCGTCGAGTGAGAGGGATCCGGGTCGCCTTGGTTCGATAGGAACCATCAGGTTGATTGAGTCCGTCCCCGACATGATTTGCACTAGAGATCTGCTCCGTTAGCGGATTAGGCATTGTGGGTGAAGCCGGATTTGTGGCCGTAGGTCCGATTCGGTGATGTTGACTTACGCGCATTCTAGGGGTTTTGTTAGAAATCCGAATACGGCGAACTCGTCGTTGTGATGCCCTTGTAGCTTCGTGTGGTAACGAATGTTGGGTTTAGGGCGGAGAAATAATGTGCGGAATTTGGGGCTTGTGATGCCTTGTGTTGTGCGAAGGCGCGATTGGTCTTTGTGGTCGGCTGGCTATCCCGTGGAGACTGAGATTCACGTGTGGAGAGTGTCCCGACAAGATTAGTCCATTCGATTGTTGACTGACGAGAATGTCTGTGCTACGGATGAGTCCGTTGACGGTCGCCAGGCGAGGCAATCGGTGGACGTTGTCCCAAGAGTAAGTCCAGGGCCTTGAGACATTTTTGTTAGCCAGAATTCTTAGTATCGGTCTTGTGTGTTGTTGGCGGCCCGAGCGTGTGAGCTGTTAGACAAGCCCGATGGCATGGCGAGCCAGGCGAGGTGGGTCTCAGCGAGAGCTCTTGGCCTTGGGTTACGATGCCTTTGCGGGGAAATGACGAGTACCCTTGTGTTTGTGATGCGATGATGATGTATGATGATGTGATAGATTCATACGCTTTAGGGTGCCTTGGGTGAAACCCGGGTTTGCATTCATTTTGCATTGGTAGGCCCCTTTTATTTATCTGCTCAACATAGAAACGTGGATGCTGTATGTGACACTCATACCTATTTTTATGCTGTTTCCTTTTATGTACATTTGCATACGAAGTGTTGACTTGCAGGGTGAAGTAGTTCCCCGTGGTCCGCTAGGACGGCCGGGAGGAGGGATGTTGTTACACCGTTTGTGGTCAGCCATAGCTGACCCTCGTTTACCGCTTTTTGTGATTTGGTTGCAGGGCAAGAATCGCAGGCTGGACCCAGCACGCCGACCAAAAAGGCCTAAGCCTCCTGAAGTGTTTACTGTTATTCTCATGCACTTATATTATTACATTTTGTTGTAACCGGCTTGCATGCCGAGGTAGTTTAGGTAAAACTACTATCTGTCCCCTTTTGTTGGGACGCCCTTTGTGTTGAATGTTTGGTGATTTGGACTGTGGTTTTGTGTGGCCTTAAGTCCAGTTGGACTCTTTTGTAGTGTGGACAATCTCTGTGTTTTATGTTTGTTTCCGCTGTGTTGTCTGAGTTTTGAGAATGGGTAGTTAATGTCATCTTTTAATACTGATGCTGTGGCGGTTATATGCTGTGAGGTCCCGGCCGGACCCATGTTATATGATCATTGCAGGGGAGGTGTTACAATTTGGTATCAGAGCTAGGTTAGAGTATTCTTGCGAGGTCTAGTGTACTTGGATCGCGTAAGAGATTGTCCACGTAGGAGTACTGTGCGGGATCATGAGTATCCCTGCGTTTGAGTCTTGCGAATAGAGCTTGATAAGTCTTTTTCCTTGCTTATGCTAGGATGTTGGCGACGATGCGGGGACGTCACGAAGGCAAGAGGAGCCTTCGGGAAGCAGTGATACTGCTCCGGGCCTCATGAATGTGGGCATGTCCCCGGCTGATTTCTGTCGCATGCTAGCGGAAGCAATGGTAGCGGCTCAAGCTGGAGCGATGCCACGGGTTCCGACACCGGTGGTGCAAGTTGCGACTTCTGTTACTCTGGCGGCTACGCCGACTACATCGGATGTCGAAGTGAGACAAGCAGAGCCAATAACGGAGAGAGCTATTCCGATGGGTGATCGATTCATGAAATACTTCTTGAGTTTCCACCCTCCGACATTCAAGGGAGTGGGCACTCCAACGGATGCCGAGGATTGGCTTTCGAGGATCCAGGAGCTCTTGAAGGTAGCTGAGACCCCAGCTGAGAGGCAGTCTCATTTTGCGAGTTTCATGCTAGAGGGCGATGCGAAGTCGTGGTGGGTGAACCATAACGGTCGCCATTTTGTTGGGCGTGTTCTGTCCATGGAGGAGTCGGGAACGCTTTCCTCAAGCGTTATATTCCGGCCTCGACAAGGTTAGCACTGCAGCGGCAGTTTCTGCATTTGGTGCAGCGGGAGAAGACGGTGGATGAATATCTGCAAGAGTTCACTCGTTTTGTACCGAGGGCGGAGCTGAGCCAGAGCCGAGACAGGAACAATCGGTGCGTTCGGGTCCCGGTGTTGCAGAGAAGGGGAAAGCGGCGGAGTCGAGTGCTTCGCGGTTCCCTCCACTGCAGCCTAGAGCCTATAATCTTGGGCAACAGGAAGCGATACGTCAACCCGACGTGGTGACATGTACGAAAAGTTTAAGTTTTCGTTTGTTACTATAACGTAGGTTGCGGCCTTTTATGTTTATTTTTGCACGTGGTTAGGTTTCGTGCTAGTTTCGGGCTACCCCTCTCGAGTGTTGTTCGACACGGGGGCGTCACACTCTTTTCTTGCGGAAAGTTTTATCCGGAAGATTGGTGCTGAGTTCGTAGAGGCAGAAGTGGAGCTGAGTGTGCGTATGCCGAATGGGTCTTTCATGACTACCATGAGGAAGGGACGCATTGTGATGCAAATTGACGATTATGATTTCGTGTTAGTAGCAGCGATTCTGCCACTAGCCGAATTCGATGTTATCTTAGGAATGGACTGGCTTGCCGCGCAGCGAGCTAGTATCGATTGCCAGTTGAAGGTGGTAACCCTGAGAGGAGAAGGTAGAGCAGAGGTCAAGTTCGAAGGCCTAAGCGGAGTTGCTTGCTCCCTGATTTCCGCCGTGCAAATGAGGCGTGCGGTAAACCAAGGAGGCGAGGCGTTTTTAGCTTTGTTGGAGACTCACTCCACAAAGTTGACTATTGGAGAAGTTCCGGTGGTGGAAGAATTTGAGGACGTATTCCCCGAGGAGCTTCCGGGAGCACCTCCTCAGCGTGAGATCGATTTTTCGATCGAGGTGGTACCGGGTACGAGGTCGGTGTCGCGTCCTCCGTTTAGGATGGCACCGAAGGAACTGGCCGAGTTAAAGGTTCAGTTGCAAGAATTGTTAGAGCAAGGGTACATTAGGCCCAGCTCTTCGCCATGGAGCGCGCCGGTATTGTTTCTGAAGAAGAAAGACGGAAGTATGCGGTTGTGTATCGACTACCGTGAATTGAATAAATTGACCGTTAAGAATAAATATCTGATTCCGCGAATCGATGATTTATTCGACCAGTTAGTAGGGTCGGTGGTGTACTCCAAGTTAGACTTGAAGTCGGGGTACTACCAGTTGAAGATTCGAGAAGAGGACATCGCTAAGACATCGTTTGGGACTCGGTATGGCCATTACGAGTTTTCGGTGATGCCGTTCGGACTGACGAACGCGCCATCTACCTTCATGGATCTGATGAACCGGGTTTTTCGACCGTTTCTAGATTCGTTCGTGGTGGTGTTTATTGATGACATTTTGGTGTACTCAAAAACAGAGGCAGAGCATGAGTCTCACTTGAGGCTGGTATTGCAGACTCTAAGGGAGAATCAGCTTTATGCTAAGTTCTCAAAATGCGAGTTTTGGATCGAGAAGGTGGCTTTCTTGGGTCACGTAATTAGTGGAGATGGGGTGGCAGTAGATCCAGCGAAGATTGAAGCCATTAGGGATTGGCCTGTATTGAGAACCGTGGCGGAAGTCCGGAGCTTCCTTGGACTAGCCGGTTATTACAGAAGGTTCGTGGAGAACTTTTCGCGGATGGCGTTGCCCCTCACCACTCTCACTCGCAAGGACCAAAGGTTCGTATGGACACCGGAGTGTGCCCGTGCATTTGAGAATTTGAAGGAAAGGTTGATGTCTGCTCCAATCCTTAGTCTTCCTAGTGGGACGGAAGGATTTCAGGTCTTTAGCGACGCGTCAGGTTGCGGGTTGGGTTGCGTGCTGGTGCAGCACGGCAAGGTGATAACGTATGGGTCAAGACAGTTAAAGACTCATGAGAGGAATTATCCCGTCCATGATCTGGAGTTGGCGGCGGTAATCTTTGCGCTAAAATTGTGGTGGCACTATGTTTATGGTGCGAAGGTGGAGATTTTCACGGATCACAAAAGCCTGAGGTATCTTCTAGACCAGAAGGATTTGAATATGCGCCAGCGTAGGTGGGTCGAATTCCTTGGGGACTACAACGTGGAGATTCAGTATACGCCGGGTAAAGCCAACGTGGTGGCGGATGCCTTGAGTAGGAAGTACTCCGGGCAAGGTAATTGGATGGAGGCGCATAACGAGCGTTTGATTCGAGACTTGGAGTCTCTTGACATTTCTTGTGTGGATAGAGGTGAGTCTAGCGTAGCTCGTTTGAACTGGATTGAAATGCAGTGTGATATAACGGATCGAATCCGAGAGGCGACAAGTGCAGACGAGGAGTGCCAACAGTTGGTGTTGGAGGCGCAGCAAAGCGAAGGCACTGCTTTGGAGATGGTTGGTGGAATTCTGAAGAGAGACGGAAAGATCTGTGTTCCGCGCTTTGGCAAGCTTCGCGAGGAGTTGATGTTTGAAGCTCACTTTACGAAGTACTCCGTTCATCCAGGAAGTACAAAGATGTACGCGGATATGAAGAAATCTTTTTGGTGGCCTGGGATGAAGCGGGATGTAGCCGAGTACGTGAGCCGATGTCAAACTTGTGCCTTGGTGAAGGCTGAGTGCCAAAGGCTCGGTGGGTTCTTGAAGCCTCTCCCTATTCCCGAATGGAAGTTCGATGACATCTCTATGGATTTTGTACATGGGTTGCCTCGATCGCAGCAGGGTAACGATGCGATTTGGGTGATAGTGGATCGCCTGACCAAGGTGGCTCACTTCATTCCGAATCAGAAGGGCGATAGCGTGGAGAAGCTCGTGGAGCTCTATGTTCGAAACATTGTGCGGTTGCACGGGATTCCGAAGAGCATCGTTAGTGATCGCGATGGGCGTTTCACTTCGAAGGACTGGAGGCTAGTACAGAAGAGCTTAGGCACAAAGCTCAAGTTTAGTACCGCGTTCCATCCGCAGACCGATGGTCAGACAGAGCGAATGAACCGTACGATGGAGGACATGTTGAGAATGTGTGCTCTCGACTTTGGTAAAGGTTGGGAAGACCACCTCTTCATGGTGGAGTTTGCCTATAACAATAGGTTCCAGGCGAGTATCAAAATGGCGCCCTATGAAGCTTTGTATGGAAGGAAGTGTCGAACGCCGATGTCTTGGGCGGAGGTGGGAGACACTAAGCTGTTGGGGAAGAAAGTGGTGGAAGATGCTTGCGAGATGGTGCGGGCGGTTCAGGAGCGCATGAAGGTTGCTCAGGATCGACAAGCGAAGTATTTCAACGCGCGCCACAGAAATGTGGAGTTTGTAGTGGGCGACATGGTCTACCTGAAGATCAAGCCGTTCAAGGGTGTTTCGCGGGTGCGGCGACTCAAGAAGTTGAGTCCGCGGTATCTGGGTCCGTTCGAGGTTACGGAACGTATAGGCGAAGCAGCTTATCGTTTGGCGTTATCCGCAGAGCTGAGTGGATTACATGATGTCTTCCACGTCTCTGTGTTGAGGAAAGCTCTGGTGGAGCCGAGCGTCGTAGTCGAAGCGGCGACGGTGCCGGTGATGGAGGATTTGGGGACGAGGGTTCGTCCGGTTGGCGTGGAGGATTCGGAAGTCCGGCAGTTGCGCAACAAGGAAGTCAAACTTGTAAAGGTGCGATGGGACAACTGCGGGCGAGACGAATTCTCTTGGGAGCGTGAGCAAGCGATGCGGGAGGATTTCCCGGAACTTCTTGCTCCAGGTATGCTTTTTGAATTTCCTGTTTAAATTCTGAAATTTCGAGTGCGAAATTCTTTTAAGGGGGGGGGGGGGGGGGGTGGAGTTGTAACACCCCAAAAATCGTAGTCCAGCGAGGTAGGCGGAGTGGTAGCGTCGCGCTCGGAATAGGCTGAAAATTCCATAGCAGGTTCTTCGCGCACGCTCACTGGCCTCCTTCGCGCACGACCAGTGGTCGTGCGCCTGATCGTGCGTTAATTCACAAGGGTTGAAGGTCGGCTGATTGTGTAGTGCGCACGATCAGGGGATGTTGGCCGTGCACGATCACTGACCGTGCGCCGCTGCTCGTGCGCACTGTTTATTCTGCTCCGCGAAAAGTGACGGGGAAGATGATCCGGCCGTCCAAAAATCTTGGGATTTGATCCAACGGCTGCGATGGTTGGCTGGGGGGTTTTAGGTCTTGGTAGAGGAGTTAAACCCTCATATTTCCAAGTCATTTCTCTCTCTTAGGTTGGAGAAAGGAGGAGGAGGCAAGGAGGAAGGAGAAGGGGAATCCACCATTGCCGGAGCATCGGAGCTCCGTTCGCCGATCCGAGACCGGCAACGCGTAGAGGGCATCGAAGCGCTTCTTCTCCACCGTTTGTTCGCAAGCTTCTCATGGCTAAGAGGAGATCTCAAAAGGTAACGACATTTCTCCTCCCGGTCTTTAGGATGCGTGCATGGCATCCCTTTGTTTTCTGCATTTTGGCACCGGATCCGTCGAGTGAGAGGGATCCGGGTCGCCTTGGTTCGAAAGGAACCATCGGGTTGATTGAGTCCGTCCCCGACATGATTTGCACTAGAGATCCGCTCCGTTAGCGGATTAGGCATTGTGGGTGAAGCCGGATTTGTAGCCGTAGGTCCGATTCAGTGATGTTGACTTACTCGCATTCTAGGGGTTTTGTTAGAAATTCGAATACGGCGAACTCGTCGTTGTGATGCCCTTGTAGCTTCGTGTGGTAACGAATGTTGGGTTTAGGGCGGAGAAATAATGTGCGGAATTTGGGGCTTGTGATGCCTTGTGTTGTGCGAAGGCGCGATTGGTCTTTGTGGTCGGCTGGCTATCCCGTGGAGACTGAGATTTACGTGTGGAGAGTGTCCCGGCAAGATTAGTCCCTTCGATTATTGACTGACGAGAAAGTCTGTGCTACGGATGAGTCCGTTGACGGTCGCCAGGCGAGACAATCTGTGGACGTTGTCCCAAGAGTAAGTCCAGGGCCTTGGGACGTTTTTGTTAGCCAGAATTCTTAGTATCGGTCTTGTGTGTTGTTGGCGGCCCGAGCGTGTGAGCTGTTAGACAAGCCCGATGGCATGGCGAGCCAGGCGAGGTGGGTCTCAGCGAGAGCTCTTGGCCTTGGGCTATGATGCCCTTGCGGGGAAATGACGAGTACCCCTATGTTTGTGATGTGATGATGATGTGATAGATTCATACGCTTTAGGGTGCCTTGGGTGTAACCCGGGTTTGCATTCATTTTGCATTGGTAGGCCCCTTTAATTTATCTGCTCAACATAGAAACGTGGATGCTGTATGTGACACTCATACCTGTTTTTATGTTGTTTCCTTTTATGTACATTTGCATACGAAGTGCTGACTTGCATGGTGAAGTAGTTCCCCGTGGTCCGCTAGGACGGCCGAGAGGAGGGATGTTGTTATACCGTTTGTGGTCAGCCATAGCTGACCCTCGTTTACCGCTTTTTGTGATTTGGTTGCAGGGCAAGAATCGCAGGCTGGACCCAGCGCGCCGACCAAAAAGGCCTAAGCCTCCTGAAGTGTTTACTGTTATTCTCATGCACTTCTATTATTACATTTTGTTGTAACCGGCTTACATGCCGAGGTAGTTTAGGTAAAACTACTATCTGCCCCCTTTTGTTGGGACGCCCTTTGTGTTGAATGTTTGGTGATTTGGACTGTGGTTTTGTGTGGTCTTAAGGCCAGTTGGACTCTTTTGTAGTGTGGACAATCTCTGTGTTTTATGTTTGTTTCCGCTGTGTTGTCTGAGTTTTGAGAATGGGTAGTTAATATCATCTTTTAATATTGATGCTGTGGCGGTTATATGCTGTGGGGTCCCGGCCGGACCCATGTTATATGATCATTGCAGGGAAGGTGTTACACGGCGCACATCGGGAGCGGCAGCGGCGAGGCAGGTGCGGAGAACATCGGGAGCGGCGGCGGCGAGGCAGGTGCGGCGCACATCGGGAGTACAGGGCTGCGGGATTCCATCGCGAAATTAGGGCTGCGGGATTCCGTCGCGAGATGGGGGGCTGCCACTAGGGGAAATGAAGGGAGAAAGTTTTTTAATTTGGTTGGTTTGCCAATAGCAGAAATAGGTCTGCCCATATCATCACCCTAATTAAAACACAAATAATTTGGTACGTATGCGCACCTCCCCGAGGTGCGCGTGCACTTGCGACCGTAGGATCGCGAGATCCAATGGTGCAGATTAATATTCAGACCGTATTGCGAGAAAATGATAGCAGTATTAGAGGAGTATTTCAGATGTATTGTGTGAGATGCATCTCGATCGTTGATCGCGAGATCCTACGGTGGGATCTGCTCGCGCACCTCCCAAATTACGTGCACATACGTACCAAATTCGGACCTTAGATAAAATCATAAATGTTGATCTTTTGCGCGATCAACAGTTATCAAATGTCGAACATACGCCTGCTCAAAGATCTTTGTTCATCGAGCGCATGAAAGTTTGCTCTTCAATCTCATCAGCCATTGTTTTAACTAACAATCGTTATGAACATAGTGAAAAAACACAGAATTTTTTGGCTAAACTCACCGGAGGAAAAACGTCATGTCAAATTGAGCTTAAGGCTCCGTTTGGGGGGACTTATTTTCACCGGTCAAGCGGTTACGACCGCATGAACCGGACCTTAATTATGGTCCGGTTCATGCGGTCATAACCGCTTGACCGATAAAAATAAGTCCCCCCAAACAGAACCTAAATGTTGTTGTCTTTTCCTCTAAAGTTCACAATGATAGAAGGCCCCACAATAATTGGCGGCAAAGTGCTCCATCGTGTCGGAACACATAAATTTTAATATTTATAAATATTTAAAAAATTTATGTAAAAAATATTTTTTTTCCTTCTAAAAAGAGGGATATAGTGTCAGCTCGAATTGGGTCGAGTTGGCTCGAAACAACATAATCACGAGCTAGCTCGAAATTGGATCTAGCTAGGTTGAGCTCGATTAATTTTGAACACAAAAAATTGATCGAAAATTATAAATTAAAGAAACTTTAGAGAGTGAAATTATACAATGAAAATTATTGTGACTAAAATCATAAATATAGGAAACTTTAGGGATTGAAATCATGTAACCAAACATTTGGGGATTAAAATCATAACATTAGTTGTTGGACCAGCTCCAAGAGTAGCAGCCAATGAAATACCATAAGCAAAAAACATGCATTTAGATGCCATTGCTTAATGAAATACCATAAGCAATCGTTGACCATTGGGTCTGATCAGCGATCGGCGACCGAGTGAACCAAATTGCAATCGACGACCAGCGGTTGTCGACTGAGAGTCCAATCGATGATCAACGAACGAGGAGCCGATAAACGATCTTCGACTAGTGGAGACGATCAACGATTGTTGATCGATGATCAATGATCATTGACCAAACTGAAAGAAACCTAACGGGTCCCGAGAGTTAAAGAACTCGATCGATGTCGTAAAGGAAAAAGTGAAATAATCTGATGGCTGGGGGCTTTACCCGAGACTAACTTGGGATGGATTCAAGAAAGGTTGAATTCACTTTTGCTATTTTCTTGAAACCAATAGCGAGTGCGAAAGACCGGGGGCAAAAACCTCAACTGGGCTATCTTGTTGCTACGGTCAATTGGGAAAGTCAAACGATGGTTTCTTTCTAGATATGTGGAGTACTTCATAGGTTGATCACACCTCACCTGCTAATGGCACCGAAGAGAGCTCCAAGGGTAACAAATTTTCTCTCAGATCTTAGGACCGATAAATGCTCATTTAATTTTCGATTTCTTGCATAGAAAGGTCATATCTACTAATTAGTGAAGGGCATGACTTTATTTGGTTCTTTAGAACCTCAGTGCATCAGATTGCAACATTTACACTAATGCATTAGAAAATCTGACGTGCGAGTTGGATTAGGCATGATGTATGAAGTGTGAAGGAAGTTTGCTCGAAGCATCCGGAGGAGGATCGAAGTGGAAATCCACTCTCCGTTGCCCCTAGCGGGTATATATAGGTAAAACCCTAGGAGTGTCTACGGGGATGGGTATCCGTGTACCCAACTCACCCGTTATACCTTCGAACCCGTTATTTGACCAAATATACATTAATAATCTCCTCATATATTTGTGATAAATTACGTATACGTTTCGAAGTGCAGAAAGTAGTGTAATAACATAAAGAAAGTTTTCGCCTTAACATAATAACATAAGAGTTAGCACAATTAATAACAACAGGATTAACATATAACATCCAGAATAAAAAGGTGCTACTCATGAAAATAAGTCTGAAAAAACAACATGACAAGGATCAAACATAAGATAATTCTACTCGTCTAGTAGATCATCAGCATCCATGTCAAACACCACTTTCTCTCCTCCATCTCCACCAAAGCCTGCAAGGAATTTCATGAGTTCGAAAACTCTATGCATTCATGAACATATGCAGTAACGTAAAAAGAGAACTAGCTCTTACATAAGTGAGCTTAGAACCTGTAACATTGGCGAAGTAACAATGTCAGCATCTCTATCTGGTCTAGCAGGAACCAGTCTAGTGTTGATTTTGTAAATCAACTGTTATCTTATCCATTAGTGATCATTATGTGCCTCATCAACAAAAGTTGAATGATATGGCACAACAGCGTTTGCAACATTATCAGGTGTGGAATAATGTGTTATGATCATCAATGTTAGATAACCGACTACAACGACTTTCTATTCCCAGTTGAATAATTTTCGAATCAACTTACAATGAGAAAGATGCTTAGTTATCAAATGTGGAATAACAGACATCTAACCATCTTGGATTTTCATCAAGAAATTATTTGGGGTTTTCAGTCTGTTATTTAGATGCTTGAATGTTGCGACTATAGGTTCTCACTATCAAAACATAAACTGCGGAGGAAAGTTTCATATTTCTATGAACTTTAGTCTCATCTCCCCCGATGTTTTTATTGTGAGAGCCCTATTCAAGCTTTTGGTCAAGACGTCTGCAACATTATCTTTCGATCTCACATCAATCAGGGCCATAATCTCTTGACTTGTGAGTGAGGTCAACCAGGATTGTTTCAGTCTGAGATGCCTTCTTTTGTCATTGAACAAATTGTTTGTAGCAATCGTTTTAGTAGCCTGATTATCGCAGTAAACTGCAACATAACTCATTTTCAGGCTCGACAAAGGAATGTCCATCACCAAATCTCTTAACCACTCTGCTTCTTCTCCTGCTGCAGCAAGAGCGTAGAGTTCGGATTCCATAGAAGAGAGTGCAATACAAGATTGCCTCTTGGACTTTCAGGCTACAGCTGCTCCTCCTAGTGTGAATACAAACCCACTAGTGGACTTGCTGTCGTTTAAATCTAAGCACCATGATGCATCAGAATAACCTTCAAGAACTGAAGGATGACCAGTGTAAACTAAATCATACTTTTGGGTGTGCTTTAAGTATCTCATGAGCCTATCTAAGGCGTTCCAGTGATCTTGGCCAGGATTACTAGTGAATCTGCACAACATGCCGACCGAAAAGGCTATGTCAGGTCTAGTGCAGACCATAACATACATGAGGCTACCAAGCAGTTTAGAATAATCTAACTGTCTAACCATAGCTCCTTCATTGGGCTTTAGGCGGTTAGTGTAGTCGTATGGAGTCTCAAATGCTCTACTGTCACTGTATCCCCACGTGTCCAACATGGACTTTATATAGTGGCTTTGACTTAGGGAGATGCCAGTCTTCCCAAAGCTCACTTGCATGCCTAGTATAGTGTTAGCTACACCTAGGTCTTTTATGCTAAATTATTTAATTAGATCTGACTTAACGTCATCCACTTCGGATTGATCAGATCCTAGAATGAGCATATCATCTACGTACAAGCATATTATGGCGACTTTATCCGATCTATTACGTATGTAAAGATATTTATCCGAGAGACTCGACATGAATCTCATGTTATTTACACTATAGTCGAACTTCTCATGCCATAATTTCGGTGCTTGCTTTAGTCCGTATAAAGACTTAAGCAATTTACAGACTTTCGTTTCGCGACCGTCTACAATGAAACCTTCAGGTTGATTCATGTAGATCTCTTCGGTCAGATCTCCGTTCAAGAACGCCGTCTTAACATCCATTTGATGAACAATAAAGTTCTCAATAAACGCAATAGCAAGGAGGGCCCTAATGGTTGCTAAGTGACACACGGGTGAGTAGACATCAAAATAATTTACTATGCTTACTTGTGTGAAACCTTTAGCCACCAGACATACTTTATACTTAGCTGCGCTACCATCATGATTTAGTTTCTTTTTCAGAATCCACTTACACCTACGGTTTTAGCCCCTTTTGGCTTATCAACCAACGTCCAGGTGTTATTCTGAAGTAGAGAATCCATCTCTTCATCAATAGCTTCTTTCCAGAGTAGGGAATCCCTGGATCTCATCGCGTCCTTATAGGTGGATGGATCAGCCTCAACGTGGCAAGTGACAAAGTCACTACCGAAGGTTTTGGGAATTCGCTCTCTTACAGAAGTTCTCCTAGACTCTAGGCCAGAGTTATCTACCGGAATGGAATAGGAGGTGCTCGGTACTGAAGTATGATCTTCTTCAGTAATTGTTACTTACATACCTGGGAGAGACATGTTCTTATCCTTGAGGAACTAATCTTCAAAGAACACTGCGTCCCTAGATTCTATAACAACGTTATTAGAAATATCTAAGAATCTATCTGCAGCACTATCCTCAGCACAACCTAGGTAGACACAAGTATTGGTCCTAGGTCCAATCTTAGACCGTCTAGGATCAGGGACCCTGACATAGGCTATGCAGCCCCAGGTCTTAAGTCTAGTAAAAGTCGGGGGTCTCTTAAACCAAAGCTCGTAGGGTGTAACCTCTAACTTGGCATGCGGAACTTTATTCAAAATGTGATTTGCAGTTAAGACTGCTTCTCCCCAATAAGCGGAAGGCATGCCTACAGTCAGGAGCATAGAGTTTAACATTTCTGTTAACATACAATTTTTACGCTCAGCTATGTCATTAGACTGGGGCGAGTAAGGAGCAGTGGTTTCTGCAATGATTACATGTTGGGCAAGGAAACATTTGAACTCACTGGACATATATTCTCCTCCTCTATCACTTCTAAATCTTTTGATTTTCATGCCTAATTGGTTTTCTACCCTGGTTTTGAAAATACAAAATTTTTTAAACGCTTCATCTTTAGTTTTAAGAAGATAAATGTGACAAAACCTAGAACAATCATCTATGAAGGTGATCAAATACTTCCTGCCTCCTCTAGTGACAAAACTTTTGAAGTCACATATGTCGGAATGTATTAGTTCTAAGGGTGTTGTGCTCCTAGTAACCGCACTAAAAGATTTCCTAGTGATCTTAGTCTGAGCACACACTTCATATTTATCAGTTTTGAGTGTAGTGTCTAAAGCTATCTAGTGAGTTCTAGCAATTTGGAATATTTTTCTATAGTTTACGTATCCAAGTCTCTCATGTAGAATCTTATGGCTAACTAATAAGTTTGTTTGAACTTGTTGAACAATTTTGTTTGCTAGACTTAGTCTATATATCCTATTTTTGACGTATGCACATCCAAAATAGTGTGAGTTAACTGATAGTGTTACTCTACCGCTACAGAAAGTAAAAGACATACCAGCTTCACATAGTAAGCTAATAGACACTAAGTTAGCAGCTAATGAAGGAATAAACTTAACATTCTTTAAAGTTAAAGTCTTACCTGAGGATAGCAGCAAAGTTGCCTTTGTAAGAACCCCCTTTTTGAAACCAAGGGGATCCTTATGCCCAGGGCGAGCGTCCCCCCAAAAGGTTCGCGTGTCCGAAGAGGTCTCACCCTCTTACCTGACCCACGACCCAAATGGCGGAACATTCGCCCTATAAGGCTATTACATCATTACAGAAAAACATTCGCAGAGTATAAAATTTGCGCGGAAGCAAAAACATCACAGAACATCCCAACATGATATATAATAAAACAGAGATGAAAACCCGCGAAGGGGTATATAAAGTCTCGCAGCGACAACCAACATAGTCAAAAGATGACAAAATGTATAATCAAAAGTGATCTCTCATCCTCTCCTCAGAGTAGTACCCTCACGTCCGCGTAAATCGTCCGAGCTGGCTCAGGGAACTCCTCGTCATCACGGGCACGTCTACGCTCATCCATCCGCTCCCGCTCCGTCGGTAGGTGCATCGGTTCCTAAAATGATAACGTACAAGAGTACGTTAGCCATGACGGACCAAGTAAATCCCACGCTCCTCCCCAGCCCCCTAAAGGATACCAAAGAGAACACCTGCATGGAAAGTTAGCACAATAGCCGAAGCAAATATATATCTATCGGGGTTATATAAATGAAGCAGTAATCCGAAACAATTTATAAAGAGGGAAACACTAAAGTAGTAAGTTCACCCGCCATCGTATAACCTTCATAACGGTGGTTATACGATGTCGGACCAAGGTGAGAGCATAAGTAATGTAAACATATGATATGGTGTGCATGTATGGTTGTCCTCTCTATCACTCGAATGATGTGTCTCAATCACTTTCCCCTATGTCGACATAGTGACCTGTTAAGAGAAGGAGCTCACTTCCCAGGCTTCACCGCCGTGGCCAAACGGTGACAGTGAGTCGGTCGTTCCCACTTCTAGGTTATGGATACACCCCAACTTCCTAGGCCTTCGTACCTCTATGAAGAATATGTACTCTCGGTGGGAACACATCCTCACCTCGTGCGGAGACCCTCTCGGCACATAACCAAATAGGTGTGAGACGGACCTGTGTGGAAGGGGTAGCTAGCCCCCGGTCCTCTTCACCACCAAAGCAAAAGAGTTCGTCGTCACAACTTCTCCCGTAGTGTATAGTTGTGGGTAAGCTGACGAACCCGCCACATCGGTAACCATGCACCCTCCCATGCCCTCATGCACATGGTGATAAATGCAGTAGTTATATATGTAACATCCCAACTCTAAAAAGGGGTCTAACCGGTTCGGTGGAACCCTTGGAAGAACTTAGGATGGGTCATTTAGAACCAAGACCCGACCTCCACTCCAAAATGGTAGTCCTTTGGAGAAATAACTGTTCCTTTTTTTGTAGCATTGTGCTTCTTCATAACACTGAAGTAAGATAATGAGCATACGTGCTCCGAATCGACTTCCGTCAGTTGCGTTAGACTCGTATAGTTGATACGAGTACAACGGAATTCGTTTCGTTTCAACCCGAGGTCATATATAGAATATGACTATTTTGAGTATCGTAGCGCGTCACGACGACGCGAATTTTAGTATAATGAGCATGTGTGCTCCGAATTGACTTCCGTCAGTTCTGTTAGACTCGTATGGCCGATACGAGTGCAACGAGATTCGTTTCGTTGCAATCTGAGGTCGTTTGGAGAAAACGGCTATTTTGAGTAACGAGCGTGATGAAATTCGTTTCAACCAAATCCGATGAGATTTGAGAAAGTTATCCAAAATAAATTATTTTAAGCTGCGTACCGACTCTCGCCAATAATTACGAGTAGAAGGCCCTGAAACAACTTCAGATAATTTCGTTAGCTTCGCATGGTTGACACGAACACGATGACGCCCTCCGCGTAATTTTCTCGTCGTATTCCGGTAGTTATGACCATATATATATAAGAGTTTTAACTCTAAACTTTGTAGATCCATTATGAGTAAAATAGGCATAATTATAGCCATTTGCAGATGCAATCAATGTATAAAAATTATCTGGATCTTTTGACATTTGGATAACATCTACAAGATATTCAGTATTATTCTTTAGCTTAATATAATTGTATTGATTTTTAATTAATATACTAGTTTTTAGTTTTATAACATCACTTTTTAGCAAAGCGTAGTTAAGCCTATATAGGGTGTAATTTTGTTCTGTAACAACAATTTCGGTATAAGAATTATTAGCTAGTAATTCATTAAAAGCAGATTTATTCAAGATAAATGACACTGGCGGAGAACAAAACCCATATGGCGGAGAACAAAACCAAAATCAGCGATCAAGCACTGGCAGCAAAACCAAGGGAGAAGCTCGGGCGGGGGAAGGGAAATCTCACCGGAGGTACTTCGACCCGCCTCCTGGACAGATTTTTGGCGGGAGGTTCGTCGCTCATGGGAGGGGGAACACCTGTGCTTTTGGATTCGGAAGAAGAGCTCCGCTGGAGGTTTTGGATTGGCCAATTCCGGCTATAAATTGGCGGCTTCACCTTCGTTTCAGGTAAGCTCGACGGCAAGGTCTCCCCTCCCCATCTTCCCTCTTCCTCCTTCTGCCCTCCCTCTCATGGCAGAAAATCTGTCTTCTTCTTACCCCTCTTGCTACTTGATTAGGCGTGGATTGAGGGAGCCAAACTATTCCAAAAGGAATGGAGATTTAATCTCTCTCCCTCTCCTTCTCTCTCCCCGTGCCCCATAGAGTTTATTTTCTGCAAATTAGCATTTAAACGATGGAAAAAAACTGAATAATAGAAGAAGTAATGACAGGCACATGTATAACCTGGATCATATCTCGGCAAACCGAAAAAGGGGCTCTGATTAATTTCTCATGGTTTCCGATGATTCTCGATCTCTTGCCTTATTATGCTAACAAGAATGAATATAATTGGGAGGAGGAGATGCTGCCACTATAACCAAATCATATGGGAGGATATTGAACTTTGTTCATCTTCATCCCCCAAGTGATTGATGTTAACTTCTTCCTAATCTACTTCTCCTATGAAAATTAAACCTTGATTATAGATTGGGGGTTGCTATTGACAGTGGGGAGATTGACTCCAAACAATTCGACAACTGCATATTTTCTTCCCTTTTCTGAATTATAGGTTATCATAATTTAATCTTCCCTTAGTTAATTAATTGTGGCTAAAGGTATTAGTCCTGATGAGCAAAAGGATTGTTGGTTCTGGAAATTGCTCGAGTTGCTCTTAATATGGTCACCTTAATATGTATCCCTCCTTACATCTACTAGACCTCCCTACTATGTTGCTCAGTATTTTTCTTTGGGGTTGGCTACTATATGGAGATCTTTGAACTGTTCTCCATATAGTTGGAGGAAGATACTGGGATTTTGATGGGTAAAATTCATGGCAAGACCATCTCCCTCACTCTCTCTCACTCTCTCTTTCCCTCTTTCTTTGTCTGTGCAAGTTTTTATATATATACACACATATATTTATACATATATATGCACATAAGAAGGGGGCTTCACAGGAGAAGGTGGATGAGCAAAGGCTGTAGTGCAGCCCTTGGATGTTTCATGTGCTCCTACTCTCCCTCTAAAAGCTTTACTAATGGTGGATGTGCTAATATCTTTCTCTCACTCTCTCTTTCCCTCTTCCTTTGTCTGTGCAAGTTTTTATATATATACACACATATATTTATACATATATATGCACATAAGAAGGGGGGGGGGGGGGGGGGCTTCACAGGAGATGGTGGATAAGCAAAGGCTCTAGTGCAGCCCTTGGATGTTTCATGTGCTCCTACTCTTCCTCTAAGAGCTTTACATGTGATTGATGTGCTAATATCTTTCTCTCTCTCTCTCTCTATGTCTATGCAAGCTCTTATATATTTATATATAGGAGTTGTAAGCTTGCTCAAGAAAGGGCCTATCTTGGGCTTCATTTGAGAAGGTTGGCGTGCTTAATAAGTGACTTTTTCTGCATGGGTGATACCAAGTGTTATCTATTAGAGTCCTTCCCTCCTCTGATGTTGATAAATAGACTGAGTGTATAAGAGCTGTAAATGATTTTGGTGGTTGTATTCATTTCAGAAATGTTATACACACACTTCTTTCTCTCTCCCTCTCCCTCCCTCTCTTGGTTTTTGGAAAGGAAATAAAGATCATCTCTCTCTCGCTCTCTTCATCTATTTGGGTAAGTTTTTATATGTATATGCACATAGTTAGTTGGTTTAGAGTGGGCCTGTTATGAGGTTCCACTTATAGAATTTGGAGGAGTTTGATGAGAAGCTCTTTAGAATACATGGG
Source organism: Dactylorhiza incarnata (assembly GCA_033032865.1). Lineage (NCBI taxonomy): Eukaryota > Viridiplantae > Streptophyta > Magnoliopsida > Asparagales > Orchidaceae > Dactylorhiza > Dactylorhiza incarnata. The sequence continues at coordinate 614,306 of JAWHQI010000541.1, forward strand.
TTTAATTATGCAGGCTATATGCATAGAATCTTGTTATTCCTTCTGTGGGTAGCGATGAAAAACAAGCACATGAAATAAATTGAAATGAATGTTGCTTTCCTCTGTACTCCTATTTCAGCTCTACATGAAATTCAAGGGGTTCTTGAACTCTTAGAAGCCTCTCACCCTTTTTGCTCTCTCTCTTTTTCCCCCTCATCCCCGTTCCTTGATTATGAAAGTTCTTATATATCTATATATACACAAACAATATGGCTTAAAACCGGGCCTGTTTGGAGCCTCACTTAAATAATTTGGAGATAAGGAGTGGAGCTGGTCTAGACTCATCGAGGAGGGCTTGCGACCTCATGCAGCCCATGAGCTGTCACTCCTCTGATTTTTGAGAATGGGCTGAAGAATTAATGTTGATGGAGTGGATTAAATTTGTTAATGTTATATGCATCTCTCTCCCCCATCTCTCTCTCACTCTTTACCTATCTATGCAAGTTCTGATATATTTATAAATATACAAATACATGTATGTAGACCTATCACATAAGAGGGTCTATCCTGGGGCTTCACTTGAGAAGTTGGGAAGTTTACTTCGAATAGCTGCTATGCCTCCTTTCCCTCCAATGTTGTCAAGATCAAATTTATATATATTATTATTCATTGATCTTATATGGAGATAGAGTTAAGGGTTGAAACTCTATGGTTCAATTGGTTCAGTTTTGCCGAAATCAGCAAAACAAAACCTGAAGTTAGATTTTTGCTCAAGTTTTGAAATAGAAATGTGTCTTGCAAGATATGATCAAATATTGTTGTTCCCAATAAGAGAGTTCGTGAAGTGGTGAAGGAATGGAATAACTATGGGAGTTGATCACCCATAGTTTATTATAATATACACTGTCTGTATCCGTCTTAATTCCATACTCTCATATTACCTACTACTTCATGTGCCTACAAATAAACATAGGGTTTTTGAGGGACATGGGCTTGATCGCCAAGCACCGAAATGATCAACGAAAGTCAACATGAATGCAATTGTGCCTTATGTGGGCAGCTTGGGTTTGATTGCCAGCCGGGTTAAAATAGTGGTACACTCTCGGGATGGAATTATTGATAAGCTTAAGAAGAGTTTCTTTTCTCTCCTCTTATGAAAACGAAATGTTGCCTTCAGAAAATAATTCCTACGGGAATGAAATGTTGCCTTCGAAAAGTAATTCCTATGGGAATGAAATATTGCATTCGAGAAATATTCTTACGAGAATATATTGTGCCTTCGAGAAATTCCTACGGGAATGAAATGTTGTCTTCGAAAAATATTCTTACGAGAATATATTGTGCCTTCGAGAATACCTCCTACGAGAATAAAAGGTTGCCTTCAGAAAATAATTCCTACGGGAATGAAATGTTGCCTTCGAGAAGTAATTCCTATGGGAATGAAATGTTGCCTTCGAGAAATTATTCCTACGGGAATTAAATGTGCCTTGGGAGAATGTCGGATGGCTTATGAGTTCTACTCTAAGGCAACCCGCACGATGGACAGTCTAGGAGGGCAACCCGTGCGAAACTAATAGAATTACGTGGGTCTGAGACCGTATGTAGGATGATACGGAGTACATAGGCGGTGGTCGTGGGAAGACTGCCTCAGCCCAATAAGAGTCCAGATATCTCCTTCCTTATAAATGTTATATTATGTCTATTGTTAGCAAGGATTGGATTTTATTCGTGGTTCTAATAACTTGTCTATAGCACAGGTGACAGGTGCGGAGGAGAGACAGCACTCATGTGTGGATGAAGCCACGAAACAGGTTACGTCAGGTATGAGTTTGTTAAGCCGCATCTCCTTTTGTTGTGCCCTATCTCAGGGTATATATATAATGACAATGAAGCCTTGATGGATAAGATTTAATGCGGCGGCGAAATTGATATTTTTCCTACGGGTCTTGAGTTTGAGGTTTCTGTGATAGTTAATCTTCCGCTAAACTACTATATCTCCCGCTAAAATACTTACTCTTCCGCTATAAACCATGTCTTCCGCTAACGGATACAAAGCGCACCCTTTAATTATGTCTTTCGCTAAAAACACTGCTTCCTTACTCTGTTGGTGTGTAGTAACTTTCGCTTAACATCACCCATATGCGTGACAACGGAGTGTTCCGGGAAAGGGATCGGGTGATGAGGTACCTTCACCCTTCGTGATCGCTCCGACGTCGTGCAAAAAGGGTTGTGTGCGGTAAGATCCTCCGGTCGGACCATCGATTTTGGGAGGGGGGGTCTTACAAATGGATCAGAGCGTAACTGATCTTTCGACCACTAGTGTTCACAGAAACAACTCTTTCTCCACTGATCATTATTGCGTGGTTCGGGACGAACCACTGCAGCGGAAGCGATTGCGGACCTTAAAGGAAAAAGTTGACAGCAAACTTGGCGTATATATGTAGTTATCCACTCATATTTGACAAAGTAAGCGTTAGTCATACAAAATTTTTTTTATATAACTCATATCGACGCTTAAATGTCTTTACCACATCTGATCTCAAACAATGATTTACCTTGTCCCCATAAAACACTTTCATTAAACCCTGCAAATGACCACTTCAAATTTTGAATCCCGGGTTTAAGCCTCTTTGTTTTATTGGGATTAAATTCTCGTTTTCAAAATTCCATTCGAGGTAAACTAATCAAATGGAATTGTGTATGCAATGTAAGAATTCTATTACTAATTTCAATCTCAGGTTTAAGCCTCTTTGTTTTATTGAGATTAAAATTCTCGTTTTTAAAATTTCATTTGATGTAAGCTAATCAAATGAAATTTTGTGTGTATATGGAGATCAATTGCTCTGGCGATTGCAAATATGGAGTATGCTTTGACTTAATATAACGTTTATCAATTTGACGATCTGTTTAAAATTAAGTCGTGCAATCGTAGAAGAATTATGATAAAATGTTAGTCTTTTCAATAATGTCAAATGCGTTAGGAAATGATTACTGAGGCCATGTCCAGGATTGAAGTAAATTTGTGGCAAATTTAGAAAAGCTTGTATGCACTCCATCTTAGAAGTACATTGTCAGCATTCGTGGGACTTGCGATATTTGCATATTCGGCCAGCCGGGAAGCCTCGTTAAAAAGGGTAAGCCACTAAGGACCTGAATGTGCTGGTTACCTGTTTTTATTCATTGCTTTTACTGTAAATTGCTTGCATTGGGAAAAGTGTCGGGTCGGTCATGCCCGCAGACTGTACGTACCGGTGTGGGAAGGTTGACGACTCTAGGCGACAGGGAGGTGTGCACCTTGGGAGCTCGGTTGTATCTTATATGCCCCGCTGGGTCCCTCCGCTGGTTGGCCAAATTCAGTTATTGTCAGATGTCTCCTACGTCCGAGAGTACACGAGGTTGTACGTTAGGGCCTGGGTAGTGCGGTGCATCCACACCCAGAAGTGGCGGGATCGGCCACTGTCACCGACGGCCACATCGGTGAGGCCCGCAGGGTTCGCTACCCTGCTGGAAGAAAAGCGGTCAAAATATGGCAACATAAGGTGCAAACTGGTGAAATAATTGTATGTGATTATCGTGGCGGGTCAGTCATGCCCAAGGACTGTTCATACAGGAATGGGAAGGTTGACGACTCATGAGGCACTAGGGAGTGTGTGAACCCCGGGAGGTCATTTATTAGTTCCCCGGAAGGTCCCTCCGCTGGATGGCCGAATTTCAGAATCGCCGGATGTCGCTCACATCCAAGAGTACACGGAGTTGTATGTTGGGGCCTGGGTAGTGCGGTACGTCCACACCCAGAAGTGGCAGGACCAGCCACTGTCACCGACGGCCACATCGGTGAGGCCCGCGGGGGTCGCTACCCTGCTGGAAGAAAAGTGGTCAGACTGTATCAATGTCGGGAGTTATGATGAGTCATGAGTACTCGTCGTGCATGGCTTGCATACGCATCATTTGCATCATAACACATATATTTACATGTACCATTAACATATAACCTTCGTATGAGAGTTGGTTATATGTTCATGGATTTACCCTGCTTACTTACATTTCTGTTTATCGGTTCCACTAACATATAACCTTCGTATGGGAGTTGGTTATATGTTTATGGATTTTTACTGTTAATTGCAATATTATCTGTCCCACTAATATATAACCTTCGTATGGGAGTTGGTTATATGTTTATGGATTTTTACTGTTTAATTACAATATTATCTGTCCCACTAATATATAACCTTCGTATGGGAGTTGGATATATGTTTATGGATTTTTACTGCCTATTTGCAAGTTTATCTGTTTCACTAATATATAACCTTAGTATGGGAGTCGGTTATATGTTAATGGGTTTTTACTATGTGCCTTTAAGACACAACTCATAAATATTGCGTTTCAGATATGCAAATCTTGGAGGTATTTGACTATGCTAGAATTACTTACTCGATATAATTATCTAAGATGGTAATTCCTTTAGCGAACAATTTGCCGCACAAAATATCCTCACGAACAATATATATCAAAGTTACGGCGGAACAGACGTTGCTACGGTCAAGCTACCACATAATTTACTTAAGCTATTTATATATTACATGGCAGGAGCCATCAACCCCGCTCATTAGGTAAAACCAAACCTATAGATCCTTAAAATTTGGGATTGTACGACACCTATAGTGACCTATAGTATGTCCCGTTTTGAATCCCTATGACCCACTCGCATTTTCGAGAACGAAAATTTTCTTTGTTTTATTGGTTTGTAACATCCCAACTCTAAAAAGGGGTCTAACCGGATCGGTGGAACCCTTGGAAGAACTTAGGACGGGTCATTTAGAACCAAGACCCGACCTCCACTCCAAAATGGTAGTTCTTTGGAGAAATAATTGTTCCTTTTTTTTGTAGCATTGTGCTTCTTCGTAACACCGAAGTAATATAATGAGCATACGTGCTCCGAATCGACTTCCGTCAGTTGCGTTAGACTCGTATAGTTGATACGAGTACAACGGAATTCGTTTCGTTTCGACCCGAGGTCATATATAGAATATGACTATTTTGAGTATCGCAGCGCGTCACGACGACGCGAATTTTAGTATAATGAGCATGCGTGCTCCGAATTGACTTCCGTCAGTTCTGTTAGACTCGTATGGCCGATACGAGTGCAACGAGACTCGTTTCGTTGCAATCTGAGGTCGTTTGGAGAAAATGGCTATTTTGAGTAACGAGCGTGATGAAATTCGTTTCAACCAAATCCGATGAGATTTGAGAAAGTTATCCAAAATAAATTATTTTAAGCTGCGTACCGACTCTCGCCAATAATTACGAGTAGAAGGCCCTGAAACAACTTCGGATAATTTCGTTAGCTTCGCATGGTTGACACGAACACGATGACGCCCTCCGCGTAATTTTCTCGTCGTATTCCGGTAGTTATGACCATATATATAAGAGTTTTAACTCTAAACTTTGTAGATCCATTATGAGTAAAATAGGCATAATTATAGCCATTTGCAGATGCAATCAATGTATAAAAATTATCTTGATCTTTTGACATTTTGATAACATCTACAAGATATTCAGTATTATTCTTTAGCTTAATATAATTGTATTGATTTTTAATTAATATACTAGTTTTTAGTTTTATAACATCACTTTTTAGCAAAGCGTAGTTAAGCCTATATAGGGTGTAATTTTGTTCTGTAACAAGAATTTCGGTATAAGAATTATTAGCTAGTAATTCATTAAAAGCAGATTTATTCAAGATAAATGACACTGGCGGAGAACAAAACCCATATGGCGGAGAACAAAACCAAAATCAGCGATCAAGCACTGGCACCAAAACCAAGGGAGAAGCTCCGACGGGGGAAGGGAAATCTCACCGGAGGTACTTCGACCCACCTCTTGGACAGATTTTTTGGGGGAGGTTCGTCGCTCATGGGAGGGGGAACACCTGTGCTTTTGGATTCGGAAGAAGAGCTCCGCTGGAGGTTTTGGATTGGCCAATTCCGGCTATAAATTGGCGGCTTCACCTTCGTTTCAGGTAAGCTCGACGGCAAGGTCTCCCCTCCCCATCTTCCCTCTTCCTCCTTCTGCCCTCCCTCTCATGGCAGAAAATCTGTCTTCTTCTTACCCCTCCTGCTACTTGATTAGGCGTGGATTGAGGGAGCCAAACTATTCCAAAAGGAATGGAGATTTAATCTCTCTCCCTCTCCTTCTCTCTCCCCGTGCCCCATAGAGTTTATTTTTTGCAAATTAGCATTTAAACGATGGAAAAAAAACTGAATAATAGAAGAAGTAATGATAGACACATGTATAACTTGGATCATATCTCGGCAAACCGAAAAAAGGGGGCTCTGATTAATTTCTCATGGTTTCCGATGATTCTCGATCTCTTGCCTTATTATGCTAACAAGAATGAATATAATTGGGAGGAGGAGATGCTGCCACTATAACCAAATCATATGGGAGGATATTGAACTTTGTTCATCTTCATCCCCCAAGTGATTGATGTTAACTTCTTCCTAATCTACTTCTCCTATGAAAATTAAACCTTGATTATAGATTGGGGGTTGCTATTGACAGTGGGGAGATTGACTCCAAACAATTCGACAACTGCATATTTTCTTCCCTTTTCTGAATTATAGGTTATCATAATTTAATCTTCCCTTAGTTAATTAATTGTGGCTAAAGGTATTAGTCCTGATGAGCAAAAGGATTGTTGGTTCTGGAAATTGCTCGAGTTGCTCTTAATATGGTCACCTTAATATGTATCCCTCCTTACATCTACTAGACCTCCCTACTATGTTGCTCAGTATTTTTCTTTGGGGTTGGCTACTATATGGAGATCTTTGAACTGTTCTCCATATAGTTGGAGGAAGATACTGGGATTTTGATGGGTAAAATTCATGGCAAGACCATCTCCCTCACTCTCTCTCACTCTCTCTTTCCCTCTTTCTTTGTCTGTGCAAGTTTCTATATATATACACACATATATTTATACATATATATGCACATAAGAAGGGGGCTTCACAGGAGAAGGTGGATGAGCAAAGGCTGTAGTGCAGCCCTTGGATGTTTCATGTGCTTCTACTCTCCCTCTAAGAGCTTTACATATGGTGGATGTGCTAATATCTTTCTCTCACTCTCTCTTTCCCTCTTCCTTTGTCTGTGCAATTTTTTATATATATACTCACATATATTTATACATATATATGCACATAAGAAGGGGGGGGGGGGGGGGCTTCACAGGAGATGGTGGATAAGCAAAGGCTCTAGTGCAGCCCTTGGATGTTTCATGTGCTCCTACTCTTCCTCTAAGAGCTTTACATGTTGTACAACCCCGATGTTCGCCAGGAAGAAATCCGCGGCTCGCGCTCGAGGAGGCGAGCCAAGAGGGGCGAACCCTGAACTCCGGCGAGGCAGGCCAAGGAAGAGCAAGAGACTGCGCAGGCGAGCGAGCCCAGCGGAGGGAAGGTAACCGGCTCCTTTGAGGCTCGGCAAGAGTAGTGCAGGAGTCATTTTGGGGCTTGGCCGGGTCGCTATTGGCGAGCCCGACCAGTTGAGGAAGGAGTTCGCTAGGCGAGCCCGGAACCTTGGGGTGCAGTTAGCCACCTTGGGGTACAGTTAGCCATTTTGGGTTGCGGATAGCCATTTTGGGGCTTGGCCGGGTCGCTATTGGCGAGCCCGACCAGTTGAGGAAGGAGTTCGCTAGGCGAGCCCGGAACCTTGGGGTGCAGTTAGCCACCTTGGGGTACAGTTAGCCATTTTGGGGTGTGGATAGCCATTTTGGGGCTTGGCCGGGTCGCTATTGGCGAGCCCGACAAGTTGAGGAAGGAGTTCGCTAGGCGAGCCCGGAACCTTGGGGTGCAGTTAGCCACCTTGGGGTACAGTTAGCCATTTTGGGGTGCGGATAGCCATTTTGGGGCTTGGCCGGGTCGCTATTGGCGAGCCCGACCAGTTGAGGAAGGAGTTCGCTAGGCGAACCCGGAACCTTGGGGTGCAGTTAGCCACCTTGGGGTACAATTAGCCATTTTGGGGTGCGGATAGCCATTTTGGGGCTTGGCCGGGTCGCTATTGGCGAGCCCAACCAGTTGAGGAAGGAGTTCGCTAGGCGAGCCCGCCTAGAGTGAGAGCGGATAGTCATCTTGGGACTCGCCGAGGTAGTGCAGGCGAGCGAGCCATGTAATGTGTCGATAATACCTCTAGGGTTCGCCGACCCAGAGGCTCGCGAGCTCCACTCGCGAAGGAGGTCGCGAAGCGGGCTGGCTCGCCCCGTAAAAGTCCAGGAAGGGATTTTTACCAAGAGGCCCCCGGTGGTCTGCGTTTAGCCTCTCCGAACAGTGGAGTTTGGCTGTTAGAAGACCAATCCGGTGTGCGGATAGTGAGAATGGACAGCGGGATTTGGTTATTGACAGACCACAAAACTAAAATCTATAAATAGACCTCAAAGGGCACCTTGGAAAGGACCGGTTCATTATCTTTGAGCTCTTCTCTCCCTAGGTCGCTTTGGTTTGGGCTCTCTAGCTCTCCAAGGTGCCCGAGTCTTAGCTTTGGCTTGGGAGGGGAAGCGCTCAACGATCTTCCGGGTTAGTGGAGGGACCTCCTCGTTGAGACTAGGGTCTTTGTTCTTTGCTCAAATCATCGGCCTTACCTCTCCCGAGGGACCGGTAAGGGCTAGCTGCCCCTCATTTCGGTGAGGGCCCCGAGCTCCACACGAGACCGAGAAATCGGTTTCAACATTTTGGTGCGGTGAGCGTGGAGCGCGGCTGGTTTAAGAAAGTCCCAGAGAAGAGTTATGGCTGGAGATGAAGAGCAGGGCGAGGAGTTCGGCGAGACCCCTCAGGAAGAAATGGCTAGGATGTTCGCGGATTTCAGGAAGGAGGTGCTCGACACCTTGGGGTTCACGGTCACGGCCTTGCGAAATGAGTTTGCGACCCCGGCACCTCAGGCGACCACTCCCCCAACAGCAGTCGGCGAGAGGGCACCAGGAGGAAGGGCTGGAAAAGAAGTTGCCGTCGAACCAGGGCATGACAGGGAAGGGCGAGTGCTGTTCGCCAGTCCGGCGAGCCCGGTGTTGGCGAGCTCCGCGCCGGCGAGTTCGGTGCCGACAAGCTCTGCCCCAGCAAGCGCGGCGCAGGTGAGCGCGCGCCAGGAGGATGCGGCGACAGTCGGGGTGGTTCAGGCGAACGTCGCCCTCGCGAGTGCGATCCCAAGCTTGGCGAGCGAGCTAGGTCCGCGAGCCGAGCGAAAAAAGACGGCAGGAGGGGGAAGTCCCTTCTGCGAGTTGGTGTTGTCTGCACCCGTTCCGGCGGGATTCGGAGAATGGGATAGAGTGTACTACAATGGCAGAGATGACCCAGTTCAGCATCTGCAGTCTTTCGAGGACTCGGTCTCCACCAGGCCAATGTCCGATGCCTTCAAGTGTCGGCTCTTCGCCGTCACTCTCAAGGAGAAGGCCAGGGACTGGTTTCATTCACTTCAGGCAGGCTCTATCTACGCGTTCGAGGACCTGCGCCGAAGTTTTTTGTTGAGATTTTCAACTTCAAAAAGGAGGAAGAAGGACGCTGATTCCCTCTTCGCGGTGAAGCAGGAGTCCAGGGAGACGTTGGCTCAGTATGCGGATCGGTTCCAGGAGGAAGTGCAGCTCACTCAGGAGGTGCCTGGGTTTGCACTTCAACTCGCCTTCACGGTCGGGTTGAAGGAAAGCTTTTTCAAGATGGCGTTGAAGAGGAAGGCCCCCGTCTCCTATGAGGAGCTGATGGAGAGGGTGGCAGAGGAAGTAGCGAGCGAAGAAGCCAACCCAGAGCTCACCAAGAGGCTAGCAAAGCTCAGTGAGCCAGAGATGAGGCAGCAAGAGGTCAGAAGAAGGGAAGAGCCCCGGGCCCCGGAGGGGGGATGGAGGCCGCAAGGTGGAGGAATGCAGGGGCAGGGAAGGGGTTACGGCCCAGGAAAGGGTAACCGTTTCGAAGGTCAATGGAGACCCCCCAGTTGGGGTGGAGGCAGGGCCCGATGCAGTTACCTCCCCCACCTCAACAGGCCATGGCAATTGGCCGGGGGAGAGGAAGGGGAAGGGGAGGAGAAGCGGAAATGGCGGCCGCTAGGAGAAGAAGGAACAGGGTAGCAGAGACCGAGGCAAGGGAAGTGGCGGTGCCATATTGCATCTTCCACGATGTGGGAGGCCACTCAACGGACACCTGTCCAGAGTTCCTAGAGGTGAAGAGGGGCAGAGCGCCCGCGCCACCACAGCAGCAGCCATTAAGGATCGTGGAGGTGGAACCTCGAGAGGAGGAGGAGGAAAGATGTGAGGATAGAGCAGATCTGGGGAGTAGGGGAGGGATCGGAGTGATCCATGGGGGGGTAGGGGTGGAGGCAACCCGCAAGGCTAGTCTCCATACCATCTATCGCCGGAGCGTAGCGTCAACATCCACCGCTCCACCCCCGGCCGAAAAAATTATTTTCACCCAGAAGGACATGCCGAGCTACGAGGACCCGTTCTGCGACGCGCTGGTCATCCAGGCGGCGATCGAGAACTTCACCGTCTCCCAAATCCTAGTGGACAATGGGAGTTCGGTCAATGTCATCTTCAAGAAGGCATTCGACAAGATGGAGGTGGAACCCAGAAGGGTGTTGGCCTCGGATGGCCCTCTGTTCGGATTTTCGGGGGAGAGGAAGGAAGTAGAAGGAGGGGTGGGGCTCCATGTGACCCTGGGTGGGCAGTCTCGGAACTGTCGCTTTGTCATAGTGGACGCCCCGAGCAGTTACAGCGCCATCTTCGGACGGCCACTCATCAGCGCGTTCCGCTGCGTCCCTTCCACTTTTCATCAGTGCCTCAAGTTCAATGACGGAGGGGTCCAGGTGCGGATCAGGGGGGATCCCAAAGTGGCAAGACAGTGCTACGTGACGGCTGTCAACACCATCTCCTGGATGGGAGAAGCTGAGGAGTGGGATAAGGTGATGGAGGAGGCAGCCGAAGCCGGAGGTTTGGAGGTAGCCGAAGAGAAGGAGGGAGATGAAGTTCATACCCAGGAAGGGGTAGCTGAGGTACCCCGGGCGGGGAGAAAGGAAGAAGAGGAGAAGGCCCAGGAGGGAAGGGCGGAAGAGCTTATGGTGGTAGGGAAGGAAGTCGAGGAAGAGACCCAAGCTCCCGCTTATGCCGAAGCGGAAAGGGCTTGGGTAGGGCAGTCCCGGTTGGAGGCTGTGGACGAGGTCGTGGAGCTCGAGGTCACCACCCGGCTAGGGGTGGTGGAAAAAGTACGGGTCAGCGGAGAACTCAGCCCAGGAGATCAAGCGGAGATCCTGGCTTGCGTACAAAAGAACATGGACGTCTTCGCTTGGAGCGCCGCAGAAATGCCCGGGATCGATGCGGATGTGGCGTGCCATCGCCTCAACCTCGACCCCGGTGCCCGCCCCATCCGTCAGAAGAGGAGGGTCGTCGCAGACAAGCTAGAAGGACCCATCTGCGAAGAGGTGGGCAAACTCCTGCAGGCCGGGTTTGTATCGGAGATCCAGTATCCAGGCTGGGTCTCCAACGTCGTTATAGTAAAGAGGGGAGGAGGTAAGTGGCGTATGTGTATCGACTTTTCGCTTCTTAATAAATCATGCCCGAAAGATTGCTACCCCCTGCCCAGGATCGACGCGCTGGTTGACTCAGCCGTTGGTTTTCTGTAATGTCTTTCTTAGATGCTTTTTCAGGTTACCATCAAATTCGCATGCATCCCCCGGACATCAAGGATGTTTCCTTCATCACGGGGGATGGATATTATTGCTACAAGATGATGCCCTTCGGGCTCAAGAACGCAGGGGCTACGTACCAAAGGATGATGGATAGGGTCTTCCGCGAGCAGAAAGGAAGAAATTTAGAAGTCTATGTCGACGACCTCATGGTTAAGAGCCGAGACCTCGAGACTCACCTCCGCGACCTCGAAGAGACATTTGGGACCCTGCGGCGGTACAAGATGAAGCTCAATCCCTTGAAGTGTGTCTTCGGGGCGAGCCGAGGGAAGTTCCTGGGCCACCTGCTCACCCCCACAGGAGTGGAGCCCAACCCGGACAAAGTTAAAGCGGTGATGGAGTTGGAGTCGCCGAGAAATCTGAAGGAGGTCCAGAGCCTCACAGGGAAATTGGCTGGGCTCAGCAGATTCCTCTCCAAGGCGGGAGAAAAATGTGCACCTTTTTTCAAAGTACTGCGGGGAAACAAGAAGTTTGAATGGACCCCAGAATGCGAGAAGGCCTTCCAAGCTCTGAAAGAATAGCTCACCCAAACCCCTCTGCTCCAGGGACCGAGGCCAGGGGAAGACCTATCGCTATACCTAGGGGTAGGATCCGAAGCAGTAAGTTCCGTGCTGGTCCGGGAGGAGGGGAAGAAACAGTTCCCAATCTACTACGTCAGCCGAGTGCTGAAGAAGGCGGAGCTCCGGTACCCGATCCTAGAAAAGTTAGCCTTCGCATTGGTGGTGTCGGCCCGGAGGCTCCGGCCTTACTTTCAAGCCCATTCAATTAAAGTAGTGACGGACCATCCGCTCCGCAAAATCATGGAAGGGGTGGAGCACTCAGGAAGGTTGGCGAAGTGGTCCGTGGAGTTAAGCGAATTCAATATCACCTTCGTACCCAGGACATCCATCAGGGCTCAAGAGGTGGCAGACTTCATGGCCGACTACGTGGCCGAAGTAGGGGAGCACGAGCCACCTCCCCCAGAAGCATGGAAGATGTTGATGGACGGAGCGTCGGGAAAATACTCCTTCGGGGGGGGGGGGGGGGGGAATAGTCCTGGTGAGTCCTCAGGGGACTCGGATTGAGCAAGCCTTAAACATCCGTTTCCCGATCACCAACAACCAGGCGGAGTACGAAGCAGTGATAGCGGGCCTTCGGCTGGCCCGGGAACTGGGTGTGCAGGACGTGGAGGTCTCCACAGACTCCATGGTGGTAGCATGCCAAATCAAAGGAGAGTTTGAAGCAAAGGATCCAACCCTCCTACTATACCTGGAGAAGGTTAAGGGAATCATCGGGCAGTTCCACACCTTCTCAATCAAGCACGTGCCGAGGGAGGAGAGCACCCAGGCGGACCTCCTAGCCAAGTTTGGTCCCCGAGCGGGGGGGGGGACGACTTCGGAACTCTTCCGGCCCTCCATCGAGGAAGGAGAATTGATGGAAGTAGATCAACAAGCCTCGTGGATGGATCTGTTCATCACCTTCCTATCCTCCGGGCAGTTCCCTGGAGAGGATGTGGACAAGAGACGCTTCAGGTACAAGTCCGCCTACTACTCTTTGCATGCAGGGGGGGCTATATAGAAAGACTCTCTCGGGACTCCTGGCCCGTTGTGTCTCCGAGGAGGAGGTCCCGAGAGTGCTGGAAGAAATCCACTCCGGGGAGTGCGGCAGTCACTCCGGGAGTCGGACCCTGGAAGGGAGGGTGTTGAGGCAAGGCTACTTCTGGCCCACTCTCAGCAAAGACGCGGCTGAGTTCGCGAGGAAATGTCCAAAATGCCAGCTCTATGCTCCACTCCAGCTCCTCCCAGCCCAAAGACTCCGGACCATCACAGCCCCCTGGCCCTTCGCCATATGGGGGTTGGACCTGGTCGGCCCCTTTCCCCAAGCCAGCAGCCAGAGGAAGTTCTTGCTGGTCATAATCGACTACTTCTCCAAGTGGGTAGAAGTGAAGGCACTCGCTAAGGTAACCTCTCAGGTTGTAAGGAATTTTGTGTGGGGGGAGATAATTTGCAGGCATGGACTCCCCCTAGCTATAGTGACGGACAACGGGCCGCAGTTTGCTAGTGAAGAGTTTGTCGGCTTCTGCACCCAGCTCGGCATTGATCTTAGGTTCGCATCGGTCCACCACCCGAGGAGCAATGGGCAGGTGGAGGCGGCAAATAAAATAATCGTCAACCTGCTAAAAAAGAAAGTGGAGAACCTTCGAGGAAACTGGGTGGAACAGCTACCCTCCGTCCTCTGGGCAATGAGGACTACTCCGAATACCGCCACCGGGGAAACTCCATTCAAGCTCTCTCACGGGTCCGAGGCGGTTCTCCCCATAGAGTTCGAGGTAAAGACCCCCGGGTGACCGCGGCGAGCGAGGGGGATGAAGAGTGGCTAGAAGGTAACAATGCAGAGCAGAGGCTGTCCTTGGACCTGGTGGAAGAACTCTGGGACTTGGCCACCATCAGGCAGGAAGAGGTCAAGCGGCGGATGGCTCGATATTTTGACAAACATATCCGGATCAAGCACTTTCAGAAAGGGGACCTAGTCCTGAAAAAGGTCGATGCGGCCGGCAGAGGGGCCATAGTGGGTAAGCTTAACCCCAACTGGGAAGGCCCATATATTGTAAGCGAGGTGCTCAAGTCGGGGGGTATCATCTCCAGGATGTGGAAGGGGTACCTCTTGACCGGGCTCGGAGTGGGGATAATTTGAAACGATTCTACCCTTGAAAACTTTATTATGTTATTCAATCAATATCTTACTTTCGTTTGTTATGCTTTTAACTGCTGCTGTGCCGAGGTTGGACATATTGGTGCTGGAATGCCCCAGATCGATTCCGCTCCCGGGCTCTCACCTAGACGGGGGGTTCTGGTTGATCTCTGGAGAGGCTGGCAAGGTTGGACATATTAGTGCTGGAATGCCCCAGATCGATTCCGCTCCCGGGCTCTCACCTAGACGGGGGGTTCTGGTTGATCTCTGGAGAGGCTGGCAAGGTTGGACATATTGGTGCTGGAATGCCCCAGATCGATTCCGCTCCCGGGCTCTCACCTAGACGGGGGGTTCTGGTTGATCTCTGGAGAGGCTGGCAAGGTTGGACATATTGGTGCTGGAATGCCCCAGATCGATTCCGCTCCCGGGCTCTCACCTAGACGGGGGGTTCTGGTTGATCTCTGGAGAGGCTGGCAAGGTTGGACATATTGGTGCTGGAATGCCCCAGATCGATTCCGCTCCCGGGCTCTCACCTAGACGGGGGGTTCTGGTTGATCTCTGGAGAGGCTGGCAAGGTTGGATATATTGGTGCTGGAATGCCCCAGATCGATTCCGCTCCCGGGCTCTCACCTAGACGGGGGGTTCTGGTTGATCTCTGGAGAGGCTGGCAAGGTTGGACATATTAGTGCTGGAATGCCCCAGATCGATTCCGCTCCCGGGCTCTCACCTAGACGGGGGGTTCTGGTTGATCTCTGGAGAGGCTGGCAAGGTTGGACATATTGGTGCTGAAACGCCCCAGATCGATTCCGCTCCCGGGCTCTCACCTAGACGGGGGGTTCTGGTTGATCTCTGGAGAGGCTACTAACAAAGGTCAAGGGCTATGTTAATAGGTTGAGGTGTTAGAGCCAGAAGGGTTTGGATCGAGGCAGGTGAAGCCTAAGGTAGCGGGTTGAAATACTATAGTCAGAGAAGTTCAGCTCGCGGGATGCCTGTGTCCATGCTCGCCAAGGTTAGGTTCACCGGGCAGTGTCCGCGGGCAACGACAACCCGGGTTCACGTGATCCGTGAGAAGAAAACCTTGGCGAGGCGAGCCCAGACATGCCTATTCGCGAGCCCTCCGAGAACACTACCGCGTAACAATTAGCTAGGAGAGGTTGAAAAGAAACCCAATGCGAGGAAAGAAATGAACACAAGCATGATCATAAATGTTAACAAAAGAAAAACTCACAAGGTCCTTCTATGTTCGGCGGCAATCTCGCCAGCCCAAAAAGAATAATATACATTCGCAAGAAGAGGGGAAGGAAAAAGGGAGGTCATTCTGGAGGGCCCTCGCCATCTTTGCGAGCCCCCAACCATGGAGCCAAGGCGAAGAGGTCCGGGCAGACGTCTTCCGCTGTGAACTCCATCGCGTCCTCGGCCAGCAGGCTCGCATCCTTAAGGGTCGTGAAGACAAGGTTGGCGACCTCCTGAGCATCTCGCCGCCTCTGCTCCTCACTTTCGACAGCCTTCTGTTGGGGGCCGACTCGCCCAGGAGAGGGAGGTAGCACGCTGCGAACCAGCTCATCCACTCGAGCCTTCAACATAGTATTCTCCAACTCCAGCTCGCCGTTGCGAGCGAGAAGCTTGGTGGCTACGTCGGCATCCTGAGCATCAAACGAGTTAAGAGAAGGCTAGAGGTCGCGAACGGCAAAGAAAAGAGACCCAAGGATCACTTACCATCTTGCCTTGCATCCCGGCGAGAAGGCTTTCCGTCACCTCCTCCCTCTCCTTAAGACCCTTGATCTCTTCGCGAGCTCTCTTGAGCTCCTCCCGGTACGCGCGGATATCCCTATCCGCCTGCAGATAGTGGCGCCCCGCCATATGCGCGAGTTCCGTCGAGCGGAACTGGGCTCGCATTTCTTCATAGACCAGTTGCCGTGGCCCCATATCTCTATAAGCAGCGGCGTCCTCGCGGCCATATAAGCCGAAGGAGAGAGAGAATGCCTCCTCCCCAGCCTTACCAAGCTCCACCCAGGAGGGGTGGAGGGTGGAGCAGGAAATCCGGTTGGCATTGGGGTCCCAAGCGAGCAGGGGTTCGCCGAGGATGTCAGAAACTTTCTCGCCCAGACCGAAGTTCCTGTGGCCTTTGGGTTGAGGGGTCACGGGAGAACTCCCAGCGCGCTGGTCCGCCGGGGGGTCAGGCTTCTTCGCAGGGGAAGGAGGCGAGCCGTCGGTCTCGCTTAGATAGACGACCGCGCTCCTATCCTTGGTAGCGAGGGTCTTTCCCTTCAACTTCTTGGAAGACCGCGAACCCGGCTGACTCGCAGAAGGGGGCCGCTTCTTGCCAGACCCGGCGGCGGGAAGATCGCGGCAAGCCTCTGCCGCCGCAGTCGCGAGGGTGTCCTCCGTGAGAGTGATGCCTTGTGCGTGCGGGGGATTAACAGGGATCTCGCGCTCGCCTGTAAAATAAGAGCGCTATACAACGAAGAAAGGAGAGGAGAGTGGGGCGAGAGCGAGCCCTACCTTCCCCTTGAGGAACGACGAGTAGCGAGTCGACATTGCGCCGCAGATAGGCGACTTCAAAGCTCTTGCCGGAGAGGTATTGGAGGAGTTTGGCGTCGGCGCCGCTCAGCGAGCTCGGAGGGCGGTAAGTAGCGTCATCCCGCTGGAGGGGGGTGAAGTGGAGGTTGCCGAAGGGTCCCTTCACCAGGAGGAACTTCTGGGTCCAATAGTGACTCTTGTTCACCGTCTCGCAGACGGTGACGTGCTGACTCGCGACGGGGCTTGCGCGAAGACTCCGGCCGACCCTGGAAGTTTTCGCGGAATCCCGAGACGTGGGGTTTCCCCAGACCAGGAGGGTATACCACTCTCTCTGCGACTTGGGCGCCGTCGAGAAGCGAGCCGCCTGGACTTCGCCTGCCCATCAGACCGAAGCCAGGGGTCGCCACGTTAACCTTAGGCGGGACCGGCGAGTTCACCGGGGTGGAGACTTTCTCCTTGGGACTCGACGATGGGGTATCTGCATAGGCCACCAACGTGTAGATATCACAGACTCAAGCGGAGATAAAGTAGGGTGCGAGTGACTTACGAGGTTGCGAGAGAGGTGCCTGTTGGGACGAAGTCCCGACCCCAGCATCTAGCAATCCCAGCCTCGCGGGGGACGGAGCACAGAAAGTTGTCAGCGTAAGGCTCGCCAGGCGGTCCTCAGGTGGAGGATTCTGCGAGAAGAAAGGAAATGAGCAAGGGGCCGATGTAAAGAATTTAGACTGAGGATACCTGTTGTGCGAGCACGGTATTCGGCGGAGGGGGGGAATCAGGAGGCAATGTCACGTCCTCCCCCGGCGACCTCTTAACCGTCATGGCTTTCTTGGTCTGGGGAGAGGTGGCAGGGTTGAACATCCAGGCGTTGCGCTCGGCGGCCCGAGCTTTCGCCATCTCTCTAGAAGCCTTCAATCGTTCCAACGCGCTATGCTTGGTAGACATTCTGAAGGGGGGAACGATTTCGGCGAGAAAGGAGCAAAAGGGAAGGCTTGATCACTAGCCACGGTGGACAGTATTTATAGTTTCGGGCAGGGGACCCACCAAAAGATTCCCGCCACGTCAGCAGAATCGGCGAACACCAGGGGTTGGATGTATCTTCGCGAGCTTAGAGCAACCTCGCGAAGAGCGGGGATTGTGTACAACCCCGATGTTCGCCAGGAAGAAATCCGCGGCTCGCGCTCGAGGAGGCGAGCCAAGAGGGGCGAACCCTGAACTCCGGCGAGGCAGGCCAAGGAAGAGCAAGAGACTGCGCAGGCGAGCGAGCCCAGCGGAGGGAAGGTAACCGGCTCCTTTGAGGCTCGGCAAGAGTAGTGCAGGAGTCATTTTGGGGCTTGGCCGGGTCGCTATTGGCGAGCCCGACCAGTTGAGGAAGGAGTTCGCTAGGCGAGCCCGGAACCTTGGGGTGCAGTTAGCCACCTTGGGGTACAGTTAGCCATTTTGGGGTGCGGATAGCCATTTTGGGGCTTGGCCGGGTCGCTATTGGCGAGCCCGACCAGTTGAGGAAGGAGTTCGCTAGGCGAGCCCGGAACCTTGGGGTGCAGTTAGCCACCTTGGGGTACAGTTAGCCATTTTGGGGTGCGGATAGCCATTTTGGGGCTTGGCCGGGTCGCTATTGGCGAGCCCCACCAGTTTAGGAAGGAGTTCGCTAGGCGAGCCCGGAACCTTGGGGTGCAGTTAGCCACCTTGGGGTACAGTTAGCCATTTTGGGGTGCGGATAGCCATTTTGGGGCTTGGCCGGGTCGCTATTGGCGAGCCCGACCAGTTGAGGAAGGAGTTCGCTAGGCGAGCCCGGAACCTTGGGGTGCAGTTAGCCACCTTGGGGTACAGTTAGCCATTTTGGGGTGCGGATAGCCATTTTGGGGCTTGGCCGGGTCGCTATTGGCGAGCCCAACCAGTTGAGGAAGGAGTTCGCTAGGCGAGCCCGCCTAGAGTGAGAGCGGATAGTCATCCTGGGACTCGCCGAGGTAGTGCAGGCAAGCGAGCCATGTAATGTGTCGATAATACCTCTGGGGTTCGCCGACCCAGAGGCTCGCGAGCTCCACTCGCGAAGGAGGTCGCGAGCGGGCTGGCTCGCCCCGTAAAAGTCCAGGAAGGGATTTTTACCAAGAGGCCCCCGGTGGTCTGCGTTTAGCCTCTCCGAACAGCGGAGTTTTGCTGTTAGCAGACCAATCCGGTGTGCGGATAGTGAGAATGGACAGCGGGATTTGGTTATTGACAGACCACAAAACTAAAATCTATAAATAGACCTCAAAGGGCACCTTGGAAAGGACCGGTTCATTATCTTTGAGCTCTTCTCTCCCTAGGTCGCTTTGGTTTGGGCTCTCTAGCTCTCCAAGGTGCCCGAGTCTTAGCTTTGGCTTGGGAGGGGAAGCGCTCAACGATCTTCCGGGTTAGTGGAGGGACCTCCTCGTTGAGACTAGGGTCTTTGTTCTTTGCTCAAATCATCGGCCTTACCTCTCCCGAGGGACCGGTAAGGGCTAGCTGCCCCTCATTTCGGTGAGGGCCCCGAGCTCCACACGAGACCGAGAAATCGGTTTCAACACATGTGATTGATGTGCTAATATCTTTCTCTCTCTCTCTATGTCTATGCAAGCTATTATATATTTATATATAGGAGTTGTAAGCTTGCTCAAGAAAGGGCCTATTTTGGGCTTCATTTGAGAAGGTTGGGGTGCTTAATAAGTGACTTTTTCTGCATGGGTGATACCAAGTGTTATCTATTAGAGTCCTTCCCTCCTCTGATGTTGATAAATAGACTGAGTGTATAAGAGCTGTAAATGATTTTGGTGGTTGTATTCATTTCAGAAATGCTATACACACACTTCTTTCTCTCTCCCTCTCCCTCCCTCTCTTGGTCTTTGGAAAGGAAATAAAGATCATCTCTCTCTCGCTCTCTTCATCTGGTTGGGTAAGTTTTTATATGTATATGCACATGGTTAGTTCGTTTAGAGTGGGCCTGTTATGAGGTTCCACTTATAGAATTTGGAGGAGTTTGATGAGAAGCTCTTTAGAATACATGGGTTTAATTATGCAGGCTATATGCACAGAATCTTGTTATTCCTTCTGTGGGTAGCGATGAAAAACAAGCACATGAAATAAATTGAAATGAATGTTGCTTTCCTCTGTACTCCTATTTCAGCTCTACATGAAATTCAAGGGGTTCTTGAACTCTTAGAAGCCTCTCACCCTTTTTGCTCTCTCTCTTTTTTCCCCCTCATCCCCGTTCCTTGATTATGAAAGTTCTTATATATCTATATATACACAAACAATATGGCTTAAAACCGGGCATGTTTGGAGCCTCACTTAAATAATTTGGAGATAAGGAGTGGAGCTGGTCTAGACCCATCGAGGAGGGCTTGCGACCTCATGCAGCCCATGAGCTGTCACTCCTCTGATTTCTGAGAATGGGCTGAAGAATTAATGTTGATGGAGTGGATTAAATTTGTTAATGTTATATGCATCTCTCTCCCCCATCTCTCTCTCACTCTTTACATATCTATGCAAGTTCTGATATATTTATATATATACAAATACATGTATGTAGACCTATCACATAAGAGGGTCTATCCTGGGGCTTCACTTGAGAAGTTGGGAAGTTTTTTTTCGAATAGCTGCTATGCCTCCTTTCCCTCCAATGTTGTCAAGATCAAATTTATATATATTATTATTCATTGATCTTATATGGAGATAGAGTTAAGGGTTGAAACTCTATGGTTCAATTGGTTCAGTTTTGCCGAAATCAGCAAAACAAAACCTGAAGTTAGATTTTTGCTCAAGTTTTGAAATAGAAATGTGTCTTGCAAGATATGATCAAATATTGTTGTTCCCAATAAGAGAGTTCGTGAAGTGGTGAAGGAATGGAATAACTATGGGAGTTGATCACCCATAGTTTATTATAATATACACTGTCTGTATCCGTCTTAATTCCATACTCTCATATTACCTATAACTTCATGTGCCTACAAATAAACATAGGGTTTTTGAGGGACTTGGGCTTGATTGCCAAGCACCGAAATGATCAACGAAAGTCTACATAAATGCAATTGTGCCTTATGTGGGCAGCTTGGGTTTGATTGCCAGCCGGGTTAAAATAGTGGTACACTCTCGGGATGGAATTATTGATAAGCTTAAGAAGAGTTTCTTTTCTCTCCTCTTATGAAAACGAAATGTTGCCTTCAGAAAATAATTCCTACGGGAATGAAATGTTGCCTTCGAGAAGTAATTCCTATGGGAATGAAATGTTGCCTTCGAGAAATATTCTTACGAGAATATATTGTGCCTTCGAGAAATTCCTACGGGAATGAAATGTTGCCTTCGAGAAATATTCTTAAGAGAATATATTGTGCCTTCGAGAATAACTCTTACGGGAATAAAAGGTTGCCTTCAGAAAATAATTCCTACGGGAATGAAATGTTGCCTTCGAGAAGTAATTCCTATGAGAATGAAATGTTGCCTTCGAGAAATTATTCCTACGGGAATTAAATGTGCCTTGGGAGAATGTCAGATGGCCTATGAGTTCTACTCTAAGGCAACCCGCACGATGGACGGTCTAGGAGGGCAACCCGTGCGAAACTAATAGAACTACGTGGGTCTAAGACCGTATGTAGGATAATACGGAGTACGTAGGCGGTGGTCGTGGGAAGACTGCCTCGACCCAATAAGAGTCCAGATATCTCCTTCCTTATAAATGTTATATTATGTCTATTGTTAGCAAGGATTGGATTTTATTCGTGGTTCTAATAACTTGTCTATAGCACAGGTGACAAGTGCGGAGGAGAGACAACACTCATGTGTGGATGAAGCCACGAAACAGGTTACGTCAGGTATGAGTTTGTTAAGCCGCATCTCCTTTTGTTGTGCCCTATCTCAGGGTATATATATAATGGCAATGAAGCCTTGATGGATAAGATTTAATGCGGCGGCGAAATTGATATTTTTCCTACGGGTCTTGAGTTTGAGGTTTCTGTGATAGTTAATCTTCCGCTAAACTACTATATCTCCCGCTAAAATACTTACTCTTCCGTTATAAACCATGTCTTCCGCTAACGGATACAAAGCGCACCCTTTAATTATGTCTTCCGCTAAAAACACTGCTTCCTTACTCTGTTGGTGTGTAGTAACTTTCGCTTAACATCACCCATATGCGTGACAACGGAGTGTTCCGGAAAAGGGATCGGGTGAGGAGGTACCTTCACCCTTCGTGATCGCTCCGACGTCGTGCAAAAAGGGTGGTGTGCGATAAGATCCCCCGATCGGACCATCGATTTTGGGAGGGGGGTCTTGCAATATATATCAATATTCAAACTTGAGAAATTAATTTATGATTGCACTGTTAGGAGCTAAATTTAAATTGCTTGGATACTGTAAATCAGGATATACTAAACATAAAAGTTGTAGTACAAATATTTATCTATCATATCATGTCTCACAAGCTTTTCCTAAAACAGAGTCTAAGGTCTCCAAAACAGAGGGTGAAGTTAACTAAAAATAACTGTTTCCTGGCAAGGTTTTGAAACTTAGATTGCACTTTTATGGATAAATTTAAATTACTTGGAGGCTGTAAATCAGAATGTATAAAACATGAAAGTTGTAGTACAAATATTTATCTACCATATAATGTCTCACAAGATTTTCCTAAAACAGAGTCTAAGGTCTCAAAAACAGAGGGTGAATTTTGCATAAAATAACTGTTTGCTGGACAAAACAGTAAACTAGAAATATATTGAAACGTTTGAGGCCGAATTTAATTTATTTAGAAACCTCAGATTATAAAACTCAGAGCATGAAAGATGTAGGGAAAACATTAAACTTTAATAGTGTGTCTAAGGTGTATGTTCTGATTTGGCCTCTAAGACATTCAAAATAGGGACTAAACTTTATTAAAAATAACATTTTTGAACAAAACAGAAATCTAAATTTTTCATAATTATTAAATATAGTTTTCAAGTGCAAAATTAATTGAGTTAGTTGATCTAAATCAGAAAACTTATAACATGAAAGTTGTAGTATAAATAAATATCTTTAATAGTGTGTCTCATGTAAACTTTCCAGATCTGCCTCTAAGACAATTAATAATCCATTTTAAGAATGAGTAGAGTTCCCAAAAGCTGACAGATTTTCTGCCTATTGAAATAAGTATTCTGCGCACGGATCTTGGCGCAGATCCGATGGCGTCAGATCAGTTGGACCAGCCTGAGCCCAACTAACTTTGTGGGGGATCCCGTCATCTTCTTCATGAAAAAAAAAATGCCAAGGCTGTAATGCTTACGGGACATCCCCACCGCCGCCATTTAGGGAGACTCATCCGACCACCACCCCCGGTGGGTGCGCCCGGGGTATGCACTCTGGTGGGGCACTTGCCGGCGGCCGGCCGCCGCCGGCGGTGGTCAGAAAATTTCATATAATATTTCTTTTTTTTTTGTTTGGATGGAGGGGGGTCGCCGGAGCGGGTTCCAACTGTTCCCTCCGCCTCAAGGGCCGTGAGAGAGGGTCGTGGAGGCCCTCCCTCCCCTTCACACGCCCCAGGCAGGGCCGAAACCCGCAAAGGTGGCGGAGGTCATGAGGGTGGTCCGAAGTTTCCAAGGCCGGGATCGCCGGCTCCGGTGTTCGGAGATGGCGGAGGTCGACGAGAAGAGATCTAAGGGCAAGGAGGAGTCATGAGAACTTACATTCGTGCCGTTTAGGCGAGGCGAACGACGGGAGGCCATTGCTAGTGGTGGAGGTCGCCGGAGTTCGTGGAGGAGGCTCACCGGAAGGTCACCAGAGCTCTTCTATGGTTGGTTATGAGGTAGGGTGCAGGGAAAAATGAAATCCTAACTAAGAGGGGGTATATATATGAGATGGTGGTCTTTTGGGGTGTTGGGAGAGGTTTTAATGAGTAACACCTCTCCCTTGATGAATCCACCCCACCCTATCAGTTTCCAGCTGGCCAAGCCCTTCCCAAGGCATAGGGAAGGGAAAGGAATCAATTCACATGGATGATAGTTAATGACATTGATGAAGGAGGGTTTTAATGTAATAAATAAGGCTTAAAAAATGAATATTTCATTAATTATATTTTATTATTAATTCAAATTTTTATGGCAGCACACTTAGGTCATTTATGATTTTTATAAATTATTTTATAATTTTTTGATAACGTTTTCTATTTAATTTTATTTATTTGGTGTTTTAAATATAGTTAAATCAAAATAAATAAATTTTACATTAATTATTAGACTTTAATTAATATTACTCTTTTATATATTTATAGGACCCTATGATAAAAATTTTAGGAGAAAATAATATCATTATCTATTTTTTCTCAAACCTCCTTATTATTTAAATAATTAATTACTCCATAAAGAAAATATTTTTATAAATCAATTAAATGTATTTAAATGCATTCTTAAGTGCCTGTAATGCATCCCTTTGGATGTGTCAGTGAGTCATCGCATCTCTAGTCGGCAATTTGATCGAGTCAGATAATTCGGTGTGCGTTTAGACTAATCAGGACAATTTGGGTTTCACACGATTTAGGTCGATCATCCCGGTTAATAACTATCATAATGGGTCAATTCGACTAGTTTCGAGTATGGTGCACTATTCGTGTGTTAATTGAGTCCATTAAGACCTAATGAGTCAACTCACACACCTATGTGTCATTGTGTCTGTCTAAGTTGGAAAATATTCGTGTAACCCGGTGGGTGAATTTAGCAACTTATTGGGTCAACAATACCCAATAGAGTACCAACCTAGCATTTGGGTGCCAACCAAGCCCACAAAACCCTAGCGGTTCAATCAATCACAAAGGGGTCTAGAAATTCAAAATTGGGATGTTACAGCCTTCCCCACCTTCAGCACGTCAGTTGTCTCACCGTTGACAACGGTCACAGATTCTCTTGCATCAGTAAGACCTGTCATCAGAGTAGGGTTGTTGCAAACATGACATGTTGCCCCCGATGTACAACCCTGTATTCGCGGAGTAGGTTCTCGAAGCACAGGAAGTATTTTCGAACATCATTCTTCAAGATAAACCTAAGCAGGGAGAGAGGAGGGCGAGCTCCTCTCGCCCCCGGCGCCCCCAACAGCAGGGGGGCGAGACGCTAGCGCCGGCGGTAGCGATACCGCCGGGCGCTAGCCCAGCTCTCGCCCAGCCCCAAGGCAAGGGGGGCGAGCTCCTCTCGCCCCCGTCCCCAGCAGTAGGGGGCGAGACGCTAGCGCCGGCGGTAGCGATACCGCCGGGCGCTAGCCCAGCTCTCGCCCAGCCCCAAGGCAAGGGGGCGAGCTCCTCTCGCCCCCGTCCCCAGCAGTAGGGGCGAGACGCTAGCGCCGACGGTAGCGATACCGCCGGGCGCTAGCCCAGCTCTCGCCCAGCCCCAGCAGAGGTAACCCCTCACACCCACCAGAAAAGGAGGGGGGGTTGGTCTGCATTTAGCATCCCAGAACAGCGGGATTTGGCTATTTGCAGTCCGGTTTTGGCTATTCGCAGTCCAGATCCGAGGGTATTTTGGGTATTCTGCAGTCCAGTTTAGGTTATTTGCAGCCCAGATCCAAAAATCCTATAAATAGGACCAAGGGGGCACCATTTGGAGAGATCTCTCATCCTAGGCTAGCTCTCTCCTTCTCCCTCTCCCTCCCCAAGTCTCTCTAGGGGGTGAGGAGAGGCTCCAGTGGTGCCCAAGCTTAGTAGTGGCTTGGGAGGGGAAGTTCCAAGGGGACTTCCGGGTACGTTGAGGGACCTCCCCGCTAAGCCCTTGGTCCAGTTCTTAGTTCTGACACCTTCAACCTAGAGCTCTCCCTTGGGGGAAGTAAGGGTTGGTCGCCCCTCAGCCTCGTTGAGGGCCCCGAACTCCACAGAGACCGAGTAGTCGGTTTCAACATTTATGGTGCGGTGAGCGTGGAGTGTGACCGATTCAAGAAACCCTCAAGATGAGCTCCATGGATGGAGGTGGAGGAAGTTCCGACCCAGGTCACTCGCAGCCCCCAGTGGCTGGGATGATGTTGGAGATGTTTGAAAATTTCAGGCAGGAGATCCTGCAGACCTTGCAGGTAGCTTTCGCCTCGGGAGGCGAAGGCAGGAGAGGAAGTGGTTCGGAGGTCTCTCCCCGACAGGAGGGTGAGATCCCTCTCGACCAACCAGCCAGAGAGGAGGTGCCAGGAGTTGGCGGGTGGGGAGGTCCTCGACCCCCACTCGCCGAGACCCAAGTGGGCGGGTGGGGAGGTCATCGACCCCCACTCGCCGAGACCCAAGTTGGCGGGTGGGGAGGTCCTCGACCCCCACTCGCCGAGACCCAAGTTGGCAGGTGGGGAGGTCCTCGACCCCCACTCGCCGAGACCCAAGTTGGCGGGTGGGGAGGTCCTCGACCCCCACTCGCCGAGACCCAAGTTGGCGGGTGGGGAGGTCCTCGACCCCCACTCGCCGAGACCCAAGTGGGCGGGTGGGGAGGTCATCGACCCCCACTCGCCGAGACCCAAGTTGGCGGGTGGGGAGGTCATCGACCCCCACTCGCCGAGACCCAAGTGGGCAGGTGGGGAGGTCATCGACCCCCACTCGCCGAGACCCAAGTTGGCGGGTGGGGAGGTCCTCGACCCCCACTCGCCGAGACCCAAGTGGGCGGGTGGGGAGGTCATCGACCCCCACTCGCCGAGACCCAAGTAGGGGAATGGGAAGGTGTCAAACCCCGTCTCGCCCAGCCCCCAAGGGGGGCGAGCAGAGGAGGTCCTTTTTCTGAGATGATCCTCTCAGCCCCGATTCCGGAGGGGTTCAAGGGAGCAGAGATGTCTCACTACTTCGGCAAGGATGACCCCGTCCTGCACCTGCAGTGGTTTGAGGACATGGTCTCCATCATGCCCATGTCGGACGCTTTTAGGTGTCGACTCTTTGCGACAACCCTGAAGGAAAAGGCTAGAGAGTGGTTCCACCAGCTCCCTGCGGGATCCATCTATGCCTTCGAAGACTTGCGTCGAGGTTTCTTGCTACGCTTCGCGACGTCAAGGAAGAGGAAGAAAGATGCCGAAGCACTTTTCAAGGTCAAGCAAGAGCCAGAGGAGTCGCTGGCTCGATATCTAGAACGGTTCAGGGAAGAGGTTCACCTCGTCGAAGAGGTTCCCGGGTACACCCTCAAGCTTGCATTCACGTTGGGGCTGCGGGAGGGCTTCTTCAAGGTGGACCTCAAGAGGAGGGCTCCTTTGTCTTTTGAGGAGTTGATGGAAAGGGTGGCCGAAGAAGTTGAAAGTGAAGAGGCCAACCCGGAGTTCACAAGAAGGCTGGCCAAGCTGAGTGAGCCGGAGGCAAGGCAGCAGGGGGGAAGAGCAAAGGCCCCCAAGAGGAAGTTCGACCAGGAGGAAGACAACTTCCAAGAAGAGGGGACCGACCTCCCAGGATGGAGGCAGGGACCGAAAGCACCCTCTCCACCACCCCAGCAAGCCATGGTGATAGGCCACAGAAGAAGAAGAAATCATGGAGGAGGAAGAAGGGGCGTCCGAGTGGAGTTACCCTACTGTGACTTCCATCAGGAGGAAGGCCACGCGACATCCGCCTGCCCTGAGTTCTTGGAAATGAGGGAGGCTGTTGGATCCTGTGGCGCCCTTAGAGGGGGGGGGGGGGTGAATAAGGGTGTGTTTAAATTTGTAATTTTTACTTAATAATTTTAAGACAATTTTACTTTAATAAAAAGTTTCTTAGAAATTAATTTTAAAAACAAAGCAATTTTTGTATAACACCAAGCACAAATTTCTAAGATAAAAATTTAAGCAAACCAATTTGTGATTAGTGAGAAGATCATCATTTTATTTATCATGAAATTTGCATACAAATAAAAATGATCTTAACAATGCTTAAGATCAAGGCACAATGATAATATGTAAATACAATATTTTTGATTTACCAATCCTTCTCACAAGGATCGGAAGGCTATCGCTTGTCTTTCCCAAGACAAAGCCCAAGCCTATCCTCTAGATCTTCCCAAGATCTAGACGTAGCACACAAGGCCACGATTTCCCACCAAGCCACGCAAGGACTTGGACGCTCCGCACAAGGAAGCGCTTTTCCCCTAAGTCGCGCAAGGACTTAGACGCCGCACGCAAGACGACGATTTCTTCCCCAATACAAAATGAAATATGAGTAAATGAAATACAATATGAAAAAGTCAACTCCCTAGAAATTCAGATCTCTGAATGGATTGTTGAAGCCTTGAGATGATCGTTGATGGAGTAGCGCGCCCGATCTCGTCTTCAATCTTCAATCCTTCTTTGCACAATTAGGAGTTGAGGAGGTTCTGGAGCTCTCTGGTTTGTATGCACTCAGGTAGGGACTGGAAATCTCCAAAGCTTGGAATGCACGAACCAAAGGCACCATTTTATAGACTTTCACTGTCGCCTGGGCGACAGTCACTGTCGGAAATTTCCGACAGCGCCAAACTGCCTCGGTCGTGCCGTCGAGCCGTCGTGTGGGCAGTTGCTGGAATCGTGGAGCTGTCGCTGGGGCGACATCGATGTCGGAATTCCGATAGCGCAAAACCGTCGGTCGTGGGTGAAGTCGTGGGCAGTTGATGTAACCGCTGAGCTGTCGCCTGGGCGACATCGCTGTCGGATTTCCGACAGCTCAATACTGCCGATTGCTGTTCTAACCGCTGAGCTGTCGCCTGGGCGACAGTGGGTGTCGGAATTTTCCGACAGTGAAAATTTCCCACAATCAATTTTTGCTCCAAGAGAATTGTGAACATTGCATACATGTTATCTGCACACCATTAACAAAAATAGGATCAAATACAAACGGGACTTTGTTATTATCAAACCGGAGGAGTGTGAAACGCATGCTCCAACAATCTCCCCCTTTTGATAATAACAAATCCGTATAAAAAGTAAATCATGTCTATTTAGATTGTTGATTTTAACCTTTGGTGTGTACACAAAATTAACATTATATATATTCCTTGAAAAATAAATAATCTATCTCGAGATGAAAGCTCCTTCTAATTGAATGCTCCCCCTACATATATGCTCCCCCTAAAGATATGCTCCCCCTAAGTATATGATGTATTGTGTAGGTGGAATAGATGGTTGATTTTTCTTTTTATACTTGTGAATTCTCCCCCTTTTGGTATTAGCAAAAGTGAATATTAGAGTAGATAATAGTTCGAAAGGGAAGATACATAGGTTATAGAAAGATAGAGTAAGCGGAAGCAATTTTTGGGAAGGATAGAAGTCCTTTAAATAATAGGAATATGCCAGAGTATGAACAAGCTCATGAAGGGACGGTATAGCCATATGAAGTAATGAAAGAAAATAACTTGAACATGAGTAAGATCATTAGAAAGTATCATAGAAAGACACAATAGTGTATAGATATATGGAATATTTTCGGTCCAATTCTCATGAGAGGAATGTTTATATAACATAATGATGTGTACATGTGATACTTAGATCAAACATATGAAGTCATTTAATTTACATGATCATTAAAATGTTGAACATAATAAAAGCTTATAAAGGCAACTTCGACTTTGAAGATATAGCACAAGCTGAATAGAAAAACCATTTTCTTTTGCTCAAGTTACTTTGCAATTCTTTCCAAGGTGCTTAACCTCACAATGCTCATTAAGACTTATCAGGAGGGTAAGTAGTGCTTGGTGGAGTATCCTTGTCTTTATTTTATAATTTTTTTTTGAGATCACAGATGTGATATCGTAATTTTGATATATTGATAATATTTTTTTTGAGGATCTCCGAATTCACTTGAATCGCAAAAGATGGTGTATATTTTGTTGTGCTAACAAATCAAGGGTGAAAGTTGTTTTTAAGAAGTGCTATTTGATTATGTTAAAGCAAATATGATCCATGCATATATTAAATAAAATCAGTGTATTGATCAAAAGAGGTGAACGTGATGGCTCATTATGATAGATAAACAATTTCTCATACTTAGAGGCATGCGAAAACAATTTCCAATGGTCTAAACAACTTAGTAGAAATGTCAATACGATGATAGCTTGAAAATGAAATCATATAAACATGTAAGTCATTTTATTTAAAATAAATAACACATGGTTTGTCATCAAGTCATGAGATGAAGCATTAATAATGACATATAACTATTGTAGATCATAAAAGAGGCCTAAAATTGGAGTTTTGTGAAAATTGTAGCTGTCGGAAATTTCCGACAGCCACTGTCGCCTGGGCGACAGTGAAAAATTTAAATAGGGCTCAGGACCGAGTCAAAACATATTGTGCATCATTTCCTGGAGTGAAAAACAAGAGGAAGGCTGTCGGAAGTCGGCGACAACCCTAGATCCAAGGTATGGGTTTTTGATTTTGATGTTTTTAACTCCAAATTTTTTAGGGCTTTGTTATTTTGATAGTAGAGAAGAAGGAAAATGAAGTTTTCATGTTGATTGTAGATGAATGGTGTAGGTTTTGAAAGTTTTGATTTGAAAAAAATGTAGATCTAGTTTGAAAACAAGATGATCTTGGTGGATCTTTGCCAAAAATATAATTTTTTTGTTAAATTTCTTTGTGATTTGGTGATGAAGGTTTAAATATTTGTGTAGATTTAGGTTAGGGAAGAGGGTTGAAGATGATGAATAGTAAAGGATTTTGAGAATATTGTGATTTGAAAAATATGTTAAATTTTTTTTTGTATAAACTTGATGTTGAAATAATAGTTATTTTGAGTAGATCTGGAAGTGAAAGTAAAAATTTTCGAGAAAAATTCACTTGGAGGGCTGTCGGAAATTTCCGACAGCCACTGTCGCCTGGGCGACAGTGTTCCAGTGCACAATGAGAAAATCTGTTTTAATCAAAAATTTTTGTATTTTATTTGCAGAATGGCTTCCAGCTCTAAAGCCCGAAAGAGTACGTCGGAGGACGCACATACTTCATATCAAGTTTATTCTGGAGTGGAGAAGGCTATTGTTGGGGTGGCCAAATACATCGAATTTGATTTGCCAAAACATGATCATATTTATGATCGTCTTGCGAAGGCAGGTATTCTCTCAATAATCTCACCAGAGGGGTTTTCATCCTTTTTAATTCGTGAATTTTATAACCATTTGGAAGACCCAAATGTTACGGAATTGGATGGAGGTGTGAGATCAAGGATCCAAGGTCAACATGTGGAAATAACACATGTTGATCTACGAGAGGAATTTGGACTAGTGATGAGTGAGAATATGCCTGATATAGTGGAGAATTATCGGAAGGATAGAGATTGGACCCTAGTAAACATGAGTTTACATGGGAATCAGAAGAAAACTCTTACCACTGAAGTTACCTCACTTACACCGGATGCTTACTTAGTCCAAGATATATTAAGGAATTCGGTGATGTTGAAGAGTGGAGACACAAGAAGCATTACTGCGCAGTTGACCCTCTTTACGTATTATATTATGGAGGATGAGCCTTTTGATATGGCAGACTTCATACTATCCCAGATTAGGTATACGTACAGATTGAAACATCCAAGATGGGTGAAGGTGCATACGCTGCCAATGGGGTTGGTAATTCAGCGTGTACTTTATAAGAAGTATGGATGGATTGTGCAAGACTCGTATTTTGATGATTGTTATCCGGAAATTTATTTCACGGGTTCAATGAAAGGGAAGAAGCCGCTTAGAAAAGCTCAACCGGGAATCGAGATTAGAGAGCCGAGCATTTCTAGGGCAGGATCACTAAGGGAATCCATTGATGATTTGCGTGATTCGTTAGAGGATCACAAAAGGGAAGTGAAAAAGGATCGTAGTCGAATGCAGAAATTTATGAAGTTTCTTGTCAAAGGTCTGAAGTTGAAGCCAACGCCGGAGGAGGAGGCAGAATGGCAAGTTCCGGACGAGGAGCCGCCACGCCAATCGGTGAGGCAGACTCGCCGTGGCAAAGCCGTGAGACGAGGACCTCCAGAAGATTGTCCAGAGAGCAGCGGGGCTGGTTATGAAGACTCAGAGTAGGTTTGTGTTGCTGCTGCTGCTGGGAGATGTCGGAAAATTCCGACATCCACTGTCGCCTGGGCGACAGTGAACTTCTTTAAATTTCTGTGGTTTTTAATTTTTTTTTGTTTAAAGAACTTGATCCTTAAGTTTGTGCTACTGTTTTGATGTGAACAATATTGATGTAATGTTAGTGATGTTGAATTTTGTTAAGGTTTTTGAAATTTGATGTTTTGGTTTTTTTTTTTATAATTTTGGCATTTTTGTATTTACATTGTTTATGTTTTGTGATAATAAATTTTTTGTTATAGGCTTTAAAAAGTGATATATTCATTGTGAAATGTCTAGAATTCCCAATTCTAGCCTAAGCATAGAAAAACGGGATTCCGGTAAAGGTTTAGTGAATATATCCGCTAGTTGATTATCCGTGCCTATAAATGAAATTTTTATGTGGTTATTTTTAATATGATCTCTAATAAAATGATGTCTCACATCAATATGCTTAGACCTTGAATGATGGACCGGGTTGTGTGTTAAATCAATTGCACTTTTATTATCACACCATAATTCAATAGTTTGTTGTTTAATATTAAAGTCTTCTAAGGTTTGTTTCATCCAAAGGGCTTGTGCACAACAACTACCTAGTGCGATGTATTCGGCTTCGGTGGTTGAAAGGGCAACAGAATTCTGTTTCCTACTCGACCATGAAATGAGTGAAGGGCCTAAAAAGTGACAAGTGCCACTAGTGCTTTTCCTATCTAGTGAACAACCGGCGTAATCAGAATCAGAATAACCAAAAAGTGTAAAATCATCGCTATGAGGATACCACAAACCAAGTTTAGATGTGCCAATTAAATATCTAAAAATTCTTTTTACCGCTTTTAAATGTGATTCTTTGGGATCGGCTTGAAATCTAGCACATAAACAAACTGAAAACATAATATCCGGTCTAGAAGCAGTCAAATATAAAAGTGAACCTATCATGCCTCTATATAAAGTTTGATCTATTGATATTCCAGTTTCATCTTTTCCTAATTTTAAAGATACACTCATAGGAGTATTTGCTTGTTTGAGATTTTCAAATCCAAATCGTTTTAAGACATCATGAATATATTTTGATTGGTTAATAAAAACTCCATCATGATTTTGAACAATTTGAAATCCTAAGAAATATTTTAATTCCCCTACCATACTCATCTCAAATTCACTTTCCATCATTTTTACAACATAGTTACACAACTCTTCATTAGTGGCTCCAAAAATAATATCATCAACATAAATTTGTAAAACAATTAAATCATCATTTACTTGCTTAATGAAGAGTGTACAATCAACACCACCCATTTTAAAACCATTTTGTAATAAATATATGGTCAATCTATCATACCATGCTCGTGGTGCTTGTTTTAAACCATACAAGGCTTTTAGCAATCTATATACGCGATTAGGAAATTTTTCATTTATAAATCCTGGGGGTTGTTCAACATAAACTTCTTCTTTAATCAACCCGTTTAAAAATGCAGTTTTAATATCCATTTGCAATAATTTAAATCTTTTATGGCTAGCAAATGCAACAAAAATTCTAACTGCTTCCAATCGTGCTACGGGTGCAAAAGTTTCATCAAAATCTACCCCTTCAATTTGATTATATCCTTTCGCTACAAGCCTAGCTTTGTTTCTAGTGACCCTAGAGTCACTATCTAATTTGTTTTTGAAAATCCATTTGACTCCTACCACTGGATGATCACTAGGTCTATCAACAAGAATCCAAACTTTATTTCTTTCAAATTGATTAAGTTCTTCATTCATAGCTAGAAACCAAGATTCATCATTTAAAGCGGTGGCAACATCTTTTGGTTCGATATTTGAGACAAAACATAAATTTGAAAAGGTTTCATGTAAACTAGAACGCGTACGTACCCCACATAATGGTTCTCCAATAACAAGTTCTTGCGGATGATCTTTTGAGAATTGTAGTTCGGTTGGAGGTACATACCCTTCTCTTTCTTCTTCTTCTCTATCTTCTTCTCCTCTTTCTTCTTCTCTTTCTTCTCCTTTTTCTTCTTCATTTTCTCCAAGTTCTTCTTCATCATTCTCCACCGTGGGAAGGAGTTCATCTTCTTTTCCTGTAATTTTCCTTTCTACACATGAAGCAAACTCATCAAACCTAACATGAATAGATTCTTCAACTATTTTTGTTCTCTTATTATAAACTCTATAGGCCTTGCTAGTTGAAGAATAACCAATGAAAATTCCTTCATCACATTTTTCATCAAATTTGCCTAAGTTATCTTTTGTATTCAAAATAAAGCATTTACAACCAAACACTTTAAAGTAAGATACATTTGGTTTTCTTTGAAAATAAATTTCATAAGGAGTTAATTGTAATGTGGGACGAATCATGACACGATTAATAATATAACATGCCGTACTAACTGCTTCGGCCCAAAAATATTTTGGCAATTTAAATTCACAAAGCATAGTACGTCCTAATTCTTGGAGTGTTCTATTTTTCCTCTCCACTACACCATTTTGCTGTGGTGTGCGTGGAGCGGAAAATTCATGTTTTATCCCAAAATCATTACAATATGAAATAAATTTTTCATTATCGAACTCTCCTCCATGATCTGATCTAATGCATTTTACCTTTAGATCAACTTCATTTTGAATACGTGAAATTAGTTTTACAAATTCATCAAAAGCATCAGATTTTGAATATAAAAACAAAGTCCAACAAAATCTAGAATAATCATCAATAATAACAAACGTATATTTTCTACCTCCTAGACTTTGTGTAGAAATTGGACCAAACAAGTCCATATGTAATAGATTCAAAGGTCTAGTGGTAGATATGACATTTTTGCTTTTAAAAGATGATTTTGTAAATTTTCCCTTTTGGCATGGTGAACATAATGAGGATAGCTTTCCATTCAAATTTGGTAATCCTTTTATTATTTTATTTTTAGAAAGCTTTACTATGCGTTTAGCACTAGAATGTCCTAGTCTCCTATGCCATAATTCAAGTTCATCATTCTTTGAAATGAAACATTTAAGTGTAGAATGAGATAAATCATGAAAAGTGATTGTATAGACATTGTTTATTCTTGGTGCAGTAAGTACGATTTCGTTTGTTTTAGAATCAATAATTTTGCAAAGGTTTGAGCTAGAGTCAAATAAAACATTTAGATTTTTATCACATAGTTGACTAATAGAAATTAAATTATGTTTCAAACCTTTAACATATAAAACATTTGAAATTTTAAATTCTTCGTTACCTACTACTCCAATGCCTTTGACTTTACCCTTTCCATTATCTCCAAATGTCACTGTTCCACCTTTCTTCATCTCCAGGCTAAGGAACTTTGATTTATCGCCCGTCATGTGTTTTGAACATCCAGAGTCCAAATACCACACGTCTTCTTTGTTCCTAGCCTGCATGCATACCTAAAAAGATGATGAGAGTAAAGATCTGGTTACCCAAGTGGTCGATCCCATTGTATAGGTGGACGCCTTAGGTACCCAGATTTGTTTAACAATAGCTTTTCCCTTCTTCCAACATGAGCTCGAGATGTGACCAAATCGATGACATTTGGCACACACAATGAATGGTGAGGAACCATTTTTCAATGGTTTCTCTGGACTCTTGCTGGTGGAAGTATCTTTATGTATGGACTTAGAAAAGATTGTATTTTTAGAAATAAGATTTCTGAACCTGGAGCTGTCGCCGGTTCCGACAGTAGCTGTCGGAAATTTCCGACAGCCTCCAGAGCTTCCAGAAATGTATCCTAGTCCATATTTTGCTGTACCATGGCATTGGTTGGCTAATAGCATATCCAGTGATTTTTTTCCAACACCAAATTTTCCAATTGCCATGTTCAACTCATTTACTTTGGATTTTAGAATTGAATTTTCTTTTACTATCATGCCACATCTATTTGCAAAAATTTTCTTATAATTATCTAATTGAGAATGAGAAGTTTTAACAACTTTTTCTAAGTCCCTTTTTTCTTTTACAAGTAGATCAAATTTTTGATCGGACTTAGAAATAGTAGTTTCAAGTTCTTTTATCCTTGTCGAAGAATGATCACACTCTTGACAAAATATCTTCTCTTTCCTAATAGATTCCAACTCTTTTGATAGTTTTTTATTTGCTTTTGAAAGACCTTTATTTTCAGATTTTAGAAAATCAATTTCCTTTAAGCTTTTATCTAAAACTTTGCATGTTTTCATAAATTCAGAATATAACTCATCAAAAGATGGAGGCGTTACCTCAGTGTCGCTTTGGACACTGCAGTCGTCTTCAGATGTAATGCTGTCTTTTGCCATCAAGCATAGATTAGCCTCCTCTTCTTCCTGTGTTGAGGGATCACTTTCTTCACCAGACGAAGAATCATCCCAAGTCTCTGCCTTTAACACTTTCTTCTTTTTATCGTGCCTCTTTGCTTTTTTGGTAGGCAAAATCCTTCTTTTTGAAAAACTTTTTAAATGAGTTTCTCCTCTCTGGATTTCTCATAAACTTCTTAAAATTTCTTACAAACAATCCTTCTTCATCTTCATCACTTTCTTCAGTCTCACTCTCAAATTCCTTTTTAGATTTCAACGCCAAGCTCTTCTTTTTGGGCTCCAAATTATATTCTTGGCTTTGAATCTTCAACTCCACTTCATGGGTTTTTAGATTCCCAATGAGACTCTCCAATTTTAATGTCTTAAGATCATGTGACTCAGAAATTGCAGTCACTTTTGGATTGAACTTCGGGGGAAGTGATCTTAAGATTTTTCTAACTAAATCTCCATTTGAAAAGACCTTACCCAACACCTTTGAATCGTTCACGATTTTAGTGAATCGTGTGTACATTGTGTCAATTTCTTCATCCACCTCCATTTTGAATCTTTCGAACTCTGACTCCAATTGAAATAGCTTTGAATCCTTTACCTGCGAAGTACCTTCATGAGTAATTTCCAAAAGATTCCAAATATCAAAAGCAGTATCGCAAGCACAGACTCTATTAAACTCGGTGCGATCTAGTGCGCAAAATAAGGCATTCATGGCCTTTGCATTGTTTTTGCATTTTAATTTATCATTTTCATCCCACTTGTCTTTGGGTTTTTCCATAGTTACATCTCCTACAACAAATGTTGGAGAAGTGTAACTAGTTTCTACCATATTCCAGACTTCTATATCTAAAGCAATTAGAAAACAACGCATACGTGTTTTCCAATAGTTATAGTCCGTGCCCGTGAAAAGTGGTGGCCTACTAATTCCTTGTCCCTCAACGAACGCGTGATCGTTGTGCGCCATTACTCCCGGTGGTAAAACCGTTTTGGAGTAACCTGGCTCTGATACCACTTGTTGGATCCTGTGGCGCCCTTAGAGGGGGGGGGGGTGAATAAGGGTGTGTTTAAATTTGTAATTTTTACTTAATAATTTTAAGACAATTTTACTTTAATAAAAAGTTTCTTAGAAATTAATTTTAAAAACAAAGCAATTTTTGTATAACACCAAGCACAAATTTCTAAGATAAAAATTTAAGCAAACCAATTTGTGATTAGTGAGAAGATCATCATTTTATTTATCATGAAATTTGCATACAAATAAAAATGATCTTAACAATGCTTAAGATCAAGGCACAATGATAATATGTAAATACAATATTTTTGATTTACCAATCCTTCTCACAAGGATCGGAAGGCTATCGCTTGTCTTTCCCAAGACAAAGCCCAAGCCTATCCTCTAGATCTTCCCAAGATCTAGACGTAGCACACAAGGCCACGATTTCCCACCAAGCCACGCAAGGACTTGGACGCTCCGCACAAGGAAGCGCTTTTCCCCTAAGTCGCGCAAGGACTTAGACGCCGCACGCAAGACGACGATTTCTTCCCCAATACAAAATGAAATATGAGTAAATGAAATACAATATGAAAAAGTCAACTCCCTAGAAATTCAGATCTCTGAATGGATTGTTGAAGCCTTGAGATGATCGTTGATGGAGTAGCGCGCCCGATCTCGTCTTCAATCTTCAATCCTTCTTTGCACAATTAGGAGTTGAGGAGGTTCTGGAGCTCTCTGGTTTGTATGCACTCAGGTAGGGACTGGAAATCTCCAAAGCTTGGAATGCACGAACCAAAGGCACCATTTTATAGACTTTCACTGTCGCCTGGGCGACAGTCACTGTCGGAAATTTCCGACAGCGCCAAACTGCCTCGGTCGTGCCGTCGAGCCGTCGTGTGGGTAGTTGCTGGAATCGTGGAGCTGTCGCTGGGGCGACATCGATGTCGGAATTCCGATAGCGCAAAACCGTCGGTCGTGGGTGAAGTCGTGGGCAGTTGATGTAACCGCTGAGCTGTCGCCTGGGCGACATCGCTGTCGGATTTCCGACAGCTCAATACTGCCGATTGCTGTTCTAACCGCTGAGCTGTCGCCTGGGCGACAGTGGGTGTCGGAATTTTCCGACAGTGAAAATTTCCCACAATCAATTTTTGCTCCAAGAGAATTGTGAACATTGCATACCTGTTATCTGCACACCATTAACAAAAATAGGATCAAATACAAACGGGACTTTGTTATTATCAAACCGGAGGAGTGCGAAACGCATGCTCCAACAGAGGCGAGGGGCCCGAGGCCGCAGCATCGACAACCAGAGAAGGTCGGGGAGGACCATGCCGGGGAATAGAAGTCCGAGTCCCGGTCTCCGTGCTTTGTTTTTTCTTTGAGTCCATGTAGTAGGAGAGAGTGTTTCCCTACTTAGTTTTTCTTGCATGTAACCGAATGACTAATGAAATGAAAGCTTTTTGAAGTATTGTTCCCCTTGGATGGTTCCGCTGACCGGGCTCTCACTAGACGGCAGGCTAGGTTGACCTCCTAGGGAGGAAAAGAGATGTTCCCCTTGGATGGTTCCGCTGACCGGGCTCTCACTAGACGACAGGCCAGGTTGACCTCCTAGGGAGGAAAAGAGATGTTCCCCTTGGATGGTTTCGCTGACCGGGCTCTCACTAGACGGCAGGCCAGGTTGACCTCCTAGGGAGGAAAAGAGATGTTCCCCTTGGATGGTTCCGCTGACCGGGCTCTCACTAGACGGCAGGCCAGGTTGACCTCCTAGGGAGGAAAAGAGATGTTCCCCTTGGATGGTTCCGCTGACCGGGCTCTCACTAGACGGCAGGCCAGGTTGACCTCCTAGGGAGGAAAAGAGATGTTCCCCTTGGACGGTTCCGCTGACCGGGCTCTCACTAGACGGCAGGCCAGGTTGACCTCCTAGGGAGGAAAAGAGATGTTCCCCTTGGATGGTTCCGCTGACCGGGCTCTCACTAGACGGCAGGCCAGGTTGACCTCCTAGGGAAGAAAAGAGATGTTCCCCTTGGACGGTTCCGCTGACCGGGCTCTCACTAGACGGCAGGCCAGGTTGACCTCCTAGGGAGGAAAAGAGATGTTCCCCTTGGACGGTTCCGCTGACCGGGCTCTCACTAGACGGCAGGCCAGGTTGACCTCCTAGGGAGGAAAAGAGACGTTCCCCTTGGATGGTTCCGCTGACCGGGCTCTCACTAGACGGCAGGCCAGGTTGACCTCCTAGGGAGGAAAAGAGATGTTCCCCTTGGACGGTTCCGCTGACCGGGCTCTCACTAGACGGCAGGCCAGGTTGACCTCCTAGGGAGGAAAAGAGATGTTCCCCTTGGATGGTTCCGCTGACCGGGCTCTCACTAGACGGCAGGCCAGGTTGACCTCCTAGGGAGGAAAAGAGATGTTCCCCTTGGATGGTTCCGCTGACCGGGCTCTCACTAGACGGCAGGCCAGGTTGACCTCCTAGGGAGGAAAAGAGATGTTCCCCTTGGACGGTTCCGCTGACCGGGCTCTCACTAGACGGCAGGCCAGGTTGACCTCCTAGGGAGGAAAAGAGATGTTCCCCTTGGATGGTTCCGCTGACCGGGCTCTCACTAGACGGCAGGCCAGGTTGACCTCCTAGGGAGGAAAAGAGATGTTCCCCTTGGATGGTTCCGCTGACCGTGCTCTCACTAGACGGCAGGCCAGGTTGACCTCCTAGGGAGGAAAAGAGATGTTCCCCTTGGATGGTTCCGCTGACCGGGCTCTCACTAGACGGCAGGCCAGGTTGACCTCTTAGGGAGGAAAAGAGATGTTCCCCTTGGACGGTTCCGCTGACCGGGCTCTCACTAGAC
This sequence comes from Dactylorhiza incarnata, assembly GCA_033032865.1. Classification (NCBI taxonomy): domain Eukaryota; kingdom Viridiplantae; phylum Streptophyta; class Magnoliopsida; order Asparagales; family Orchidaceae; genus Dactylorhiza; species Dactylorhiza incarnata. The sequence goes on from JAWHQI010000541.1 coordinate 654,250, forward strand.
GGCAGGCCAGGTTGACCTCCTAGGGAGGAAAAGAGATGTTCCCCTTGGATGGTTCGCTGACCGGGCTCTCACTAGACGGCAGGCCAGGTTGACCTCCTAGGGAGGAAAAGAGATGTTCCCCTTGGACGGTTCCGCTGACCGGGCTCTCACTAGACGGCAAGCCAGGTTGACCTCCTAGGGAGGAAAAGAGATGTTCCCCTTGGATGGTTCCGCTGACCGGGCTCTCACTAGACGGCAGGCCAGGTTGACCTCCTAGGGAGGAAAAGAGATGTTCCCCTTGGACGGTTCCGCTGACCGGGCTCTCACTAGACGGCAGGCCAGGTTGACCTCCTAGGGAGGAAAAGAGACGTTCCCCTTGGATGGTTCCGCTGACCGGGCTCTCACTAGACGGCAGGCCAGGTTGACCTCCTAGGGAGGAAAAGAGATGTTCCCCTTGGATGGTTCCGCTGACCGGGCTCTCACTAGACGGCAGGCCAGGTTGACCTCCTAGGGAGGAAAAGAGATGTTCCCCTTGGACGGTTCCGCTGACCGGGCTCTCACTAGACGGCAGGCCAGGTTGACCTCCTAGGGAGGAAAAGAGATGTTCCCCTTGGATGGTTCCGCTGACCGGGCTCTCACTAGACGGCAGGCCAGGTTGACCTCCTAGGGAGGAAAAGAGATGTTCCCCTTGGATGGTTCCGCTGATCGGGCTCTCACTAGACGGCAGGCCAGGTTGACCTCCTAGGGAGGAAAAGAGATGTTCCCCTTGGATGGTTCCGCTGACCGGGCTCTCACTAGACGGCAGGCCAGGTTGACCTCCTAGGGAGGAAAAGAGATGTTCCCCTTGGACGGTTCCGCTGACCGGGCTCTCACTAGACGGCAGGCCAGGTTGACCTCCTAGGGAGGAAAAGAGATGTTCCCCTTGGATGGTTCCGCTGACCGGGCTCTCACTAGACGGCAGGCCAAGTTGACCTCCTAGGGTGGAAAATAGATGTTCCCCTTGGATGGTTCCGCTGACCGAGCTCTCACTAGACGGCAGGCCAGGTTGACCTCCTAGGGAGGAAAAGAGATGTTCCCCTTGGATGGTTCCGCTGACCGGGCTCTCACTAGACGGCAGGCCAGGTTGACCTCCTAGGGAGGAAAAGAGATGTTCCCCTTGGATGGTTCCGCTGACCAGGCTCTCACTAGCTGGGTGGCTCTCACTAGTTGGGTGGCTCTCACTAGTAGAGCTCGCTCCTAGGAGTGTGTCGACCCATTGTCGACCACTAGTGGAGCTCGCTCCCGGAGGCGCTCAGTCCCGAGCAGACCCCCTAGCCGGGCTCTCATTAGCCGACAAGGTTGGAGGACCTCTTCGGAGAGGCTACGTGTTTTGCCGAGATAGCACCGTTAGCCGGATTCCCAGCGACACTCGTCGAATATACAGGGTTGGACATTTCTTTCCGAGCGTGTGCCTCGCTCGAAAAGAGCGGGGATTGTGTACAACCCTGTATTCGCGGAGTAGGTTCTCGAAGCACAGGAAGTATTTTCGAACATCATTCTTCAAGATAAACCTAAGCAGGGAGAGAGGAGGGCGAGCTCCTCTCGCCCCCGGCGCCCCCAACAGCAGGGGGGCGAGACCCCAGGGGGGGCGAGACGCTAGCGCCGACGGTAGCGATACCGCCGGGCGCTAGCCCAGCTCTCGCTCAGCCCCAAGGCAAGGGGGCGAGCTCCTCTCGCCCCCGTCCCCAGCAGTAGGGGGCGAGACGCTAGCGCCGGCGGTAGCGATACCGCCGGGCGCTAGCCCAGCTCTCGCCCAGCCCCAAGGCAAGGGGGGCGAGCTCCTCTCGCCCCCGTCCCCAGCAGTAGGGGGCGAGACGCTAGTGCCGACGGTAGCGATACCGTCGGGCGCTAGCCCAGCTCTCGCCCAGCCCCAAGGCAAGGGGGGCGAGCTCCTCTCGCCCCCGTCCCCAGCAGTAGGGGGCGAGACACTAGCGCCGGCGGTAGCGATACCGCCGGGCGCTAGCCCAGCTCTCGCCCAGCCCCAGCAGAGGTAACCCCTCACACCCACCAGAAAAGGAGGGGGAGTTGGTCTGCGTTTAGCATCCCAGAACAGCGGGATTTGGCTATTTGCAGTCCGGTTTTGGCTATTCACAGTCCAGATCCGAGGGTATTTTGGGTATTCTGCAGTCCAGTTTAGGTTATTTGCAGCCCAGATCCAAAAATCCTATAAATAGGACCAAGGGGGCACCATTTGGAGAGATCTCTCATCCTAGGCTAGCTCTCTCCTTCTCCCTCTCCCTCCCCAAGTCTCTCTAGGGGGTGAGGAGAGGCTCCAGTGGTGCCCAAGCTTAGTAGTGGCTTGGGAGGGGAAGTTCCAAGGGGACTTCCGGGTACGTGGCGGGACCTCCCCGCTAAGCCCTTGGTCCAGTTCTTTGTTCCGACACCTTCAACCTAGAGCTCTCCCTTGGGGGAAGTAAGGGTTGGTCGCCCCTCAGCCTCGTTGAGGGCCCCGAACTCCACAGAGACCGAGTAGTCGGTTTCAACACCCGAGTCAAGGTACCACTATATACTGGCCTTCTCGTTTCCAACCATGGCAACAAAGTTGGATGGCTCAGTGAGGCTAACCATATTAGCATGGTTGTCTTCTTGTGGTGTCTTGCCCCTTTCCTTGCGAGGAAGCCTACAATCAGATGCATTGTGTCTCCACTTGTTGCAGTTAAAGTACTTGCCCTTAAACTTTTTGATTTGTTTACTTGGGCCTGCAACCTGGGAGCTACTAGGGTTGGGTTTTGACTTCCTAGGGTTTGGCGCGCGTCTAGAGTTCGTAATCATGTTAGCAGCAGCCTTCTGCTTACTAACGACTTCTAGAGCGTGTCGACTCCTATTTTCGTCCTCAATGCATATAAAACGCTTGAGTTCGTTTAAACCCGCCTGCATCTTCTTGTGACACATTTCAGTTTTGAAATTGTACCACGTGGAAGGAAATTTATACACAAATGTGCCAGCAACAAAGTTATCTGGCAACGCAATGTTCTCACTATGTAAGGAATCTACTAAAACTTCAAAATTTGATACCTGACGGAGAATGGCCTTCTCCTCGTCGAAGGTGAACGAGTGGAACTTGTCCACCAAGTGCGCCTTGGACAGGTCCTCCTCCTGCCTGAAGTGCTCCTGCAACGCATCCGAGATTGCATTAGCTGTCTTCAGCTTCATGTACGTCTTCGCCAGATTGGAAGACAGGCAGTTCAACATGTAGTCTCTGCAGAAGTCTTCATCAGAAACCCAATGTGCCTCGTCAGCAGTCCCTACGACCTCAGCACCATCAGACTGAACTGTGTAGAACACGTTCAGAAATTTCATCACGAACGGAGTATTCAACTTCCAGTCATTGAACTCAGTCGCCGTGAACTTCTCCAGCTTTATCATCGGAACCAGAGACATCATGTTGTTCCCCTTCATCATTGTGCGCCCGTCAGAGAACGACATGAAAACAGGGAGGAACGGGGTTCCTGGGAGCTGTCGTCGGCACTGTCGTCTGGCGGTAGCGACAGGGGGCTGTCGCTGACGCTGTCGACGGACGACAACACTAGGGCTGCACCTCTCTTAGAGCTTGGAGACGGTGGCAGCGAGATTGGATGATGGCGGCTGAGGGGGGATCTAGAGGCGGAGGCGGCGGCGCTACGGCAGATCTGGACGACGGAGGCGGCGGCGCGGCGGATCTGAGGCGGGAGGCTTTGGATCCGGCGATTCCGGCGACTGCACACGGCAGAGGCGGTGACCTCCTTCGCGAACGGTGACGGCGAACCAGAGAGAAGATCTCGCGAGCTCTTCCTCTTCACGATCGGTGACGGGATCCAAGAAGAACTGCAACGGGAGGGCTCCAGAGAACGCTGGCGAAGCGGCGACGGGAGAGGGTGCAGCGAACGCGAGCCGTGGCTGGGCACGAAGATCTCCTTTGTGAACGGCGGGAGCGGCGACCTAGCACGCGACCGGCAGCAGGCCTCCTTCTTTACGCACGGCAGCAGCGGTGGCGGATGGAAGGCGCGATGAACGGGCTTCCTCCTCTCACGAACGGCAGCGGCTGCGGCTGTGAATCGCGATCTCCACTTCGCGTGAACAGGAACCGGACGGGCGGAACGAGCAAACCCTAGAGGGCTACTTCGAGATTGTGAAGGAAGTTTGCTCGAAGCATCCGGAGGAGGATCGAAGTGGAAATCCACTCCCGGTTGCCCATAGCAGGTATATATAGGTAAAACCCTAGGAGTGTCTACGGGGATGGGTATCCGTGTACCCAACTGGCCCGTTATACCTTCGAACCCGTTATTTGACCAAATATACATTAACATGAAGCCTGCCCATGATCGTAGACTAGAATTGATGATGATGATGATGTGATGCATATATGCATCTCTAGTGCATGATGTGTTATAACTGTGAAATATTTTGTAGTCGGAAGAACACGTCAACCAACAGGAGAATAAGGACACCAAAGATGAACACAAGCTTTCACAATAAAAACTCTGGCAGCTAGTTACAAACAAACAAGGCTGAATACAAGTTGCATCCAACTTGATTCACAACAGCCAATAGTAGGAAAGAACTTGGTCACAGACAAGGTCCGCTTCTCCTCCGGAGCACACCGCACAGGTGATACTCGCTCCGATACTCGCTCCTCGCTACCGCCGGCGGTAACGCTAGCGCCGGGCGTTAGCTCTCCAACTCGCAAGCTCGCTGCTCGCACTCCAAGCTACTTGCACGCTCGCCGCGCTTCGCTTCCTCCACTTCTCGCTACCGCGTGCGCTAGCCACTAGCGCCGGGCGCTATCTCCGAAGTAGGTACTCGCTCCTTCCTTCTCTTCTCGCTAACGCATGCGCTATCCACTATTGCCGGCGCTATCTCGCGAGTAGGTAACTCGCTCGTTTCGAACTTACTCCAAGTTCGATGCTCGCCTGGTGGCTCTCTGGCATCTCTAACTCGCTCTAAGTTGAGGATACTCGCCACTTTCAGAATCGATACTCTTTAGGGGGGTACCCATCTATTTATAGGCAAAACAAGGGGGTGGCGAGTAGGAGCTAATGCCGGCGCTAGCGCTAGCGATGGCGCTTTAGCTCACTTCAATTCTAACAGTAACCGTTATTAAGAGGAATAGAGGATACCACGGTGTGTGTAGAACGTGATGTCGTTCGTTAGCCGTGAAGAGCCAACTCGCATGTCGGATTTTCTAATGCATTCATCTAGATGAGTAGTGATCAACGTACAACACATAATGCACTTTAGAGTCATTCTCTGTTACGCAAAACTTGGTTCAACACAGTTTAATATTTCTATCTCTGCTAACGAGGCTTGACATAGTTGGCTAAGTTGAGGACCCCATGACATGTAGGTCATGGGTTCGATTCTCACCATGGTGTGAGCCTTTGTCTACTTATGTAGAGTAGTTTGTTGATTTCTCTTAATGAATCTAAAGTGGATGATGCATTCATATAGATGCGGAGTGATCAACGTACAATATTTATGAATTTAACATCGGATCTGAACCGCAAAACTCAGTTCAATTCTGGCTCTACTCTCAGTTCGACCCATGCATGATAATTTTTTCATATACCCTTAAACATGTAAGCATTCCTAGTTATTGACAAAAAATTGTAGTATCAAATACTTCATCTTAATGAAATTGTTCAAATGTTATATTGTTGCATATAGACATTAATTATAGAAGTACTCACCAACTAGTGAATCACACTAAATAATAATTTAATTGAATCTTGGTTTAATCTGATGACTCTAAAAGATCATAGACCTAATTTCAATAATCGATTCCAGGTTGATTCTCGGGTACCCCGAACATAAGAACCGAGAACCAAATTGAACAACCAAGTTCTAATTTTTGTGGATCCGGAACCAAACCGAGATCCGTGAGAACCGACTTGAACTGCTCGGTTGGGTTGGTGATGCATCTTTCGTCGCATCCTAAGTCACGCATTCTTATTTCTCCGCTTTTATTTATTATCATGTATTTCTTTTCGCGCACCTGCTGTTTAAAAAGTGTTCGGCTCATCGGATTGACCATCCGATGAGACCCTGAATAAATGGTCCGGTAATTTTAGTAGTTAGGACGTAATGGGCAAGCTTAAAATTATTTAAAACGCATAATTTTAAATTTAAAATTCAAATCCAGAATATGTAATTTATGGAAAGAGTTTAGGAAAAATAGGTACTTGGAAAGAATTTATGAGAAAGAAAGATTTGAGCAAATTATGCAAAAGTATTCAAGAGGGGACTACCTTAATAGGTAACATTTTATTTTTACCAGCCCTCATGTTTGGAAACCAAATATTTGCCACTTTATTTAAGAAGCTGCATGATGCTGAGAGAGGGCAGAGACCGGACAAGCAGGGAACAAACCTAATTTGTTCTCTGTTGTCGGTACAACCAACCATGCCGTCACCCCACCAGTTCTCCTCGCCCGCCGCCGTTTGTTTCCACACGCGACACAGCCGCCTCCGCCTTTGCCCTGGCCTCCCGACGCCGTACATCCCTGCTCTGTCGCCGCCCTAGCATCCTCGACAACGACGGACGAGTCTCCCGCCGAGCGCTGATCTCTGTCGTCCAGAGTCGCACCACGCCCGCAGATCTCCGGTAGTCCAGGTGGTCGGCCTTCCTCCTATCAGCGCCAGCCTGCAGTTCCGAACTTCCCTCCGCTGGCGTTCCTGACTCCGTCGCTTGGCCTATTACTGTCGACTCCAGCAACAAATTCCAGTACCCGGCGGCGCTGCTAATTCTGAATTCGAGTTGGACTGTCCTGTTGTGGTAACTGCACTCTTTCCTTGCTCTGTTCATTAGTGTTAAAATTATGCACTCACTTAAATAATTAAGAGATTGCCTTGAACGTTCGAATTACTTCGGTTATCGTTATTCATAAATTATCGCTTGTGTTTTGGCTTATGTATGTGCGAACCCCGCAACGATTCAACCCGAAAGCACTCAACGAGTTTCTCTCAATTAGTTGTTAATGATTTTACGAAATTCCAACATTAGAAGTGAGTTTGCGCGAAAGATCGATTTGGTCACTCGACCCCTCTTCAAGGTTTAAAATCCACGTCTTTTATTTAAAATCATTATTTTATTTTATGACAAAATAAAATATTTTCAATTAAAAAAGAAAAGAAAATAATTAACGTTTAAAAACCTAATCGCGGTTTACATCAGTTTGGTATCAGAGCGTTTTTTGGTTCGCTCCTATCGCGAATCAATCGATCCGTATCTATTTCAAAAATTAAAAAAATTAAAAGAAATTTTAATTTGAGTTTTACAATTTTGGCTTTAAAAATATTAAAAAAAATTCAAAATCAAAATTATTTTTCTACCCGCTCGGGTAAACGCTCGTTTTCAAATATTTCTGAAATTTTATTTTTTTTAAAGTGTCCTACCTTTAGAATAAAATATTTAAAAAAGAAAAAAAAAAGGATTTTAAATATTTCTATTAAAACTTTACAAAAAATCAAGTAATTTTTAATGGATAAACGAGTCGATCACTTAGAAACTAGCGTTGGGGACTTAGCCCAACGAATGAATGAACTAATGAAAGCGGTAGAGACGATCACCACGGGTATGGGTAGTGTCACACACGTTATGAATGTGTTACGTACTTCAGTTAATAATATCGAAGCCACCATACACATAAACCACGCACCCGTGAATGAAGTAAATCCGAACCCTAGGCCGCTAGAGCTTGCACCACCTGAGCCCGAACCCGAACCCGAGCCACTTGATGAACCTCATGACCGTCCCTGATGGGATTGGGGAGTCAAGTTAGATGTAGGTGATTTTGAAGGGTATTTAGAACCTGAACGTTGTTTAGATTGGTGTGCCAGGATGGACCGCTACTTGGCTTGGAAGCAAATGCCCCGAGCTAGGCAGGTGGAGTACGCCACTATGAGGCTAAAAGGTCCCGCGTTAGTTTGGTGGGAACAAATAGAGCGAACTAGGTTCAATTTAGGCATGCCACCCATCACCACATGGGCAGAATTTAAAGAACAAATTCGAAAACGATATGTGCCTTCTGATTACATGCAAACCCTATATCGTAGGTTCCACAATCTGAGACAAGACAAGTCAACAGTAGACGAGTATACGAACGAGTTCCAAGTACTCCAGTCTCGCCTCAATCTCCGAGAGGACGATGACATGGTTGTCTCTCGATATCTGAACGGACTACGATATTCCATTAGAGATCAACTTGAGTTATTTGATTATAAGGACTTAGGGGAGATATCGAGTCGAGCACGGAGGGTGGAGTCCTCACAAAAACGGACATCCGGAGTTAGGTCAACTGATAGACCCACGTTGAGCGTCACCACTGCACCCACTACTAGGGCCTTGGATTCTCATCACCCTCCCATCACTACTGGGGCCCCCACCCCATCCACTAATCCTTCTAGGGGTAAAGAGATTATTGGGACTAAGCCCAACACTGGAGTATTCCGATGCTTCAAGTGCATGGAGCCGGGACACAAATCGTCTGAGTGCCCGCGACGTCACTTTGTCGCTGTTATTGATTCCACGGATGGACGTGAGCCAGAGTATGGAGTTTATGTAAATGGGTCTCACCCTGAGCCTAAGCACGAATCAGAGGATGTCGTAGAAGTGGAAGGCGAACACGCCGAACACTTAGTCTGCGTCTTACGATATAGCCTGATCACGCCTAGTGAGTCTACTGAGGATGATCATAGGAGACACGACATTTTTCGCACTACTGCACGCATCCATGGACAATTCTGTTATATTATCATCGATAGTGGCAGTATGGAGAATTTCGTCTCTCAGCGCATGGTCGACATATTAGGGCTTGCGACACATCCGTTAGAGCAACCCTACAATTTATCTGGGGTCAATAGTCATTTGACTATGCCCGTTACCCACTATTGCCTAGTAGAGTTTTCTATAGGGAACATGTATTCAGATAGAGTTTTATGTCATGTTGCTGCCATGGATGTCTGTCACATCCTATTAGGGCGAGCTTGGCAGTACGACCGGCATGTCATGCACGATGGCACGAGGAACTCCCACTCCTTTGAGTATAATGGGCACACGGTTGTTCTTCTTCCCCAGAAGAACTACCTTATTCCGAGGACCTCTCCATCATCGAGTTCACCTAATGGCCACTCCACTACATTACTACTCACCGCACTTCCGCCTGAAACCCCATCCCAGGAAGTGACTCATGGCCCAGATGTGGCACTCACCCCACATTTATCGAGTCACGAAGTACCACCTGATATCTCTCTGCCTTTTGATACTATAGTTGACGACCACTCACTCCACACACCTCGCTTTGTCGATTTCATATTTAGAGATTGCGCTTTTATTTCATCACACTATCATTTGAATTTATGCGGATTTATAAAGTTGTGTCATTATAGTAAAAAATTGCTACCTTGTTTTTGGAACATACTATGGGGTCAAAGGAGAACCAAACTCGAGTTTAGTAACGCATATCATTCTCTAACCATAGAACAGACTGAAATCGTTAACAAGAGTTTGGAGAATTTTCTTAAGTGTTTAATCGAGGCGAATCTAAAGCGATGGGATCTTGTACCTCCACAAGCCAAGTTCACTTGTAATAATTCTAAACCCACTTCTCTTTTTATATCTCCTTACGAGATTTTCTATGTGTTGCCCCGCACACTTGACCACCATCATCTTTCATTCCACGGACGTATTTCATTCGATGCGCATACTCATATTAATTATTTAAAAGAATTGCATAAAATTAATGCTAATATTTTGCGAGCGACCTTTGAACATTACAAACTCACGGCCGGTCGTTATCGCCATGAGTTGTACTTTTCAAAGGGAGGTCAGGTGATTGCTTACTGCAGGAGGTTTGGTCTAATTCATGTTCAGAAGCGCATTGGGCCACCCATTGAGCCACCCGTCAAGGCCCCAGACATCCCACCCGATCTAGCACCAGTGACGATGTCAGATCTCTCCAGTGCCAGTTTTTGCGAAGTCTCATCGCGGTCGAGCTCTTTCAACCCCGGGAGAATTGATGCATCCTTCGCCGCATCCTAAGTCACGCATTCTTATTTCTCCGCTTTTATTTATTATCATGTATTTCTTTTCGCGCACCTGCTGTTTAAAAAGTGTTCGGCTCATCGGATTGACCATCCGATGAGACCCTGAATAAATGGTCCGGTAATTTTAGTAGTTATGACGTAATGGGCAACCTTAAAATTATTTAAAACGCATAATTTAAAATTTAAATCCAGAATATGTAATTTATGAAAGAGTTTAGGGAAAATAGGTACTTGAAAGAATTTATGAGAAAGAAAGATTTGAGCAAATTATGCAAAAGTATTCAAGAGGGGACTACCTTTTTAGGTAACATTTTATTTTTACCAGCCCTCCTGTTTGGAAACCAAATATTTGCCACTTTATTTAAGAAGCTACATGATGCTGAGAGAGGGCAGAGACCGGACAAGCAGGGAACAAACCTAATTTGTTCTCTGTTGCCGGTACAACCAACCACGCCGTCACCCCACCAGTTCTCCTCGCCCGCCGCCGTTTGTTTCCACACGCGACACAGCCGCCTCCGCCTTTGCCCTGGCCTCCCGACGTCGTACATCCCTGCTCTGCCGCCGCCCTAGCATCCTCGACAACGACGGACGAGTCTCCCGCCGAGCGCCGATCTCTGTCGTCCAGAGTCGCACCACGCCCGCAGATCTCTGGCAGTCCAGGTGGTCGGCCTTCCTCCTATCAGCGCCAGCCTGCAGTTCCGAACTTCCCTACGCTGGCGTTCCTGACTCCGTCGCTTGGCCTATTACTGTCGACTCCAGCAACAAATTCCAGTACCCGGCGGCGCTGCTAATTCTGAATTCGAGTTGGACTGTCCTGTTGTGGTAACTGCACTCTTTCCTTGCTCTGTTCATTAGTGTTAAAATTATGCACTCACTTAAATAATTAAGAGCTTGCCTTGAACGTTCGAATTACTTCGGTTATCGTTATTCATAAATTATCGCTTGTGTTTTGGCTTGTGTATGTGCGAACCCCGCAACGATTCAACCCGAAAGCACTCAACGAGTTTCTCTCAATTAGTTGTTAATGATTTTACGAAATTCCAACATTAGAAGTGAGTTTGCGCGAAAGATCGATTTGGTCACTCGACCCCTCTTCGAGGTTTAAAATTCACGTCTTTTATTTAAAATCATTATTTTATTTTATGACAAAATAAAATATTTTCAATTAAAAAAGAAAAGAAAATAATTAACGTTTAAAAACCTAATCGCGGTTTACATCAGTTGGGTTTAAGTCTGGTTCTTGGTTCTTCGGTTATTTTTGCACACCCTTACTTGAGATAGCGAGAAAACTGAATGGATATTGTCGCTCTTATCACTAATGATTTTTCATCACGAAATGTAGGAGGGAACAATAAAATGGATCAACATTATAAAACATTAGATTCCAAAAAAAATTTATGTAAAATATAAAAAACATGTAATACAATTATAAAATAAATCTAAAGAGCAGAATGAACATGAAACAATTAAAATAATTTTAATAATCATAAACAATTAATATCCTACCTCTCCATAAAACATATCCAAGTTATGTATTGATTAGGGGTGTGCAGAAAAACCCGATGAACTGAGAATAGGTTTGGAACTGAACCGAACCGAGTGGTTTGGGTCGGTTATCATTTGTCTTGGATCGGTTCTGGTCCAAAAAATTTAGAACCACTCGGTTCGATTCTCGGTTCTTACATTCGATCGGGTACCCAAAATCGACCCGAGAACCAGTTAATGAAATTAAGTATCAGAAATATAGGAGTCGCATGATCCTTATTTCATTCAACATGTGTCTTCTGGCCCAGTCCAAGTTAAGTTAAACCTTAAAGCTTCACCCTTCCTACAGATCCACAACTTTTTCAATATGAGACTGATAGTGATGTATTAAAAAATTAGTTCACATAATTGTGTGGGTTTTTTTTGCTCTTCTGAGGGTTTGTTAGTACAAATCGAAAAAGATTATGTATGAATTTTTTTGCTCTTGTAAACATACAATTGTTTGATCATATTATTTCTCTCATAAATGATATTTGTTAAATGAATACAATAGTTATAAATGTTTATTAATACAAAAATTTATATGAAAAATATTATGACACGTGATTGGAACTGAAAACCAAATCAGAACCAAATTTTTCGGTTCGGATATGGTTCTATATCTTGGGTACATGAGTCAGTTTTGATTCCGAAAAATCGGAACTGAACCTATATGGATTGGTTCTTAGTTTTGTGTGGAACCGATCCGAATCGGAAGTGCACACCGATCAGTGGCGGAACTAGGATTTGAGAGTCGCCCGGACACAATAGATTTTAACATACATTTCACTATTGAAAATAATACTCTACATTTTTTTTTGCTATTACTGCTATATAAAATCATTACACATCATAAAAAATTATGCCAAATGTGAAGTAGATAACTTATATTAATTCACCCATAATATATCAAAATCTTTACATCATCTCATACTCATTTGTAATTGTTAGAAAAAAACATATTTGACAGTATGCATAAGTGCTTAGTTGCTTACTAAGAATTTATACGATTAGCCAACAAAATGATAACAAAGTTATCAAGAACCGCAAGACAACAGTCAGATTAAATTAGCACAACTGCAGAACTGATTTGAATAACTTCCTAATATCTAGTAATGATACAAGAACTATTCATCCAAGAGAGATAATAAACACAGAACATCTACTGCTGAACAGCCTGAAGTGATTAGGAGAAAAATAGAGAGAAAAAATACCAGTCTCACAAGTCACAACCGCAGATTAGGCCCAAAGGATCTCCCGACACTCCAATCACCTGCACAATACACCACTGATTAGGAGAGAAAATAGAGTAGGCTGCACAACTGATGAACTGCACAATACACAAGAAATTTCTATTTAAGAGAGAAGACACCACTGATTAAGGAAATACCAGTCGGCTGTTTGGGAAGAAAAAGCTGTTGTTCGGCGATTTCATCTCCTCAACTCTGTGTTCCAATCGGGAGTCGGCTGAGTTGCTTCTGCAAGAATTTTTTTTAGGAAAATGGCGGGGAACTTGGGGAGAAAAGAAAATAAGAGAGAAGACAGATATATCCCTCTAGGGCAAAATCCTTGTCCCAGATGGGCGGCTATAGATGCTTAAAGAGACTAAGAGAGAAGGGGAGAATGCTATGAAAATGATGAAATGGGGTACCGGAGGAATCACGCTGACGGAAGCCGCCAAAAATAGCTGCCGGAGCCGGAGGAATCACGCTGGTCGCGGAAGAGGAAGAACTCTCCCTCGTGTCGTCTGTGCGGAGGAATCACGCCTGGCGCGATTTCGCCAAAATAGGGTCGGGCACGTGCCCGACCGTGTCCAAAGGTGGGTCCGCCCGTGCCGATGGCGTGGAGACTTCAATTCCTAATATCAGAAATGAAAAATATAGATATTTTCCTGCTATGTTGTTACATTTAAAAAATGACTTTAATCAAGCTATGTTAACCATATTTACATTGTATAGTTGGTGAGACATTACAATGCTTAACAAATCCTGTCTGGCTTTCATTTTGGAGCCTTCTAAATGTTGGAACATGCGTTTCACATCTATTAGTTTAAGAATAACAAATTAGATTATATATTTGATAAAATTTGTGTTTATAATGTGCAAGTCATACAAGTACAATATAATATTGTATGAGGATAATTGATTGAGACAGAAAGATGGACGCCACGCTCTAAAACGAGTACTACCATGGGGTGGTAGCGTCTACCGCTGACAGTAATGGTCGTTATAGTGGGACAGTTGGCAAAAGACATTCAAATGAAAACACTGGCAAGAGAGTAGGCCATTTTGTAAAGAGTTAGCACGATGCGGTAAATTTATCGAGCAGAGGTAACTAAATGGCAAGCCCGACAATCATCTGATTGATTGAGGAGCCAAATTGAGCATACGATCAGAATCTGGCGGGATCAAACATCGAGCTAACGCGACGCAATAACTTTATTGCGGCGCGGTAGACTATTGGTTAAAATATGAAATCTAGATTCCATTTACGGCCGGCTAGTGCGCGAAATTTGATTTACAACGGATACCAGGGCTCGGTAGCTTCCAGACTAAATTTAAAAAGTCATTCGTCCTTTCTCTTCGCGCGGTCTTTTCACAACTCCGAAGACACTTTCGTGGAGCCTCGTCCCAGATTTCCAGATCCATCACTACAACACTCTTGAACATCAAAAGGAAATATTGAAGGAGTAGTACATCAACGCTCAACCTACATGAAGCACGAATGCAACGACAACGATAATCTCTTGCATGTTTTCGCCATTCCCTTCAGATCTTTTATATGGTGTTTTATTTATTGAAATTCCATTTCATCTTTATCTGGTATTCTGTTTTCTTTTTGGGTGATTCTTTTGTACGGTTGAGAAATTCGCCAGTGTGTTGACAACTAGGTCTGTGTGCGACTTAGGGAGGAATTTGCCTTGTGAGTTAGGCGACTAGACCTAGGGAGAAATCTAGGGGCGGCCTGAGGCCCATCTAGGAAGAGATAGGATACATCCAACCGGCTCTTGGGGAGAGTCGGTATAGAAAAATCAAAAGTTGATTTTTACACGCCGCCTCACTTTCTAGCGGTATAGAAATCACAAATTTGTAATTTGTTTTTATTGAAATTAAATTATGTATTTTTGTTTTGTTTATCAAGTTATGGTTTCTGAACTTTGAAATAAGTTAATATAATATTTTGATAAGAGTTATTAATAAATAAGATGTTTTTATAATACCCTTATTCACCACCCCTCCCCCAAAGGACGTCTGACGATTCAACAAGTAGTATCAAAGCGAGGTTTTTCTAAAAATGTTTCACCGCCTGAAATAATGACGTATCATGATCTCGCTTCGTCAAGAGGGGAGGAATATTCAAAAACTGGATTTTTCTCTTGCACCACCTTTATTCAACGGAGCAAACTATAATGGTTGGAAAATTGTAATGAAAAAGTCTCTTCTCTTTAGAAGTAGATGTTTGGAATAATACTATAACAAAACCTCTGAATGAATTAAACACGAGTGAATTCGTTTTGAATGCGAAAGTCATGAACGATTTATTTTGCATGCTTTCAAAAGATATTTTTAAATTAATTTATTTTTTAATACTACTTATGAAATTTGGAAATTTGTTGAGAAAACTTACAGTCTTCCACCTGTAGATGAGTGTCAAACTGATATGCTAGAGGAATTTCATATGGATCCAAGAGAAGAAAATCATGATGACTCAAGCTCTGAGGATAACCTCTCAAACTCATCGAAAAGGAGGAATGTAACGCCATAACATCGTGCAAGGAAGAAAGTGATAGAGGAATTTTATGTTCAAATCAAAATTCCGAATCTGAAAGCACTATAAGCCTTCCTATACACTATGATTTTTTTTTTAATTTCATGTCCATTGCATTAAAAGAAGCAAGAGCGAAAATTGACAACGAAGAAAAGGGGAATGAAAATTAATTTTAGAAAAAGTTTCTTTAAGAAAAGAGTGATTTAAGTGTCAAAATCTTAAACTTGTAATTAAAGAAATTGATGATACTTTTGAAAATTTAAGATTAGATTATGAAAAACATATAAATTCTATTACGACTACTCTTAAAAATAGTATCATTGCCTACACTAAAGCATAATTTTAAGATAAAAAAATAATGAGTTGGAGTCAAAAATTAAATCTCTTACACAATTTATATATATGAACTCTCAAAATTTCAATTCAGTACATCAAGCCACAGCTAACAGAAAATTGAATGTGAATACGCACAATTTCCCTATCAATCGGTTCTTAAAAAATCACTACTATTCTAAGTCTCAATATAATAATAATTACTATTGAAACTCAAAACACTAAAAATAATATTAAGCCAAGCTATGAATGGAGACTCATGGTGACAAATAGTGGTTCAATTCTACCTACACCTATGAAGTCACATTCGTATATCTCACAAAATTTAACACGCTATATTTGGGTACCCAAAAGAATCGTCACACTTGGTTCTCTTTGGGTACCTAAAACTTTCATTCATTAGTAATTATTAAAATTCGTGAAGTAGAAAAAAATCAAAATGGAACACACAAAATCCTACTTCACGATGTGCCTAATTTCAATTAAAAATAAAAGTGACACTTCTTCTTTCCTTCACTCTTATGTATTTTTGTATGTTTTGTTTTTCTCTTTATTAAGTCATCATGTATTTTAATATGTGCTCACATCTACATGTGGAAACACATTTTACACATGCTCTAACTCACATATTTCTACTACAATTAAATTGCTATGTATTTGTTCTTATTTTCACTGATACCGTCGACATTAACTTCTATCGCTCGATGCTAGCTCTCAGAAACAACTATAGTACATGTGTGTCTCCTAATTATTATAGATTATTGTGATGAGCCAATATGCTTCATATTTTACATCTGAAATATGTTATTTTATGACGCATTTACCTCAGACTATCTTGCATCATAATAAATTGAATTGGATGAATATGAATGACCATGCTTTACTTCACACACATCATTGTAGATCATTAATCTCATGTTATGATTACTTGATATCTTATGTTTGTTTGTCTCTAATCATGTGTCATAATTTATTATGTGTCTATCTTGATGGATCAAAAGATCAATTATTTATAACACACTTAAGTTTATAAATATTATAATTGTTATAGTTATCATTGGCTCTCAAAATTTTGTGTGTGTTTTGTTTAGTTACATTTGAGTTATATTTATTTTGTATGTTGAGTTTCACTATTAATGCATGAATATTTCATTTCACACATATTTTATAAAATTATGCATCATTACGATCTTTCTCTTGCTCTCCAGTCGCCAGCGGCTGTCTCCAACAATCTTTCTCATTTTGTTCGGGGTCGCAAAGATGGTAAGGGCCTAAACAAAGATTCAAGGGATAATTAAACAGCGACTATGGGTGTTTTCCATGAAAGGAACCACTTCAATTTGTGGTGGTGGTCGGTTTGGCCTTTTCACACCGTTTGAAGGTGACTTTCTGGCTGAGGATGGATGGAAACACCCTTTGGGATCAAGTGAGGGACGGGCTAGCCTTAATTAGGCCAAGGATAATGAAAACAAGCTTGGTCAAACCTCTCGTGATCGGGTTTGACCACCATGGCCAACTCTTGACCAAATTGACAACTTGGCTCCACCATGAGGAAGATGAGGTCATGATGGGATCCAATGTGGTCTAGTCACAACCCTAGGGGCTAAAATCCTCTAGTTTGACCTAGGTTGACCCTAATTGACCTATGTTGACTTCTAGGGTGATGTGTCAACCTATGATTGACTAAGTGTGGATATGAAGTGACTACCATGACCATGGTCTAGCTTGGGTCTTGGACCAATATAGTGTGATCTAATGATCCTGACACGCTCATAGAAACCCACATGAGTCAGTCTATTCATCTAGATTCAAGGCTCACCTAGGGTTTCTCATACACTCCCTAAGGTTCAATGGGATTTGAAAGACTTCTCCTAGATCAGTGAGCTAGCCTAGGTGAAGTACTAGACTAAATAAAGTCATATGAATTGAAATTTAGAGCCAATTTCATTTCTTCTATTTGATTGTCGTCAAATAAAATATCAATTTTGAGTTTAGTGCTAAAGAAGAATGCGAAGTAAGAGAATAAAAAGAAGATGAAGATGCAAAAAAAAAAGAGTAAGAAGAAAAAAGAGAAAATGAAGGAGAAATATGGATCAAGTTTTTGCATCTGACAAGATAAATAAGACATTGCTTAGATCTCGGCTCTTCATCTCATCCCCCGATCAACCATACCCCCGTCCGAGTTTCAGAATCACGAGTATTCGTGTGGGCGACAAGAAAAGAACCCTTCCAGAAAGTCTCTCTCTCTCTCACCCCACTCCATCTCTCACCCTCCAAACCCTATTTTCCTGCTCCTAATTTCTCCTCCATGAAGAGCTCTCCCGACGTCTATCCATCCTCCCGCGGCGACGACGCTACTTGCGAGGACTTCGTACCTGCCTCGCCGACACTATCACGATTCCCTGTATTGCACCATCTCCGATGGACGGCCGCCGCATCCCCTAATGCTGCAAATGTCAGAATTGAAGCTCTAATTCCTATCACTGCGTACTTCTCTTTTCTAATCCATGCATTTCCTCTTCTCAATTTCCACCGGACCACCTAGGGCACCGACCCTCCTCCCCCGACTCCATTTTCAACCGCAACCTTACTATCCTTACCATCCATATCTTCATTCTGCTACGTTTCAAACTCTAGGCACCGACCACGAATATGCATGATCATCATTTTTCACTGGGATCTCGACGAGATCTACAACTTTCGTGTTGAAAACTTTTCCTAAAAAAACATGTACAAGACATATTTTTAAAAGGCCCGTAATAACTCATACAAGAAGAGCACGGATAGTTAAAATTGTAGTGCGGATAACAATCTCCTAAATAATTGGATTAAAGGTTTGTTTTCACAATTGTAATTTGCATTTAATTAAATTTTTTTATATTTAAAAATTGCCTCGATGCATTTAATTATTATATATTTTTATAATAATAACGTGAGATATAAATTCTACCAACCGTATAGTTCACGCATCAAAGCACATGGCCAGAAGTATAGTGACGTGGCAGTCCACTTTTCGTTCTTTTACCTGTGTACTGCGGCGGTACATGCCTCCGGTGACCTGCAGAGGAAACATCCATGGCCGCAACGGTCTCTTGCCCTCGCCGGCGGCCGCCGTGGCGGCCCAAAGGGATTACAGCTCGGACTAAATATATACTCTGTCCTCGTTTATTCCTCAGCATATACGAGTACCCTCTTCGTCCACAGCTTTCTTCCCTGCCCTGCCCTGCCCTGCCCTGCCCTGCCCGTCTTCTTCATCGTTTTCCTTCTTTCCGATCTCTCGTTTTTGTCAAGAAGAATTCTTCAAATGCGTGATTAAAAGATAGTAACATCATTACCAATTGCTCTGTCATGTTGCTGTACGAGGAGGTCGTTGAGAACATCAATGTAATTGATTTCTCCCTTTCCTACTTCGCCTCCTGCCATTAATGCCCGAATTCCTGTAAGCAGACGCGCACCTAACAAATTTCCACTTTTCTCAGCTCCACAGTCTTCTATGTCGCTCGCATTAGTCTCGGGAGAGGAAGAGGAAGAGGAGAATGAATGCAACCAGTACTATTGAACGAAGAAGACACTCTTCTTCTATGTCGCTTGTTCCTTTAAAGCTTCTGTTTTTGCTGGTGGCGGCAGAGGCAGAGGTGGTGGGGGAGAAGGAAATATTGCTGCAGTTTAAAGGAAATGTGGTGTCGGATCCCCGAGGTGCTCTCGCCTCCTGGAATTCCACCGGTGACCAATGCCGGAATTTCGCCGGAGTAACATGTAGGACTAATGGGGACGTCGATAAGATCCGCATACATGGGGCTGATCTGGAGGGGACGCTTCCTTTCTCCCTCATCGGCCTCCATTCCCTTCAGATTTTGTCCCTCTTCGGGAACCGTTTCTCCGGCGGCATTCCGCCGCAGTTTGCGGATATTCTAACCCTACGGAAGCTCAACCTCAGCCGCAATGAGTTTTCCGGCAAGGTCCCAGAGTTCCTCGGCGAACTCCCCTCCCTCCGCCTTCTAGATCTCGGCGAGAACCTCTTTTCCGGGGAGATTCCGTACGCTCTGTTCAAGAACTGCTTTAAAATGAGGTTCGTCTCTCTTTCACATAATAGACTCTCGGGCCCCATCCCAACCTCCATGTCCAATTGTTTCGACCTCGCCGGGTTTAACTTCTCCTTCAACAATCTCACCGGAGGGTTTCCGCCGCAGATCTGCTCGCTTCCGTCAATCTCCTTAATTTCCGTGGCAAACAATTCTCTCTCCGGGACAGTCGCCGATAAGATCTCCGCGTGCGGGAGACTGGAGTTTCTCGATCTGGGAAGCAACTTCTTCTCCGGCCCCGCGCCTCTCAACCTCCTCTCTCTAGTAAATCTGAGCTACCTTAACGTCTCCTTCAATCGCTTCCAAGGCGGAATGCCGGAGATCAGCGACTGCGGAGATCGAGTGATGTACATCGACGCATCCGGCAACGCACTAACCGGCGCGATTATTCCAAGCATCGCCATCTGCAAAGGGCTCAGATCCCTGGATTTGGGATTCAATCGATTAACCGGATCCATTCCGCCCCAGATTGGAACCCTAAAGTCTCTTTCAGTTCTGAGCCTGGGAAGCAACATCATCACGGGAACAATTCCGGCGGAAATCGGACAAATTGCGCTGCTCCAGTTTCTCGACCTGCATAATCTCCAGCTCTCCGGCGAGATTCCAGTTTCCCTAACCCAATGCCAGTTTCTCCTTGAGCTGTAAGCATCAAACAACATGATTTTCCATCTAAAAAACAACAAATCTGAAATACTCAACTGTTCAGGGATGCATCGGGAAACAAACTGCAGGGACGAATCCCGGACAAACTCTACAACATGAACTACCTGCGACACCTGGATCTCCATCGAAACCAGCTCAACGGCAGCATTCCCTCCACCCTCGGCCAATTGACCCACCTTCAGTTTCTCGATCTCTCCGAGAATTCCCTCGCCGGAAACATTCCTCCTTCACTATCAAACCTAACTCTTCTAACCCATTTTAATCTCTCTTATAACAATCTCAGCGGCGCCATTCCCTCCGCCCCCGTCTTCCGGCAATTCGGTGCCTCTGCATTCTCAAACAACCCGTTCCTCTGCGGCGCTCCACTCAAAAACCTCTGCTTTGCGTCCCAGAATGCAAAGGCGCTGAGCGCCGCCGCCATAATCGCCATTGCTGCAGCTGCTTTGATCGTCGCCGGCGTCTGTGTTGTCACAGCCATGAACTTTAGGGCTTACAGCAAGAAGAGAGGCGATCCAGACATCATTGTCTCAGAAACCACACCTCCAGCTTCGAACGGCTCGAATCTGATATTAGGAAAGCTGGTTCTTTTCAGCAAAAATCTCCCTTCCAGGTACGAAGACTGGGAGGCTGGGGTAAAAGCTCTCCTTGATAAGGACTGCCTCATCGGCGGCGGCTCCATCGGAACTGTGTACAAGGCATGCTTCGACGGCGGAATTATCATCGCGGTCAAAAAGCTCGAAACTTTGGGCAGGATCAGGAATCAGGAAGACTTTGAGCACGAAATCGGCAGGCTCGGAAGCTTAACTCATCGGAATTTGGTTTCTTTTCAAGGATACTACTGGTCCTCCACAATGCAGCTCTTGTTATACGAGTTTGTTCACCGAGGAAACCTGCTCCAGCACCTCCATGAATTCAGCAATGGCGGCGGCGAGCTTCTCTGGAACACGCGGTTCAGAATCGCTCTCGGGACTGCGAGAGCTCTCGCCTATCTTCACCATGAATGCAAGCCTCAGATTCTGCATCTCAACATCAAGTCTACCAACATTTTGTTGGATGAGAGGTTTGAGGCTAAACTGTCTGACTACGGTTTGGGCAGGTTGCTCCCAATTCTGGGCAGCCAGGAGCTGACCAACTTCCACACAGCTGTTGGCTATGTAGCGCCGGAGTTGGCATCACAGAACCTGAGGTACAGTGATAAGTGTGATGTGTATAGTTTTGGTGTGATTCTTTTGGAGATTGTGACGGGGATGATGCCAGTGCAGAGCCGCGCGGCTGCAGAGGTGGTTCTTCTGCGAGATTTGGTTCGGCGAGTGTTGCGGGAGGGAACTCCCTCCGATTGCTTCGACCGTAGATTGAGCGGATTCGTGGAGACGGAGCTGATTCAGGTTCTCAAGCTCGGGCTAATATGTAGCGAAGATGATCCGATGAAGAGGCCGAGCATGGGGGAGGCTGTTCAGCTTCTGGAGTCTGTAAGACCCAACTGCTCCTGATCTTTGTTTGAAAGGTTTGGATCAAAGAAATCCACCCATGAGCAGAAAGCTATTTCACATGATATTGTTTTATTAATTCTTTGTTTTGTTCAGCATTGCTCAGCCTTTTTGGTGTGGAAGTTGCTATATATTTTCTCCGGTATAAAATCTCTTTATGGTCTTCGACGCGCGGGTTTTGGTATTCTGGGATTGGTATTGGGTTTCAGAAAATCAATTCTTCTGTTCGGCGCGCGAGAATTGGGATTGTATTGGCTTTGAAAATAAAAAAAAACACGGGTTTTCATTTCATCGTAAATGCGAAGGACCAAAAACCTACCCCTCGACCGCGGCCTTCCGCTGTTTTCACCTCTTTCTTAAGCATAAAACATGTTTTCTAGCTTGTTTTTATTGAATGGCTCTAAGGACAATTAAGGCTCTCTTTGGGAGGGTGGCGGCGGCTGGAAAGGGAGCAAATGCTGCCGCCCTCCCAGACCAGAGGGGGGGGGGGGGGGGGGGGGGGGGGGGGACTTTTGGCACTTTGCCCCTTCGAATTAGGCCTCTTTGGCACATTGCCCCCCGAAATTCATTTCTTGGAACTTAACCCCCTCCAAAACTAGTTTCTTGGCACTTAACCCCCTATCATATTAATATATAAAATATATGTTATTAAAAAGTAAATAGATATAATAGAGAAGGGCAAAATAGGTATATGAAAACATAATCTCATTTACCCTAACTTACCGTGAGCCAGATATAGTAACTATTCCTTCGTTTCCGCGATCTTCCCCCGGCGCAGTCCTGCTCCTGCCTGCAAAGCCCTAGCCGCTTGATAGTTCGCCGGCGCACCCTGTTTCGCCCGAAATCAAAACTGTAGTCGACCGGGGAAGATGGAAGAAGCGGTGGTTTGCCATTCCGAGCAGGTGTAGGCGTTCACTTCTCGTCTTTCCCCGGCGTAGTCGATCGCAAAAGCCTGAAGCCTGTGATCGAAAGGGAAGAAGGTGAGCAACTGGGAATCCAAATTCATTGGCATTCAAGTTTGACAGTGAACGAACGATCAATCTTGTTTAGGTATCATGCTCCTTCATTTTTTGCCCTTGCAAAATTATGGTTGTGATATTTTTTAGTGATAAATGTGTTGTGAAATTTCCTAGTGGTACTTGTAATGTGAAATTTTCTATTGAAATTATGTTAGACATCTCTTGAATAGGTTGTAATTAATTTTTTTGTATGTTAAAGGATGACGTGGAATATTAGATCAAATTATTCAACAGCATCTTCATTCTATATGCCCTTTGAAGCGTCATTATTCAGTATCAGAATGCACCATTCAGGTTCATTTCTTGGTTCTACCAATATTACGTATGTGCCTAATGTAATCAATTATTTTGACAATTGTAATTGTCATGAGATAATGTTGAAGGATTTGCATGAAATGGCAATTCATCTTGGTCACTATGGATGGGTTAGATTTTATAATTGTTTATCTGGGAATGATGATTGCAGTAATTTGAAATTGATAGTAACCGATGAGGATGCTCAAAGTTTGATACGATATATCAACGCCGAAAGGGTAGTTGATGTTTATGTTGATATTGTGGAAGCTCATGTAGATGAAGATGTGCATGGAGGTAATGAAGATAATACACCAATAGTTGAAGTACAAAATTTCAGTGATTCAGTGAGTAATGATGATGATACAGATGGTACTGATTCTACTTTTACTGATGGATTTGAAGATGAGGATTATGATAGCGATGATCTGCATTATGATGAAAATGTTGATGATTCTATAGAATGGGTTGGAGCAAAGGAACCAACTAAAATCATTGGACAAAATAATACTCTTGTCACCTCCAACCCAAGAAAAATAAAATCAACATATAACAATATTTATCAAGGTGATGCAGGTATTGCCAATTTTGAATTTCAAGTTGGACTATGCTTTAATACATGTCAAGATTTCAGAGATGCAGTGCGGACGTACTCAAGTATGCAAGGGCGGCCAACTAGGTATACAAAAATGATAAGGACAGAGTTCAAGTTATTTGTGAATGTGGTTGAGTTATGTATGCTTCATTCGTCTCGAAGAATGATCATACCTTTCAAGTGAAGACAATAAAAGAAGAACATACATGTTGTAGAGCCTCAAGCTCTAAACACTGTACATCAGATTTTCTTGCAAATAAATATCAACACCACTTAAGGAGTAACCCCGAGTGGCCTGTAAAATCTATGCAAGAAACAATGCAAATGGAAAATAGAACGCAGCTCTCTATTTGGAAGATGTATAGAGCCAAACATCACGCAAACAAGATCATTCACGGTTCAGAATTAGAGCAGTATGCTACACTATGGGATTATTGTGAAGAGATCCGCCAAAGTAATCCAAACACAACGATAAAACTACAGTGCAAACAGGTATTTGAAAATAACTCTTGTGTTTTCAAAAGATTATATATATGTTGGGGTGCTTTGAAGTTGAGTTTTATTGCTGGGTGCCGACCTATTATAGGACTTGATGGAACTCACTTGAAAACCTCTACCAAAGGAGTTATATGTTTTGTGAACTTGTGCTATGAGACTAAATATGATGGTAGAAAAATATATGTTTTGTAGCTATGGAACTAAATATATGTTTTTTGTAGCTATGGAATCATGAGATTTGTATTTTGCATTATTTTGTATTTTGGTGCCATGTAAATGTTGGTGAACTATGAGATTTATATTTTGCATTATTTTGTATGAAATCTTGAATGGTAAGGTGCCATGAATCACAAAAGCCACTCTTGCAAAGCATCTGGCACAATTTCAAGGCAGCACCTTGCATTCCCAAAAAATTTCAAGGCACAATTTCAAGCATTCCTCAAGCTCAAATATAGAACATCATCAATTTGCTAGCTTTTGTACTAAATAGTGTTCAAATTTGTTCTAGAAAAATTCAGAAAGTCATCAGACATGGATCCACTCAAGCTCAAATGCAATCGAGGGGGCAAGAAATCGGTTTTTAAATTTTGTTGCAGTCTTGATTGTATTGATTTAAAAAAATGACTAAAATACCCCTCTATTTTATAATTTTCGGATGATATAATACAACTAAAAAGGGCTAATATAAGATGAGGGGGCTAAGTGCCAAGAAACCGGTTTTGGAGGGTTAAGTTCCAAGAAATGAATTTCGGGGGGGGGGGCAATGTGCCAAAGAGGCCTAATTCGAAGGGGCAAAGTGCCAAAAGTCCGAGAGGGGGAGTTCCCGTTGGGAACGGAGGGAAATCTCCGTTCTGCAGCCTTAATGCGGGAGCAAGCGCCGTCGCCCGCGTGCGAGGCGTGTCTGTTTTCCCGCCTTGCGGCAGCGGTTGCTTCCGCACCGGCGGCCCGACGCTCATCCAAACGGACCCTAAGACTTCTTTGCTGCTGTGGTGGCGGTCGTGAACACGGTGGCTATGAACCATCATTCGTGAACGCCGGAGCTCACCAAAGCAGCTTCGTCCACTTTTATGTTTACAACCGTTGTCCCGCCAAACATACATTCTATTATTGGGTTCGGGTTCCCTCCTAGGTGAACAAAACCCGCGACGACGGACATCGAGAGGTTCGTAATGGCGTGGATTGTGTCATACAGGGATCTTGGCACGATCATGCGTAAGATCATGGAGATCGGAAGGTTTCATCGATGGACGGCTTTGATCGATGTTATATATATATTATTATTATTATTATTATTATATGATAATAATAATATAATATAAATGAGATTAAATAGCATTTTAATTGAAGTTTGCTGGCACCGGTTTTTTGTTTGAAAATTTACTGCCCAAATTTGACTTTTGATGGCAGCCATTATTGACAAAAATAACAGCTCATATTTGACCCCTTGATGGCAGCCGTTGTTGACAAATATAACAGTCCATTATTGTTTTGTTTGCTGGCGCAGCCAGTTGGCAAATTAAATGCCGCCTGCAGCCCGTGAAGTATAAATGAATTGGTCACCTGGGAATTATCATTCCGGGCACCGTTGCAAGAAGGCCTCTTCATTTACTTGCCTTCCTCTCTTTTGTCCGGATTGAGATCTTCTCGCCGGCGACCTTGGGTGGTGCCAGAGCCGGGCAAGTGGCGGAGAGGCGGTGGAGCAGCGGCATTTGGAAGCTTGTGGCCGCAAAGAGTTAAGTTTTGACGGCGACATTTGTCGCAAGGGCGGAGGCGCCGGAACTCTTTGTGTGTGGGCTGCGGTGGTGGTGGCGGAGGTGCCACACTTGTTGTGGCGCGGCGGTGCTTGTGTGCGGGGGAGCCGCGTGTGCGGAGGCCAATTTGGGCGGAGCCGGAGAGGCGTTGTAGCGGTGCTTGGTGACGTCGTTTGGGCTCGAAAGAGCAAGGATCGTTGGAGCTTTCGACGGTGTTGTCGAACCACGGTTGTGGTGGTGCAGTGGTACACTGTGCGTGGACATTGGTGGCGAGACATCCGTGTCTCGACCGGGGCAACCTACTGAAGTGTTGCGGGCTGATCGGAGTCGCCTGTGACGTCGTGTGTCGACGTAGGCGGGACAGGTTGACACATTATTGAAAGATCTTCAGAGGACTGCAGAGCGTTCAGAGAACCGGTTTGGAGCGAGTCATTCTGACTCGAACTTGGTCGTCTTTGTCGGTATATCTGTATTCTTCCTCTTGTCTTTATATTTGTGTTAGCTGTACGATCCATCTGGGGATCGCCGGAAAGCCATTGTATCTGAATATTATATAGTGGAGGCTTTCCGGGTTGGACTCCGATCGTCCCGTGGTTTTTACCCTGTTTTTTGGGGTTTTCCACGTATACGTCTTTGTGCCTGCTGTGATTGTGTTATTGCGCATATTTTTTCGCTAACGGTTTTGCAGGCATTTCATCACTAGTCCGTAAGTGCACTCAGGTCCGGGAACGTATTTTCCCAACAAGTGGTATCAGAGCGAGGTTTCGACGAGCCGATTGGATATTTCGGGTTTGTGAATAGGTGCGGTAGGTGACGACCATTGGTCCGCTCCCTATCCTCTCTAGTCGCATTCTTTGAAATAGTCGGTTCCAAGATCATTGGTCAGTGTTGACAGTGGACTGGGTGCAGATGGATTCAGGTGTTGAGATATCTATGAAGTTGAATGGGGCCAACTATCATGAGTGGCATATGATCATGGAGGACTTGATTTATGTCAAGGGTTGGCACGCCCCTATCTTTGAGGCTATGCCCAAGGATATGGATCCTGCAAAATGGGCGATCGAACATCGCAAGCTGTGTGGATTTATCAGGCGATTTGTGGAGCGCAATGCGTACAATCACGTAGCGAGTATTGTTGATGCCAATGTGCTATGGAAGACATTGGAGTCTTTGTATGCGAAAAACACGGGCATGAACAAGTTGATACTGCTGACGATGATTAGTGAGTGCAAGTATTAGGAGAGCACTCCTATACTCGATCATGTGAATGAGTTCCAAGGTGTGTTGGATCAGTTGACTGCCATGAAAGTGACTTTTGATGATGAGGTCAATGCTCTATGGTTACTGAAGTCTCTCCCTGCCTCTTGGGAGATGATAAGAGTTTCACTGATTAACTCGTCTCCTGGAGGTGTTCTGACTATGGAGGTTGCAAAGAGTGGAATTTTGAATTAGGAGGTAAGAAGAAAATTGCAAGGCGGGTCATATGCGACCACCTCTTCTTCCCATTCAGATATTTTCTACTCTGACTCTAGGGGGAGAAATAAGAGCAGAGATGATAGAGGACCCAATAGGAGTAATTCCAGGCCGCGAAAGGATATTGAGTGTTTTCATTGTGGCAAGAAGGGTCACATAAAGAGGAAGTGCAATGCTTGGAAGAAATTGCAGATGCAAGAACCAGCAAAGCAAGATGAGGCCACAACATCGATAGTGACGGCATTTGAAGATGACGTAATCTTTGCAAGTGATGAGGTGACATCTGACCTCGCTTGTAGAGATGGTTCGTGGCTAGTGGACACGGGAGCCTCAGCACATGTTTCAAGAGATAGAGCACAATTTGCCACTTACACCCCAAGAAAATATGGGGTATTAAAGATGGGCAATGGGGGAGTTTGCAAAGTTATTGGTGTCGGTGATGTGCACCTGAAGACGAGCACATGTTCTATATTAGTGCTCAAGGACGTCCGTCATGTTCCTGACATCCGATTCAATTTGTTGTCTGTTAGCCGATTGGATGCAGATGGTTATACCAATATACTTGGTGATGGACGATGGAGACTGACCAAAGGTTCTTTGGTCATAGGTCGTGGTAGCATGATGTCCGGCCTTTATAATTTGAAGGCGAGAACTGTAGGTGCAAGAGAGCACAAGGTCAGAGGCGACAGAGCCGCAGGTATGTGGCGCGGGCAGCGCAGATTCTTCAGTAAGAAGAAATGCTATTGGCAGGTGAGACAACATGTCTCAAAGTCGACGGTGATAGGACAGGAGAGCGGTTCTCATATTGTTGCTGGCCAGCGGCGTCGGGTGACCTTTGATTGTCACGATCCTTCATCAAGTTCGACAGTTTCTGCAAGAGAGATACAGAGTTACAATGATGGTTCTCTCAGAGAGATCGTCAGTTCGGCGAGTTTTTCCTCCTAGTTCTTAAGGGGGAGATTATTGGGTTCGGGTTCCCTCCTAGGTGAACAAAACCCGCGACGACGGACGTCGAGAGGTTCGTAATGGCGTGGATTGTGTCATACAGGGATCTTGGCACGATCATGCGTAAGATCATGGAGATCGGAAGGTTTCATCGATGGACGGCTTTGATCGATGTTATATATATTATTATTATTATTATTATATGATAATAATAATATAATATAAATGAGATTAAATAGCATTTTAATTGAAGTTTGCTGGCACCGGTTTTTTGTTTGAAAATTTACCGCCCAAATTTGACTTTTGATGACAGCCATTATTGACAAAAATAACAGCCCATATTTGACCCCTTGATGGCAGCCGTTGTTGACAAATATAACAGTCCATTATTGTTTTGTTTGCTGCCAGTCAGTTGGCAAATTAAATGTCGCCTACAGCCCGTGAAGTATAAATGAATTAGTCACCTGAGGATTATCATTCCGGGCACCGTTGCAAGAAGGCCTCTTCATTTACTTGCCTTCCTCTCTCTTGTCCGGATTGAGATCTTCTCGCCGACGACCTTGGGTGGTGCCAGAGCCGGGCAAGTGGCGAGAGGCGGTGGAGCAGCGGCATTTGGAAGCTTGTGGCCGCAAAGAGTTAAGTTTTGACGGCGACATGTGTCGCAAGGGCGGAGGCGCCGAGAACTCTTTGTGTGTGGGCTGCGGTGGTGGCGGCGCCGGTGCCGCACTTGTGTTGCGGCGCGGCGGTGCTTGTGTGCGGGGAAGCCGCGTGTGCGGAGGCCAATTTGGGCGGAGCCGGAGAGGCGTTGTAGCTGTGCTTGGTGACGCCGTTTGGGCTCGAAAGAGCAAGGATCGTTGGAGCTTTCGACGGTGTTGTCGAACCACGGTTGTGGTGGTGCAGTGGTACATTGTGCGTGGACATTGGTGGTGAGACATCTGTGTCTCGACCGGGGCAACCTACTGAAGGGTTGCGGACTGATCGGAGTCGCCTGTGACGTCGTGTGTCGACGTAGGCGGGACAGGTTGACACACTATTGAAAGATCTTCAGAGGACTGCAGAGCGTTCAGAGAACCGGTTTGGAGCGAGTCATTCTGACTCGAACTTGGTCGTCTTTGTCGGTACATCTGTATTCTACCTCTTGTCTTTATATTTGTGTTAGCTGTACGATCCATCTGGGGATCGCCGGAAAGTCATTGTATCTGAATATTATATAGTGGAGGCTTTCCGGGTTGGACTCCGATCGTCCCGTGGTTTTTACCCTGTTTTGGGGGGTTTTCCACGTATACGTCTTTGTGCCTGCTGTGATTGTGTTATTGCGCATATTTTTTCGCTAACGGTTTTGCAGGTATTTCATCACTAGTCCGTAAGTGCACTCAGGTCCGGGAACGTATTTTCCTAACATCTATGACCGTGAGTTTTTGTCCAAACTCACCGGAGCAAAAACGCCGCGCAAAATGGAGCCTAAGGCTACTAAGAGCAATATCCAACTTTGTTGAGGTGTGGTAAAACATATATATTTTGGATTAAAATCAGATGGCAGTAAATATCAGTTTAAATACAATCCATTAAAATATTAAACTTATTTTTCATATTAATTCATAAGTAAATTTTGGATATTTCGGTTTTAATTAATGGATAAATTTGTTAATTTTTTTTGAAGTGAAAAAAAATATATATATATATATATATCATATTATATATATATATATATATAGTTATAGCCTTATAGATTTATATATATTATATAAAATATATCACTTATATATACATAGATAATTCGACCGGAGTCTCGTGAATTCGTTGGGAAGTGTCTCATGCACTCGACGGAAGGAGCCTCGTGCATTCGACCAAAGCCTCATGCACTCCTTCGGATGTCCTAGACAGCTGGCATCCTATCTATTTATATATATATATAAATATATTTTTCTAAAAAAAACAGAAACTCCCGTGAATCTTTTATCCTCCGAAGAAAGTTTTCTGCCCTAGCCGCAAGTCCGTCTCCGCTCTCCTCCTTCGCCGAAGTATTCTCCATTGTTGCAAGAGGTGTTCCTCACTCCCCGGCGAGAAGCGGCCGCCTGAATAGTGTTTTCCGGCCATCCAGAAAGTTGCAGTTTTTCAGAAAAAGAGAGATTAGAGAGAGAAACTTCTCTCTAAAACCGCTGTTGCCTCGGACCTCCGTTTTCAGTGTTTCTTGGTTCTATCCTGTAGCCGTCGACGAAATCTACGTCGTGGTGCAGCTGGCTTGTTGAAACAGTGCAGCTTGAAGGCTGTAGGAGGGTTTGAAGGTTTATCTGTTTTCGTTCTCTTTGGATTTCCTGTATTTGCTTCTTGTGGATCTTATTCAGAACCATACAACCGTGTATGTCGCGGTGTATGTCTGTTTATTTTGTTGTGTGGTTGTAGCAAACTTCTGATTTTAATTTCAAGCATTCATGTAAGTTATTTTTCTGGTGATTTTCTTCTGGTGATTGTGCACATCCTGGACTTAGGATTTTTCACAAAATTCAGTTCAATTCTTTGTCAGGATTAGGTATAGAGTGTCTTAAGTTTTGTACCTAATTAATTTCTGAGTTTGCAAGGATATCTTTACTTAATAGAAGATAAGTCAATATTGCTCTTTTGTTGAAGTTTCTTGAATTATATTCTCAATATTCGTTATCTTCATTATTTGAGCGACACATTTTCCAAGAACATGTAACATGCTGGATTATTTGTTCTAAAATAAAGGTGGTGTTATAAACAATGGCGATTGTTATCCACACTTCAATATTGGCAATCCGCACTCGACTTTAGCCTTTATTTTTTCTTCCTAAAATCGATAATCGCAAAACATTATTTTTTCTCCGTTTTCTCCCTTCCGCCCCGACGAAGTCGCGCCCTGCTTCCACCCCGACGAAATCGCCCCCTGCTTCCGCCGTCCGCCTCTTGCCCCCCGTCGGCTAGGGTTCCGGCTCCTCCTCGCCATCGGCTAGTAGTTCTCCTGGAAGGGTTCCGCCTGCTCCTCGCCGTCGGCAAGAGTTTCGGTTCTTTGTTGCCCCTTGGCTAGGGTTCCGCCTATTGCTCCCCTCCCGCCTGCTACTCGTCGTCGGCTAGAGTTTTTAAACTTAATGAGCAGGGCGGTGGAGCAAGCTCATGCAAATCTGAAGAGCATTAAGGCCATGGTTCGTCCGAATTTCAACATTCCCAGGTTGGTCTACCACGCCGAGAGATACGGGAATTGGAGATTGTATGATGAGAGGTTTCAGACCAATGTCTTCCAGATTTGATCTTGTTCATGGTGTTCATATTGCCTTCATCTTTAGTATCTGTTCTAAGTGAACTTTGTCTGTATGTAAATTCCTTACTCATCCAACAAACCATGAAGTCTCTGTTTTCATCAATGTAATATATATATTTGTAAGTGCACAATTACATTATATATCTATTCCTCATTGCTGCATAGTGATGCTGATGTGGGCGATGGATTGTGTTTTAGTTTGAAATTTTTTTTTCTGGCTTTTACTTATATTTATTCTTGAAATAATTGAGTGTGAAACTGAGAATCAAAGCCAGGAGATGTCTTATGATGTAAGAATTTATGTAAAACTTTACAATTTTTTTAAAATTTAAATTGGCGGATATCAAAAATTTGATTTACGGATATAATTTTTACAAAAACTGCTTTGCTGATAACAAAATTTTGCGAATAGCCGAAACTGTAGTGCGGATAACAATCGCCTAAACAATTAGGTGCACAAAAAGACCGGCCTGAAAAGCCCGCCTGGGCCTTGACTGACAAAAGCCTGATTAGGCCTAGGCCTGGGCAAGCCTGGTCCAGACCCATGCCAGGCCTAGAGGGCCTAAAGAGGCCGACATTTAGGATCAAAGCCTGATCTTGTGCCTTACCCTGACACCAAGAATGGACTGGTCTAGGCCCAGGCACAAGGTCATAAATCCCGCCTACAAGCAAAATTTCCACAAGGCAATGCAGAAAACGAATCACAAAGACAATTGTAAGAACGAGAGAGAGCAAAAGTGCAGATTTCCGAAAGCACAAAAACGTAAAACAGAAACGATTCAGAAAATCTCATATATATGAGTCTCGGAAAATAACATGTAATTAATTCCAACGGTTATAATTTGAAGACGATAATCGTGCAGATAAACGTGGAAGATTTTCAGTGTAAAGAGTAATGGCGAGAAAACCGCATGAAATGAACGGTTAGAAAATACGTGTAATAACTGCGAAGAGAAAGCGCAAATGACAGGGGTCGCGTTGAGTTCAATTCGACGCTGCGTCGAAATCATATCGACGTAACTCAACACTTCGTCGAGTTTTTATCGACACTGTCAAAACGACAGAGTTCTATTCGATGCAACTCGACGCTACATCGAGTTCTTTTCGACGTAGGCCAAGCCGACGGAAAACTTGTCGACGCGAGTCAACGCTACGTCGATTTCTTATTGATGCAGGTTGGGCGCGTCGAGTTCTTATCGACGCAACTCCAATTTCAAGCGAGCTAGTCGACGCCACTTCGAGTTCTACTCGACGCAGCTCCGACTTCTATTCGACGCAACTCCGAATAAAAAATACTAAAACTATTTTGTACAAAAAATACAATTCAATTATTCCCCAAATCCCGAAACCAGAAATCGGAATCCGGTGCGGTGCGTGCGCGCCCGCGTGTGTGGTTCATAGTTTCTCCTTATGTTCTTTTGAACAAATAAGGAGTGAAATCACTTATATACTCACTAATAAGAGAGGTGGAAGGCAAAGTGAGACTAAAAGGATCATTCTTTCATTCATGAAAGGTTTCCCTCCAAATAATTTGGATTCCCTCCAACTTTTAGTTTGGAGCTTTTCATTAAATATGAATAGTCATACACCAAACATCATAAGGGCTCCAATAAAATATAATTAAACAAATGCTTTATTTACAAAATTTCTAACATCATGTCCCTAGTCACTATGTTTAGTAGCAAATATTGCTACAAAGTTTTCATTTTTTTTCAATCCAACAAGTTCAGGGGATAATGCCCTTTGTAGCAACATAAATTGTAATCAGACTATTTTAGATATAAATTGTGATCAGATTATACATACAAATTATTATGTATAGATATAAATTTGATTATATATAGAGATAGATAAGATTCCTAACATAAGGTCCCATTCTCCTGAACAAATAAAATAAAAAGGAAAACATTCTTTTAGTTCTACTCTAGAGCAGCAGACGGAAACTCTCTCCCTCGTACGTGATTCAAGCTATCGCATCCTCCCCTTGTTGTTCCGATCTGGAGGGCTTGAAGCATTTGTGATCCTTCACCTCCCCTTATGCGTGTGTACGGGAGAGCCGCGTGAGCGGAGGCCGATTTGGCGGAGCTGGAGAGGCATATGTGGTGTTTGGGGACTGTCATTTGGGCTAGGGAGAGCAAGCACCGTTGAAGCGTCGACCGTGCCGTCGGACTGCAGTCGTGATAATGCAGTGGTGTAGAGAGCGTATTTTTGCGCAAAGGATGGCAGTGTACAACTGTCGTAGTTTAATCATGCTAGCGGTGTTCTGCGCGTGGAGGCATCTTAGCCTCAAGTGGACGTTGGTGACGAGGCATTTGAGTCTCGAACGGGGCAACAAACGAGTTGCAGATTGTTTGGAGTGCGCCTGTGACTTATTATTGGAAGATCTTCGAAAGACTGCAGTGTGTTCAGAGAACCAGTTTGGAGCAAAAGTTACTCTGACTCGAACTTGGTCATCTTTGTCGGTATATCTGTATCATCCTCTTATCTTTATATTTTGCGTTAGTTGTATGATTCATCTGGGGATCGCAGGGGAAAGCCAGTGTATGTGTTTCTGTTGAACATCATTTAGTGGAGGCTTTTCGGGTTTGACTCTGATCGTCCCGTGGTTTTTACTCTGCTTTGTGGGTTTTCCACGTATACACCTTTGTGTTTGACTGTGATTATTTTTGTTGTTGCAATTTTCGCTGACGTGTTGCAGGTATCTCAACTCTCGTCCTCACATGCACTCAAGTCTAGGGAATGTGTTTTTCACAACAAGTGGTATCAAAACTAGGTTTAGTCGAACTGATTAGATATTTTGGGTCGTGAATAAGTGCGGTAGGTGACGATCATTGGTCAGCTCCTATCCTCTCTAGTCATATTCTTTGAAATAGTCGACTCCAAGATCAGTGGACCAAGTGCAGATTGATTCGAGTTCTGAGATGGTTATGATGTTGAACAAGACTAACTATCATGAGTGACATATGATGATGGAGGACTTGATCTACGCCAAGGGATGTCACTCGCCTATCTTGAGGAGTGATATGTTGTAAGACCCCATTTTTTTTCCTTTCAACCATCCGGGTCTTAGGCCCAGAATCGCCATTTTGCGGTGACACCCTCGCACGAGAAGGTCGCCACTACAAAACGCCGATCCTGCCGGCCAAATCGATCACAAAGAAAAGTAAAGCTTAGACGACTAAAATAAGCCAAGTCCACATCATATGATAAATAAACTATCAAAAGAGATGTCCACAATCATAACTGAAATAAAGAGATAACAAGGGCTCCTGCCCGATACATCAAAGCCTCACTACAAAGTTCACTCGCGGAAGCAAATCAACTATAACTAACACTCACGGATCCTGTCATCGGTGCTCTAGTGCTAGACTGCCCCGCCTCCATCTGCATCGGCCTCTGGTGCTGCTCCGTCGCCGCGGTCTCCTAAAATGATAAGGTCCACCGATCGTTAGTCAAAAAGACTAAGCATTATGTTCCCCACCCCTCCCCCAAAGGCCCCTAGGCGTCGTATGGGGAGGAGGAAGCGGAGGATATTCAAGGGGTAATAGCAAAAGCAGATGACAGGGTATAATTTACAGGAAGAGTTCTACCACTACTCAAGTATGTATGTGCATAAACAAAACAGGTAATACAGCATAGTAAGAGCAGGTAAAAGAGTAAGTTAAGTGCAGAAAGTAAAGTCAGTAGTAATAGAAAAGTAACCATTGATTTATAGGAATATTCACACAAACCTATAGACCAAGGGGTCGTTTAGCAAGGCCTATCGTATAAGAAGTCCCATAACCGACTTATACGATAGGGGTAGGGGTTGAAATGTCATGTTTATGCTATGACAGGCAAGGTATGCAGTTATGCTATGTTCATACAAGTGCAACTCACTCACTTCGACTTTATGCGCACAGACCTTTAGTTCCCCCTTTTTGGAGCTTGCAAGACTCCCAGGATACTCCCGTAGTGGCAAACGGAAGCGGTGGGTTGGGCCTCGCGGAGCATCTGCGTACTCTTACTGGCTGGACCACCAGACTTTTATGGCTAAGTGTAAATTCCACACTTGCCGAGCCCGAGTATCAACGTCGGTGCAACGACCGCCAACACTAAGGACCCACCACCTTGTGCACATGCAACATGTTCTACTATTTATCTACGAACTCTAACATAAACCACCTGGGCTTAACTTGCCCAACCAAGTACCAAACTGAGTCACAAACTCCCGGATCAACAATCCGCACCAACCCCCACTGAGCCTACAACTCGGGGTACCAAACCATCCAAACTCCCGTGACCACGGAGTGTGAGTGAATGTGTTATTTGTTAGTCTTGAGCATCTTCTATACTCATACGACTTATGGTTAATCTTGGACTCCCCGAGGGTTACCCTGTAAGGGCTCGCTACGGTACTAGGAACTGTAATGGGTTGACACTCCAAAGTTCCCTTTCTCAAGATACTTACTGTTATTGGTATCTACCCTTAAGAATTCCCTTCTACTGTTTCACTTGAGTTAGACTTAAGTGCTTAAGACACACTAGGGGAAAGATAATCTTTCGTCAATCCCCAGGACAACCTTACTCTTAACCCACCAAGTACATTCTCCTCACATACACTTCCTTGGGTGAACTCACAACTGTCTAATCAACCCATGTGCACCACCAGCACCCCATTTCATCCTAGTATGTCACTAAATTCCTAAGTTTCACAGTTTACTATACGCAGACCAAACTGACTACATGAAGCTTACAACTAGAGGTACTCCAAATATTCATCCATCTGACCCAAGCTATTTATTGGAGGTCTATCATGATATTATAAGACAAATTCCAGATAATCACATTTTTCCTAATATTATTAATAATTAAAACAATTTTTCCAAAATACAACTTCCTAAGGTTTGAACTACAAGTGCACTCGTCTGACTTCCAACGCCTACCAAACTTTTTACATAAATCAAGGGTACCTAATAATCAGTAAATATGAATTTTTTGGAAATTCCAGCAAGGTGTGCAATTATTAAAAATTCTAAAACCCATTAATTTTCAATTATTTCCAAAGGAGGTACCCTCATATGAACTCCAAACTTTATGCAAATTTTTACAGAGGTGATTCATACTAAAATATTCAGCCCTACAAAATTTGACCATATTCCATAGAGGTTACATTTGTAATTTCTACAAAGGTCGTATTTGCAATTAATTCCAATTTTAACTAGAAGTACCAAAAATATCAATCCAAAAATTATGAGAAAATTACTGTGGGTTCATAATGGTATGAAATGACATCTAGCAAAGTTTCATGAAATTAAAGAAAACTAACACCCTAAAATTAATCATCCCAAAATTTGCCAACAATACGAATAATTATAATTTAGACCTCCAAAGGTCTTCCAATGGTTCTAATAGAATTTACAGGGATTAATAACATCAAAAATAAGTTGGTGACAGAAGTTGGTTAATCCCTAGGTATTAAGCTTTCCTAAATCCCAAAAACCTAAATATTTACAAATATACCCAAGGATTTATTCCCTAGGGTTGGCAACTCCAAACCCCACCAATTTCTCATAGGAGGACTCTATGGTCACCATGACCATCTCCCCAAAATTTTAGGTCAAACAATAAAGGTTTGACCCCTCTTCCTTCATTGACCTCTAAATGCACCCCTCAGGGTTTACCCTAGGATTATGGTCCATACTTCCCCAAATCCATCCAAACTTCTTGTGAGGGTGTTATAACGCTCATAGAACTCAGAGGAGTCTATTACACTCCTCTCCAAGGACAAACACCCCCATGTCCTTCACAACCCAAAATTCCACTCCATAGGGATCAACCATATGGCCTTGGGCAAATCAACACCAATGCTCACCAATTTCCTCATGGGGTATCAAAATGATCCCACTGACCTCCCCAAGAAGACTCAAGTCTCTATGGGCCCATTTGGCCAATGGATCTCTACTTGGCTAAATGCACACCAAGGGGCTCCAACTCCATGTCCTAGGGCAATCCAACTCCCCATGACCCCAAAACTCACATGGAGGTGATTTGGGTGGTGTTAGAGCAGTGGCCAAAATTCCACTCCAATTGGAGGTGGTTTGACCACTAAATTCCAACATAGCCCCTTTGGCCTAATTCCTTCCTTAAAGACCAAAACTTGGGCCAATCAATTGCCTTGTCAAATCAACCCCGGATGGGTTGAAATTTTAACCAGGGACTTATCATGACCCTAAAAACACCCCACCAAAATTTGGTGGAGTTTGGTGGTCATTTGACCCTCCAAATAATTTATACATTGATTATTAAATTTTTACAAAAACTTTAGGAAAATGTTTTCCAAAAAATCCCATTTTTGAATATGTTGTAGTCCTAGGCATGACTCACTCCTAGCCAAAATTTCAAGTCATTTGGGCTAGTAGTTTGGTGTGGGCATCCATTCAAAGTTCAGTCAAACTTTGCACTAAAATGGGTGCTGAGGTCAAACCAGGACTCCAAATTGGGTGAAACCAGTTTTGTATGATCCTAGGGGTCAAGGCCTACAACTTTCTGTTGGAGCATGCGTTTCACACTCCTCCGGTTTGATAATAACAAAGTCCCTTTTGTATTTGATTCTATTTTCATTAATGGTGTGCAGATAACAGGTATGAGATGTTCACATTGCTGCTGGAGCTAAAATTGAATGTGGGAAAATTTCACTGTCGGAAAATTCCGACAGCCACTGTCGCCCAGGCGACAGCAGAGAAGTTACAACTACTTCCCTCCACGGCAGATCGACGAAAGACAGTTTTGCGCTGTCGGAATTCCGACAGCGATGTTGCCCAGGCGACAGCTTGGCGGTTACCACAACTGCCCACGTCTCCACCCACGACCGACAGTTTTGCACTGTCGGAAATCCGACATCGATGTCGCCCAGGCGACAGCTCGACGGTTACACCAACTGCCCACGACTCCACCCACGACGGCACTCCAGCGACAGTTTTGCGCTGTCGGAAAATTCCGACAGTCACTGTCGCCCAGGCGACAGTGAATTTCTATAAATTGGTTCCTTTGGTTCGTGCATTCCAAGCCTTTTAGAATTCCAGTCCCTTCATGAGTGCATACGAACCAGAGAGCTCCAGAACCTCCTCAACTCCCATTTGTGCAAAGAAGGATTGAAGATTGAAGACGAGATCGGGCGTGCTTCTACATCATCGATCATCTCGAGGCTTCAACAATCCATTCAGAGATCTGATCTTCTAGGGAGTTGTTCTTTTCATATTGTATTTTCATTCACATACTTTTTCATTTTGTATTGGTAGAGAAAGCGTCGTCTTGCGTGCGGCGTCTAAGTCCTTGCGCGGCTTAGGGGAAAATCGCTTCCTTGTGCGGAGCGTCCAAGTCCTTGCGAGGCTTGGTGGGAAATCGTGGCCTTGTGTGCTACGTCTAGATCTTGGGAAGATCTAGAGGATAGGCTTGGGCTTGGTCTTGGGAGAGACAAGCGATAGCCTTCCGATCCTTGGGAGAAGGATTGGTAAACCAAAATTATTGTATTTTTATTATCATAATTGTGCCTTGATCTTAAGCATTGTTAAGATCATTTTTATTGTATGCAAATTTCATGATTAATATAATTATGCTCTTTTCACTAATTGCAATTTTGTTTGCTTAAATATTTATCTTAGAAATTTGTGTTTGGTTAAATACAAAAATTACATTGGTTTAAAATTATTTATAAGTAACCTTTTTAGTAAAGTAAAATTTGTCTAAAAATTATTAAGTAAAAATTATATTTGTAAACACACCCTTATTCACCCCCCCCCCCCTCTAAGGGCGTCACACGATCCAACAAGTGGTATCAGAGGGAGGTTACTCCAAAACGGTTTTACCACCGGGAGTAATAGCGCACAACGATCACGCGTTCGTTGAGGGGCAAGGAATTAGTAGGCCACCACTTTTTACGGGCACAGACTACAATTATTGGAAAACACGTATGCGTTGTTTTCTAATTGCGCTAGATATAGAAGTCTGGAATATGGTAGAATCTAGTTACACTTCTCCAACATTTGTTGTAGGAGATGTAACCATGGATAAGCCCAAAGACAAGTGGGATGACAACGATAAATTAAAATGTAAGAACAATGCAAAAGCCATGAATGCTTTATTTTGCGCACTAGATCGCACTGAATTTAATAGAGTTTGTGCTTGTAATACTGCATTTGAAATTTGGAATTTATTAGAAATCACTCATGAAGGTACTTCGCAGGTAAAGGATTCAAAGCTATTTCAACTAGAATCTGAATTTGAAAGGTTCAAAATGGAGGTAGATGAAGAGATTGATACGATGTACACACGATTTACAAAAATCATGAATGACTCAAAGGTGCTAGGAAAGGTGTTCTCAAATGGAGATTTGGTAAGGAAAATCTTAAGATCACTTCCCCCGAAGTTCAATCCTAAAGTGACAGCAATTTCCGAGTCACATGATCTTAAGACCCTAAAATTGGAGAGCCTCATTGGGAACTTGAAAACTCATGAAGTTGAATTGAAAATTCAACAACAAGAGTATATGGAGCCAAGGAAGAAGGGATTGGCTCTAAGATCAAAGAAGGAAGAATCTAGTGATTCTGAGGAGGATGAAGAAGATGAGGAAAGTTTATTTGTTAAAAAATTTAGAAAATTTATGAAAAATCCGGAGAGAAGGAATTCGTTTAAGAAGTATTTTAAGAAGGAAACCTTTAGGAAGAAAAAAGGAAAGGAAGGTGATGAGGAGGAAGAGAGACCGCCACCGGAGTGCTATCACTGCAAGAAGTTAGGACACATTCGAAGCAAGTGTCCAAAGTACTTGAAAGAACTTAAAGAAAAGAAGCACAAAGGGTCGAAGAAGGTGTTGAAGGCGGAAACCTGGGATGATACTACGTCTGAGGATGCAAGCAGTTCCGACTCAAGTAAAGAAGAGGAGGCCAACATATGCTTAATGGGAAAGAGCGTCATATCTGATGACGAATGCAGTGTCCAAAGCGACACTGAGGTAACTCCTCCAACCTATGATGAATTATTCTCTGAATTTTTAAAGACTTGCAAATTTTTTGAAAAAAGTTTAAAAGATAATGATCTTCTAAAATCTGAAAATGGAATTTTACTTAAAGAAAACAAAAAATTGTTAAATGAAATTAAGACTATTGGAAAAAGAGATATTTCTTGCCAAGAGTGTGATCACTTTTTGGGAAGAATTAATGAACTTGAAGATTCTCTTTCCAAATCTCATTCTACAATAAAAGTACTTACTAAAAAGAATGAGATTTTAGAGAGAGATCTGAAATCTTCAATTTCCAAGGTCCATGAGGGAAAGAAATCTTTTGAACGTAGATGCGTAAATCTAGTATCCGAGAATACAAAAATGAGAAACCAGATTCATGACTTAACACTAGCCATGAAAAAATTTGGAATGAGCCGAAGATCACTGGATATGATCTTAGGATACCAACGCCATGGATCTGGAAGGTTTGGGCTCGGATACACATCTGGAAGCTGTCGCCCGGCGACAACCACTGTCGCCGACGATAGTGAAAAGTCCAGAAAATTCACTTTTAAAAATTCTAAAATTAATGAACTGATAAATACTGCATCCTCATCCAGTAAAAGTCCAGAAAGGTTATACTCTTCTAAATACATTACTTGTGCCAAATGCAATAGATTTGGTCACACTACGGACTCTTGCTGGAAGGAAGGAAAAAGCAAAATTAAACAAATCTGGGTGCCTAAGACTTCTACCTATACTATGGGTGGAACCACTTGGGTAACCAGATCTTTACTCACCTCTTCTTTCTAGGTGTGTTGGCGGGCTAAGGACAAAGAAGACGTGTGGTACTTAGACTCGGGTTGTTCAAAGCACATGACGGGCAATAAAGAGAAGTTCCTTAGCCTGGAGATGAAGAAAGGAGGAGTTGTTACATTCGGTGACAATGGAAAAGGAAAAATCATCGGCATCGGTGTTGTGGGTAACGAAAATTTTTCAATTTCAAATGTTTTATTTGTAGAAGGATTACAGCATAATTTGATTTCCATTAGTCAATTATGTGATAAGTGTTTGAATGTTTTATTTGAATCTTCTATAAATTTGTGCAAAATTATTAATTCCAAAACAAATAAAATTGTTTTTACCGCACCTAGATGTCATAATGTATATATGATTAAATTTCTTGATTTTTCAAATTCTACTTTGAAATGTTTTCTATCAAAAAATGATGAATTAGATTTATGACATATGCGACTTGGACATGCTAGTGTCAAGTTAATTTCAAAACTTTCAAAAGATAAATTAATTAAAGGTTTACCTTTGCTAAATGGAAATTTATCTTCTTCACTATGTGTGCCTTGCCAAAAAGGAAAATTTTCAAAATCATCTTTCAAAAGTAAAAACATTATTTCTACCACTAGGCCACTTCAATTAATACATATGGACTTGTTTGGGCCAATTGGAATTTCTAGCTTAGGAGGTAGAAAATACACATTTGTTTTGATTGATGATTATTCTCGTTTTTGTTGGACTTTATTTCTAACCTCCAAATCCGAAGCATTTTCAGAATTTTCAAAATTATGTTTGCGTATCCAAAATGAATTTGAGTTAAAAATTAAACGCATACGATCGGATCATGGAGGAGAATTTGAAAATGAAAAGTTTATTTCTTTTTGTACGGAGTTAGGAATTAAACATGAATTTTCCGCTCCACGCACACCACAGCAAAATGGTGTAGTGGAAAGGAAAAATAGAACTCTTCAAGAGTTAGCCCGTACAATGTTATCTGAATTTAAATTACCAAAATCTTTTTGGGCTGAAGCGGTTAGCACGGCTTGTTATGTAATTAATAGAGTAATGCTTCGCCCTATTTTAAAATTAACTCCTTATGAATTAATATTTAGTAAACAACCAAATGTTTCTTATTTCAAAGTTTTTGGTTGTAAATGTTTTATTTTGAATTCTAAAGATTCCTTAGGAAAATTTGATGATAAATGTGATGAAGGTATTTTTATTGGCTATTCTTCAACTAGTAAAGCTTATAGAGTTTTTAATAAAAGAACAAAAATAGTTGAAGAATCTATTCATGTTAGGTTTGATGAGTTTGATTCATGTGTAGAAAAGAAAATTACAGGAAATGAAGATGAACTCCTTCCCACGGTGGAGAATGATGAAGAAGAACTTGGAGAAAATGAAAAAGAAAAAGAAGAAGAAAGAGAAGAAGAAAGAGGAGAAGAAGATAGAGAAGAAGAAGAAAGAGAAGGATATGTGCCTCCAAGTGAATTGAGATTCTCAAAGGATCATCCAAAGGAGCTTATCATTGGAGATCCGCAAAAAGGGGTTAGTACTCGTTCATCACTACATGTTTTATTTTCAAACCTTTGTTTTGTTTCTGAAATATAACCAAAAGATGTTTCCACCGCTTTAAATGATGAATTTTGGTTTTTAGCTATGAATGAAGAACTTAATCAATTTGAACGTAATAAGGTTTGGAATCTTGTAGAACGACCCAAAAATCGTCCTGTAGTTGGTGTTAAGTGGATTTTCAAAAATAAAATGGATAATGAATCTAGAATTGTTAAAAATAAAGCCAGATTAGTTGCAAAAGGTTATGCACAAATTGAAGGGGTAGATTTTGATGAAACTTTTGCACCCGTAGCAAGATTAGAAGCGGTTAGAATATTTCTTGCATTTGCTTGTTTTAAAAGAT
This sequence comes from Dactylorhiza incarnata, assembly GCA_033032865.1. NCBI lineage: Eukaryota > Viridiplantae > Streptophyta > Magnoliopsida > Asparagales > Orchidaceae > Dactylorhiza > Dactylorhiza incarnata. The sequence goes on from JAWHQI010000541.1 coordinate 697,683, forward strand.
TTAAATTATATCAAATGGATGTCAAAACCGCATTTTTAAACAGGTATATAAAAGAAGAGGTTTATGTAGAACAACCCCCTGGCTTTATAAATGAGAAATATCCAAATTATGTTTATAAATTAGATAAAGCGCTTTATGGATTAAAACAAGCGCCTCGTGCTTGGTATGATCGATTAACTCAATATTTGTTAAAGCACGATTATAAAATAGGAAGTGCTGATTCTACACTCTTCATTAAGCAAATTGATCATGATTTAGTCATTTTACAAATTTATGTTGATGATATTATTTTTGGAGCCACTAATGAAGAGTTGTGTAATGAAGTAGTTCAAATTATGAAAAATGAATTTGAAATGAGTATGGTTGGAGAACTTTCATATTTTCTAGGTTTTCAAATTACACAAAAACATGATGGAATCTTTATATGTCAAACCAAGTATATTCATGATATGTTAAAAAGATTTGGATTTGAAAATCTTAAGCATGCAAACACTCCTATGAGTACTTCTCTAAAATTAGGGAAAGATGAAAGTGGTGTTTCAATTGAACAAACCCTTTATAGAAGTATGATAGGGTCTTTATTGTATTTAACCGCATCTAGACCTGATATTATGTTTGCCGTTTGTTTATGTGCTAGATTTCAAGCTAATCCTAAAGAGTCACATTTAAAAGCGGTGAAACGTATCTTTAGATATCTCATTGGAACATCAAAATTAGGTTTATGGTATCCTCATAATGATTCTTTTATTTTGCATGGTTTTTCGGATTCTGATTATGCGGGATGTTCTTTAGATAGGAAAAGCACTAGTGGCACTTGTCACTTTATCGACCCTTCACTTATTTCATGGTCGAGTAGGAAACAGAATTATGTTGCCCTCTCTACTACCGAGGCCGAATATATTGCACTCGGTAGTTGTTGTGCACAAGCACTTTGGATGTCCCAAACGTTAGAAAATTTTGGCATACAACAAAGTAGTGTAGAATTAAAGTGTGATAATAAAAGTGCTATAGACTTAACAAACAATCCCGTATTACATTCTAGATCTAAGCATATAGACGTCCGACATCATTTTATAAGGGATCACATTAAGAAGGGTAATATAAAAATCAACTTTATAGGCACGGAAAATCAACTAGCGGATATATTCACTAAGCCGTTACCGGATTCCCGTTTTTCTATGCTTAGGCTAGAATTGGGCATTCTAGACATTTCGCAATGAATATATCACAATTTAAAGCTTATAAAATAAAAAATTATTATCACAAAACATAAACAATGTAAAAACAAAAAGCCAAAATTCTAAAAATCAAAACATAAAATTTCAAAGGACTTAACAAAAATTCAACATCATTAATATTACATCAATATTGTTCACATAAAAACAGTAGAACAAACTTAAGGATCAAGTTCTTTAAACAAAAACAGAAATCTAAAGAAGTTCACTGTCGCCCAGGCGACAGTGGATGTCGGAATTTTCCGACATCGCCCAGCAACAGCAGCAACATAAAACTACTCTGAATCTTCATAACCAGCCCCGCTGCTCTCTGGACAATCTTCTGGAGGTCCTCGTCTCACGGCTTTGCCACGGCGAGTTCGCCTCACCGATTGGCGTGGCGGTTCTTCGTCCGGAACTTGCCATTCGGCCTCTTCCTCCGGAGTTGGTTTCAACTTCAGACCTTTGACGAGAAACTTCATAAATTTCTGCATTCGACTACGGTCCTTCTTCACTTCCCTCTTGTGATCCTCTAATGAATCACGCAAATCATCAATGGACTCTCGTAGTGATCCTGCCCTAGAAATGGTCGGCTCTCTAATCTCAATCCCCGGATGAGCTTTTCTCTGCGGCTTCTTCACCTTCATTGAACTCGTATAATATATTTCTGGGTAACAATCATCCAAATAAGCACCTTGCACTATCCATTCATACTTCTTGTAGAGTACACGCTGTATTACCGCCCCCATTGGCAGCGTATGAACCTTCACCCATCTTGGATGCTTTAATCTATACGCATATCTAATCTGGGCGAGTATGAAGTCCGCCACATCAAAAAGCTCATCCTCCATAATATAGTATGTAAAGAGGGTCAACTGAGCCGTAATACTTCTTGTGTCTCCACTCTTTAACATCACTGAATTCCTTAATATATCTTGGACTAAGAACGCATCCGGAGTAAGTGAGGTAACTTCAGTGGTAAGAGTCTTCTTTTGATTCCCATGTAAACTCATGTTTACAAGGGTCCAATCTCTATCCTTTCGATAATTCTCCACTATATCAAGCATATTCTCACTCATCACTAGTCCAAATTCCTCTCGAAGATCAACATGTGTTATTTCCACATGTTGACCTTGGATCTTTGATCTCACTCCGCCATCCAATTCAGTGAAATTTGGGTCTTCCAAATGGTTATAAAATTCACGAATGAAAAAGGAAGAAAACCCCTCTGGTGTGATTATTGAAATTATACCTGCGTTCGCAAGCCGATCATAGATATGATCGTGCTTTGGCGACTCAAATTCCACATACTTCGCTATTCCAACAATAGCCTTCTCCACCCCCGGAAAAACTTGATATGAAGTATGTGCATCTTCCGAAGTACTCTTTCGAGCTTTGGAACTGGAAGCCATTCTGCAATAACATACAAAAAATTTTGATTAAACAAGGTATCACATTGTGCACTGGAACACTGTCGCCCAGGCGACAGTGGCTGTCGGAAATTTCCGACAGCCCTCCAAGTGATTTTCTCTCAAAATTTTTACATATACTTCCAGATCTACTCAAAATAAATGTTATTTCAACATCAAGTTTTTTTTAAAAAAAATATATATATATATATATTTTAAATCAACATATTCTACAAATCCTTTATTATTCATCATCTTCCACCTTCTTCTCTAAACTAGATCTACAAAAATCCTTTAGAAAATGAACAAATGGAAACCTTCATCGCCAACTCAAAAAGAAATTTAACAAAGATAAAAATTTTAGCAAAGATCCACCAAGATCCACTTGTTTTTAAACTAGATCTACATTTTTCAAATCAAAAAATTTTCAAAACCTACACCATTCATCAAAAATCAACATGAACACTACATTTTCCTTCTTCTCTACTATCAAAATCACAAATCCCTAAAAAAAAATTTTGAGTTAAAAACACCAAAATCAAAAACCCATACCTTAGATCTAGGGATGTCGCCGACTTCCGACAGCCTTCCTCTCGTTTTTAACTCCAGGAGATGATGCACAATAGGGTTTGACTCGGTCCCCATCCCTATTTATATTTTTCAGTGACTGTCGGAAATTTCCGACAGCTCCCATTTTAACAAAACTCCAATTTTAGGTCCCTTTGATGATCTACAATAGTTATATGTCATTATTAATGCTTCACCTCATGACTTGATGACAAATCATGTGCTATTTATTTAAAAAATGACTTACATGTTTATATGATTTCATTTCCAAGCTATCATCGTATTGACACTTCTACTTAGTTGTTTAGACCATTGGAAATTGTTTTCGCATGCCTCTAAGTATGAGAAATTGTTTATCTATCATAATGAACTATCACGTTCACTTCTTTTGATCAATACGTATGTCTTTTTAGTTAATACATGGATCATCTTTGCTTTCACATAATAAAATAGCATTTCTTAAATACAACTTTCAACATTGATTTGTTAGCACAACAAAATATACACCATCTTTTGCGATTCAAGTGAATTCGGAGATCCTTGGTCATTTAAGAAAATATATATCAATATATCACAATTAAGATATCACAACGTCTGTGATAAAAATAAAAATAAAAATAAAGACAAGGATACTCCACCAAGCACTACTTACCCTCCTGATAAGTCTTAATGAGCATTGTGAGGTTAAGCACCTTGGAAAGAATTGTAAAGTGTCTTGTGCAAAAGAAACATAGTTTTCTATTCATCTTGTGCTATATCCTCAAAGTCAAAGTTGCCTTTATATGCTTTTATTATGTTCTACATTTTAATGATCATGTAAATTAAATAACTTCATATGTTTGATCTAAGTATCACATGTACACATCATTATGTTATATAAACATTCATCTCATGAGAATTGGACCGAAAATATTCCATATATCTATACACTATTGTGTCTTTCTATGATACTTTCAAATGACCTTACTCATGTTTAAGTTATTTTCTTTCATTAATGGCTATACCGTCACTTCATGGGCTTATTCATACTATGACATATTCCTATTATTTCATGGACTTCAATCATTACCAACAAATTGCTTCCGCTTACTCTTCATTTCTATTACCTTTCCCTTAAAAGCTACTCTTTTATCTAATATTCATTTTTGCTAATACCAAAAGGGGGAGAATTTAAAAAGTATAAAAAGAAAAATCACAAATCTATCACACCTAAATATTCCACCTACACAATACATCATATATTTAGGGGGAGCATATATTTAGGGGGAGCATATATGTAGGGGGAGCTTTCATTTAGGGGGAGTTTTCATCTAAAGGTAGATCATTTATTTTCAAGAAATATATATTATGTTAATTTTGTGCACACACCAAAGGTTAAAATCAACAATCTAAATAGACATGATTTCTTTTTATACGGATTTGTTATTATCAAAAGGGGGAGATTGTTGGAGCATGCGTTTCACACTCCTCCGGTTTGATAATAACAAAGTCCCTTTTGTATTTGATTCTATTTTCATTAATGGTGTGCAGATAACAGGTATGAGATGTTTACATTGCTACTGGAGCTAAAATTGAATGTGGGAAAATTTCACTGTCAGAAAATTCCGACAGCCACTGTCGCCCAGGCGACAGCAGAGAAGTTACAACTACTTCCCTCCATGGCAGATCGACGAAAGACAGTTTTGCGCTGTCGGAATTCCGACAGCGATGTCGCCCAGGCGACAGCTTGGCGGTTACCACAACTGCCCACGTCTCCACCCACGACCGGCAGTTTTGCACTGTCGGAAATCCGACATCGATGTCGCCCAGGCGACAGCTCGACGGTTACACCAACTGCCCACGACTCCACCCACGACGGCACTCCAGCGGCAGTTTTGCGCTGTCGGAAAATTCCGACAGTCACTGTCGCCCAGGCGACAGTGAATTTCTATAAATTGGTTCCTTTGGTTCGTGCATTCCAAGCCTTTTAGAATTCCAGTCCCTTCCTGAGTGCATTCGAACCAGAGAGCTCCAGAACCTCCTCAACTCCCATTTGTGCAAAGAAGGATTGAAGATTGAAGACGAGATCGGGCGTGCTTCTACATCATCGATCATCTCGAGGCTTCAACAATCCATTCAGAGATCTGATCTTCTAGGGAGTTGTTCTTTTCATATTGTATTTTCATTCACATACTTTTTCATTTTGTATTGGTAGAGAAATCGTCGTCTTGCGTGCGGCGTCTAAGTCCTTGCGCGGCTTAGGGGAAAATCGCTTCCTTGTGCGGAGCGTCCAAGTCCTTGCGAGGCTTTGTGGGAAATCGTGGCCTTGTGTGCTACGTCTAGATCTTGGGAAGATCTAGAGGATAGGCTTGGGCTTGGTCTTGGGAGAGACAAGCGATAGCCTTCCGATCCTTGGGAGAAGGATTGGTAAACCAAAATTATTGTATTTTTATTATCATAATTGTGCCTTGATCTTAGGCATTGTTAAGATCATTTTTATTGTATGCAAATTTCATGATTAATATAATTATGCTCTTTTCACTAATTGCAATTTTGTTTGCTTAAATCTTTATCTTAGAAATTTATGTTTGGTTAAATACAAAAATTACATTGGTTTAAAATTATTTATAAGTAACCTTTTTAGTAAAGTAAAATTTGTCTAAAAATTATTAAGTAAAAATTATATTTGTAAACACACCCTTATTCACCCCCCCCCCCCCCCCCCCCCTCTAAGGGCGTCACACGATCCAACACTTTCATGTTGGGCACTTTTTCTGTAGAGTCCTCTAAGTAATTTCTATAATTAAAACTAGAACCAGCATACAAATAGCTCTATTAATATGGATATTAATATAAATAAATATATTTATTAAATCAAAAACACGCTGATCCGACGGCTCAGGGATCGTCTTCTTCCGTGAGCCGGCGGTCAGCGACAGCCCGCGCTGGGCGGTTTTGCGGGCCCGATTCCGGCCACCGGAGGCCATCTCCGGCCAAACCCCCAAGCCACCACCATCGTGGGAGTCGGGGCTGCCGTTTGCCAGTGACGGGGCTGAAAGTATCTTGTCGCAACCTAAATCACCTAGAGGGGGTGAATAGGTGGATTCTGCGTCTTATTGCGGAATAAAAAACTTAGAAATAAAAGCACACAGAATCCAAAAGAGCACAGCACAACACAAAGAATTATAGTGGTTCCCCAATCTTGGGTAGTCCACTTTCCACCTCACCTATCTAGCACGACCGGCTAGACTAGGCTACTTCACTAATCTCGGATTAAGAATAATCCTACAACTCGGAGTCAAAACTCCTACAAGCTCGGAGAACAAACTCTCCTACAAACTCGGAAGGAAAACTTCCTACAAACTCGGAGACAACGCTCCTACAACTCGGAGTAAAACTCCTACAACTCGGAAGCAAGCTTCCTACAAGAATATTTGATGTAGAACGGGTCGCGGACGAGTTCATGGAGCAATGGGATCGACGTACTCGGGGCAAGTAGTGGCGGCATCCAAGATCGCATGGAGCTCCTGTCCGCATCTCCTAGTTTATTATGTTATCATGTTTGCTAATGTTATGTTTTATCATTTGTTTTAACTCCTGTTGATGTGGACTCTTTTGCAACCCTACCTATATATATGGTTAGGTTGCCCCTGTTTTGGAATTAATGGAAAAACCCTAACATTGCTCTGCTAGAGACTTTTCTCTGCCGCCTACAGGTTTCAAGGGTGTCGCTTGACTCTCTCTCCCGGTGGATTCCGGATCTGTACACGCAGTGTCGGTGGATTCCGGCGAGGCTGGTGGATTCCAGCTACTACCATCTCTTCCTTGCTGCGCCAAGTGGTATCAGAGCATGGAAAACGGAGGAAGCTCTCGCGCTAATGCGCCTAGCGACGGACAAGGAGGGGAAGCCCCGTGGGGGGCCGATCTGGCGGCCGTCAACCAGCGGGTCGAGCGGATGTTGGATCGCTTGGAGGACAACATGAATCGCCAACTGGCCGAAATCAGGACGCTGTTCGCCGGCTTGGGAACGACGACTCGAGCGCCAGAACAAGTGGAGGACGGGATGGAAGAACCTCGACGCCAACAACCCACTGCTCACCAAATTCCTAACCGCGGCGGCGCCGTTGCGGCTGACGACGATGACGATGAGGACGGAGGATTTCAAGAGATTGCCGCTGGAAATCGGGGGCGTCGAACATTCCACCACCATGATGACTTCAGGATTAAGGCAGATATTCCTTCGTTCGCTGGGAATATGAACGTGGAAGGCTTCCTCGATTGGATCTCAGAAGTTGACCGCTTCTTTGACGTTTTCGACATCCCCGACAACAACCAACGCGTCAAAATGGTCGCTTACCGCCTAAAAGGGGGGGCTTCGGCCTGGTGGGATCAGCTACAAACTAACCGTCAGCGGCAAGGCATGGCGCCGGTGCGCACTTGGCGGCGAATGATGCAGCTCATGAAAGCCAGATTCCTCCCACCAGACTATGAGCAATTTTTGTTTCAGGAACTCCAAAATTGCAAACAAAACCGCCGCAGCGTCGAAGAATACACGGCCGACTTCTTTCGTCTCTCTGCTCGCAACAACCTTCAGGAGTCCGACCCCCAACAAGTTGCAAGGTTTATCAACGGACTCGATTATCCTATTCAAGATCGCATCCTCCTCCAACATGTCCACTTTGTGCATGAAGCTCACAACATGGCACTCAAGATTGAGTTCCAACTCACTCGGGTGGCGTCTCGCTCCGCAAATGCCCGGCGGGAGGCAACCATGGGGGGGCTTGCTGCAACCCAACATAACCCACCGGCATCTGCCCCACAGTCGAGAACTCCTGGGAATGAGGCGAAGAGAAATCCATACGCAAAGCCGACGGGCGATCGGTGCTATCGGTGCCATGAAATCGGACACCGATCAAACAATTGTCCCACACGCAAACCAGTCCACATGGTCGAGCAGGAAGAAACCGGGGATGCACCTTCTTGCGACGATGGTGACATAGATGAATTTGTGGGAGAAGATGAGGGTGACGAGGTATGTTGTGTAGTACAACGCCTCTTATATGCGCCGAAATAGGAAACTTCGCAGCGCCACAACATCTTTCGTACGAAGTGTACCGTTAATTCCAAGGTGTGTGGAGTCATCATCGACAACGGGAGCGCTGAAAATTTTGTTTCGCTATCTTTGGTGAACCACTTACAACTACCAACAGAGCCGCACCCATCTCCCTACTCCATTGCCTGGATCCGCAAGGGAGGAGAAGTGGTAGTGACCAAGGTGTGCCGGGTCCCTCTCTCCTTGGGCCGATCTTACAGAGATGAAGTTAAATGTGACGTGGTGGACATGGACTGCAGCCACATATTACTTGGGAGGCCATGGCAATATGACGTCGATGCTCTTCACAAGGGTCGCAGCAATACTTACTTGTTTACTTGGCACGGACAGCGCATCGCTTTGTTGCCCAGCCCGACATCTGAACAAAGGTCCTCGCCAAAGGCCCCCCCCCCCCCCCCCCCCGACAACGCAGCCCGGACCCCTGCTAGTGGAAACCCAGCCAGTCCTGTTAATTAGCGGTGCTGAATTTTGCACGTCGCTTGACCAACATCCTGCCACCGACCTCTTCATGTTGGTCATCAAGGGTCCATGCAGTAACCCAGCTGATCGCCATATTGCGGCCCAACTCCAGCCACTGTTGGAGGAATTTCAGGATGTAATGCCAGAAGAACTCCCTCATGGCCTCCCGCCTCTGAGGGAAATACAACACCAAATTGAGCTAATGCCCGGTGCAAGTTTGCCGAACCTACCGCACTACCGCATGGGTCCGCGGGAGCGAGAGGCGTTGATGGGTATCATACAAGAGTTGTTGGAAAAAGGACTGATTCGCGAGAGCATGAGCCCTTGTGCGGTTCCCGCTTTACTCACTCCCAAAAAAGATGGAAGCTGGAGAATGTGCGTGGACAGCCGCGCCATTAACAAGATCACAGTCAAGTACAGGTTTCCTATCCCTCGACTCGATGACATGTTGGATCAATTGAGCGGGGCAACTGTGTTCACCAAATTGGATTTGCGCAGTGGGTACCATCAAGTTCGAGTCCGCGAAGGAGACGAATGGAAAACGGCTTTTAAAACGTCGTTCGGACTCTATGAGTGGCTCGTTATGTCGTTTGGCATGTCCAATGCGCCGAGCACTTTCATGCGTATGATGGCGCATATCTTGAAGCCGTTTATTAATCGCTTTGTGGTCGTGTACTTCGATGATATATTAATCTACAGCCGAGAGGAGCAATCACACTTAGACCATTTGCGACAAGTGCTGCTGGTTTTGCGGGAATCCCACCTGTACATTAATTTGAAGAAATGCTACTTCTTAGAGCCGCGCCTGGTTTTTCTCGGGTTCGTGATTGCTGCGGACGGAATCCGGGTAGATGAAGAGAAGATTAAAGCTATTGTCGAATGGCCGAGCCCCACCAATGCAGCGGAAGTGCGAAGTTTCCATGGGTTGGCAACATTCTATCGACGCTTTGTACGCAACTTTAGTAGCATCGCCGCACCCCTCACTGCATGCCTTAAACGGAGCCCGTTTAATTGGGATGAAGCTGCTGATCGAAGTTTCAAACTCATAAAGCAAATGTTGTGCACTGCTCCAGTGCTGGCGCTACCAAATTTTGACAAGATCTTTGCGGTGGAATGTGATGCTTGTGGGGTTGGTATAGGCACCGTGCTGCTACAGGAAGGCCGACCGATCGCGTTCATGAGTGAGAAACTCACGGAGGCGCGCCAAAAGTGGTCCACATACGACCAAGAATTCTACGCCCTCTTCCGAGCCATGAAGGTATGAGAGCCTTATCTCATACAACGCGAGTTCATCATCTACTCCGACCACCAAGCGCTACGGTATCTTCAAAGTCAGAAACATATTGATAAGATGCACGCCCGGTGGATCGCCTACATCCAAAAGTTTGTCTATGTTATCAACCATAAGGCCGGGGCAACCAATCGCGTTGCGGACGCATTGAGCCGACGAGCCGCCCTCCTCACGACCATTAGCCATGAGGTGGTCGGTTTTGAATGCTTGAAAGATCTGTACGTGGACGACGAGGACTTCAACACTATATGGGCGAAATGCATGGAGGGAAAACCTATCGGTGACTTCCATATACAGGATGGTTTTCTATTCCGCAATAATCAGCTTTGCATTCCACGAATGTCTCTCCGTGAGAAGCTGATTCGGGATCTACATGGTGGTGGCCTTGCGGGACATTTGGGGCGTGACAAGACAGTTGCTTGCGCCGAGGAGCGCTACTTCTGGCCACAACTCAAGCGTGATATCAACAAATTTGTCACTCGGTGTCCGGTTTGTCAGGTTGCCAAAGGGCAGGCTCAGAATACCGGCCTATATACACCCCTCCCTATTCCTGAAGCAATTTGGGAAGACTTGTCTATGGACTTTGTCCTCGGTCTTCCTCGCACGCAGCGTGGTATGGATTCAGTGTTTGTGGTGGTTGACAGGTTCTCGAAAATGGCCCATTTCATCGCCTGTCGGAAGACGTCGGACGCATCTCACATCGCCAAGCTATTCTTTCGTGAGATCGTCCGCCTTCACGGTGTTCCAAAATCCATCACATCTGATCGTGACACCAAGTTCCTCTCGCACTTTTGGAAAACTTTATGGCGTCTGTTTGATACTTCGCTCAACTTCAGCAGTACGACACATCCTCAATCCGACGGACAGACAGAGGTCGTAAACCGTACTCTAGGCAATCTCATTCGGAGTATTTGCGGGAACAAACCGAAGCAATGGGACCAAGCTCTCGCCCAAGCAGAATTTGCATTTAACAGTGCTGTCAACAGATCAACCGGCAAAGCGCCGTTCGCCATCGTTTATGCCCGTCCACCCCGGCAAGCCATCGACCTGGTCAACCTGTCCCCTGGGCCTGGCGGGCAGCATCGCTGCGGAGAATTTAGCGTCGCAGGTCCAAGAAATTCAGGCTGAAGTTCGCAAGAATTTGGAACAATCAAATGCTAAGTACAAAACCGCTGCTGACACTCACCGCCGCCAAAAGCTATTCAACGTCGATGATATGGTCATGGTATTCCTTCGCAAGGAGCGTTACCCAGCCGGAACATACAATAAGCTGCGCCCCCGACGATATGGTCCGTTCCGCATAACGCAAAAGCTTAACAACAATGCCTATGTCGTCGATTTGCCGCCCCACTTCAACATCTCCTCAACATTTAACGTGGCTGATCTCTCTCCTTACGTGCCCTCGGATGACCCGCTTTATCCTGACGAGACCTCGCGGACGAGTTCTTTTGATGAGGAGGGGACTGATGTAGAACGGGTCGCGGACGAGTTCATGGAGCAATGGGATCGACGTACTCGGGGCAAGTAGTGGCGGCATCCAAGATCGCATGGAGCTCCTGTCCGCATCTCCTAGTTTATTATGTTATCATGTTTGCTAATGTTATGTTTTATCATTTGTTTTAACTCCTGTTGATGTGGACTCTTTTGCAACCCTACCTATATATATGGTTAGGTTGCCCCTGTTTTGGAATTAATGGAAAAACCCTAACATTGCTCTGCTAGAGACTTTTCTCTGTCGCCTACAGGTTTCAAGGGTGTCGCTTGACTCTCTCTCCCGGTGGATTCCGGATCTGTACACGCAGTGTCGGTGGATTCCGGCGAGGCTGGTGGATTCCAGCTACTACCATCTCTTCCTTGCTGCGCCAATATTGTAAAGAGATCATACAAAACCTTTGATTGAGAAACAATCTACTTTAAATCTACTTAAGATTTAACTTTATCAGATCTGAAATAAAAGATCTTCCTCCTCCTTGAAAATAGAAATCTGAAATCTGGATCTAAAAGAGGAAGAAAGGATCTTGCTTTGAAAACCTTGATCTGAGCACTTAGGAGAAAACTAGATCTGAAAGAAACTTGAGAGATCTATAATCAGAGATCTAGTTTACTCCTTTCTTCAAGAGGAATCGAGAAAAGCTTTGTCGGCAAGGAGCAGTTGATTTGCGATAAAGGACGGCCGACGGACGGAGAGAACAACGTCTTTCCACTTGGATTCACGATTAGGGTTAAACGGAATTAACCCTTAGCTATTTATAGCCTATCCATTCCAACGGCTATAATCGAGAGCATCGAGAAGGGCGCTGCGCGTATCGTCAAAGTGGAAGCCCTAAACGATCGAGCCGGAATAACTGAACCGCTGAAAATCAGAGATGTGATTCGGCTAAATGGAATAGCCGAAAAACACAATCACCGAATTCGATTAAAGCTATTAGCCGAATTCGTCGAATGCTATTAACCGAAAAATTGATTAACCGAATTCGTCTAAAGGTAATAGCCGAATTCGAGAGGTCCAATAGCCGAATTCGGTTAATGTTACTTAGGAAAATTCCAGACTTTCTTAGAAAAGGCATTAGCCAAATTTGATCTAATTCTTCTATAGACCAATGTCTTTTAGTCGAATTCTTCTATAGACCAAATTCCTTCATAAGAAGAAACATCAACTTCCTTGGCTCTTCCTTTGCTCTTTCTTTTGTGTTTGAATATAAAGTATATCCCAATAGAGAGATTCCACATGAGTCAACACCTTGGTTTATACAATGAGGAATTACATTGCATATACCTGTGTTTGATGACTCATTGAAACCTGACATTAGTTTATACTTAGAGTGGAATAATCTGCAAACACATAACTAGAGAAATATCAAATACAACATCAATTCATCTTAGTTCAAGGGACACTTCTTCAAATCAAGGCAATTGTGGCTACAATACCCAACAATCTCCCCCTATTTGAAGAAGTCAGAACCCTATCTACTAAGGTGAATTGAACAGAAATAAATGTTCAGAGAAATACATTAAACATAAGGAGAGTTAGAAAACTTAACTTTTCAACCTTCTCTCCCTTTCAACTTTCTCTTCTTCAACTTTTCTCCCCCATACAATTTATCTCCCCCTTTCTAACTGTTGACGCCAGGAAAATCCTGACCTCAAAATTCGAACCGATGCAGCTGGAGGCTACTCGCCCAGCAGTCCAACGAAATGACCTGACTGGCGACTACTACGGAGCTAGAAGAGCAACGAACCGGACCCCAGGTGCTGCGGCAGGGAGGTTCCACCACGTACCCAGAAGCTCAAGAGAGTCTTCCCCTCCGAAACCAAAGTGGCCGAGCTTGGTACAGGGAAGGCACCGACTTGGCTGAAAGCATGCGACGGGCTCGAGAGTTCGGGAATCGGGGTCTAAAAGCTCAAGTCCAGGTGCCAATCCAAGTACCCCTGGGGTCCTATTTATAGGAAAACCAAAGGGTAGGGGGGGCCTTTTATAGCCCAGCCCCCAACCCGGCGACTATGGGTTACTCGGCGAGTATCATGCCATAGTCGACCATCTGGCGAGTATTGGGTGCTGCTCGCACACGCCGGTCCAATACTCGCTCAGGGCTTCTGCTGTCTTCTGTGCGCGACGAGCTCTTCTGGTTGATACTCGCCTACCTGGCGAGTATTGCCTGCATACTCGCCAGGGTCTCTTCTGCTTCTGCCTTGGACTGCTGGTCTCTGTGTTGACCCTTTGACCTTGACTTCTGTCTACGTGGCCTTGGGGGGGGGGGGTCCACCCTCGGAGAATGAGAGTTGTACACTGACTACTTCAGATAGGTAAGAAAAAGCATGAGAGATCAAAGCTCCCCCTCAGCAACTGCATATGAGGCTTTATTTGGGAGACAATTTTGAAAAATTTGAATCAGCTCCCCCTCAATCTTTTCTCCCCCTTAGCCTATCTCCCCCTTAGAATTTCAGTGCATGGACTGATTTCCTAAGCTTATAACATCCTTGCTAGATACTTCTTGTTCTGGTCATGTACCAAGAACATTCATTGTCCAAGTGCTAGATTAGAGTTTTGGTTGGTCTTTGGACATACCTGCAATCACAGATTAATTACCCCTAGGAACCCAAAAGGATTTGGGTCCTAGGTTCCTGGTTAGATAAACACCACTCGGAGTGTTAACATTGCAAGGGGTCATTCTTACAGTGTTAACCCGTGGAGTCTTATAATATCTGGGGTTAAACCAACAATCTATGGCGAAGTGACCAACTTTGCCACAATACCAACAATCAAATCGATTGTATCTTCTCTTGTTCTCCTGTTTTAACTTTTGAACGGGGAGTTTAGCAGGAGCAACATTCTTAGAAGTAGAGGCCTCGTGATTGCAACATACACATGGCTCCTTCTTCTCTTCACGAGATTTAGCAACAATAGGTTTAATCTTTGGTGCTTTCTTGACAACTGATCCATGAACAAATGAACCATGATCCTTGGGGATTACTTTTTCATAAGGTGCCTTGAAAGCAGTTGTTTCGAGGCATCGTGGACGGGTTTGATTTTGGTCAACCTTGCCCTTACCTCTAGCAACTCTTTTCTTGGCGGTCTTACTACTTTCGGCCTCATGACCAGGGCTACTACCCTTCGCAGGAGCAGAAAATCTATCAATGATTGGAAGGATAGTTTTTGGTTTGGAGAAGCTTTCAACTATCTTCCTTTCCACCACTAACTGTTCTTCCAAATCATTTAAGAATTTCTCCTTTAGATTTAATAATTCAGCGGAGCTTTTAATTTCATCTTTCAAGAGTTGGATTTCATCTTTGAGAGGAGTTAATTGTTTAATTTCCTCCCTCAAAGCTGATTCCACCATCTTGAGAGATGCAATCTCATGTGCTTGAGATTTGACTACCTTGCGGCATTTGTCAAATCCCTCCAACATAGCTTTATACTGAACCATTAGATCTGAATCTTCCTCTGAAGAATAGCCTTCATTTACAACGGATGCAGTTTCATCTTCAGAAGCGAAAAGAGGAGTGTGAGAGTTTACATTCCCTTTGTATGATGAGTTGCTTACTTCCTCATCTGACTGTGTCATTAGCCCGAAATAGGCTTCTTCATTCGAGCTTGACTCCCCTGAGTCGCTGTCACTAAGAGTCTTGGTCTTCTTTGCCAAGAAGCTCTTTTCTTCTTTCCTCTTATTCTTGAAGGATTTCTTCTCTTCCTTCCTCGATCCTTCTTTCTTCTTGTATGAATATTCCGTGCTTAAATGTCCTGGCTTATTACAACAAAAACAGATAATATCAGTCGAAATATATTTATTTGGTTTAGATTTATACATGTCGTTGTTGCGTTCCTTCTTGTGATGTTCATCATCACCCCTTGATCTTCTATGATCTGATGAGGATTGATTTTTCCTCTGGCTTCTTTTTCTGAGCAATCTCTTGAATTGCTTGGAGAGAGAGGAGAACTCTCCATCAGACATATCAGAGCTTGAGGGACAAGCATCTGATTCATCATCTTCATCCGAGGATTTTCTTCTGACAGATGATGAGGCTTTATGTCTTCTTGATTCTTTGGCCTTCAGTGCCACGGTCTTCTCTCTTCCAGACGTGGAGCATCCCTCTTCTTCAGCTTTTCTGATACTCAGCTTGAGCTCATGTGATAAGAGCTTGCCAAACAAAATTTGTGGCTCCATCGTAGCCAACTTTCTGAATTCCCGGATAGCAATTGCCTTGGTATCCCATTCTTTCGTTAGGGATCTCAAGAACTTGTCATTCAGTTCTCCAACGGTGAATTCTCGATCATAGTTCTTAAGACCATTGACGATCTTAAAGAATTTCTCCTAAGTATCAGAAATGGAATCTCTTGGATCTTGCTTGAAAGCTTCATATTCTTGATTCAGCAACGATCTTCGATCATCCCTCACTTCTTCTGTACCTTCCATCAGAACTACTATGGAATCCCACATCTCCTTGGCAGACTTGCCGTGTATAAGATTTTGTAGCATTGAATCATCCACTGCACCAGCAATAATGTTCTTTGCCTTCTTGTCCAAGATGACGAGAGCAATCTCATCTTTGTCTAGCTCCAACATTTTCTTGGGAATCATAATAGCAGAATTAATTGAAGATGGCTTCATGGGAACATGGGGACCTTCCTCAACTATCTGAAAAATTCTTGGGTCGGTGGCATCCATGTAGAACTTCATTCTTTCCTTCCACATGGGGAAGTTCTCCTTAGAACAGACGAGCATCTTAGCAGAATCCTTGGATTTTTCCATAACAAACAAACTTGCTCTTGCAACTAGATTTAAAGATCTTGTTCAAGGTGTTAACCTTTTAACGAACAACCTGCTTTGATACCAATTGAAAGTATCTAGTCGCAACCTAAATCACCTAGAGCGGGTGAATAGGTGGATTCTGCGGCTTATTGCGGAATAAAAAACTTAAAAATAAAAGCACACAGAATCCAAAAGAGCACAGCACAACACAGAGAATTATAGTGGTTCCCCAATCTTGGGTAGTTCACTTTCCACCTCACCTATCTAGCACGATCGGCTAGACTAGGCTACTTCACTAATCTCGGATTAAGAATAATCCTACAACTCGGAGTCAAAACTCCTACAAGCTCGGAGAACAAACTCTCCTACAAACTCGGAAGGAAAACTTCCTGCAAACTCGGAGACAACGCTCCTACAACTCGGAGTAAAACTCTTACAACTCGGAAGCAAGCTTCCTACAAGAATATTGTAAAGAGATCATACAAAACCTTTGATTGAGAAACAATCTACTTTAAATCTACTTGAGATTTAACTTTATCAGATCATCTGAAATAAAAGATCTTCTTCCTCCTTGAAAATAGAAATCTGAAATCTGGATCTAAAAGAGGAAGAAAGGATCTTGCTTTGAAAACCTTGATCTGAGCACTTACGAGAAAACTAGATCTGAAAGAAACTTGAGAGATCTATAATCAGAGATCTAGTTTACTCCTTTCTTCAAGAGGAATCGAGAAAAGCTTTGTCGGCAAGGAGCAGCTGATTTGCGATAAAGGACAGCCGACGGACGGAGAGAACAACATCTTTCCTCTTGGATTCACGATTAGGGTTAAACGGAATTAACCTTTAGCTATTTATAGCCTATCCATTCCAACGGCTATAATCGAGAGCATCGAGAAGGGCGCCGCGCATATCATCAAAGTGGAAGCCCTAAACGATCGAGCCTGAAGAACTGAACCGCTGAAAAGCAAAGCTATGATTCGGCTAAATGGAATAGCTGAAAAACACAATCACCGAATTCGATTAAAGCTATTAGCCGAATTCGTCGAATGCTATTAACCGAAAAATTGATTAACCGAATTCGTCTAAAGGTAATAGCCAAATTCGAGAGGTTCAATAGCCGAATTCGGTTAATGTTACTTTGGAAATTCCAGACTTTCTTAGAAAAGGCATTAGACGAATTTGATCGAATTCTTCTATAGAACAATATCTTTTAGTCGAATTCTTCTATAGACAAAATTCCTTCATAAGAAGAAACATCAACTTCCTTGGCTCTTCCTTGGCTCTTCCTTTTGTGTTTGAATATAAAGTATATCCCAATAGAGAGATTCCACATGAGTCAACACATTGGTTTATACAATGAAGAATTACATTGCATATACCTGTGTCTGATGAATCATTGAAACCTGACATTGGTTTATACTTAGAGTGGAATAATCTGCAAACACATAACTAGAGAAATATCAAATACAACATCAATTCATCTTAGTTCAAGGGACACTTCTTCAAATCAAGGTAATTGTGGCTACAATACCCAACAGAGGCGACCGGAGGTGGCCGGGATTGGCCCCCCGTATGCTACATTTTTCGGCTTGAACAAGAGGAAAAAGTGATTGGAAAGACCTCCAATCTTCGTTGATTTTGAAATTGGAAGAATCCAGATCTATCCTCTAGGGTTAGGGAAGAGAACCAGACCTGTTGTGGGGCTTGCCTCCTTGTCGTTCTCGTATACACCATGGGAGCTCGGGGAGGTTGTGGAGCCATGCCGATCCGCGCCTAGAGTGCACGATTTCTTCTGAGTCCTTGGTGGTTTCACTCCTCTCCGACTTCTGAAGGTGATAGGGGGTTTAATTGAGGGTGGTGGTGGCTTTAACCCCTTGTGCCATTAATGACCTCTTCACCTCCCTCCCCATGGCCGACCCTATGCATCCCCCCTGCCTTAATTCCCCCTAGAAACAGCTGGAATCTTCTCAAATTCATCAGAGAAGATGAATGGGGGTGTAAATGAGGGATGCCAAGGGGTGTATCTCCTTAATGGCCATGAATGACCTCTTTCTCTCTCCTCAAAATTGGGGAAAACCCCCATTTTCTCTCTCCTAATCACCATGGCCGATTTTCCACTCTCTCCTGTGTTTAATGTCAGCCTACTAGGCTGGTTGACCACTCAATTGAGCTAGCCCAAAGGGATCGGGCTAGGTTTAAGTGATTTGACCTAATTTGGGCAAGTTTGACTTTTGGTCAAATTGAGCTCTAGGGTTGACCCAGTCATGTGGATTTTTGATCCACTGGGTCCCCTATGATATTGTAACACTATGGGTAGGGTCAATTTAATATGGCGGTGGTCAATTAGGGCACATAGTGAAGAATTGTCATTTTGACCTAAAAGGGCATATAGGTCAATTTGCACCACTGGGGGTCCCATGATGGGGCTTTTAGGTCTACTAGGTCTCTTATGATATTTTAGACCTAGATGTGTGGTCAACTTGGCATGGTGGAGGTCAATTGACTCCAATTAGGCTACTTTGACCAATTTGGGGTTAGGATTGACTTTGGTCAATTTGGCCTCGTTGGTTGACCCCAATGGGCCATTGGTGCTCTAAGGGGACCCATAAAGGGTTAGGGATACTATGGTGGGGTCAAATGGTCAATTTGAGGCCCTAAAGTCCAACCCTAAGCTTGGTAACTGGAAATTACTATTTGCAGACCAAGGTGGTTTTCTTCTCCTTTCCTAAGCTCACAAGGTCTTGGGTTCTTCCTATGGTTTTGTCATGACCTAGTCATGACAAAACTAACTTAGGGGTCTAGCAGTTTGGGGGATGTTACAAATCCCAATACATAAAAAAAAAATTTTCGTCCTCGAAATTCAGACAAGCCTGTGGGGTTTCTACTAAAAGAAGAAAATGTAACATCCCAGGAAAAATTAAATTGTACCTGTCGCTGCTAAGTACTCCTCGTACAGCTCTGGATCATCCCCAGATACTAGGGAGATCTGCATGTACTCGAACATCCGCACTAACTCCATGGCCATCAACTTAGGCTCTGCTCCTGACGTAGTAGCTCTCCTGCTCAACGCGTCTGCTACTACATTCGCCTTCCCTGGGTGGTAATGCATCGTGTACTGGTAGTCCGATAAGAACTCCACCCATCGTCTCTGCCGGATATTCAGCTCCTTCTGCGTATCTACATACTTCAAATTCTTGTGATCTGAGAATATGTCGCAGTGGACACCATAGAGGTAGTGTCGCCAGATCTTGAGAGCGAATACGACTGCCCCCATCTCCAAGTCATGCATCGGGTAATTCCGCTCGTGATTCTTCAACTGGCGGGATGCGTAAGCTATCACATGCCCGTTCTGCATCAGAACGACACCCATCCCCTGGTATGACGCCTCCGTATACACCTGAAATCCTTCCTTCCCCGACGGAAGGGCAAGGATGGGGGCCGAAGTAAGCCGACCCTTCAGCTCCTGGAAGGCTGCCTCACACTGCGGCGTCCAAGTAAAAACAGCATCTTTCTTCGTCAGGGAAGTAAGCGGGAGGGCTATCTGAGAAAACCCCTGAACAAACTTCCGGTAGTAGCCGGCAAGTCCCAAGAAACTCCTCACGTCGGTGGCCGTCTTCAGCTGCGGCCAATCCCGTACTGCCTGAATCTTTGCTGGATCCACTGCTAAGCCAGCTCCACTGATGATATGGCCTAGGAAGGCCACCTCTTTCAACCAAAACTGACACTTGCTGAACTTCGCATACAAACGATGCTCCTGAAGCCTCTCCAAGGTTAGTGTCAAATGCCGTGCATGCTCCTCCTCCGTCCTCGAGTAGATGAGGATGTCGTCGATGAACACAATGACAAAGATGTCGAGGTAAGGCTCGAACACCCGGTTCATCAGGCTCATAAATGCTGATGGTGCATTTGTGAGCCCGAACGGCATCACAGTGAACTCATACAATCCATATCGGCTGCTGAAGGTCGTCTTCGGGATATCCTCCTCCTGGATCCTCAGCTGATAATATCCTGACCTCAGATCCAGCTTCGAGAAGCAGTGCGCTCCCTCCAGCTGGTCAAACAACTCGTCAATCCTTGGCAGAGGGTACGTGTTCCGCACCGTCAGCCTATTCAGAGCTCTGTAGTCGATGCACAATCTGAGCGTGCCATCCTTCTTCTTCACGAACAACACCGGAGCTCCCCAGGGTGAGGAACTCGACCTAACGAACCCAGCTTCCACCAGCTCCTGCAGCTGGCTCCGAAACTCTACCAACTCCTTCGGGGCCATCTGATAAGGGGCCCTAAATACCGGCTTAGCCCCCGGCACCAGCTGGATCTGGAAATCCTTCTCGCGGTGCGGTGGCAGCCCGGGAAGCTTCTCCGGAAAAACATCAGCAAAATTCCGTACAACCGGGATACTTGATACCGAGTCCTTGACTTCAGTCGCCTCAAAGAGCACCTGATAAACCTCGTCTCCCTGCAGGTGGGCCTTGACGGCCTAAATAGATGACAAGAAGAGACGAGAGGTGGGTTGAGTACCTTCGAAAATCACTTCACCGTCTTTGTGCCTTAGAACGATCCTCCTTGTCGGGCAGTCGATCTTTGCCTGGTTCCCGAACAACTAGCTCATGCCCAAGATCAGGTCGTAGTCTTTCATCTTCAGCACAGTTGCCGGAACCTCGAACAATCTTCCTCCAATCTCCACCCTCATGTTGCACGTGGCATTTGTTAGAACCTCCGATCCGTCCGGAAATCACACCCTCTTGTAATCGCTCCTGAAGTGTTCGATTTGGTCTAGGTCCTTGATAAACTTAGCGGAGACGAACGAGTGCGAGGCACCCGTATCGAACAAGGTAAACGCGGGTTTGCCGTAAACGTGTATTAAACCTGAGGGTTTTCTTGTTTGGTTCAATGCTAAGGTAAAACTAAAATTTATAAGGTGCAAACAATTAAAAGAAATGCATCAAAGTACCTGCGATGACCCTTGCTGGGTCCCGGGGCCTTGCCAAGTCTAGGGCGTATGCCTGCTCCCTGTACTGTCTCCGGTCGTCGCCCTGAAATCCACGACCCCGTCCACGTCCTCGGCCCCCGAAATGTTGGCCTTGTGGTGCTGCCCGTAGTACTGGTAGTGCATTCCTCTGATGGCAGTTTCTCTTGATGTGGCCGGTCTGGTGGCAGTGATAGCACTATGAAGGTGGCTCACCTCCTCCAATCCTCGGCATCTCCCGCATCTGCAGAGGCTAAGGAGCTAGCACTACCGACTCCCTTTGCACCTGTCTCTCCTCCTGGCGGGGTTGGACCTCCGTCTTTCCTTCCCCCGCGTCTCGGCCTCTCGGCTGGTCCTTTCTGCCACTTCGTACTTGTTCCTCCATCGGTCTCTTTCTCCCACGAACCGCTTGCTGGTCTCCCTCCAGCTTCTTGGCCATCTCCAGGATCTTCGTCATACTGCCGTCGGAGACGAAGAGGAGGGCCTGCCTCAGCTCATCACGAAGGCCCTTATAGAACCTCTTTGCATATCTCGCGTCATCCAGCTGATACGATACCGCAAACCGGGATAGGTGGGTAAACTCCCGGTGATACTCCAGAACTGTCCTACTCCCCTGTCGCAACTGCAAAAACCTGTCCTCCAGTTCATCTCTTGCAGACTGCGGCACAAAATGCTCCAGCAGTGCCGCCTTGAAATCATCCCACGAAACGTCTGCTGCCTCCAGTCCCGGATAAGCTGTAGCCAAGAACCTCTTCCACCATCTCTTGGCATGAGACTCCAAGCACGAAACCCCCAGTGGCACCTCCATATCTGTCGGGCACTGGATTCCTGTCAACATCTCCTCCATGATGTATACCCATTCCTCGGTCCTCACAACGGTCTTCGTCCCGATGTATGATGGCGGGGAGAGACCTTGAAAGATGCTCAGCCAATTGGCCCCAGGGTTTTGCTGGGGAGTCGGTGCCTGTTGTGCCCTGAAAGTCTCCAGAATGGCAGTCAGTGTCTGTCCCAACTCTGTCTGCTGGAACGGGGTAGGAGCCGGTGGTGGTGGGACGACGTCTGGAGTCGGTGGGACTCCATGCTGCGGAGTAGGGTTCGTCGCGGACTACACAAGAAAAATTACACTCGTAAGGGACTTAGCTAAAAGAAGTTCAGTTATAAGTGGACCTTTTCATGTGATTTCCCTTATGGGCACACCATTGCTTCCGCTGCTAGTTTGTCCTCAAACTAAGCTCACGCGGGGTGGCCCAGAGTTTGTGGACTTCTTTTCTTCAGATCGAGGTTTGCTTTGATACCACTTGTAAGACCCCATTTTTTTCCTTTCAACCATCCGGGTCTTAGACCCAGAACCGCCATTTTGCGGTGACACCCTCGCACGAGAATGTCGCCACTACAAAACGCCGATCATGCCGGCCAAATCGATCACAAAGAAAAGTAAAGCTTAGACGACTAAAATAAGCCAAGTCCACATCACATGATAAATAAACTATCAAAAGAGATGTCCACAATCATAACTGAAATAAAGAGAAAACAGGGGCTCCTGCTCGATACATCAAAGCCTCACTACAAAGTTCACTCGCGGAAGCAAATCAACTATAACTAACACTCACGGATCCTGTCATTGGTGCTCCAGTGCTAGACTGCCCCGCCTCCATCTGCACCGGCCTCTGGTGCTGCTCCGTCGCCGCGGTCTCCTAAAATGATAAGGTCCACCGACCGTTAGTCAAAAAGACTAAGCCTTATGTTCCCCACCCCTCCCCCAAAGGCCCCTAGGCACCGTATGGGGAGGAGGAAGCGGAGGACATTCAAGGGGTAATAGCAAAAGCAGATGACAGGGTATAATTTACAGGAAGAGTTCTACCACTACTCAAGTATGTATGCGCATAAACAAAACAGGTAATACAGCATAGTAAGAGCAGGTAAAAGAGTAAGTTAAGTGCAGAAAGTAAAGTCAGTAGTAATAGAAAAGTAACCATTGATTTATAGGAATATCCACACAAACCTATAGACCAAGGGGTCGTTTAGCAAGGCCTATCGTATAAGAAGTCCCATAACCGACTTATACGATAGGGGTAGGGGTTGAAATGCCATGTTTATGCTATGACAGGCAAGGTATACAGTTATGCTATGTTCATACAAGTGCAACTCACCCACTTCGACTCTATGCGCACAGACCTTTAGTTCCCCCTTTTTGGAGCTTGCAAGACTCCCATGATACTCTCGTAGTGGCAAACGGAAGCGGTGGGTTGGGCCTCGCCCACCTCTAGGTTGGTATATGCACTACCTAACCTAGACCTATCGTACGCCTCAACGCAAAACTGCGGAGCATCTGAGTACTCTTACTGGCTGGACCACCAGACTTTTATGGCTAAGTGTAAATTCCACACTTGCCGAGCCCGAGTATCAACGTCGGTGCAATGACCGCCAACACTAAGGACCCACCACCTTGTGCACATGCAACATGTTCTACTATTTATCTACGAACTCTAACATAAACCACCTGGGCTTAACTTGCCCAACCAAGTACCAAACTGAGTCACAAACTCCCGGATCAACAATCCGCACCAACCCCCACCGAGCCTACAACTCGGGGTACCAAACCATCCAAACTCCCGTGACCACGGAGTGTGAGTGAATGTGTTATTTGTTAGTCTTGAGCATCTTCTATACTCCTACGACTTATGGTTAATCTTGGACTCCCCGAGGGTTACCCTGTAAGGGCTCGCTACGGTACTAGGAACTGTAATGGGTTGACACCCCAAAGTTCCCTTTCTCAAGATACTTACTGTTATTGGTATCTACCCTTAAGAATTCCCTTCTACCGTTTCACTTGAGTTAGACTTAAGTGCTTAAGACACACTAGGGGAAAGACAATCTTTCGTCAATCCCCAGGACAACCTTACTCTTAACCCACCAAGTACATTCTCCTCACATACACTTCCTTGGGTGGACTCACAACTGTCTAATCAACCCATGTGCACCACCTGCACCCCATTTCCACCTAGTATGTCACTAAATTCCTAAGTTTCACAGTTTACTATACGCAGACCAAACTGACTACATGAAGCTTACAACTAGAGGTACTCCAAATATTCATCCATCTGACCCAAGCTATTTATTGGAGGTCTATCATGATATTATAAGGCAAATTCCAGAGAATCACATTTTTCCCAATATTATTAATAACTAAAACAATTTTTCCAAAATACAACTTCCTAAGGTTTGAACTACAAGTGCACTTTTCTGACTTCCAACGCCTACCAAACTTTTTACATAAATCAAGGGTACCTACTAATCAGTAAATATGAATTTTTAGAAAATTCCAGCAAGGTTTACAATTATTAAAAATTCCAAAACCCATTAATTTTCAATTATTTCCAAAGGAGGTACCCTCATATGAACTCCAAACCTTATACAAATTTTTACAGAGGTGATTCATACTAAAATATTCAGCCCTACAAAATTTGACCATATTCCATAGAGGTTACATTTGTAATTTCCACAAAAGTCATATTTGCAATTAATTCCAATTTGAACTAGAAGTACCAAAAATATCAATCTAAAAATTATGAGAAAATTACTGTGGGTTCATAATGGTATGAAATGACATCCAGCAAAGTTTCATGAAATTACAGAAAACTAACACCCTAAAATTAATCATCCCAAAATTTGCCAACAATACGAATAATTTTGGACCTCCAAAGGTCTTCCAATGGTTCTAATAGAATTTCCAGTGATTAATAACATCAAAATTAAGTTGGTGACAGAAGTTGGTTAATCCCTAGGTATTAATCTTTCCTAAATCCCCAAAACCTAAATATTTACAAATCTACCCAAGGATTTATTCCCTAGGGTTGGCAACTCCAAACCCCACCAATTTCTCATAGGAGGACTCTATGGTCACCATGACCATCTCCCCAAAATTTTAGGTCAAACCATAAAGGTTTGACCCCTCTTCCTTCATTGACATCTAAATGCACCCCTTAGGGTTTACCCTAGGATTATGGTCCATACTTCCCCAAATCCACCCAAACTTCTTGTGAGGGTGTTATAACACTCAGAACTCAGAGGAGTCTATTACACTCCTCTCCAAGGACAAACACCCCCATGTCCTTCACAACCCAAAATTCCACTCCATAGGGATCAACCCTATGGCCTTGGGCAAATCAACACCAATGCTCACCAATTTCCTCATGGGGTATCAAAATGATCCCACTGACCTCCCCAAGAAGACTCAAGTCTCTATGGGCCCATTTGGCCAATGGATCTCTACTTGGCTAAATACACACCAAGGGGCTCCAACTCCATGTCCTAGGGCAATCCAACTCCCCATGACCCCAAAACTCACATGGAGGTGATTTGGGTGGTGTTAGAGCAGTGGCCAAAATTCCACTCCAATTGGAGGTGGTTTGACCACTAAATTCCAACATAGCCCCTTTGGCCTAATTCCTTCCTCAAAGACCAAAACTTGGGCCAATCAATTGCCTGGTCAAATCAACCCCAGATGGGTTGAAATTTTAACCAGGGACTTATCATGACCCTAAAAACACCCCACCAAAATTTGGTGGAGTTTGGGGGTCATTTGACCCTCCAAATAATTTATACATTGATTATTAAATTTTTACAAAAACTTTAGGAAAATGTTTTCCAAAAAATCCCATTTTTGGATATGTTGTAGTCCTAGGCATGACTCACTCCTAGCCAAAATTTCAAGTCATTTGGGCTAGTGGTTTGGTGTGGGCATCCATTCAAGGTTCAGTCAAACTTTGCACTAAAATGGGTGCTGAGGTCAAACCAAGACTCCAAATTGGGTGAACACAATTTTGTATGATCCTAGTGGTCAAGGCCTACAACTTTCATGTTGGGCACTTTTTCTGTAGAGTCCTCTAAGTAATTTCTATAATTAAAACTAGAACCAGCATACAAATAGCTCTATTAATATAAATAAATATATTTATTAAATCAAAAACACGCTGATCCGACGGATCAGGGATCGTCTTCTTCCCTGAGCCGACGGTCAGCGACAACCCGCGCTGGGCGGTTTTGCGGGCCCGATTCCGGCCACCGGAGGCCATCTCCGGCCAAACCCCCAAGCCACCACCATCGTGGGAGTCGGGGCTGCCGTTTGCTGGTGACGGGGCGGCCGGAGGTGGCCGGGATTGGCCCCCCGTATGCTACGTTTTTCGGCTTGAACAAGAGGAAAAAGTGATTGGAAAGACCTCCAATCTTCGTTGATTTTGAAATAGGAAGAATCCAGATCTATCCTTTAGGGTTAGGGAAGAGAACCAGGCCTGTTGTGGGGCTTGCCTCCTTGTCGTTCTCGTATACACCATGGGAGCTTGGGGAGGTTGTGGAGCCATGCCGATCCGCGCCTAGAGTGCACGATTTCTTCTGAGTCCTTGGGGGTTTCACTCCTCTCCGACTTCTGAAGGTGATAGGGGGTTTAATTGAGGGTGGTGGTGGCTTTAAGCCCTTGTGCCATTAATGGCCTCTTCACCTCCCTCCCCATGGCCGACCCTATGCATCCCCCTGCCTTAATTCTCCCTAGAAACGGCTGGAATCTTCTCAAATTCATCAGAGAAGATGATTGGGGGTGTAAATGAGGGATGCCAAGGGGTGTATCTCCTTAATGGCCATGAATGACCTCTTTCTCTCTCCTCAAAATTGGGGAAAACCCCCATTTTCTCTCTCCTAATCACCATGGCCGATTTTCCACTTTCTCCTGTGTTTAATGTCAGCCTACTAGGCTGGTTGACCACTCAATTGAGCTAGCCCAAAGGGATCGGGCTAGGTTTAAGTGATTTGACCTAATTTGGGCAAGTTTGACTTTTGGTCAAATTGAGCTCTAGGGTTGACCCAGTCATGGGGCTTTTTGATCCACTGGGTCCCCTATGATATTGTAACACTATGGGTAGGGTCAATTTAATATGGTGGTGGTCAATTAGGGCACTTAGTGAAGAATTGCCATTTTGACCTAAAAGGGCATATAAGTCAATTTGCACCACTGGGGGTCCCATGATGGGGCTTTTAGGTCTACTAGGTCTCTTATGATATTTTAGACCTAGATGTGTGGTCAACTTGGCATGGTGGAGGTCAATTGACTCTAATTAGGCTACTTTGACTAATTTGGGGTTTGTATTGACTTTGGTCAATTTGGCCTCTTTGGTTGACCCCAATGGGCCCTTGGTGCTCTAAGGGGACCCCTAAAGGGTTAGGGATACTATGGTGGGGTCAAATGGTCAAGTTGAGGCCCTAAAGTCCAACCCTAAGCTTGGTAACTAGAAATTACTATTTGCAGACCAAGGTGGTTTTCTTCTCCTTTCCTAAGCTCACAAGGTCTTTGGTTCTTCCTATGGTTTTGTCATGACCTAGTCATGACAAAACTAACTTAAGGGTCTAGCAGTTTGGGGGATGTTACATATGTATTCATACATGGGCTCTCATCTACGTGTTTGAAGCCGGGTAACAGTTACTCGCAAACTCCACTCCACCACTAAGGTTAAGAGGGATGAGCGGGAGAGTAGGCCAAACCCACCAACCGCCCGTACAAAGACACGCGCAGAACACACCGCAGGGACGCCCTCGTCCACGCGCGCCAGCACCACGCGCAACCATAAGCGCTACCGCGCGCGGTAGCGCTATCGTCATGGTGCACGGGGCGGTACCGCGCGGCACTACCGCGCGATAGCGCGTGCGGTAGCGCCAACCCCACCTCAAGGGGTGCGGCCTAACCGCACCATCATGGGGTCCGCGCCTCCTTGGGGTGCGGCCATGCCGCGCCCCCCCCCCCCCCCCCCTCCCCCCCCCTTTTTTTTGGGTGCGTCCAGCCCGCACCCTCTTGGGGTGCGTGGGTGCGGCCATGCCGCACCCCCCTTGGAGTGCGGCCATGCCGCAGCACCCCCCTCTTGGGGTGGGGTCGGGCCACCACCCCTATGGGTGCGGCCGAGCCCCGTACGGGTGCAATTGGACCGCACCCCTCTCCTGCAGGGGGTCCGGCGGAGCGCCCGGTCGAAACCTCATCCCTTCTTTGGGGGTACAACTTCCCATTTCCGGCCTCCCTGCGCGCTCAGAATGTTTCCCCGTTTGCCGCAGGATGCTCCCGCACTCGTTGCGCGCTCAGAACGCCTCTCCGTTCGCTCAGAATGCTCTCGTGTTCATTGCGCACTCAGAGCACTCCCGCGCTCGTTGCACGCTCAGAACGCCTCTCAGTTCGCTCAGAATGCTCTCATGTTCATTACGCGCTCGTTGCGTGCTCAGAACGCCTCTCCGTTCGCTCAGAACGCTCCCAAGTTCGCTCCGCGCTCAGAACACTCCTGAGTTCGTTGCGCGCTCAGAACGCTTCCCCGCGCGCTCAGAATGTTTCCACATTCTGATCGCGCTCAGAACATTTTCCACATTATGAACGCGCGCGCAATTAACATTTCTTAGATTGCAGGACTCACTTGTCACTTTTTTCGCCTTCAACAAAGCTGCCCGAACTGCCCAAAGGGCGAGACGGTCTTTTATGAAAAATGATGATCCATGTGCTCCAAATCGACCAGCGTGATTCGCCCATCAGGTGGTTACGGTGGTTACGACGGCAAAATTACCGGGCTACCCCCGGCTAAAGCTATAAAAGGAGCCTCATGCCTTCATTTCGGTGGACCTTGCCTTCTGCACCCGAGAGAGCTCCTTTGAAGATTTCTCTGAAATTCTCCTTCGGCGCTTGAAGATCTCCTTCGAGTCTTTGAAGGTCGTGAAAGGCGACCCAGTCTTCTCACTTTTGTTCTTACCAGCATTCTCACTTTCGTTCTCACTACTGTTCTCAGAAGGAAAAGGACTTAGCTTTCCGAGAGGCAGTCTGTCATCTTCGGAGATCTCTCTCTCTCTCTCATTGTAACGAGAAGCGGCCTGTTGCGCTCGGGCTCTAAGTCTCTAATTTTAATCCCCCAGAAGATAGTGAAAGTTGGCTGGCACAGCTCCGACCGCATGGTTTTTCACCCTTTCTGGGTTTTCCATGTTAAAAGTTCTCGTGTCACTTACTAGCTTACTCTTTGACTGTTAGCGCGCTCGGTTCACTTATGAGCTAAGGTGCTTCAATTCGACCGGTCTACCAAGGCGCCCGAGCGCCCAACAACAAGGAGATACCCATAAATATGTATCCTGCAAAATAAGTAATTGATCACTGCAAGGTGTGTGAATTTATTAGGAGATTTGTAGAGCATAATGTTTACAATCATGTAGCGAGTATTATTGTTGCAAATGTGCTATGGAAGATATTGGAGTCTTTGTCTGCGAAGAGCGCGAGTATGAACAAACTTTGTTGCCGACGAAGATTAGTGAGTGCAAGTATAAGGAGGGCACACCTATACTTGATCATGTAAATGAGTTCCAAGGAGTGTTGGATCAGTTATCCGCCATGAAAGTGACCTTTGATGATGAGGACAATGTACTATGGTTATTGAAGTCTCTCCATGCCTTTTGAGAAATGGTACAAGTTTCATTGATTAACTTGTCTATATAAGGTGGTCTGACTATGGAGGTTGTAAAAGGTGGGATTCTAAATGAGGAGGTGCAAAGAAAATCTCAAGGTGAGTCTTATATGACTATCTCCTCTACACATTCAAATGTTTTGTACACTGAGTCTCGGGAAAGAGTTAATGACATAGATGGACGCGGGGGGGGGGGGGGGTGTCTAATAGGAGCAAGTCCAGACCACAGAAAGATATTGAGAGCTTTTATTATGGCAAAAAGGGTCACAGCAAGAGGTGTAATGTCAGGAAGAAAGTGCATATGCAGCAATCGGGGAAGCAAGGTGAGGACATACATTAGTAGTGACAAACTTTGAGGACGATCTACTCTTTGCGAGTGATGAGGTGACGACTGACCTCATTTGTAGAGATGGTTTCTGGCTGCAGGGGCGGTTTTAGGGGCGTGCGGGGGGGGGGGGGGGGGGGGGGGGGGGGGGGGGGGGGGGGGGGGGGGGGGGGGGGGGGGGGGGGGGGGGGGGGGGGGGCAAGAAATAAAAAAGTAATTATATTTATAAGTTATAAACTAAAATATAAATATATATACATAATATATTAAATGGCTATCAGATAATGGTTATATTAAATGGCTATCAGATAATGGTTTGATATAAAATATATCTTATACAAATCTTTAATAGAAAGATATCGAAATGACTATCAGATATTTTGCTTACTCTTTCTGAAGTCTCCAAATACCTTCCCTACACGCAACCTAAAGCTCATCCAATGACCATTGCGGCACGCCTCAAGCTGTCAAGCAGCAGATTGCAATACGCCTCAAGCAGCACACCTCCACCACTATCGCAGACAAACTACACACTCTGCTCAACTCGACAAAAGCCCCTCCATCAGCTTCAGCAAAGCCTCCACAGACATATCTTCCTCGCCGGCTCCTCTGCAGACAGTACTCCAGCTCTTCCTTCAGCAAAGTCTTCCTTGCCGGCTCCTCTACAGTTTTTGTTGAGGTTTTTGGTGTTTATTTCTTCAGATCTCTTCCGATTTTGGTCTTCAATTCTTCTGATTTTACAGCTTCGGGATTAGGACTTTTGTACAGATTAGCGCCTTGTGGAACCCGGCCTTGCGTTTTTATCCAAGTAAATGCCTATTCAGTTTAGGACTTTTGTGCAGATTATAAATATCATGCTTAGTTGGAAACTTGAGATTATATAAAGCTATTTCTGTCTGTCTATTATTTTCTTATAATATTTGATAAGATTTAATACTGAATTTTATTGTTACCGTGGAGTCCTGCACAAAAAGACCGGTCCTAACCGGTCCGGTTGGGACCGGACCGGTTAGGACCGGCCAAAGACCGGTCCTGGTAAGGACCGGTCCGGTCCTGGACCGGTCCTCGGGGTCCCGGCGGTCCCCGGATCCATAGGATAGACCGGTCCCGGACCGGGACCGGTAAAATACCGGTCCTCGACCAGGACCGGGACCGGGACCGGTCAAAGACCGATCCCGGTCAGCAAATGCCAAACGGCTCTTTAAAGAGCCGTTGACTATATTGTTTAATAAGTGGCTGCCACCACCTATAACTTATATTATAAATTATAATTTATAATATAATAAATTTATATTTTATAATATATATATATATTTTTATTTTATTTTAATTATTATTTTTGTTTTAAAAATCTATAACCCCCCCCCCTCTCTTATTTTTTTTTTAGTTATCATTTCTCTCTCTCTCTCCATTTCTCTCTCTCTCTCTATGGCTTCATCTTCGTCCGCGCCGGCGTCGTCCTCCGCGTCTGTCCCCATCGAGATACTAGAGCATCACCACAAAGCTGTAGTATGGGAGAAATTTGATAAGGTGCGGATCGAGGGCGAAATTAAGGCGAAGTGCAAACTTTGCGGGAAGCTTATGGCCGTTGGCAGCAGCAACACAACGCTTGCCCGGCATGTCAAATCTTGCATTTCTAAACAAGCACCTGAGTCTACCCAAGCTCAAATCTCGTCGACCGGGCACATTTGGACGTATGATCAAGGTCGGCAACGAGAACGATGAACGTCATCAAAAAAGGACTTCCATTCAACCACTACGACGATGAAGAAATGACGTCGTACATACACGAAGTACTTCAGCCAAAATATCATCAGGTAAGTCGTACTACAACTAGGCGTGATGCCTTAGTAGCGTATATGCAATCTAAAGAATATTTAAAAAATTATTTTGAAACATTCGACGGTCGCGTTAGTCTAACGAGTGACGTTTGGACTAGCGGCATAAAAGACGGATTTTCTTATATTTGCATTACTTGTCACTGGATCGATCCAGATAGTTGGGAATTAAATAAACGTATAATTTGTTTTGAAGACTTCGAATTCCCGCACACCGGTAAAGCTATTTATCAGGTTATTATTAAAAGTATTAGAGATTTTAAAATAAAAGAAAAAATTTTAAGTATTTCTTTCGATAACGCTTCAAATAATAGTATGGCCGTTAAATATTTAAAATCAGATTTGCAACCAATGTTAGATGACATATTTTTTCATAGACGCTGCGTATGTCATGTTTTAAATTTAATTGTTCAGGATAGTTTAGTTTATATGAACGACTATGTTAGTAAAATACGAACGATGTTGCGAGTTATTTACAGTGCAAAAAGAAGAAAACAAGAATTCAAAAAATTTGTAATATCACAAGGTAAGAAATTTTTAGGTCCATCGTATGATATGCCTATACGATGGAACTCGACTTATAAAATGATAAAACGAGCTTTGTCACAAAAAACACTACTAATAGAATTTTATAATAGTGTAGAATCACATGATTTAGGCGCGGCGGACTGGGCCGTGCTAGAAGATTACGTAAATTTATTAGAAAGTTTTTATCGCGCAACTACTATTTTATCCGGAGTTTACTATCCCACTAGCTCATTAGTTATTGAAAATTTTTTATTAATTACGAAAACGTTTAAAAATTACAAAACGAACGAAATGTGGCGTCCGTTAATATTAGTAATGGAGGAAAAATTTTTAAAATATTACAAAGAAATGTCATCTATGTTTTCTTGCGCCGCTGCTTTAAACCCTTTAATGGGCGTAGATGGGGTAGAAAATTTCTTAGAAGAAATTAATCGCAATTTAAATTTAGACGAATCTTCTAGCCAATCTAGCGTTTCAAAATTTAATTCGGAATTTACTCGCATTTATAATCATTATGATGAAATGTATGGATCGCGACCTCGCGAAGAATCCACTCAACCTAAAACAAAAGATATTTTAAAAAATAAACTTTTAGAACTAGCTTCTAGGAAAAAACAAAGAACTTCGAGTACTTTAAACGAATTAGGTTTATATAGCAAAACACAATTTCAAGATTATATGACCAGCAAGCGAAATAGAAAATTTTGATATTTTAAAATGGTGGAAATCTAAAAATAACGTATATCCTATTTTGGCCTTAATGGTCCGTGATTTACTAACTATCCAAGCTAGTACGGTAGCTTCGGAATCTGCGTTTTCTTTGAGTGGCAGGATTCTGAACGAGCGAAGAAGTCGTTTGAACGAAGAATCTTTGGAGATTTGCATTTGCTATAAGGATCATTTGGACGCTCTAAGGAGAAGACAACATGTCTCGTCAATCGAAGATAGCGAGTCTGAAGTTGACGACGAGATGAGCAACTTAACTTTGGGCAGTGCGTCGGCGTCCACTGAATAAGAAATCAAAATGTATTTTATTTCATTTTTAAATTTGAATGTAATTTAATTTTTAAATTTTAATGTAATTTCATTTTATCTCAATTTCATTTTTAAATGTAATTGTCATAATTTCATATTGTAATGTTATTTAATTATTAATAAAATTCAAATTTTATTTCATTTTATTTCATTTTATTTCATTCTATATTTGCTCGGCGTCGTCGTCGGCGGATTCGGCGCTAAAGTTTTATTCCAAATGTCGGATTAAGTTTTATTTGCTCGGCGACGGGCGACGGCGGCGGATTCAAAAAAACAAAAATCAGTCAAAATAAAAAAGACCGGTCTGGGACCGGTTAGGACCGGTCCTCCGGTCCCAGCCGGTCCTCTTGCAGAGGTAGAAAACCGGTCCCGGACCGGGACCGATTTCCCTCGGACCGGTCCGGGACCGGTAGACCAAAAGACCGGTCCCAGGGAGGACCGGTCCCGGACCGGACCGGTGGTCCTTATGTGCAGGGCTGGCGTGGCGTGGCTCATGAATTTTTTTAGTGGTCACCTTTGTGAATCCCCATTCATTGAAGACTTTAAATTGAAATGTAGTGATAAACTGTTAATAAATATATATTTTTATCGTTGATTTATTTCTATTGAAACTTGTCAATTTTATCTGAATGCGTAGGTTATCATGATGAAATTGAAAACAATTTATTCCTTTTTCAATAAAAGTCATCAATTGAATCTGATACACCTTCGGCAACAAAATCAATTAATGTTCAATCTCCTTTAGTTATTGTTGATTCTTCCATTGTTGAGAATCGTTCACTCACTTTCGAGCGCGGTCCTAGATTGCGGCCTCAATTTTGAGAATATCCTATAAATCAATAAGATAAAATGCGATGAGCATATGTTAAAGTTGGGCCATATCAACACAAGCTTCAAGAGTATCCATCCTCTAGTGGACATAATTGAAGATTTCAAAGTTCTTGGTTCAAGAGATTCTCATGGTTAGAGTATTCTCCTACAAAAGATGCTGCATATTGTTTGTCGTGTTATATTTTCAATAAACAAATCTCTGGTCCGTTTGGAACATGCTCTTTCACAATCGAAGGGTTTCGAAACTGGAAGAAAGTAGATGAAAAGAATTGTGCTTTTTGACTCATGTTGGGAAGGATCATTGTTCTCCACACAACATTGCAGTCAAAAGTTGTGCAGATTTAATTTCTCAATCTCAACATATAGATACAGTGATGGAAAGACAATCTTCCCAACAAATCGCAATGAATCGATTACGTGTTAGAACTTCAATTGATGCTCTACGATATTGTGCATTTCAAGGTATTGCATTTCGAGGTCATGATGAAAGTCAAGATTCAATTAATTGCTGTAATTTTGTCCAAGTGACTAAATTACTTCGAACTTATAACAAGGATGTTAATGAGGTTATACTAGAAAATGCCCCAGGAAATGCTATGTACATATCACATATTATTCAGAAGGATCTTCTTTCTATTATGTCAAGAATGATGCAAGATACTATTCGTAAGGAAATTGACGCTTCTAATTATTGCATAATAGTTGATGAATCCAGAGATGAGTCAAAAAGAGAGCAGATGGCTATCGTGATTCGATTTGTAGATGTTTGTGGTTTTGTGTAGGAAAGATTTTTAGATCTTGTTCATGTTACAGATACAAGTGCACTAACTCTCAAGAATGAAATTTCTACAGTTCTGTCTCATCATAATTTAAGTATTCAGGATATAAGAGGTCAAGAATATGATGGTGCAAGTAACATGTGAGGTGAATGAAAAAGTCTAAAAACTTTATTCCTTAATAAATGTTCACAAGCTTCACTGTTTTGGACATACGCTTCAGCTAGTTCTTGTTGCAACATCAAAGAAAGTGAAGTCAGTGCCCAATTTTTTCAATGAATTGATATATATTGTTAACACTGTTGGTGCTTCCTCCAAACGCATGATCAATTGCGAGCTGCTCAAAAGGAATACTTCGATCAAATGATTGCTCTGGGTGAAATTGAAACATGCATATGAGCCAATCAAATTAGTTCATTACAATGACATGGTGACACTAGATGACCATCTCATCTGAACTCTATTTGTAGTGTTAGAAATATGTACAATGTCACTTACTCTGTGTTACTTGATATTAGTGAAAATGGAGGGGCATCTGCTCAACGAGGAGATGCTGAAGCAACATTTAGAAAAATGACAGTATTTAAATTTGTATTTATCTTATATTTGATGAAAGAGATTTTGGGAATCAGTGATGTTTTATGCACAACACTGCAACATCAATCTCAAGATATATTAAATGCTATAAATTTAGTTTCAACAACAAAAGCTCTCATTCAAAATTTGCGGGAATCTAGCTGGGAAAAGTTCTTAAAAGTTCTGAATATATTTTGTGAGAAAAATGAAGTTGAGGTTCCCGACATCAAAACTCGATTTAGTGATCGTCGATTTCGAAGTCCACGTGATATCATTACTGTGGAACATCATTTTCGAGTGGACATTTTCAATTCCACAATAGATTGTGTGTTGCAGGAGCTCAACTTTAGATTCAGTGAAAACTCCGTGGAACTACTTCGCCTAAGTATGACTTTAGATCCAAGTGATGAATACAAATCTTTCAATATTGAAGATATATGTGCTCTTGCAAAGAATTTCTATCCTAAAGATTCCAGTGAACATGAAATTTATGTGTTGAATACTTAATTACATCATTATCAGTTTGATGTTCCTTCTCATAAGGATTTAAAGAATTTGCATACAATTTCAAAGCTTTAAGAAAAATTGGTGGAAACAAAAAAAAATCGAAGACTTATTATCTTTTTGACAAATTGATTCAACTCATTTTGACTCTTCCAGTATCAACATGAACCACAGAAAGGTCATTTTCTGCTATGAAACTTGTGCAAATAAGACTTCACAATAAGATAGAGGACGAATTTCTTGCAAATTATATGACTTTATATATTGATCGAGAAATAGCGGAGAAAATTAACAAAGATTGTATCATAGATAAATTTTATGAAGTGAAAAATCATTGTGCACAATTGAAGTAACATATATGTGATTGTTTGTATCTTTTTGCTTATTGAAGATATATGATATATATCCAAAAAAATGTCTATATTTATTTTTATATCTAAAATTTTATATAAAAATTTGCTTTGCTTTATAATTGGGCCCCCTAGTCACAATTCCTGGATTCTCCCCTGCGTGGTTGGTGAACTTAGGGGCTTCAACACATGTTTTGAGCGATAGAACACAGTTTGCTACTTACATCTCACGTGTTGGAGGGGTGTTTAGGATGGGAAACAGGAGAGTTTGCAAAGCTATTGACGTTGGTGATGTGCATCTGAAGACGAGCATAAGTTCTGTTTTAGTGCTCAAGGACGTTCGTCATGTACATGACATTCAGTTCAATTTGATGTATGTTGGTCAATTGGATGTGGATGGTTTTGATAGTATATTTGGTGATGGACGATGGAGAATGACCATATATTCTTTGGTCATATGTCGTGGTAGCATGATGTCTAGTCTTTATTGTTTGGAGGAGAGAGCTGCAGCTGCGGGGGAGCACAAGGTCAGAGGTGACAAAGCTACCAGTGTGTGGCGTGGGCAACACATTATTCAGTGGGAAGAAATGTTATTGACAAGTGAGACATCATGTCTCAAAGTCGACGGTGATAAGACACGAGAGCGGTTCTCATATTGTTGTTAGTCAGCAACGTCATATGACATTTGATTGTCACTATCCCACATCAAGTTTCGTTGTTTGTGCGAGAGAGATGCATAGTAGTGGTGATGGTTCTCGCGCGGAGGTCGCCAATTCGGCAAGCTTTTCTTCCTAGTCCGGAAGGGGGGAAATGTTGGATCGTCAGGCACCCTTAGAGGGGGGGGGGGGGGGGGGGGGGGGGGGGGGGAGGTGGTTTATCAAATTTTGTTTTGACCTACAAACTTAGATCAAATTATTTTATAAAACAAAAATTTAAGCCTCGTTGAGAAGGATGGAAAAAAAAATTTAAGCATGTCATACCTATGCGATCATCGAGTTCGCTCCTTATGGCATCGTCGAAGATGGTGGCTGCCAGCGTGCCCTAGAAGGAAGCATTGTGTGTAGAAGATGATCGGGGTCGGGAATGATCCCTATGGCGTGGTCGAAGAAGGTGGCCGCGGGGATGCCCTAGGAACGAAGCTTTGTGGGTTGGAGATGGATGGACCCAAATGGAAGCCCTGCCACAGATCAGTGGTTAACCTTGTTCCGCAGAGGAAGAAAGAACGCCCTATGGCAGCGTCACAGATGGTGGCCATCGGGATGCCCTATGAATGAAGCATTGAGTGTTGGAGATGGATGAGACCCGAAATGGAATGACTGCTCCGAGCGGTGCTTATCCCGATTCCACGAAGGAATAAATAAGAGCAAGAAGTTCGTGTTCATGAGTCAGGCGAGTAGCAATATCCAGATGAGCGTGTCGATGTTGCTTAGGCTTAGGAATGTCGACCACGTGCGCTTTGAGTTGTGCATGAGAAGGCAAAATGACAAAAATGAACCTATATTTTTTTTTGAAAATATCAGTATAAATTAGATATGTCATTAAATCCAAAAAGGGCAATGATATATGCAGATCGTTTTTTGCTATTGACAAATAAGGATTTGAAAATCTAAGCATTTTTTCTCCTCATCATTTCCACTATAGGAAGCCCGATCATTTCTCCTGCTGGAACTAATGAAATATGCTGCCGATGACGAGTTTTTCGAGTTATTCTTCAGCTCAGCAGAGATTCCGCCCTCCATTCCCTATTCAGGCGCAGCCTTAGGGGACTCGCAGTCCATCGCCACCTCGTACCAACTGGTATCAGAGGATTTGTTCCTCCGGCCGCCGCTGATTTCATGTCGATACACCGGGACCACCATATCACCCTTATCCTGGAGGCCTTCGATTGGTCTCGATAAGTCATTCGACCGTCTGTACCAAGAGATAGACGCGCTCCCGCTCGCTTATACCCGCCTTAGCCTCCACCAGCAATGCCGCCGCCGCCACCAATACCTCCACCGCCCCCGCCATTGTTGCTGCCGCCCCCGCCATTGTTGCCGCCGCCAATGCCATTGTTGCCGCCGCCTACGCCATCGTCGTTGCCGCCAACTCCAACGCCATCGTCGTCGCCGCACCTCCAACGCCATCGTCGCCGCCGCCGACGTCATCGTCGTTTGCAGCCAACTCCAATGCCATCGTCGACTCCTCCAATGCCATCGTCGCCGCCGCCAACACCATCGTCGTTCCCGCCAACTCCAACGCCATCGTCGCCTCCGCCAACGCCATCATAGCCGCCGCCATCGTAGCCGCCGCCAACGCCATCGTCGTCGCCGCCAACACCATCGTCGTCGCCGCCAACTCCAACGCCATCGTCGCCTCCGCCAACATAGCCGCCGCCATCGTAGCCGCCGCCGCCGCCATCGTCGTCGCCGCCAATTCCAACGCCATCGTGACTCCGCCAACGTCATCTTCGCCGCCGCCAACGCCATCGTCGCCGCCGCCACCTCCAACGCCATCGTCGCCGCCACCAACGCCATCGTCGCCGCCACCAACGTCATCGTCTCCTCCGCCAACGCCATCGTCGTCGCCGCCAATTTGGTTTGACATTAAAAGTCTCGGTCTGAAATTAACATTCTCGGTCTGTCATTAACATTCTCGGTCTGTCATTAACCTTGCTGATTGTTAGATAAAGTAGGTTTGCCCATATCACCACCCAAAAATTATTGACTCTTTTTTTTTTCTTTTAATATATTAGAGATTATCATATTTATTTTATTATTTATGTCCGAAACAAGCGTTATTTCAATTGCTCTGATCACAACCCTGTATCGAAAATCTAAGAAGATCTACTCCGTCGGTTATCTTATAAATACCAAGTCACCTTCGTCCACGAAAGAAAACCCTAGCAAGCACCCGGGCTCCTTTATCCGACCTTAAATCCGCCCCTCGCCTCTGTTCCATCTTCCATTTTTCTTCCGTCATTCAATTTTCTTTTTGTTTTTGCGATTCTTTCTTCTCCATTTTTGACGAAAACTGCTAGAAGCGGAAGATTTGCCGAAGATTTGAACAGGAAGATCTGATAGATTACCTTCTCATCTCTGTTTCTCTCTCGTCTAAAACTTTTCATTTATTTATCTGAAGATCTATTGTGATTTTACTCTCTTATTAGATTCAACAGCCTATGTGGATGATGAGAACATAATACCATTTACAGTTATCCCTGTCTGAGAAGTTCAAATGGATGCTGATAATCCTTAATCTGACGCATTGTTGCCATTAATTCGAATCGTATATATTGTTTCCCCGATTTATATGCTTCGAAGATCCAGCTTCTTTTTTGTTTCCGCCGCTGAAACTGATTAATTTCTCCAGCTATACGTGTTTTTTAGGACTTTTGGCACTTTGCACCCTTCAATTAGGGGGGTTTGGCGTTTTGCACCCTAATTATTTAGTTTTGGCATTTTGCACCCCCCAAATAGATTAAGTGTGGCATATTGCACCCTCATCTAGTATTTTTAACTACTTCAATTCTATGAAAATAGCTTGGTGAGGGTGC
The DNA here is from genome assembly GCA_033032865.1 of Dactylorhiza incarnata. Lineage (NCBI taxonomy): Eukaryota > Viridiplantae > Streptophyta > Magnoliopsida > Asparagales > Orchidaceae > Dactylorhiza > Dactylorhiza incarnata. Next base: position 737,695 of record JAWHQI010000541.1, read on the forward strand.
AATATGCCACACTTAACCTATTTTGAGGGTGCAAAGTGCCAAAACTAAATAATTAGGGTGCAAAGTGCCAAACCCCCCTAATTGGAGGGTGCTTAGTGCCAAAAGTCCTGTTTTTATCAGAATTTCTAGGTTTTATCCAATTTATGAGATGCCTGTGATGACAGATTACTTGCGTGAAGCCCGAAAGCAGCTGTAATTGCTTCATGTAGAAGAACAGTACATTGACTAGGACGGTCTGAGGCATTGATCAAGTGTTTTAAGTATATTTTTTTAATTTTGTTTATTGCTTCATAAATTTTATTTTGTTCCCAGCATGCAATGATGGTGAAGAGGGAGTAATTTGCACTTAGCACCCCCCCCCCCCCCCCCCCCCCCCCCCCCCCTAAATGTAGAGTTTTGGCAATTTGCATCTCAAAAGTTTAAAATTGGCATTTTGTACCCTCCAAATTTTAAATTTGGCTCTTTGCACTGTAGGCTTAAATATCATGGGTATTTTGGTAAAATGAAATGATAAGAATGGTTTGACCCATATAAAATTAAGCATAGGGTAAATAAACATTTATGTTTCATTGTTTAATCAAAATACAATGAAAGGGGCACTTAGCACCCTCGAATTATAGGGTTTTGACACTTAGCACCCCCGAATTGTAGGGATTTTGCACTTTGCATCTCAAAAGTTTAAAATTGGCACTTTGCATCTTCTAAACTTTAAAATTTGACACTTTGCACTCTAGGCTTAAATATCATGGGTATTTTGGTAAAATGAAATGATAAGAATGGTTTGACCCATATTAGTTCATAAAATTAAGCATATGGTAAATAAACATTTATGTTTCATTGTTTAATCAAAATACAATGAAAGGGGCACTTAGCACCCACGAATTGTAGGGTTTTTGCACTTTGTATCTCAAAAGTTTAAAATTGGCACTTCATACTCTCTGAATTTTAAAATTTGACATTTTGCACTCTAGGCTTAAATATAAGGCTTAATGTTGACCATGATTTATTTGGATTTCACTTGGTCTTTGATTTTACCTCTTTAAGGCTTAATGTTGATCATGGTTGACTTTTGAGTTGACTTAGTCAAATTGATGGGTGGGTTAGCCCCACTTGATGGTCATGAGTTCTATGACCTTATTTAAAGTCTATTGGGTCATGGAGTGACTCCAATTTGGTTAATTGATTCATATGGTGTGAGTTTGATCCAATTTAGCATAAGGTTGATTTTAGTCAAATTGGAGGGATTGGTTGACCATTTGATGGGGCTTTTTGGATGATTAGATTCATAATGGGGTTAAAATGTTGGGGGTTAAGTTAATTTGACCAATTGAAGGTCAATTGGTCCTTGGTTGGATTGATTTGGTCTATGTTGACTAAAAATTGACTTTGGTCAATATTTTGAAATTGAGTGGAATTATTTAGTGATTATTGACCTAATGATCTTCCTTAGTGGTTACGGTAGCTTAGGTGTCAATTTGAGGTATTGAAGGTCAATTGAGGCCAATTGTGTTGAATAGAGCTATGATGACCTAGGTTTGACTTGGTCAATTTGGTCCATTTGGTTGACCAATTGTTGCGGTTCTTGGTCAAATGAGACTTTATTAGAGTTATGAGCATAGTGGTGAGGTCCATTAGGGTCCGTTCGGTTCACAGGTTTTGGTTTTGAAGAATTGAAATTCAGTCAAAACCAAAACCTGCAGGTTTTGGTTTTGTCTGAATTCCAATTATGCTGTTCTATTGCAGGAAGGTTTTGAGCTGCAAGAATTGAAATTTGGTAATTCTGCTGTTCGGATTCAGAATGAAATTGGTTTTGCATAAAATTTGAAATTCTGTTTCGAAGTACAAAATTATAACAAAATTATAACAAAATAATAGACACATAAAATATTTCAATACACAACAACAACGCAAATCAAAATGTTCCAATACACATCAAAAATATGAATTAAAGTGTCCAGTACATAACAACATAACACAATGTTTTTTAGAAAAACAACCCAAACTGAAGACTTCAAAACCTATCCCCATAAAATTGCAAGCGAAGTCATGTCGTCCTCATGTAAACCGGTAAGTGATGAACCTGTTGAACTTAATGCAACTATCACCGAGGAGATCCATGGCTTTCAGTAATTCACGGTCTGTCAGATCCGTCAGTTGTACTAGTGCTTCGTAAACCTGACCGGAACTGGCATCCATAGGCTTTGCAGCTAAATTTTTTATAGCTATAACTGTCTGTTTCATGCTTGTTGCCATTTTACTAATCACACTTGCAATTACATCAACGGGATTTGTCTTCCTCTTCCTCTGTCTACTGCTCCCTGCTATTGTAGTAGGTTCTCCCGCAACGCTTTCCTCTCCAAATGACTCATTAATTGTCTCAAACTCATTAATTGTCTCGTTTGCTATTGCTGCAAAACTACCTGTAGCTTTGCCAGTGCCACATAAAATGCCCATATTTGATCAGTTAATGATAATTTTATCTTTATAGTGTTTCACCGTCCGATGGGCATGCAAAAAAATAATATAGTAAGGTTGCAACGAAAAATTCATGAAAAAATAATAATGAAAGCCTTGAAAGTTATCGTTACATAGTTAGCCCATACTTTCTCGCTATCCACCTTGACTATATTCCATTCCCAGTCCCATCCAAACCTACTTGTATCTAACATCGCAGACACCTCCTTGTAATACTTATTCCATGTTTTCAACCTTGCCATTATCTTCTCCTTAGTAAAAGTTATATTATGGGCCTCTTTCATGCCATTGATTGTCGCTGTAAAGGCCACACTTTTCCATCCATTTGGAGTTTTGTGGCCATTCTCATGCTCTTCCAATAGAATGTTTGAAAGCGTTTGATCCATTTCACTTGTCCAGTGAACATAATTTTTCTCTTTGTTTGAGCCGCTAGCCATTTCTTATTACCTGTAAATAAAGAACATATATATCGGTAGATAATATTAAACGATTAGATATTTTGAAATACAAATTACATAAAACTATACATACTAATATTATATGTCAAGAAACACTTCAAAATATTATAAAGTACATCAAAAAACGCTTCAAAATATTATAAAGTACATCCAAAAAACACTTCAATATATTTCTACGTCCAAATTATCAAGTTTATCTAGATATTCTCATTGCGGTTCTGATACTCCTCAAACATTGCCATCGCTAAGTTGTCTCGAAAGTTTGCCCAATCATTTGTAGATTGAATTGGATTAATGTCATCGTCATATTCAAAGATCTCATCATCTTCAGTCACCCTATCCGCTAATAATTCAGCATCGACCTCATCGAGTAGTTGAGAATTACTAGCAAGCCTCTTCTGGATGAGAAAATTGTGTAAGACGCAACAGACATTTATTATTTGAACCTGTGTCGAAAATTTATTTCAGAATAATCAATTATTATTCGAAATTTAATATAGATTTGCCAATGTAGTACCTGAACTCTAATATTATAGAAAGATGGTTGTCGTAAAATTGCTCAACGCTTCTTCAATAACCTAAACGTTCTTTTTATGACATTACGTTCTCTTGCATGACGAAGATTGAATAACTTCTTGTAATTAGTGGGGTTATTTCCTTGCATCGACCATTCTTGTAGATGATAACGTGTTGATCGATATGGTGAAAGAAAACCGGGATCGTTGGTGTAACCAGCATTCCCTAAGTAATATTTACCTGTCACTTTACATTAGCATCAACATTAAATTAGTTGATTAAAAATTTGTCTTACCAATTGGAACTTCAAATCGGTCTGTCCTCTCTAGTGCATCTCGCAAGACTCTAGAATCAGAAGAAGACCCTTCCCAACTAGGTAGGACATATAAGAATTTCATCTGATTGTCACTGACACCGAGTACATTAGTCGTTATGGCCTGCTTACGATTTCTATATCTCCCATGATCAGTTGTAGGCACAGTCACTTGGATATGAGTGCTATCTAGAGCACCAATACAATCTTCAAGCCATCTCCACCTACGATTTGATCTCGATTCTGGTAACTTGATATAATCTGTAGCTAACTTCAACACCACTCTAAGCACAATATTGAAATGTCGACTAACAGTATCTGTCGATCGGATAATTATACAACCCACATCACGAAACTTCTTATTATGTGATATAATGTACAAAAAGGTTGCAACAGCTTCCTTTACTGACACATATTTACTTTCACGTACATATCCTATGGCAGACAGTATATAACATAGTTCTTCGAATGGTTGTTTGTTTATGTGCAATAAGTTAAAACAATTAATATCTGTACCCTCATAAATGCACTTTAACAATGAAGATCGTAGTACATTGTTAACTTCATGATCTACAGGCTCCAAGGGAATATATTATAACGCTACCTAAGCAACGCCGATTATTGTGAGATACCCCGCCTTTAAAATGTATTCTCGCTTGAATTTTTCTATCAACTGGTCTAAATCCATCACTAACCTATCAAAATGGAAATCATCTAATCAACATAATAGCGACAGTATTAATATGAACAGGGATTGACAACTACTTATAGACAACAAATTAGCAATCCAAACATGTAAAAAATGTAAAACGATACCTACAGAAGGAACTCACGATGTAAAGCTGAACATAAGTACACATATTTGCAAAGAACAAAGTTTAAAACCATCAATATTTGCAACTAATTAGCCATCAGAAACCATCAAGAAATTACTCATCGGAGCAAGTAACTGTGCCTGAACCTAACACCAGGAAATATGTGTACTTAAATGGTAGAAATATAAAACGAAATTTCAAGTGACAATATCTATATTTACATACATCTACATACATGGTAGAAATATAATACTCATCGGAGCAAGTGACTGTGCCTGAAACTGTAAGACCCTTTTTTTTGCACTCTTTCCCGGGTCTTACCGCCCAGAACCGCCGTCTTGCGGCGACACCATTACACCCAATGGTCGCCGCCACAATACACCGATCCTGCCGGCTATTCATCATCATCCAGGCCAACCATAGTCGCAGTAATAGAAGCATTAAATGAAACAAGTCCACAAAATCACAATATATAATTATCATAATACAAGATTACATTGTCCACGATGAGAAAGAACTAAACGAATGATGGCTTATGCCCGGTACATGTTCAAATATAGTGCAACAACACTTTCACTCTACATCTATGCGAAAGCTATCAAACTATATCTTCATGCATCTGTAGCTGCTGCTGCGACGACGTGTAGTGGTTGCTCTGCTTCATCTCGTCTTCCTGTCCTGTCTCCTGAACGCGGGGTCCTGATGTTCTGACACATCATCCCTAAAATGATGAGGTCCACCGACTGTCAGTCTATAAGACTCAGCATATTCCTCACCGCCTCCACCCGCGACTCCTAGGCACCGTGCGGGAGGAGGAAGCGGAGGACATCAAAGGGTAAATCAAAAACAGGTGACATGTGGCTAGACTAGCAGGATTTATAATTACTAAACATTTAATGATAACAATTCAATGATAGCAGAGTATAGTGTGACAACAATAAGTAAAAGAGAATGCAATATAAAGAAGCAGGTATAGTAAATAAGAGCAGCTACGAATGTAACCTTAACTTATATGCACACACAAAAGCACATAAGCTAAGGGATCTGGCACTAAGGTAAACTCATCGTATAAAAGAGCTCATACTAATTTATACGATGAGGTTTCTGATTTATGTAAGAATGCTATGCTATGATATGCAATGCAATGCGATGTAATGCAATGGTGCAACTCACACACACGACTCTGTACGTACATACCTTTAGTTCCCACTTTTCAGAGATAGCTAACCTCTCGGGCACCTCCCGTCATGGTCAAACGGTGGCAGAGGAGCGGGCGTCTCCTCACCTAGGTGGGTAAGTCACACTACCAGACCTAGGCCCTAATGTACGTTGTGATACCGGTACCCGATACTCACGAGCTCTTGCATACTAAACTGAATTGTCCAGGCAAGGTTTAGGGAATCCGTCCCGTCGGACGCGCAGTAAAACAACCTGGCCCCTAATCAAACCACTAGCACTACCGAGTCAACGAACTGCTGCCGGTGTGACGACTAAGCCAGAACCGAAGACCCACCACATCTTATGCACATGCAATTATGTATTATCTCTTACCACCGAGCCTTCAGCTCGCAATTCTAAACCAACATTTATAAAAATCGAGCCAATCGTTCGCAAGACTATCCTAGTCCTTACTTATAACCCGAGCCTACCGCTCGCAGGACTATCTCAGTCCTTATTCCTTATAACCCGAGCCTACCGCTCGCAGGACTATCACAGTCCTTCCTTATAACCCGAGTCCAACGCTCGCAGGACTATCTCAGTCATTCCTTATAACCCGAGCTTACCGCTCGCAGGACTATCCCAGTCATTCCTTATAACCCGAGCCTATCGCTCGCAGGACTATCCCAGTCCTTCCTTATAACCCGAGCATACTGCTCGCAGGACTATCCCAGTCCTTCCTTATAACCCGAGCCTACCGCTCGCAGGACTATCACAGTCCTTCCTTATAACCCGAGCCTACCGCTCGCAGGACTATGACAGTCCTTCCTTATAACTCGAGCCTACCGCTCGCAGGACTATCCCAGTCCTTATTTCATTCCTTCCCAAATTTGGGAGGGAGATTATGTTTCAAGTTCTCCTACTTTACTACTCTTGTCTATTGTTAGTTGATCTTAGCAGTTTGGGGTGAATCCTGGACTTCCCGTGGATTGCCCGGTGAAGCCTCGCAATGGTTCTAGGGAATGTGATGGTGACTGAAGCCCAAATCCCCCTTTCCAGGATATTTATTTTATTTAGTTGCTACCCATTCTTGTATGCCCATTTGCTCTCCAATTGCTCTAAAATCCTAGGGTGAATTACCATTTGACTCGGGCAGACATGTGTCGGTGTTCTATTGAACACCGAACTATGTCATTCCTAGTGATCGACTATTTCCTTGTGTTATCTCTCAATCACAATTTTCACTTCTTGCTAAGTCATCCTTCGCCTCCCCCACTAGGTCCTTGTCAAATTCTTGAATTGATAGTTTTACTAAACGCACCCCGTCTTTATTTCTGATGACTGCCCTTGGTGATTAATCCTTCAACCTAATTGGGCATCTGCAATTCTCTTAGATTTAGTAACTCTGGGGGTGGTGACCATAAGGA